>OY759247.1:20016153-21247572 GCA_963662185.1 Eilema griseolum
TAGAAATAAAAGAATATCAATCCCACGTACGCTCATTTATCTAAAACTATACATTTATATTTTTACACATACATTACTTGTTAAACTTGAAGACAGATAAACAACGTCATTGAGAAGCCGCAATGAATTAAAATTATGAACAATACAATCATATTCAAGTCTATTTCATGGTACGTGGTGTTGTGCAACACTGCTGCATGCTGCAGAGTTCGGAATCGTACCTTAACTGTAGGCCAGTTAACGTCGTCCTACACTTTAGCATCTAGATTACTCGGACGAGCCCGATGGCCATACGTAGCCGGCACAAAAGGCTCAGACTCTGTACCTAACTAATAAAATGCCTAAAGCACTATACACGACAGCGACGTGCAGCGTAAACTACATTTTGCGAAGTCTATTCATAACTTTTTAAACGTTGGGCTATTTAATGTGGGCTAACTTTTTTGTCGTGATTTTGAGGCTGATGGATATGAATGTAGAACTGTTGTACAGATAAACTCAATTTGATAATCAATAGACTTGTATTAGTAGCATTGAGGTATAATTGCAACGCGGGTTAATCTGTAAGCGGACACTGCGTTTACAGAGTAATTATGCATTTTTTATTTTCTTTTTATTTCAGTATGAAGTAGCAAATGTAGGGTCAATAATTTTAAAAAGTACAATGACGACCCTGAACACATACTATAGAAGTTTATGTTTCATCATAAATCATTATTCTATAACATGCTTTTAAGACTGTGGTTGTGTTAAATTGACGGTCTATGCCGTCAATTTCTTTATAGTTTTTGAATTCTAGGATACCATTTCCCAAGGGCTTATATATTTCAAGCGATATACTTCGCCAGGTCCGCTTTCATAGCATATAAGAATTTTATTATTATGTATGGACACAGTTATTTACAAAAAAAATAACATTGCTACATAAAATGTTAGCCTTGCTTAAAAGCTTACAAATTGTTCGCGATTCTTTAAAAAAGAAGCAACATCATCTTCCAACCCTTTCAGATCCCGAAAATAAAATGTGTAATGCGTTAGGATTCTCCTTAGGGACTGGATACACGTAAACTTGCCGAACCGCAAGGCATTGCGACATATTTACCGAACCGCTTCGTTACACAAGTGTCTTAGTGTGTGGTTTGAGTCAGGTCTCCGGTCAATTGGCGAAGAATTTGTAAGTTATCTACCTTTTGTGTTATGGCTTTACATATTGTCTCATATGTTATCTTACGACTCTGCAATGACGTATGGACTTATGGTTAGTGATTACATTATATTCTCAGTAATAAGAAAGTCTGGAAGAAGGTATGGAGTCAATTACTGATTAAACAATCAATAATTTATCTAAACTTCCCTTTTGTAAAACACAGTCAGTTTAAATAAAAATATTCTGGCGTCACTCTTTTCTCATAATAATATTCGAGTAAATATTTAATAAATATTGAAAACTGTAAGTAACAAGAAGCTTAGTAATAAGAAGTAACATTTAAAGCAATAAATTGATCATTTTTCCAAGCACATGTTCTTGATATTTAATTAAAGATCAGAGCCCTGTATTAAAAACTCGAAAAGCTGATGAAACGAAATAAAAATACAAGTAGGCATGAGTTTTCTAAGAAAATACACGTTCAAAAGTTTAATCTCTTAAAAGCGAAGACTCAGTATTTAATTACCGAACATGTAAGATATTATGTATCTTAGGTACGTATATCTGGAGGCGTCAAAGTCTCTAAGAAGAACCGAGATCAAAGAGCTCGTAATGAAATAAGTTCGCTTTGACGATAAGGTGTGATTTCTTCAGTTTTTGTGTAATCTTGCGTGCAAATGTTAAGGTGCCTTAACACAAAATGTAAGAAATTGTTTATCATTTCAACTAAATTTCGTACGATTCTGCTGGTAACATTATTTATTTATAAGCTCTTAAATTTTTTTTTATTTCTGTTCTATTTTAAGTTTTATATGGACGAAAGAGTACAGGAATTAAAGCTCTTAGATGGGAAATAAAAAAAACCTTTTACACATTCAATTTCTCTGTTAACTTCTTCTTTCAAGTGATATATCTATATAGTGATATATCCTGAATCACATTTCTCAATGGGGCTCTGAGAACCTGGTTGAGTTCAATGCCAAGAAGACGCAGGCATGTGCGTTTACAGCAAAAGTATCTTCTTTCCTTCCCCTCCCCACTCTTCAGAGCACGCCACTGCCACTGCAGGACAATCATCTCAATATCCTAGGTATGGATGTTCGCTGCAACCTGAATAACAAAAATTACATCGAAAGTATCATCAAAACAGCCTCACGAAAACTCGGAGTCCTGAACAGAGTGAGACGATTTTTCACGCCGGAGCAGCGGTGTCTTCTATACAAGACACAAATTCGCTCCCGTGTGGAATACTGCTCGCATCTCTGGGATGGTTCAGCAAAGTACTTACTAGATGCTTTCGACAGGTTGCAGCGACGTGCGGTCCGCATCATTGGGAATCCCGAGGTCACGAACACCCTAGAACCTTTACAGATGCGTAGAGGTGTTGCGTCCATGGCTGTATTTTACCGTCTGTACCATGGGGAGTGTTCTGATGAGCTCTTCCAATTAGTCCCACCCTCCCCTTTCCTACACAGGACAACACGTGCAGGTCTTAGATGTCATCCGCACACGGTGCAGAACATCCGATCAAGAACCAAGCGGTTCGGAGACTCTTTCCTCTGTCGCACCATTAAGGCCTGGAATTCATTACCAGCTCACGTGTTTCCTTCTTCCTACAGTCCCGGGTCCTTTAAGCGGGGCGTGAAAAAGCATATGATGAGGCCGTCAAGCTGAGTGTCACCATTGTCACACGGTATGTGTAAGTAATGGTGACCCTCTTTTCTGGGACTTTGCCTTCAGCTTACCATCAGGCAAGGCGAAATCTAATTGACGTGTTCTATATAAAATGTATATTTAGAGCATTACAGTCATATTTAATTAATTAATGGCACGCCACCTATTAAGTTGGGACCTAAACATAAACTGGCGAAATGTGGGTGCTAGCACCTCTACCTACCCCTTCGGGGATATAGGCATGACTTAATGTTATGTATGTCATAACATGCACATTGCATATTTTGTATCGCTATCACAGTATTTTTAAACAGTAGGTTTATAGATTATACATTAGAGCTTGCCATGACACTGTCCTCCATACGTTTGTATAAACGATGTACTGTAATAATCGCGTATTAACTCGTGCTAAGAACAATGCATACATTTGCACACTAACTACTACCAAATCTGCAGATTTTAATGCCAGTTAAAGTGGCGTAAGCAAATATAAAGCTTCCCAGCAATAACTAACAGCGATATTTTAAGCCTTTGTCACCGAAATAAGCGTAATCACACCGCCTTTCCAAATTATATATGTCCCGACAAACAATGACACAGTGTTTTATGGACGCCAAGATAACAAGGAACGAATCTATTGTAATACATTGTATGTTTTTGTCCGCCATTAAACTGGCTTGTGCTTTATTTGTAGGGTGAGTAGTGGACTAGAAGTGGCGCAGCACGTAGCTATGGGGCGGCGTTGTGCCGACCGCATCGCGACGCACCGCTCCCCTAGTCTACAGGGGGCTTATACTGTCAGGTTGTATCGCAGCGGTTTCCGACTCATGAAGCAAAAGACGTCGACACCGTGCGCTTGTTTCTCAACCACTGACGTCACTGGCCTCCACTTTAAATAGGTTACAGTTTAATGAAGCGTTGTTAAAAGGCAGTTCGCTATTAAATACTAATTTTGCTGACGATGCCAAAAATAATAAGGTACAGTACCTATAACTGTATTAAAAAATAGTAACTATTTACCGACTATAAGACCCGTATCTATATTTACAAGATCTGTAGCTATTGTCAAATTTGTAATTTGTAAGTCAACTTCCCCAAACATGTTCGTCTATCAATACGTCAGCCAGCAATGTTCACCGCGTCGGTTGTTTATCGTAATATATCAGCAGAGTTTCCATCTCATTTAGTGGGCCTCGCCTAAACTGGTCCGAGTTGAATAAACTCGAATTAGTTGCTCCCGAGCCTCGTCACCGCGCCCGATCCTATCGGTGCAATGAGATATGAAATGAAATTCACTGGCTGCGATATAAACAGGATTACGCGATTAGTGTACCACCAATGGATCTGTCACTCCAGTCGACGGAGTAGCATGTCAAAACATTTTTGAATGTATCACGTGTGACTACATTTTGTGTGGTCACAAGGCTTTGTCTCGGTCGGCCCGGGGCGCCAACGTCAAAGGAGATTAGGTTCGTTTACACAATTGTCGCGTCCCCTCGGGCTGGCGCCGCCCGGCGGCGTCCAGCTCGCCGCGCTCTCGTGACCTCGCCGGCCACACACTTGGATTACGCGACCCCGTCACACTAAAGACCTATGCGTATGCCTTCAGGCCAACCCTTTTATCTAAAATTCAACATTCCACAGGATTGACTAGTCTTCCTATGTTTATTACTCGTTGTTAATAAATCGTAACAGTGAATTCGTAAATAGTGAAAGAAAATGGCGTGGGGTTACTGGTCGGCTTCGTCGGTGCTTCCCGATCGTGGCAGGAGTCCACGACGGGCGGGAACTTCTGCAGTACATGTACATCCAAACCCACCGACGGCCAGAGAAGTGATGGAAACACACGATGAAAGTATTATCCATACCGCGTCGACGTCTCGCGATAGCCGCGACCACTCCGCTTCGCCTCATTCGTCATCTAACGGAGGACACTCGCACCATCAGCACGAGGTACGCCACGCTGTACCTGCGAGCGCACTGTTCGGTGAGAGCTACGGAGAGCTGTCCCGACGACCATCCCTCGATCTAGGGTCAGTGCGGAGTGCGTTAGCGTCATGTTCTGGCGGTGGAACATTAAGTGCCGGCTCGACCTTAACTCGTGGTGGGACGTTAGCAGACTACTTGCCGCCGACGCCGTGCCCTCACCATCATCGCGTGTACGTAGACCATCACAAACATTACGAGCAACCTATACAGCCGGTGCATGTGGGCGTGGCGCACCATTCGCACTCGCACGCCTCCAGCAGACATCACACCGACGACGAGGATGACCTCGAACCGGCCTATGCTACAGGTATGTTAGAAAAATACCCTTATGTCGAGTATAATAACCATATGCCTACAATAACTATGTATTAAAAATAGCAATAAAGTGATACTTAGGATATGGGACACTAAAATGGAATCTATTACTAAAGTTGCGCTTGGCAACACTGACAGTTTTATAGCCTTCAATATTTTATTCGCCTTTCGTAAATTAAACACTGAGGGTATAAAAGACCATAAACTAAACGATTTCACTTTTTTATCTCGAAAGCGGTCAATTAAATCCTTGGTCATATTTATCATCTGTTATTGTATTTACTGTTTTTCTTTCGATATTGTGTTACTAGTAATCAAAAGAGGCGAAATTTTTATCTCCATCGGAGTTAGTCATTAATTCTCCGCAGCTCTGGCATTGTATTACATTAATTATAAAAGTTTTTCGTCTTATTTCGTTAATGTGTTTGTAGCTCTGGCGACCTACTTTTCTGTGAGCATTCATCGCGGTCGGTCAGTGTTGCCAACTTCGTAACATTACTTACACGTTTTTGCTGAAACAACTGTATTAAATTTATTTCTTAGGGTTGTATCGTTTTGCGGAAGAATCCAACTGTATATGTGGTGATAACTGGATGTTGGATTACGGATGATGGCCGACGAAAGGCGTGGAATTAACGCCTGAAAATAAGTGGTCCCCGACTTTTGTGTGATAGAATTGTTTTGAAATAAGAAAGAGTTTGCTCAGCTTAGCTTAGATCATCTGTATTAAGAATAAAAAGAGGGTGCTAATATACTCTCCATTCCACAATGTTAATCTTATAAATGGTACAGACTGTTGGAACAGTTGAAAGCAGTCTGTTCAGATTTTCTTTTAAAATTGCCTGATTGGAGAAGTAGATATACTTGAAAAATCTCATTCATAACGAACTTGCGTTGTGGTTACGATTATGTTACGGACTGATGAGTAGGTATGTTCACCAAACTTATAGAAGGAAGAGGAAAATTCGACAACACGTGTCTAACTCTCTGTGCCGTAGTAACCTCTGGCCGTATGCTGGTTAATCACCAGATACAGACCAGTACAAACTTGAACCAGATATCAGACGTTTATTCGTAAAATTAAATTGTCGGACTTACATGAAAGATTTAATGATAGTAGAGGTGACCCGTGAAGTCTATAAGGATAAAAGCAATTAACGGTTTGTTTTCTCTGCGTGTATGTATGGAAACGGTGAAATGCTAATAATGTTGCCAGGTAATAAACGTTGCATCTGATAACGATCTTTCATGTCTAATGTAGCGCGTCGTTTCCGCGAATCTTGGCTGGCAACCCGACGCTGATAGCAAGCACGATGAGATGAAAGATTAAGTACTTATATACTCAATGGAGATTTTTTTTACTAAACCCTGCGGTTTCGTTTTCTTCTTTATTGGCTACTATTACTGCTGAAGATTGTGGAGCCCTATTCTTGTCACATTTGCTCTCTTGCCCGCTCTGCCCCTCCACCCGTACCAGCGAAGATCTTTGTACTGCATAGCTGTGACCCAGTTCTGAGCCGACATAATTTATTAAAAAGTCAAAATGATGCTAGCCATTGGATCGATGATGAAGAATAAGAATGATGCTGCTTAAGGATATAGAAGCACTCATTAGAGGTTATGTCGGACTCGAACTGACTAAACGCACGCCGACTGTGGGTCGTTGTTGGTTGCCGAAAGTGAGATTGGCAGGCATATCCCTCGCACCCTGGCCAACTCAGGGCCTTCTCTTTCAATCTGGCTCTACTCGGGTGTGGGAAACACGGAGTCCCCAACTCGTCCCCGGAATTGGGGAGTTCTGAGAACTACTTCTGCTAGGGTGACAGACAGTTCCACTCGTCACCTCCAGACATGCGGGACGGAGGTTATTTTGCGACCTCCTACGCTTGAGTTGCGATTCGTGATTCTCCTTCGCTCCCGCTGCCGCTCCCGCCCCGCCTCCTCTTTCACGAGCATTATTTGCGCGCAGAAAGTATTTATTTTTACGTGTGCCAGGCGAAAATCCAGCTTAAATTCGTCGTAGCAGCCGCAGAGTCCATTTAGCCATGATTTCTACCTTCTACTCATCAACAATTGTTCAATTAATCTCGTATTGTTATTTTTCATTTTTAGTTACATTTAAGAATAATAATATTTCAATGTTCAGAAACTGAAAACGAGATGGAAGCAACATTTTGCATTCACTATACCAATAACAATCAATAAAATGTACCAAGCTATTATATCGAATACCGAAATACGCACCGAAATCTAGTTAGGCTCTGAAACTGTTCCTTTGTAGTTAAACCCTTGTATTTTTAGGCCCTCGCAACGATGAGACAAGTTAACAAGACATTCCAAATCCTAATTATTGATATTAGTTGCTCGTTTGTGTACAGTCGACAGCAGTGGTCATTGTTATAGAAGCTGTAGTTATATATAGCTGAGTGTGCTAAATACCAATAAATTTGTAACACTTAATTATATATTGTTGATAACTGTACAGTTTGTATAATTTTGCATTTGTGTCGTTTTTGTTGTACAGCTTATAGGTTCTTCTCTTAATTCAGTCCATGATTTCTATGCAAATAAATATCTTCAGATAAGATACACATAAACTTTTTCTACATACAGGCCGGTGGTCTATCAACTTTACTTTTTTTTTCAAATCTTTCTTCAAAAGCCTTAAAACTGGTCATAGTTTATGTTACCTAACGGCATACCATGAATTGAACTTTTTCTCTACTTACTCGTAAAAAATAATAATAAGTTATTTAAAACTAGTACCTATAACATCTGTCAGCAAACCCATGTTTTCATTAAGTAAATAAATGTGTTTTGTAGTTTTATAAAGGTACAAAAAATAACTCAAATTTTCACAAGTACAACAATACTCATCAATGTCATGTTTACAAATTGCGTTATTCATTTTAACGAAAATAAATAACTATTATGTTTCATTCCTGAAATCACGGAACGTAAATGAACAGTATTTCAAGCGAGCTTTTATCAATAACATGCATCATTGGCTATAAATGTCAGACAAAACCAGAAATAATTGTCCATTTTCATCAACTTACAATGTACAGTTATGAAAATATATTTACTGCAGGCCGATGCAATGCACGTGCGAGTCGAGATACGAACGCACTAGTGAATGAATGAAACCGTCTAGAATGCTTTACTGCGAATGTAATTATGCATCCCATTCACCTGTAATGTAACGACCCGGTACGACATACACTCTTGACTATATTCATTTGTTCAACTACGTACAATTCAGAGTGCATTAAATAAAAACGTGTGCGTACTTTAGCTGAATGCTTGCATTCTTTTTATAAAAAATGCGAGAGATGAAGTGCTTTTTCATCTGTGGTAGACTTTGTTGCGTATCAGCACACTTTATTACGTCACTATTTTTAAAATGTTGGGATATTTGTCGAAGGATTTATTATTTTGGTACCGTAAATTTATATTGTTGGCTACCGAATCATACTTTGATCAGAGTAGGTATATATGTATTCACAAAAATGTTTAAAACAGCTCTGGGCACTCTTGGTACAAAAAAGTTTTATACAGCCTAGGTGGCAGACAAGCACACGGCCCACCTGATGGAAAGTGGTTACCGTGCCGTGACCTATGAACGTGTGCAACACCAGGGGAGTTACACTTGAAGCAAGCCAGGGGCTGATAGGTGGTCTAGTTCTGTCGTGTATCGTGATGATGTCCTTTCTAGGTAACACCCAAGTAACCTAGGGTCCATCGTGAGTCGTGACCGAACCCCGTTTGTTGTTAGGTCAATTGCAACATGCCCATTTCCCCTTAACCCCGATGAGGTTACTACCTCATTCAATGATTAGTATACTTAAATGACAGGCTTGTCCCAACATTATTAAATAGCGCCTAGTAAGTACTTGCCCGCTTAAATATCCACGTTCTCACCAAAGCGCCTTTAACCTTGAACTAGAAAAACTTTTGTGCCACCTTCTCATTAGTTATTTTTCACAAGAGACGCTTGTTACCAACAACACAAGTGAAATAACCGTGCCTATGGCGTGCTCGTGGCCATTCCCCATGGGCGATCTTTATGTTTTTAATTAACATAAACATTTATCGTCCAGTATTGTAATGAAATACGGTATATATAGTTCATGGGAAAGCTTCGTGTATCGTGACACGTTTACAAGGACACTTTTATTAGTCAGACGTTTAAAAATTAGAGTAATAACTTTGGTGAGTGATATTTATGAAAAAGAGCCGTCGAGGGACTGGCTGGGCAGGTGTATTGTGGAACATGTAAATTTATGCATATTTTTTATTTTATAATATTTCAAGCATGAACGAACAAAATGAATAAAAATGTCAGTGATTTAGAATCTTAGACATGTTCACATGTATCGTTCATATTGGACCCTGTTGGAGTCGGCTTTTCAGTGTACACTGCGTAGCTGCTGAATTGACTGAATAGCTAGCTATCTTTTGATAATCACATAAAACACGCTCTAGATTCTAAAGTTAAACGGTCTGGATGAGGTTCTAAGGCTTTCATTGCGTAACTCAATCTCTGTCTCCTCTTTTGACTTGACTTGGATACTTATTGCTGTGTTGCCCGTAAGACGATATAAAACCATGGATCCTGCTTATTACATCGTAAAACCAATCAATAAATCAATCCCAACAATCAACAAGTTCGTACACATGAAAAGTTACCTAATCCGTTTTCCTAATCTGTTTAAAAAGTATCTATTACCGGACAGCGCGATAAAGAATTACCGCTCAACATATAACTTATTGAACGCGATTACTAAAAGACAAACGAATAACAATTACCACAATTACGTTAATATTAAATGATTCCAGCCCTTGAATGTCTTCATAACAATTCAAAATTAAATTCATTATCGAAATGGCCCGTAGGTTAAATCGAAAAACTGAGGCGTTTTCATAACAATGTTGTTGAGTTCCAAAGTAATTACTATTTCCTACAATAAAACGTCCAACTGATTGACCTGAATGTGCCTTTTCGTATAAACTTGCTATTACCGTCCTTGTGCGGTTTGTGTTAGAGTCGAAATTAAATCGCAACTGTAACAACTACTCCTTCGGAAATCTAATTTGGAAGTTATGAGTTGGTTTGTGAACTGCATTTCTGCTGGGGTTTCTTAACTTTTAAACTTATTTATTGTTTAAAGCAAATGGAAAAGTATTGAATTTATTGGAATGAAATATTTTTCTAGCAGAATTTTATAAAATATATTTTGTTATTAACTGAGAGAGCAAGTTTTAACTTAACGAACATGAATGGTTGCAACTGCACTTTTGGTGCCTATTGTAAGCGTTTGTCATTAGGCGATCTACCATATGATAAACAACACGTAAAATAGAATGAAACGGAGTTAATGGAGGAAGGGCACGACGGTATTTCCGTACAATTGAGCAGTCCGTCTGGGGAAGTACAGAATACCGCCCCCGCCCTACAGAATACCGCGCTCATAATAACCTCGTGTTGTGTTCCCGGCGGCGAGTATAGTAGCCAGAGCTTACTGGAGAATTGCCCTGCTTTGTCTCCGGCACAGAAACTCCCTGGGCTTACAGGGTCGGCAGCGAGAGAGTAACTCCTCTGGTGTTGCACACGTTCCTATGAATGGCCTATGCCACGGTAACCACTTTCCATAAAGTTCGTCGTATGCTTATCTGCCACCTATGTGGTCTTAAAAAAGCTCATCTAAATATGTTACGGTTTCTAGAAGTCTTTCAAGTAGGTAAACAAAGTTAACTCACAATTATTAAGTATTTAGTTAGTGGAGGGTGACATACGTGTAAATGGTCTCACTAACATAGACGCCCAAGATAGTGCGATATGGAGGAGGAGGTGCCGGAAGTCAGACCTTAACCTTAAGCTTCGAGGGCACCTTGGCCTCAGATGCAATTAGAATAAAACGTGATGAAGATGATGATTCAGTATTTAACACAGGTTACATTCAACGTGAATAAGATCCCATATCTGGAGCGCCTGTACTTCAGCGTTCGCTGGGCCTCGTGCGGTTATCGGAAAAGATATAAACTTTTATTATAACGGCTACAAAACTATAACTGTGAATGTTATTATAGAAATAAAAGTTATCTTTAAATAACCTATGACATATACTTATGACTTTGGAGATATATGGCGGCCTGAATTGCTGGAAATAAAAAAGTTTAAGAGCACATAAATATTTTTAGATATTTGGGGTTATGAACCGAAATATGATAAGTTCTTTTAAAATAATTTCTTGAGTTGGGCAAATATCAATTGCAAGCAGACAAGCACTTGGCGCACCTTATGGAAAGTGGTTACCATGGCCTATGAACGTATGCTACACCAGAGGAGTCACACTCGCCGTACCGACCCTATAAGCATATAGAGTTTCTGTGTCATCAGTGTAGAAAACAAAGCAAGGCAGCTTAATATTTTCATTATTGTACACAGCAGTCCGACTGGGGAACTACCTCCGCCCTACAGAATGCCGCGGTCATAATAAGCTCGTGTTGAGTTCCCGGCGGTGAGTAGGGTAGCCAGAGCTCCCTGGAGAGTTTTTGTGCGGTCATGTCAGTGGGAAGACCATTGGCTTGTCCTGCTTTGTCCTTTACACTGACGGCACAGAAACTCTCTGTGCTTACAGGATGGCAGCGCGAGTGTGACTCCCTTGGTGTTGCACACCACCACTTTCCATCAGGTGGGCCGTGTGCTTGTCTGCCAACCAAGTGGTATCAAAAAAAAACATGGACAAGTTGTTTACACCTATACACGTGAAGTTGTATGTTAAGGGGTATGTAATAATCTATGGATCTCGTATAAACGAACCAAATAAATCTCTATGTATTTGAATGTGTGAAAGGTTGACATTATAAGTAAGCTATGAATAGGTTCATTGCCATCATCCTGATTCTATTGGCATTTGATAGATCGATAGATAGATATATAGATAGGAATTTGGTTATTATTGAGTTCAAAAAATGGCTTATAATTTTAATTGGTGACATTGTGCATAACTAATAAATGTAGCTGCTTATGTTAAAATCTGGCTGAATTATCTTCTAAACTCTCGTGTTCCATTATATATAATAATGTTAATGGGAATTAACCTGCTCATGGTATAGGTACATACCCCTGATTTGCCGGACGATTCGTCAGTCTGTGACCACGGCCAGTGTAAGCTGGTCAAAACGTCAAGCAAATCAGGGGTATCCACATCATTTTTAATATATATTAGACATGACCGGTTACGCCTTACGGCATCCTCAAAGGTCTAATATATATTAAAAATAATGTGGAAAAGTACAAGTGAGTATCTCAATATGTGTAACAATAAATTCTACCAAGACCTATACCATGAATGCGTTAATTCCCGTTAACGTTATTATATATAGTTGAATTTTTGAGTATTACTGTTAGAAATTCTAAAAGACATACCTACGGTTTAAGCCTAAACTTAAGCAAAACCTATCCTTTCTCCCTAACTCCCTACTGGGCGGGTTGTGATTTTTCACAATTAACGGATTATAATTAGAGAGGTAGCCACGTCGTGTCTTTATGAGCCAATCTCTCCGCCCCACTCCCTCGGGCCTACGTGAACTGAATACACGTCAACCTCCTAATGTCGACCAACATTTTTCCCCTTTTAAACAACAGGCAACACAGGGTTAAGGTGAAATATTTTTGTCTTTGTGGGTAGTAAAGTGCGAAGACGGGTTCGTGGTTTGTTGATTTTGAAATGTGCTTCTAAGATATTCAACTGACCTCGTTACATGTACGAGTTTGTGTTTGTTCTGTGTTCAAAATAACGATTGGGACTTCTGCTAATTATGTTGTATAAATATATACAATACGAATCTAAATATCAGTTTATCACACACAGACGAAAACTAATACATACTAATACACTTTTCGTCTTCATTTAAAGGGTTAGCTATCTGGCAAAAGGAACTTTGCCTCTCCACATAAAAAACAACTCTATGCCACATGACTTCACATGAGTTTAGATATCCAAGGAGCCCTTGTATACCCGTAGAATGACACAAGAAATAAAGGAAAACCATTCATTAACCACACGCACAATAAATAGATATAAGTATAACAATTATTAAATTAGTATTGCCCTGAGTTGGATAGAAAAAAAAAACTTTTTCACTGTTCACCGCCAATATTCCAGTTCCTCTGTGATCACGGTGCTTGCAACAGCGCCGAAATATCGGAAACTCAGACAACATGGTAAATATCCTGATAACTATAGTTTAAACTTAATAGTAGCATAAGTTCCTTCGGTCAGTGAAATCTTTGAAGAAGGGCTATTTTTGCATTATGGTAATTACGTCATCCATATGTGGGAGCAAGCAGTACCTAACTTGTCAACTAAGTCATACTTTTTATCAGTGATGTACACTCGACATATTTAAGTATTGAATGAACTCGATGTGAATGTTCCGCTCCCCTGTGTTTTGCGAAACACGGATAAGGTATATTGTTCCCCTCAGATTAAATAAAAAAGAGGCCTTTCAAGTTACCTACAAGCGAAATTTCTCTGGGGCATCATACTCGGATGTGCTCAATGCCTTGTAAAGGGTTTCCTGAAACACAGTCGATTGAGTCATTAACCCATTTATTACATTTGGATTCCGTTACATCAGGCTCTCATTACCGTCTAAACCGGGTTACATAATAATGGACCTCCTTCAAAGGTCTATTATGCGGATTTGTCATTTTTCAAGTCGATGGAGATGACAAGATGCTAACGGAATAGAGAAGAAATATTGATTACAATTCAAATAAACCGATGTCCTTCTTTGATCAATTATATTGGCATTGTTTATTTGCATTATTCTGGGCAAATATGTATGTGTATGTATTTATCAAGTATGAGTCTAAGTACAAACATTAGTATTTAAGAATTCTTCGATGAATTCTTTTTTTTTATGTGCACAAAATCCGCACGGATATCGGTGCCGGTGGAAGAGGTTATGTCGGACTCGAACCGACCAAAACGCACGTCGCTTGTGTGTCGTTTTTTGTTGCCGAAGGTGAGGTTAATAGGCATATCCCTCGCACCCCGGCCGACACAGGGCCATCTGTCTCGATCTGACCCTCTCCTCAGATGTGGAGACCACAGAGTCCCCAACTCGTCCCCGAGATGCCTTCGTACGCAGGTAGCTTGGTTTGCGATCCTTCATCGCTCCCGCTGCCGCTCTCGCCCCGCCTCCTCCTTAACGAGTATTACTTGCTCGCAGAAGGAGGCGCCGGCCACCCATGCTTCCGCTCAGCGGACGATCATATCGCAATCTACTGCTGGACTGGACATAGGTATCTCCTAATGTTCGCCATTTCACCCGATCCAACAATTCATAGTACTACCTATATTTAGTTTGTGTCTATACAGCACTGTGCAATATGCCCCAGAATATAAACCACTTAACATTCGAATTTCCACCTTTTACCGATAATCTTCCTTCAACAAATAACTTGGGTTTAAATGAATTTCCAATGATAATATTTTCTCTAGAGATGGAAGTCCGCCATTCAAGTCGGAGGGCCTTGAGAGTGCCACCTTACAATTTGCATATTCAAACTCTCTCGATGCGAGGGCGCCTCTCTACGTGTTGGCAAATTTTGTCGACAACGTTGAAGTGATGTCGCGGGGATAAGATTTACTTGAGGTTTTTTTAGGTGTGATGCGAGAAACGAAACGTCATTACATCGATGTCGGATGGAAAAGGAAATATTAAAGATTGACGTGTAAATGCTTAGATAATAATCCAAATTGATGAATCCGTGAGATTTGCGTTAGGTAGACGTGACACAATTTCCTCTTTTGCAATTGGATTTTTGCTTCTTAATGGCTCTGGTCTGTGTGTTGATAAGTGAACTTGACGTGGCTAAAATTTAAATCAGTAACTCTGGTAACCCAATATCGTTGCTGTACGTGAATTCGCCAAAGTAATTTAACAAAGATTTTTTTACAAGATAGATATTGGATTTAGAAAAAAAAACTTATTAGTGTAAAACTCACCGCGATATTAATAACTGACGTTAATGCTAAATAATTAGGAACCAAAAGTTTTTAGTAAATTAACTAAGATGATTTAGAATGTTCTTATACCAGTAGCGTTAATTTATTTCATTTATTCTTTATGCACAATTCTTTCTCTACCAGTCTACCATTGAGTGGTGCAGACCTAGTAGGTAGTCGCATATTAATGAGGGATAAGTTAGGTTCAATAAGGTAAATCGATTTTTGATTGTTCGGCAGTATGTAGATAATACTATAGATTAATTACATAAAGCATTTCACATGGTTTAAATAATTACCCAATTTCAAGGATACCATACGTAATGCAAACATAATTACTAAAGGTACTAGACTACTAACATATGAACATACGGAAATTATAATTCAAACACTCGTACAACATGCATAAACTGGTACAGTATACGTGTTTGTGTACTTATATGTGTACGTACACGGTACTAAGTGGTGTACACTCGTAGGACAGACTGATCGGTATCGGCCGGTATCTGTGGTATTGGGGTACAACAAATTGCTCTCATATTAACTGAGGGTTACATCCATAATATGTAAATTGACGGCTGTCCGGGGTGTACGCAATTACAAGTTGCGATAGATCTTAGATTGTACCTAGATTTGGGATTGAGTACGAGATTGTGTGGTATGCAGAGCTTTAAGATGCCTATTAGTGATGTCTTATTGGAGTCTCACCAATTATTTATTAAGTGATATCTCCATTTTTGAAAATCGAATTTTATATCGGCATCAAGTAAAATGGCCGCGTGGTTTCCGGCAGAGTAAAAATTGGGGCCACTCCATCTCTACCCATGCGGTGTCGTACAAGGTGACTAAGGGATAGGGCTGTTTAACATCAGACAGATATATACAGCCCAGACTCAGCCTCAGATATATGGCTTGAGTCAACAATAGTGCCCGGAATACGGCAATAGGCTCACCCCCTATTACGTGGGTCTGAATACAATTATTGGTGATATGAGGGTGTTAATTCACCTCTGCTTAACCCTCCGGGGATAAATGCGTGATTACATTTATGTATCAAGTAAAATTGGCATTCGAAAATATCTCCGGTTTCCACGACGACACTTTGTCATATTACAGTGACGGTACCGTGTCGTGTCAATCTTCACTACGACATCGAACACGACACGACACTAATTAGGTATAGATATAGTATGTTTACACAGGACAACACGTGCAGGTCTTAGATGTCACCCGCACACAGTGCAGAACATCCGATCAAGAACCAAGCGGTTCGGTGACTCTTTCCTCTGTCGCACCATTAAGGCCTGGAATTCATTACCAGCTCACGTGTTTCCCTCTTCCTACAGTCCCGGGTCCTTTAAGCGGGGCGTGAAAAAGCATATGATGAGACCGTCAAGCTGAGTGTCACCATTGTCACACGGTATGTGTAGGTAATGGTGACCCTCTTTTCTGAGACTTATACTACTTATATATATAAAAAAAAACACATTTTGCCTTTTATACTTTATATCTTTTAGTCGCTTTGTAAGAAGTGCCTTTGAAATATAAAATATTTAGGGTATTTTACTAAAAAAATGTTACTACCTCATCTTTCCCCGCAGACCTGTAGGTATCTCAACTATCCGAGCCTTATTAATGATTGACAAATGTGACGTACTGTACGAGGGTGGGGTAATTCACTGCGTTATCGTGTCCTGCCGTGCGACTCATCGCCAAGGGACGCTGTTGGATTACACAGGTAATTCCCACACACATATTCACACTTTGATATAAATTCACACACACACACACAGCCACACTATAGTACCTATATATTTGATGGATGGAATCAGATATGAGACGGTCCGTCTGCCGTGATTCATATTTGTCTTGGGTGAGGAGGGAGTGGCCTATGTCCGGGTAAACGATAGTGTTGCAATAAATTATACGTTACTTGTGAGATAAATAAAAAGCACTAGCTTGGAATAAATGACGTCGGCACCATCAATGTTTTTACTTTTATTTGTAAGATCATATTAATGTATCAAGGATTTATATTTGATTACATGTTTATAAATGATCACAATACTAGTTGCAACAACAATACACAGAGATTATTGATGGACTATAGGAAAAATTGAGACAAATAAAATTTCCTGTTTGACTTTTCTACTTTGTGAATTTTGATTAGAGATCTAATTCAATAGGTTCCTAACATATATAAATACGATTACAAAATTCGCCAAATTGCCTAAGCACCTAGGTATCAACAACATCTATAAGATTTCTTTAGAAGGTAACCGGATACTTGAAGCTACCCAAATCTGTGAAACTTGCCCGCATAGACCGTATACTAACTTATTACATAAGAATTTCTGTGTTTCTGAGAATTTGTATTGTAAAAAAAATTACATATATTATGTATATATTGGTCCGGCACGAAATATACGTAACTAGCTGTTTCCCGCGGCTCCGCCCACGTGGTTGGCGGTTATCGCAGCCTATGTCCTTTCTCAAGGCCTAATCTACCCCTATACCAAATTTCATTGAAATTGGTTAAGTTAGGCGTGCAAGCGTAACAGACAGATAGAGAGTTAATTTCGCATTTTTAATATTAGTATGGATATCAATGATTATGTATGCTAGTATGGATTTGAGCGCATGTTAAGCAGATCGAAGAAAAATCTCGATGAAAAGCCGGGAGTAACCCGTAATCGACAAGCATGTCCGAAAAGTAAAACTTTTTCATCCAAAGGGAGAGATCGCTTGTAGCGATAAGGCCGCCATTTGTACATTTTTCATAATGTTGTCCGTACACGTACTGTAATGTGTTGGTGTACAATAAAGATTATCTTATCTTATATTATCTTAAAGGTATTCGTGTTGCTACTGAGAATATCCTCGCAATATAAAACTCAGTAGCACTTTCCTCAAACCAGAAATTGTGCTAGAACCTAATACAAAGCTTAAGTATATCGGACCAAAGCAACCTAGACAGGACACTACTGCAAATTAGATACTTTTACCGACCTGCCCCTCCTGGCAATTCGTTGGACGTTCACATGTGCTTTTGATGTTCATATGTGCTCTTAATATGGTTAAACTGAATAAATGAAATTGATTTTTTGATCGATTCTTTGATTCTTGAATGACAATAGTATGGGATTTGAAGTTTATGACAGGCGCTAGGCGCGAGTAGACTGCTTCTACACTACGATGCGGAAGCGCACCGCTTTACTCGTGCGCAGGGTCAAGGCGAGTTCCAACGCCCTCCTGGAGATGATTGCTGACCGGGTATATTGTCCGTACATAAACCATTGCTGCAATCTACCCTGTCCATTACTAAGTTTTAAAAGGAAATATTAATTTACCTACTAACAATATGTATATGAGTGTATGTATGCCATGCTTGAAATAAATGATAAATAAAATTTTATTGGAAAAATGAATACGTCATAAAAGTCAAAACCCATAAATTCGTCATTCTATTCTAAAATACTGCGGCGACCAACGAATTGCTAGTTGTCTACAGAGTCTAGGAGTCTAGGCTATTTCTCTGGCCGTGTGTATCACGTTGAAGATCTCTGCATATTTAAAACGTAACCTTGTACCGTAACGTAGGCGTGTGTGCGTACGTGACCTCAAGGGCCCTGTAGTTTGGCATTCACCTTCGTACACATTAACTTGAATATTGTACATCGCGGAATTGTGTTCTTACCCTTTATACGCTAGGACAATTTCGCGAGACAAGGGCAGTTTTTCTATCTCGATTTCACTTGAAAAAATTATGTAGGACATGTGGTGTGGTGAACATATCTTTTTATAAGGTGAATATGAATAAAAGTCTTGTTGATTGTTCTTGTATTTGAATAAAAAACTTAGTGGGATAAAGATTGAAAATTGTTCCGAGTGTCTCCAGAGACGTATACAAGAGTTGTTTCCTACCAAAAGAGTTTGCCTTTCAACAGTACTACCTCAAGCTATAGTCCTGAGTGGTGTCATTTGCTTTTTCTATATCTTTTTTTTTTTTTTTTTATATAGGACACGCCAACTTGACCTCACCTCGCCTGATGGTAAGCTAAAGGCAAAGTCTCAGGAAAGAGGGTCACCATTACAGACACTAAGTGCTACAATGGTGGCACTCAGCTTGGTGGCCTCATCAGATGCTTTTTCACGCCCCGCTTAAAGGCCCCGGGACTGTAGGAAGAAGGAAACACGTGAGCTGGTAAAGAATTCCAGGTCTTGGTGGTGCGGCAAAGAAAAGAGTCTCCGAACCGCTTGGTTCTTGCTCGTATATTCTGCATAGTGTGAGGGTGACATCTAAAGCCTGCACGTGTTGTCCTATGTAGGAAAGGAGATGGTGGGATTAGTTGGAAGAGCTCGTCAGAACACTCACCGTGGTAGAGACGGTAAAATACAGCCAAGGAAGCAATATCTCTACGCATTTGCAAAGGCTCGAGGGTGTTCGTGACCTCAGGGTTCCCAATAATTCGGACCGCGCGTCGCTGCAACCTGTCGAGAGCATCTCGTAGGTATTTCGCGGAGCCATCCCAGAGATGCGAGCAGTATTCCACGCAGGATAACAAATTAAGTTTGAATTGAATGGAAAGGGACTCCTTAGTTCGCAATTAGCCTCCTTTATGGACCATTGTGCGTGTAGAGTACTGGCTAGAGTAGCCAGCCTAGCTTATTCCAGAAACGCAGAAGCGTACTGGGGGCTTCACAGCTTCGCGAAGCGATCTCACTGTACCGAGGATTTGTGATCGTTCATGGGGTACGTTTGTGGCTAAGTTTTCATTTTAAGAATGTAATCTTCATTTCGTGGTACCGTAATGAGATACACGGGTGGTACCACAAAAGAATAGACACACGTATTTATACTTTTCGCTAATCTATTTAACATAATGGAGGACGAGCCTAAAAGCGTCAACTTTAAAGCTTATTATAGCTTTTCATGTACTTGATTAGGTATTAAACTGTAAAAGGGTAATAAATCTAGTACGTTTTAAAGCCTACTAAACTAAAAGCCGATTAACACGGCTCACTTAAATATTCAACGTGTATATCGAAGTTGTGGGTGCTACTTTGCCGCAAGTTTACTTTAAAATTATTATGAATATATTACTTGGGTGGTGCTAAACAATGATAATGAGTTTTTGAGATTGAGGAATTAGGAACCGTAATGGAATCATTTTTGTACATAATTTTTTGATGATTTTATACACATTATACATACCTACGTATGTATAACAACGCACATGTTTGTAAACATTTATGTATTAATAAGAAACGATAAGCGATTATGCTATGAAGGTTTCTTCAGGGTCGGCAGCGCGAGTGTAACCTGCCTCTTGTGTTGTACACGTCCATAGGCAACCATTTTCTAATAGGTGGACCGTGTGCTTGTCTGACACCTAAGTGGTATAAAAAAATAAATTTCTATCTTTTTTTGATTGGGAATCGAGCCCCTGTGTAGCAGTCGCGTTCACCACCGCCACACCACGGACACGACACAATGAAACGACAAAATAATACGAACCATAAAATACACTTCTTCGTATATTTTAAATCTGAATCCGGTTGAATTTTGGGAGCCACCGGTGATAAACGAGCTCACAGTAGCGACGTCTAACCAATATTGCGGTTGACATTTCTATAGATTTGAATCGGTATTATTCGTGCCTTTCCGGCCGATTTACCCGACTGTTTTGAATATCGAACAAAAACGTTCGTCGATCTATGCCAGGAACAGTGCAATTGTTTATGGGTGTTTAGTTGATAATTGCCAACTGAACAGCGATGATCGATTATTTTTACACGACTGCCAAGAATGCTTATAATTTTCACGCGTATCTTGTATGTTTGTTTATACCTTCCAAACTACCTGACGGATTTCTTCAATTAATATATCGTTAGATTCGTCTCGTTAACCCAAGTGTTCTTAGATAGGTGACGCGAAAAAAGAACCAATATGGCCGCTGTTATAAGATATAGTTTAAAGGGAAAATACATTTTATAGTACAGAGTGCAAGGTATCAAATTAAAGGGTTTATCACGAGTATGTCAAAATATTATATCATGACCCAATTTTATTAAAAAATATAGGGGGTAGGACACGGCGGTATTTCCACCCAATTGAGCAGTTCGACTGGGGAAGTACCTCCGCCCTACAGAATACTGCGGCTATAATAACTTCGTGTTGTGTTCCTAGCGGTGAGTAGGGTACCCAGAGCTCACTGGAGAATTTGTGCTGTCAGTGGGATGACTAAAGGCTTTGCTTTGTCTTCTACACTAACGGCACAGAAACTCTGTACTTACAGGGTTGGCAGCGCGTCTGTGACTACTTTGGTGTTACAAACCTCCATAGGCCACGGTAACCACTTTCCATCAGGTGGGCCGTGTGCTTGTCTGCCACCTAAGTGGTATAAAAAAAAAATACCCGACTGATGCTGAAGATACCGTGTTTTGAATAATTTTCTTTCGGTTTTTGATCGGCAAATGGGTACCGCCTGCCAACAAATTTGTTTCGATCTTTTCAACATCAGTCGGGTTTTATATTTTTAACTGGGAATTTTTTAAATGGGAAACCTTAAATCATGTACTAACTTACGCCCTCGGGTCCGTCCACGTAGATGTGTGTGTGTAGGTTTGTTGCTGCTTTTACACGCATCTCCTGTTCTACTCAACCGATTGCGATCCATCACACAGTGAAAAAGCATATGATGAGGCCGGAACTGAATACCACCATTATAAATTGGTAGGTATATGTACGTAATGGTGACACTCTTTTCTGAGACTTTGCCTTCTGCTTACCATCAGGCGAGGCGAAGTCTAATTGACGTGTCCTATACAAAAAAAAAACTTAAATTCTTAATTTTTACTACTACTACTTTAATGCTTTGTATCCAAGACCTTTTACACTCCGTTCAAAATTTGTTTAGTAGTTTTGCGTCCATCGCAAACAAACAGACAAGTATTCCAAAATAGACGTTTTTGTGTTCAGTAGGTATCGTTAATATATAATACCTAGGTTCTTTTTTAAATATCGCCAATCAACTATAAGTTAAATCAGAATGGGTACTTAGATGATTTGACAGATAATTGTTCTGACCGCCTAGGCAAGTGGCAATTCGTTGGCCGGCGTATAGTATGAAGAATAGAATAACAAATGTATAAGATCATAACATGTCATAAACGTCAAATCCTATACATTCATCATTCTATTCTACAACACACCGGCCAACGAATTGCCACTTGTCAAGGGGGTTGAATCGTATATATGTGAATGTATCTTTCAATGTCGGTACACCTATATCTAGTAATATACCTATTTAAAATCACCTCATACTTGTCACATAGCATTTAAATACAAGTAAAAGAGAAGATAGACAAACAACAATAAATTCTATTTAGAGTTCCTTCGAGGTCCCCAGCAGCAGTACATCTTTTCCACACACATTAACTCTTCCTTACTCTGACAGTTTAGTTTACCCTGGAGGGCTTGTGAGGACTTCGGTAGCATTTGGAAACGATATAAACTTATAAATATCAACATGGAGTGTCGAAATATGTGTTACTAGGTTTGTATTCATTACTGTAAAACGAGTGCGTAAGAGATTACTATAGGCCTTAGAATGTTTTTTCAGGAAGGTTTTAAAATTGTAGGAAAGTAAAGCGTCTTTTAAAAATGTATTTAAAAGCAAATAATAAATAAATGCTGTAATTTTTTACAGTATACAATATACATGACTATGTTCATTTGGAAAAATAGTTATACCGTAAAGGTTCGAGATATAGCAGATAGTAATATTTATACCTTTATACCACTTAGGTGGCAGACAAGCACATGGCCCACCTGATGGAAAGTGGTTACCGTGGCCTAAGGACGTTTGTAACACCAGAGGAGTCATAGTCGTGCTGCCAACTTTGTAAGTACAGAGTTAGCAGCAATATATCTAAATTGCAATAGTTTAATACAATCTACTAGGGACAACATCCTCCAATACATAGAAAGAGTCCATACGAAATGTAAATTTATTTAGGGATCCGTACGTCAAAAGGAAAAAAAGAACGGAACCCTTATAGGATCACTTCGTTGTCCATCTGTCTGTTTGTCTTTTTCTCATGAAGGTTTCATGTTGATATTCATACCACATACTCAGGTCTATAACGTCTTGAAACTGTGCAAAAATCAAACTCCTGAGCCAGCGCATTCAAAATATATTACACTGTATATAAGTAACGGAACCCTCGGTACGCGAGTTCGACTCGCACTTAACGGCCTTTTTTCAATTCCTAACTGAATTAGGTACCGACAGTTTTATTTCGACTTTATCTCATCTGCATGTGACATAGAAGTGCACGCGTAATACTTTAAACAGCACTTCCTTATCGTCTATTATTTAACAGCATAACGGACCCCTTGGCTAGCAGCCAGGCATTTGTTAATAACCCTGGAATGTACTGCACAGTGCACTGACAATAGTCACTGACCTGCAGTACTGCAGTAATCAAACTGATTTGGATGTATGGATTATATATGAGCGAATACGCGTCTAATTGTCTGAATGATATTGCTTTGGGCATGAATAGAATGCATAAGCATTGTTAGCAGAGATAACTTGTGTTTGTGATAAGGTTGAATATTGCTTGCGCTGAAATAGAATAGGGCTATCCTATCTCTTCCCGTGAGTGTCGTAGAAGGCGACTAAGGGTTAATGCTATTTCCCATTCGACAGTAAACATACAGCCCATGATAAAGTGCCTACTTACCGCAATAGGCTCACTCCCTATTACGTGTGACCGAAAATCATTCTTAGCGAAGTGTGGATGTTAATACACCTCTACTTATCGCTTCTGGGACTTACAGGTGTGAATATATATTGATATGTTTGTATTGGTCAGTCTTCTTATCACATCTTATTTATTAAATGCATTTCGATAAATTGATAACAAATTCCTTTGTTCGAAGTTGGTTAAAACTATTCTTCACCTAATACTTTTAGGGCTATTTATTGCTAGTCTTTGAATACCGAGTTGAGGAGTTGAGAATGTTCTGAATGTCTGTTTTATTTTCTAGCCCTTTTATTCGAGTATGTTTCAAGAGAAAATGTTACTTGTAAGTTGGGAAAGTTAATATAAAAAGTCGGAACAATTTTGTGTAAGGATCTGCAAACGCGACGTATTGATACAAGAATTTTGTTCGCTGAATGATGTTATGGGTTTCTTTGCTTTCCATTTTAATGTATGTATGTAAACTTTTTGCGTCTCTAAGTTTTGATACGCTTATTTATATTTGTAAACGTAATTGTGTTTAAGATATTCTGTCCTGTACTTGAGTACAAAGGGTGTTTTTAAAGCCCAAACCAATCTTACTTGCTAAATAACTAACGAGACTAACAGGTTTTAAAGTAGCATATGCTCCCGCAAAAGCCAAGCCAAGTAATCAAGAGAAAGGGTAAAGCAAACGTCATGCTCTACTAAAGTATAAGATTTGTATGAAACCAAGACTAACGCCGCGGTGATGATGATTTCAAATAACTTCTTGTTATATATTTTTTTATACAACTTAGGTGGCAGACAAGCACACGGCCCACCTAATGGAAAGTGGTTACCGTGACCTATGAACGTGTGTAACAACAGGCGAGTCACAACCGTGCTGCTGACACTGTAAGAACAGAGATTTTCTGAGCTGTCAGTGTAGAACACAAAATCAGGACAAGCCATTGGCCTTGCCACTGACAGCACAAAAACTCCAGTGAGCTCTGGCCAACCTATTCACCTCTGGGAACGCAACACGAGATTATTATAGCCGTGGTATTCTGTAGGGTGGAGGTACTTCCCCAGTCGGACTGCTCAATTGGGACGAAAATACTGCCGTATCATACTTCCTACAAATTATTATAAGAATATCCTTGAGAGATAATATAAGCGATACTTGAGCGATAGAGATACTTGTACTCGTCTGCCATCCATCCATCATGTAACTAGTCACACGGCAGTGTAGCAATATTTGTAAAAATAGGGTGGTTGTTACACTTTGTATTTTCTACATATAATGATGCCTTTATCCCCGGAGGGTTTGGCAGAGGTGAATTAACACCCACATTTCATCAATCATTGTATTAGATCCCATGTAATAGGGGGTGTGATTATTGCCACATTCCGGGCACTATTGTTGACCCAAGCTATGCATTTGAAGCTGAGTCTGGACTGTATATATCTGCCTGATGTTAAACAGCTCTATCCCTAAGTCACCTTATACCACACCGCATGGGAAGAAATTGGGTGGTCCAAATTCTACTCTGCCGGGAATCTACATAAAATAATTGTTGTATACTACTTTTTATTAGTTATTCAAGTTATGTAGCAGTATTATCGACTAATCTTCTTCATCCTTGCATTAATCCCAGTCGCATCCGAAGTTTTTTTTTAGCTCGGAGTCCGGGGTCCGCTTTTGCCAGTTTATATACGTTTTTGGCTAAATTTCGTCATTTTCCGTGAAGCGATTGCAATCTGACATCCACAATACATTGGGGATATCGAATTATTGCAGATAACTCAGTAATAACGACCTTAATAAGATTATTTGTTATTAATTCTAATACAAAAATAAAAATTAACGAAAAGAAATCGTGTCGGACTAAATAAATCATAGATTGATTATTTTATTAGTTCTATGAGCGAGTTCATTTGTAATTAAAGACAGATAGAAGTAAGAACCCGAAACACAAAGAAACAATTCAAATACTTAATGTACACGAAGTTTCTCGACAGTTCGTTAGTAAATATAACTCATCGCCACTAACTCTTTAAGGCAACTTACATGGACTTAAAGCAAATTCATTGTGCCCCCGCCGCGAAAGTTCCTCGCTCACTCTCGGATTGTAGTGCTATTATACAGATTTTAAATATGCAAATTCATTCAGCTTCGCACTTAATACAATCTACTCTTCTTCGAGCGCGCTAATAATACCCGGAGACAAGTTTAATTTAATTATTAACTAAAGTTGTGGGGTCTTTCATTAAAATTTGAAATTGATGATGGTTTTTCATTGTTTCCTAAAATGGAGAATAAACTCAATCTGTCAGAATATACTTTTACAAAAGTAAATGATGTGTGGACTGATTGCAATGATGGGGTTTATGGGGTTCACCAAACCCTTGTGGCTGAGTTCACTTGTAAGCTAATATAACCTGCTGATTAATAGATGAGTCTCTAATTCAAGTATTCCTCTCAGGGTTGGAAAGTAAGACGGCAGTTACTCCCATAAAGCCCCATAAATCAAATCCAAAAAATTATCGTCATTCGCTGGTATCTCTATGCTAACGAATATTGACATACAAAACATGCCACGCGGTTTTTAAAAACCTTTATGCTTATAAAAACTTATGCAATTCTACAACAAAATATTACCAAACAAGAATAAACGAAGAATATCACAGCTTCACAATATTTTATTCAAATTTAGTACTACCCCAACAAAAAAGACAGCAAAGTATACCCCAGTAATAGCTACATAAACTCTAAGTACTCAAAAAGAACATAAACTGGGATTCCTGGCGCTCGACAAAAAGGAAAAATCTCGACTTAAACTAATTTATCTCTACGAAGACAGCGTTTAAGTCGAATTTAAATTCAAAAATTCCAACTGGCAGTAGACACTACAAGAGCTGAGCTTTACACTCCGCACCAACACTCTGCAAAAAAAGTCTTTAATACTGAAGGAGTGACGCTTGAACGCCTCGCCAAGAGAATGTCCTGGCAACATCGACTTCGAATGCCGAGGGTAATAAAGAAATAAGTCTTCCATTTCACTGCCAGATTTGTAAAGAAGCATTTTCGCGCTTTGATTCTGTGAAATGTTCGCTAAAGAGGTTGAAGAAATTGTTTCTCAGGTGAATTTTTCGTTTGAAATACTGCGCATAGTTTTATTTCGTGGAATGGACTTCGTAGCTTCACTTCACATATACCTAGAATAGATATTGAACTAGTTCGACATTATATTACTGCGTTTATATCCTGCTTTATTTTATCTGAATCTGTTGGTATCTAAATCTAAACCTGTGAGGCGTACCAATAGTGTTCGACTGCTACGAAAGAGGTTCGCCTCCAGCGCTGGCCAAAAATTATACATGAATACGCTTATTTGTATCGATCTGGAAGTTTCTATGTATGAGCAGTACTGTATTTACAAAAGAAAAAAGTATCTTTACACGTATCCATATTACAAGCTATTCTTAGGGCTAGATGAGTACCAAGACTAACGTTAAACAACCGGTATAATCAACTTGTGCTGCGTCCTTGTGATGTGAGTAGGGTATAAAAAGCAATTTGAGGTGGTGTCCTCGATTGCAACGGAGCGGGAAAGACATGAATGACGGCAGACTGATAGTTCTATACGAAATGAATGTTATATATGTCTGCATGTGTATTTTACGCCTCCCGAACTCGCTGATGAAAACCACTGGAGTGGATAATGCGGCTTGAGGCTTGCACATATAGCCAATTTATTCTACCCTAGTATATTCTTTCAATTAATGTTACTAGCTACTACTAGCTTTTAGTATATGATATTGAGAGTTCTCACATTCATCGCCTTGTGTTTGCCACGACGGTGGTCACTGCGCGGATGCGTGTGTTCCCGGCGCCTCCTACTGCGAGCAAGTCATGCTCGTGAAGGAGAAGGCGGGAGGGCAGCGGGTGCAAAGGAGGAACGCAAGCCAAGGTGCCCACGTACTAGGGCAACTCGAGTGTCGGAGGTCGATGAATGACGTCCGCCCCCGCCCTCAATGAGCGCAGGCTTGGATAGATACAGATAGAGCAGCCTGTCACCCTGGCTAAAGCAGGCCGCGGCGGCGGCGCGCATATGCGTGCCTCCCCGTTTCTGGGCATGAGTTGGGGACTCTATGGTCCCCACACCCGGTTACACTACATAACTCTATGGTCGGCCGGGGTGCGAAAGATATGCCTGTTAACCTCACCTACGACAACCATAAGCGACCCACAGGCGCCTTGCGTTTAAGTCGGTTCGAGTCCGACATAACCTCTCAGTGGGAGGGCTCCGATGGATCCGTAGGGATTTTTCACGTGTAAAAAAGAAAGTATCTGATGTTAATTGCATTATAGTTCCATGCGATGATTAGGCAATAAAATAATACCATGATAATGTCAATCAATCAAGAGTCCATTATCGAATATTCCGTATTTCCTAATGTGTGCACCTGTTTCCCCACTGTCCGCATCTAGTCTGCCCCAGTGACCTTTATCATATCGCCAGCCCATCTGACTGGTAAACGTCCTTACGTTTGCCAAAATTCCTATATCTACTCTAAGTCTCGCTTGCTTGGTTGCGCTTGCGATGGTAGTTAACCATCGCTCATTCACCAGATATGACCAGCCTATTCCCATTTCTGTGTGTTTATTCTGCAAGCTATATCAGTACCTTTAGTTCTTTTTTTTGACTTAAATACGAAGTTTATCCTCCAAGCATAGCTAACTGCATAGCCCACTGTGTGACGTTGTAGACTAGTCTAACCTATGTAAAAACTTTCATAATTACATAGTAAGTCATCTTTATCCAAATAACATGTAAATAATAACTAATACGTAACCACGCTAACAGATCGTCCAAGTACTCTCCAAGCATTTGCACAAAAATTGCCGAGTAACGAAATATGCTTTGACGAATAACATGTTAAACTTCAAAGTTAAACAGAATTTGTATTCGTTGCCAAAGGAGGGAGCAGCGAAAAGGAGGAAAAAATTTAAATACCGCGCACTCCGTCGCAAATGATCCGTGAATTTGAAAAAAAAAACATTCTGGAAAGTTTGAAGTAATGTGGTATTGTTAGAAGTTGCGCTACTGTATGCGGTGTATAATTTCAGGTTAGTTTCGTAGAACAGGCTCACGCTATGGACGCTCAAGTGCTAGTTTTAACAGTAATTACTAACTAAAGTATACAAATTTAGTTGTACACTGCATTATTCTAATTCTATGGTACATTTGAGAATGTTAAATTGTTGAAATATAAATGGTGGTATGCTCTTGTATGCCTTTGTATGGTCTTGTATGTTAATATCTTACTAATTATTTTACTGGATATCAGGCATCTTTGGTAGGCAATGCCATTTACAATCCTGGCCAATTTATGTTGCAGCTTATAAAAATTTAACATATGTCTTTATTTCATCTCAAATCTCTTACAATTTAGTTAGTAAGATGCAAGAAAAAAATGTATTGATGTTAATAGCACAAACAGTCTTGCCTCAAAATTGACAAGTATGCCAAAAAAGTTTAAACGACCTGTTACCTGTAAACTTTTGCAATTTGCATATATTGGTAACACGGTTTCGTGATATCAATATAGGATTTTGAAGTAAAATAATGTCAAGCAAACAGTATAATAATAATAATAAATAAATAAATAAATATTCCACGACATTCTACACAACGCTATCTAGATCCATGGTAAGCATAGCTTAGCTAGCTTGTGTTATGGCATCTAGAATGCGGATAAACATACTTAGATACTTTTTTTTTTTTTTGTAAATACATACATATTATACATAGAAACACCCAGACCAATGCAAATATACATATTCATGCATACAAATATTTGCACTGAGCGGGAATCGAACCCGCGCCCCCTGCATTGCAGTCGAATGCTCTACCGCTACGCCACGGAGGTAACATAAATATAAAACAAAATGGCGATAAATACCAATTTTCACTCTCAATTGTCGTTATATTCAGATCAGATACAATGTTATCTGTGCCTTTTTATATTACTAAAACGTTTAAATCCTACTTTTTATTCTTAAAGATTTTCTTTCCACATTAAAAATAAGTAGTCAAACCTTATTTGTTTTATATTTTCCTCCGAGTTAACACTGTAATAACCTTCAACAAAAAACATGATTACATTATATAAAGAGTGTTATACATTTAACGAGGGCAACATAAAAATATGGTACAATGGTACAACGCGTGGGTTTGCAGGGTTATTGCGAAGATAACTGAACAGGGTTTTACGTTTTATTTGTCTATTGCGCGGAATGTTTTTATTGTGTACTTTAAGTATATGGCGATGGCCAGTTCAGACCTCTGAGGTATTATTAAACGCATTCAGAAGTTACAAAAGTTGGAATTTAAACACGTTGTTTTACTCATTTAATTAACCATAAAGAAGGGTATGTGAAATTTGTAGATGCTAAGTTAGATTGGAGTAGAAGCCGACTGGTGATGGAAGTGATGCAGTTTCAGTATTTAAGATTGTTGTTATTCTCTGCACCCCCTATAGGGTTGACTGGTAGAGAATGCCTGTGGCATTAACTCCGCCTGTGTACATGTGTGCATGAAGTTTAAATATAATAAAAAAAAAATTGACAGAAATCACTGGTGTGAAGGAGTTTTGGCGCCAACAAGAAGAAGGACGCATCGCGGTATTATTTTATTTTCCGAAATTTGGCCTGAATTCAAGTTGAAATGTCTAAAAATGATGGATCTTTAGACGTAACGTATTTGACAACGCACATAAGTGTAGGAAAGTGGCATATTGCAGTGAATTGTGACTTTCGTGTTGGTTCCAAATTTCCCTAGGGAGCTTCTAGTAAAGTGCCCACAACTTTATTGAAGCAGCAATCATGTTATTGATCGTCATCAGTAACAACATCGTCATTATCGATAATCATACTAACTAAGATATTAATATATTACAAAATAAGACTTGACATTCTTACCTTAATCACTAAGCTACCGTTCTAGTCGACTTTTACTCATGCAGACGACCGCACGGTTACCACCCCCGCCGACGGGAAGCGGGGGCGGTTATGTGTACGTATGTCTATGCACTTTCTAGAACCCATATTACAATTCCCACGTTTTATCACGTAAGGTCATAACAGTCCTTGGATGTCGCTGACCCAAATTTTTCTTCAAATACGTATAATTAAAACGTTTTCCTTGATTAAAATAACATTAACAAAGACCACTGTAATGTTTTAATCTAACAATAAGCATTTCTTTGTTTTAGGTAAGTCTACACCAGAGTTGTTTCTTTGAGAAAAACCCGCGGGTCCAAAAATAGATAGAGAGTAAAAAAAGGTAAGTCATTTATCATCTAAAATGCTCTCGAAATAATGAAAATGTTGCCCCTTTTTTTTCAATGCGAGCCCGTATACGCGGTTCATCCATCATAGTGACAGAACTGAGATCTGCATAATCGGCTAATTCTATGTAACATTTTAGTGCAGATGTTTCTATGAGATAACGTTAGGATTTTGTACAGCCGTCGTCAAAAGTCAAAGTAAAAACTATATTTACTTCGAAGGAAATTAATGTGTACAAATGAAGAAAATTGAAGTCGCGTATCCACGCTAGGCACTTACGAGTATAATACATAACATAACATAAACCCCCGAGGGGTAGGCAGAGGTGCTAGCACCCACATTTTGCCAGTTTATGTTTAGGTCCCAATGTAATAGGTGGCGAGCCTATTGCCATTTACCGGGCACTTGTAAACCTGCGATAAATACACACATAACTTCAAAAAGCATCGAAAAATCATTGGTGTGTGCCATGGTAAAACCTGGGATAGAACTCGAGACCTCGTCTTAGCAGTTCATTAACCATACCACTAGGCTGCCGCAGTTATGTAATACAGCAGTTTACAAAAATATGTCTGTATGTCTCTTTATTTCGAGTTATGTCCGAAGTGATCCTTTTTCTTGAAGTTTTACCTTCAACTTACTATAAAGAAAGAGAAAAGAAAGAAAGGCGCAGTGAAGTCATATTGTCGTGACCAGTATTAAAAAAATGGTTGTTTTTAACCTCGAGTGAAATGCCTGTGCTAGAGCTGCACTAATACTAAAATTAACTTCGCAACTATCACAATTCACTGCAGGACATAAGCCTCTCTCAATGTACGATATTGCTTTTGATCCTCCTCTTCCCCCACCTAATCCATAATAACTTACTGCTTTATAAATAATATATGAGTAAACGCATAAGTTTAATGTTCGTGTTTTAATCCATTAAGACACAAGCGGATTAAACATGTTATAACTTAAACATCGCTACTAATCTTTCAAGAATCACTGGTTACAAACATAATCTAATTAAAACAAGAAACAACAAATACCTGTACGTTTAATTAATTAAACCCCCATCAAGTTGACGGGAGATGCCAAATCAATTTAAGTCAATCTAAGAAGATTCTTCATATATATAAATATTCCAAGAGAGCTGACTGAGTAGGGTATGTTTGGAAGTCTTCATCGACCAAAGTCTTCTTCTGATTGATTCATTTGCTTGAACGTTTCATTATTTACCAGTTAAGTTTCCAGTAGGTAGGTAGATAGTTTTAGGCAGGAAAAAAGTAAATTTTAAGAAGGAAAAATGAACCTTCTGCATTTCGCGGGCTTGGGGAAGCCGCGTGGGTAAATAGGTCTTTCACCACATTAAAACAACCTGGCTTGTGCCATACGCTGCTACTTAGTAAGTGAACCGTCGGAAATACTACGCACTTGTCGACGGATCACCCAAACGCTGGCCCACAAGGTGCGTTGCGGGCCCGTCTTCTGATTGGGTGATGATCAGGTACACTAGGACATCACCCCTTCACGAGAGGCTCTACAGCGGGTGGAGGGCTAGGGTCTTTGGGACCAAAACCAAACTCACTTCGTACTGGTACACCTGCTGATTATCGGACGAGATTCTAATGCAGATTTTATATACTTTTATTTAAGTACTAAATTCAAGTCAAAAATTAATAAACGTTCTTTGAAAATATGCTTCTCTGAATAAATTTTCGTCTCATTTTTTATCTTTTTCTGTGTAGTTTGTGCTCGGTGCCAGGAAGTCTTTGGAACTGGCCCGTATCCATTCGCTGGCAATGTGCCCGTAAGCTTCTCTGATTACATTTGAAGGGGGATTCGATTTCATTCCTCGAATATAACACTATGTTGATGGACGGTATTATGCATGACGGAACATACTATCGGCCGATGGTATACATATAAATGCTAGGTATTATCCTGTCTGTTTATTAGACAATCTTGTTAAACGATCGGATAGAGGATATTTGTGGTTAGATGTGTATTTGCTAGCTGAATTGTGTAAATGTTTGTGTGTTTCTTATTTTCCTCTCGTCGTTAGTACAGATTGCTTATAAAATAATGTCAGTTCTTTTTTCACTATTTTTCCTATGTATTTAGAAACTTAAATAAATGAGAAAATCACAAAAGTAGTTAAATTATAGTCCTAGATGTTGCCTTTTCCAAACTAAATCTACAAGAATAGCTAAATTTACTCATATATTATCCCATGTGAGGCCCATAAAAATATCATGTGCTCTGTACTAGCAAATTGTACAAAACAATTGACCTAATTTCACGTTAATGTGTAAAAAATTAAAAGTAAAAACAAACTAGTACACCCGCTGCCAAACTGTGTTGTACAAGACTTTGGACGAGTGGCTGGAGCCGCTTGCCAAATTACTGCGTTGGATACTGCACTGCTTCGTAACATGCCAGCTGCTGGTGCCCATAAAAAATATTTTCATACTTAATGACGAAGTGTTTTAATAAACGAATGTGTCAGTTGCTTTTTAGTTCTTGCTGTAGTTATGAACAGTGTTGCTATGCTTTCTCCAGCATGACTAAATCTGTCTAGTCCCGTATTTCTGTATGTAATTACGTGTTATACGTAACAATGTGTGAATAACTCAGTCGACTTTTTCCTTAGTGACTTTATATTTTTTTTGTACGTAAACAATTTTGTGAAAAATTAAAAATTAGAAAGGATTATATTCTAAAACGATAGACATCTGAATTGCACGTGTGGCACTAACACAAAATGTATTTTTGCCTGTGTAATAAGGAACAAACTGGGGCTACTTTCGCCGTGTCGCTAAGAGTTACATAACAACCCGATGATGAGGAATATAGAGAATAATGAACAGTTTCCTGATTTTCACAATCGAGCAATAGAAACCAGTACTTCATTAGTGCATGCATACCCACAGGACTATCAACACAAATTCAAAATCACCTATAACATGCTCGAAATTGTAATCAAACTCCATCTAAAGGTAAATAAAGGTAGTACGCGACTCGACTCAGGAACGTTGTAAGTCGATGTACTTAAGCGTCCGGATCGCGTGCAGCTCTCGCCTCCCGGTAACCGACACCTACTTGGCAGTTGCAGCTGTATATAGCTCCAAGATGGCATAAATTATAACTAGCAATTCTACTTCTACGTAGTTATAGGCAAAGGTGTGTTAGCCACAGAATAACTATAATAAAACTAGTGTGTCAGAATGAGTCTGATCTTTTCTGACAGTTTGTGAAGATGTTTGATACTCAATTACGCTGAAAAATCCGAACGGAAATAGATTTTAGTGTGGATAAATACACAAAGTAGGTTTTTTTATACCACTTAGGTGGCAGACAAGCACACGGCCCACGGAAAGTGGTTACCGTGGCCTATAGATGTGTGTAACACCAGAGGAGCCACACTCGCGCTGCCGACCCTGTAAGCACAGAATTTCTATGCCGTCAGTGTAGAAGACAAAGCAGGACAAGCCATTAGTCTTCCCACTGACAGCGCAAATTCTCCAGTGAGCTCTGGCTACCCTGCTCACCGCTGGGAACACAACATGAAGTTATTATGGCCGCGGTATTCTGTAGGACAGAGGTACTTCCCCAGTTGGTCTGCTCAATTGGTCGAAAATACCTCCGTGTCTGACCTCCTAGAATCCTTGAGGTTATCTTGGTATCGACTCATATTTATTATCGTTATTGAATGAAGTACAAGGGTTTCAAGTTAATCATTTTATGTCTATCATTGTTTTAGTAGGGATATAGAAACAAACACACCACCCTGTGAACAAATTCCCTAAACTAAAGCACCTTTTTCTAGAAAAACCCGCTGGTCCTTGGTAATTTTTTTCCGTGTTCAGCATTATTTCCGTTCGAGGTATCTTTCCGGTTAATTAAATATTATTTCACAGTCAATTGAGTGCTTAATTTTTTCATGGAGAATGAAAACAGAGGAATAAATAATTAGTTTGTGAGTTTATAAAACCGTTATATGGTTTCGCATCATTTAATATGACGCTCAATGATTTTTTAATCTTTTATCTGTTTCCGCTGCCCATAGGAACCTGTTTCCGGAATGTTATACCAGACAATAATATTAAAGTAACTGTAGAAATCAAACAATATTAACGTATCCTATTACGATACCGCGGTAGCCTAGTGGTATGGATAATGAACTGCTGAGACGAGGTCTCTGGTTCGATCCCAGTTTTTACCATGGCACACACCAATGATCTTTTGATGCTTTTCGAAGTTATGTGTGTATTTATCGCAGGTTTATACGAGCAATGGCAATAGGCTAGCCACCTATTACATTACATTGGGACCTAAACATAAACTGGCGAAATGTGGGTGCTAGCACCTCTGCCTACCCATTCGGGGATATAGGCGTGAGTTTATATTATGTTATTACGATTTATTTCATGTTATTTTGTCGGTTGATCTTTTAGCATGCCCCCTAAAATCCAACTACACGTCCTGATCGGCCACCTGGATTCCGTGGGGGAATAATTTACTAGCGAAATACGGCAATGAATTTACTGGCGGGGCTAACGTGGCTCCGGTAGAATTTCTTGAAAAGTTGACATTGATAGATAGATAGATAATTCTTTATTGTACACCAACATATTTACAGTAGGACAAGTAGGTAGCATTTATACAGTTCAATGTACAATGGGCCTACTCCTCGCCTTTCATAAATTTTATAAACATTTACTTGACATTAACATATTGCAGTAGCCATCAAAAAGAAGAAGAAGAACTTTGAGCAAGAAGCACAGCCCTCTAGACAAATGGCAATTTTAATGGCCGGCGTGTAGAATAGAATTATGATTTTTTTGAATTTGGCATATAGAACAGTCAGTCACTCGTCAACGTATATCATAAAAGCCAAATCCCATACATTCGTCATACTACTCTACAATACGCCGGCCAACCAATTGCTACTTGTCTAGGAGGGTAGATAGAGTATAAGTAGACATATAAGGTCACAGGTGAGCCTAATAAAACTGAATTTGTGTACGACAGCAATATCGATAACATTTGACATATAAATAAATTAAAGTAAGTGGCATTACGCTGCAGTCTGCTATAGTAATTTCAAGTGTCCGTAATATAAGAACCGCTTACAGGTTTTTATGTCCTCTCAAGGTCTCACGAGCAACTGGCCAATCCATCAAGGGGCTTCATAAATACATGTTTTATATTCCTGAATGGCAATAAGTACGTATTGCTGCTCGTAAAACTCTTTACAAATGGACAGAACGCCCGTGCATTAGTATCAGTTAGAAAAGCTATTTGTACATATAAGTGCTAAGCCGTTTCGGCTTAATTGCTCGATTCAATGACATCTGTTTATGTGTAAGTCTTCCTTTTTTTGGTTCGTCTAGTACTCTACTGTTTTACTTACCTTACTAATATCAATATATTCTGACACTCTTTAAGAACTCACACAATGAACGGGGAGACGAAAGATCACTGCAGAAGTGGAGAACCTAGGGAAGAAATGAAGTGACTATAGCCAATATGCTTTACAGAATACCGAGGCCACAACAACCATATGTTGTTTTCTCGGCAGTAAGTCAGGTAGTCAGACCTCACTAGAGGTTTTTTGTGTAACCTTCTCTATCTTCTGCACTGACGGAACAGAGACTCTCTGTTCTAACAGGGTCGGCAAAACGAGTCTTGACGATGAGAAAAATGTCTTGACAGACAGACGGACAACGAAATGATCCTATAAAGGGTTCCGTTATTTTCCTCTATAGGTACGGAACCCCAAAAAGTGAAGTATTGACTTTGATTGCCGCGACTTTTGTCGCCCTCCGTCCCTCTCTCTATTATGTATGCCTTCTAATCTGAGGATTACAGGCAGTTAAAAAGTCCACTTTGGAGATGACTGGTTAGCGATCGAATGAGATACCGTTTTAAACGTTCATGAACTACGATAACCGTTTGAACGGCCTAGAACCGGTTTACTGCCTAGTGAGTACATCAGCTACATTATATTTAAATAGCGTAACTACAGCAGTATATATTCAATATTACACGTGCAGCAATACACATATTTCAGGCCTAAACATATTCAATGCTGTCTCACCCTTAATTACCGACATTTCGGTCCACTAATCTATGTATATTACTGCCATTATCCTGGCAAAGTTATGCAATAACCAGCGTAACGTTCATTTACGACTTATCTCTGTAGGCTCTGTAATAACAAAAAGGAATATGAAATAAATTCTTTTTATTGCCACGAGTACTTTCGAATTGCAGTCAGAATACGAAACAAAAAGGAAGGAAGCATAAAATGAGGAGTTTAATTTAGTAATGCAGACATTGTAGGCACAAGTCTGAATTAATCATGAGACATCTATCTCAGGACGTAAGGGTCTGTGCACATGATCTTAGTGTTTCGCATCGTCTAGTGTCCCAATGTGTCCGACGCAAAAAACTGTTTTTCGTAACTTGAAAGTTTTATTTCATTGTGTTACGAAAATCAACAACATCAATAACAAATATATTTTCAAACATCGTACTAAATATGGATTTTTTAATATTTGATTCACGAATGCGAAGCGTAACGTGATTTGTGACGTCACTTATTCTGTATAAATATATCTTTGACAGATTTAGAGCTAAATTTGCTCTAAATCTGTCTATCAAATTAAAATGATGAGAAAGAAACATTCTACAAAAGATACATTGCGTCAAGTAGACATTATGCAACTGCGCAAAAGATCTTAAAATCAATTTATCTAAGTACTGCTATCCGAACCGCGTTCATAAAAGCGGATTACCAGATTAGTGCCATCACGAGCCTTATTATGCTACTGCTACTTACCTATTCAAACAAATGGTATAATCATTACTCCATTTCCGAATTTCTTTACACTCCAAATGTTCCATCCAGATTTTTTGAACAGCCCGCTTCATGACGATTCAGCTGAAAATACGATAATTAGCCTCAACTTAGTGAACACCCCAGTTTAATTATGAAAAGTTCCGTAGTTTCGGGACGATATAAAATTTCTAAATATCTCGTAAAGTTGATTTAACCGTACCGTTTTGTTAATTAAAGAGTTCCAGCTATCTGAGGAATTTATTATCGTTATTAAAAAATTTAAGCTTATTTGAAAATAAATTTACTTTTCATTAAACAATTTTGCTTTGAGGAACTCATAGCTCAACTTATTTTTCTGGCATGGTTGTTATTAAAAGTGAGAGAGAACTTTTTAAGGTTATAATTTGTAATGTTTGATAGTTTACCGTACTACCTTTATATAGAATCAATTTATTGGTGAAAATCTCAGTACAGATTTAGATCTACCCAAAAGTATGATTTAGTTATTTTTCGAAACAAATTCGTTTTCCATTCCAGTTATAATAATACAAGTTCAACCAAACAACGTAACATCCTGGCCTAGTTTCATCTTCGACGTTTCGAACGCCGAAGTTAAAAACGGTTTTCTGTGAAACTGGCTCAATATAGCGGAAATAGAGCGGTGCAAGTTGCGCGGCGCTTGACGGTTACACTCTAGTGCATACGTACCTTTGTTAAATTTGGTTTGTACGTGATCATGCTCGATATTGAACCTTGGCGCATTTTGTTGTTTCACTTCGGGAACTTAAACGAATATAGGGTTGTGTCTTGCTTGATTCAACTGCTATCGATTAAGAATATAAAAAAATAAAACTACATCTGCCATGATGCTGGGTCGCAATATGCTGGGTGTGTTTAAAAATAAACTATTTTTAACTTTGACTTTATTATCTTTACCTACCTCGAAAGTAGAAACACAGCACTGACAAGACCATCACATAATAAGTTTACTTCAATAATAGTAGTTCATGAAACTGTTTCATAATAGGGTACCAAATTACGTGCAGTTTCATACACATACACAACTTTATCTAATCACATGAAATAATTAATATTATTTTCGTAAAATGCCAGAAACGTTGAGTGCCAGAAGTACGCGTAAGGATTATGTAAAAATCTGCAGCTAGAGTGCATATCTTAACCAAAACAGAAATAGTAGATTGTATGACAAGGGAGCAAAGTAATATTTTACGTCAAGGGCGCCACTTTGAATCAACAGCACAGTGAAGGAATCTAGAATAGAATCCCGAGCGTGACGAGGTATTCTATTCTAGATTATAGATAACGCAAATGAGGTTTATTAGTCGTTTCTGCTTGACAGCAACCTAGACCCATGCGGGTATGTTTTCGTACATTTCAAATGTCGACAAAAATATCAGTCGATTCTAATATCGAGTAGTTGCCAGCCCTAGTTACCGCATTCCGTCGTCCCCGACGCCTAAGCTAAAGCGATCGCGCCAACTTGCTCAATGGAACGGAAATAGAGCCCCGCGTCCTAACTGCACCGACTACTTCCACTGAGGATAAAATCTATTATAGCTACTTCAAGTTATCTAATATAGCTCCTTCGAAACGGTGATTTTAAGTTTTATTTTTGTTTATGTGCTATGACAACGCTTGATCAAAATATTACTAGGTATATCAAAATTAAAGGGCTAACCAACACAATTTATTTTCAAGTTTTATGTGAAGTTTTTGTGACGGGGTATATTTAAATTATTAATTTATTATTTGGATTTAGTCGTATTGGCTAGAATGCTTATAGATACCCCATAACACAATTCTTATATTAAAATTAATTTGATGTGCGACACCCAGTTTAATGGACAAAAGCTTTTATCTAGCACGTGTGCATTGATTCTTTCAAAGCTACCTAGTTAATACCTATGTTCAGCTAACACAATTTCATTGTAATTTCCCCTGTCTACACCGAACAAAAGTGAACGTTTATAAAGCTACGCTAACCGCTACGTGTTTACGTAGCACCAGCTACGAGCACCTACGTAGCACTGGTACGCGTTATGTAGCACAGTAACACGCAGTTCGCGGGTGTTAAATGGATGGTTAAAATACATACAGTGTATTTTATTGATGTATATTTTTTTATTTGCTCTGTTAGATACATGGGTGTCTTCCAGTATTGTGTGTATACTAATGTACATTGAAGTAAAAAGTCATAAAGATTCTCACACTGAAGACCTAAGGTTGCCTTTAGCTTGCCATCAGGCGAGGTGAAGTCAAGTTGGCGTGTCCTATATGAAAAAAAAGGTTTTAGTGTGTTCGTCTCCGACAAGACCATGCCTTCGGGGCTCCGAAGGGGCTACCAAGGGAATTTCCGCACCTAAGTGGTATAAAAAAAATGGAGCATGATTTCCTATTTTTCCTCCTCCATTTTGATGTTGGGTATCAATAATAGTGAAACCATTGCAGTGCTTGCCATCCTTATACAGTAGGTATATGGCCAAATTTTACCATATTTTTATATTCTCGTACTATTGAACGATCAATAAGCCGTCAACCGTGCATTTTGATATTAAAATATGGAAACATTCATTTTATAGCTATGCAGTTGTTAAAAAGCAGCTATCGCTTTTAGGAAGATTCTGTTCACGCCCGATATCTCGAAGTAACAGCTATATTGAGTACACGAACTTTGAAAGTCGGTTAAAAAGAAATGATAGCGAGACCGGCGACCTTGATATCAAGTTACGTAACAACCAGAACGTCCCATTAACAAAAGGTGCGCAGCATTCAAGTCCGACTGCCAACATTATTCACCCCAGGACCCACCGCCGACATCACTCACCCCAGAACCCACCGCCGAACAATGGGATCATTTACGAAATATTAAAGACATTACACGGAAAAGCTTCTAAAGAGGGACCGCCTTGTTTGCGTTAGAATTCTAAGAATAAAAGGCGACCTGTGAGCTTTTATCTTTCTTGCCACAATGGCTCAATACTCGACAAAAACTATTCAAACGTTTGTCAAGGGCTGGTGACACCTGTTGGCGGTAGACGGCTCTTATCAGTACGACAAGTGCTGATAACGCAAATGAGGTTTAGTAGTCGTTTCTGCTTGACAGCAATTTGAAGCTCTTTTGGGTTGACTTTTTATTCGAATTTACGTTGTGATAACTGTGACGTCATCACTTGCGTGTACTTTTATAATTTTTTTAAGGTTGGTATATTTCTATGCATTTCTTTTGCCGATGTAGGCAACAACCAAGTCGTTGTATCATAATATTGAACTTGTGCTCTCATGGCACATTTGCCTTTGATGGGATCTATATTATACTTTTTTTTATTGTGCGCAATATCCCTACGGTGGCGGTATCCACCACCGGAGCCGGTGAGGGATGTTATGTCTGACTTGAACCGATTAAAACACTCGCCGACTGTGTGGGCAGGTTGCCGGAGGTGATATTATCCCTCGCACGGATGTATATTATTTATTTTTTATACCACTTAGGAGGCAGATAAGCACACGGCACATCTAATGGAAAGTAGTTACCGTGGCCTATGGATGTTTGCAACACCAATTACCAAGATCCCAGTGCTGTTAACATTACGTATTTTCTGACGAACCAAATGTGTACGATTGAGTAGTGTTAGTATGTACTATCATTGTAAGCCTACCTGCTTGTTTGACCAGGCGGTCAATTTTCAGGTCTAGGGAAATCAAAGTGTACATAAAAATATATACATAGTAAAATTGGCTACATAAAAAAAATAAAGTAAGTGAGAGAGGTAAACATTATACTAATTTATGTCTCGCTCACTCTCATGTGTATGGATAATGCCTTCACGCTCCTACCCATAGAGGCATTCAAATTGACTTTAGGAGGATGATTGGCCATTTAGAGCGGCTGATCCTGTAAAATGTTATAAAATATTTATCTGACAATTTTTAAAAATGAATGCGTACATTTTACGTGACTTTTTAATGTACTTTGATTACGTGATACCTAGAAATTGGCCGCCTGGTCAAACTAGTAGATAGACATGCGAATATAGTACTTACTAACACTACTCAATCGCACAAATTTCGTTAGTCAGAAAATACTTAATGCCTGATACCACTGGGATCCTGCAATATATGCTCATCACATTTAAATAAAATATTTCTATTTCAGTAATTTTTATTTCCTATATTTTATATCCTCATTTTGATGTAATTTTAATTTCTTTTTAAAGATAGTACACATTTCAGTATTCAAATTTGGAAGTGGATGTTCCACTACCAAATTTTAATACTGGAATTTGGAAGTGGATGTTCCACTACCAAATTTTAATACTGGAATGTGTCACATGACATTACCCTGTCAACTAATCTGCATGGTGTTGAAATTCTTCATGCCTACATATTTTTAAACGTCATTGATATTCATCCAACTAAAATTTAGCAAAAAGTTGTAATAATATCTGCGTCGAAAACATTACCATAAAAGAGCTTTTAGCTGTAAAACCGAAAATTCCGAATTCCCTTCAACTTTTCGACGTACCTAATGTTCTATTTTTTTATTCACCCACAAAGGAAGTGGGGACACTCTAAAAACAATTGAGGCGGCTCTCGGGTGACCCGACGTAAAACACTCGTGTCATTTTTCAGGTGATGTCAAAAGAGCACTTGGACGGAACTTATTAATAGCGTCAAATGAGTTTGCAAATTGCCCGTATCCAGCTGCGGTGAGGTCTAATTGTCGGAGGACTCCGGCCGTGCTTTTGTCTTCCTTCGGACTCCGTTAATCTTTTCTTTTTGCTACTAGACAGCTCTTAATTTTGATAGAAAGGAAGATATTTTTCGTAAAACCTAACGCTAGAGTATAGTTATTCTTTTTCATTGGCTCCCAATCTCAGTTGCTTCCAAAGTTACCAGTGTTAACCTGGAGTCGGCTAAGTGTAGTGAGGTCTCAGAAATGAAGGTGACTATAATAGAAGCCGACAATGTTAATTTCAGTTTAGTATTTTCTTAAGCCTTTTGACTGTAATGCAATGTTCTGTGAGATACAATACTACTCGATTCCAAGCGAATTCCTGTTGCGGCCAAGTTTCCACTTTAAGACCCGGGCTCCTCTTATTGTTTTTAGGATTCCATACCTTAAAAGAGACAAATCGGAACTCTTATGGGATCACGTCGTTGTCTGTCCGTCTGTCTGACTGTCTTTTTCGCAGGAATGCGTGGCGGTATCAAGTTGAAATTCATACCACATAGTCAGGTCTATAATGTTTTGAAACTGTGCTAAAATCAAACTTCTAAGTCAACTCAATCAAAATATATTGCTGTTTATGTAGCATAAGTTCGTCCCTTAATACAATTTTGTACGGAACCCTCGAAATGGGAGCCCGACTCGCACCTGACGGGCTCTTTTTATTGATATGTTGGCTTTTACTGTCTTGTACATTAACTTACAAGTGAGGCTGACGTAAGGCGATGATAGAGCCTAGATGATTAACACCTTCGTGTTAATCCTGGTAGCATCCGTGGCTCTCTTCTGGGAGGCTGCTGAACCTTTGATAAAAGAATATAAACTCGCCACAGACACTCGCCACTGATATTAAAAGCCTAAAGTGGCACGTTCGATGATTTATTGCCACATTATAGACAATAAATTTGTATTATAAATTCGCTAAACGGCCCACTGACAACGGGTTTCAATGAACGGCACTCCAGTTTCACATAATTAATCGATACTTATTTATTGGTCTGCATCAATTAATGTCGCGGCCATGTTTCTGTTAAACCTCACTTACCGTAGACCGCTTATCGCTTTTATTTCAAAAAAAATACTATTTTATTTAATTGTAGGAATAAAAACAGTTGAGTTACAATCAATGTTTACAATAATAAAGCTGTACACGTTTACTGATGTGTAACTCACAACATCGGTAACATATTATTAAAATAATACTTACGTAATAATGGACTTCAGTCTATGACACGTCACTACTATCTAAATATGGGGTGAATGAAGCTTCTATAAGACCTTTGCAGCGAAATTAAACTCACCTGCGAGCCGGTATGCTAACTGATCGCGACACCAACCACGAGATTTAGCTATTAGAATTGCATGCCGATTATGGTGGAATACGGCGAAACTATAAGATAAGATAATCTTTATAATACACCAACACATTACAGTACATGTACGAGCAACATTATAAAAAATGTACAAATGGCGGCCTTATCGCTACAAGCGATCTCTTTCAGGCAACTATATACCTACTGTATATTTGCATAGAAAAAAATAATTTTAATTTTAATTTGAGAAGAGAATCTCTACGAGAGCCTAGTCCATCGCGAGGCATATGTGTAGAATTTCTTATCGTCTATCGTAAATTTTGAAGTATTTTATATGCTGAGTATTCAGAACGATGAAGGTACGCAAAATTGAATCGGTTCAGGTGCCCGCGATCTTCCCCTTACAGGGGTTATGCTCTGACCACTATACATCGCCTGAAGTCATCCAAATTTTCCTATATATCCGCGGGTTCAAACCCCGCCTGAATTAATTATTTTTTTCTTAGCTTAATCGATTTCTTCTCGTGGTTGGTAGATTGACTATGTCTCAGATAATCGCACCTCCGGCAACCTGCAGGCCACACAGTCGGCGTGTGTTTTTAGTCAGTTCAAGTCCGACATAATCTCCGCCACCGGCTCTGGTGGTGGGGGTTTCCGTGGGAATTATGCGCACAATAAAAATAAAAAGTATTCTACTCTGCCGGGAACCACAAACCTTATAACCGACAATATCTTGGAAAAAGAAGTGCAGATTATTATTATCAAATAATATACACCACAAACACAGTTGTAAACAGTTAATTATTTGTCGATCATTTGTATAAATAAATATTTAAAAGGCTCCTCCATTGTATAGGTAATAGTGTGAACGTTGACCTGTGCCTGACCATACTCAAATTAAAAACCGAGCGAGCACACTGCAATATTTTAAAAATATTCCACGAGCATTTCTCGTTCGTTAGCGGTGCAAGTTTTGTTCGCTACACTCCATCAAAACTAATATGATTACATGTACGGACAGATTGTTCAATATTTTAAAATAGTAGAGTATTTTTGTGAATTTATATTGTGAGTAATGTTATGAGTGTTATACGTAAAAACATACATACATATAATCACGCCTTTATCCCCGTAAAGTTAGGCAGATGTGAATTAACACCACGTTATAGGGCCTATTGCCGTCTTCCGGTCACTAATCTTGACTCAAGCCATGTATCTGAGGCTGAGCCTGGGCTGTATATATCTATCTGATGTTAAACAGCCCTATCTCTTAGTCGCCTTGTAAGATAACCCATGGGAAGAGATGGGATGGTCCAAATTCTACTCTGCCGGGAACCACGTGGCTACGCAAACGTAACAAAAGCCGTCATATTTTGTGTGTATTGAAACTAAACCTTCGGCGCCAGCTTCACTTGGTTTCGGTGCGGTACCTACCAAAGAGCAGGCTCTGTCACATACTCCCCTGGTATTGCACATACCCATCGGCCACGGTAACTGTAGTCCATTAAATTGGCCGTGTATCCACAGATAATTGGCCGTATCTGTATACAACTTGAATGAAAAAAAACATTCCTCTCAGAATAAATGAGGACCTGCCATCGCTAAAATAATTACAATTGACTTGTTAACAATATGTTTTTCTTATTACAACACAGTTTAAACTAACATAAATAATATTGATTTTCTGATAGACGAAGGTCATCTTTTTGATAGCTGTTATTTTCAATGTGAAAGCCGACCTAAGTTTCTAAAATGACGTCACAATACATTAAAATACATACCCAAACACGTGTTACTTTTTAATAGAATTACGTAGTACACGGGTATAAAATTGTATAATTTAATATAAAGGTATCAGTTGAATCTGGCTACAGGAAACACTTTGACGGCCTGAATTCAATTTTGATTTAATATGTACTCTATAAAAAATACAACCCGGTTTCCCTCGAGGGCAAAGGCCCACTTTGAGTTGAAAATTACTGGCCGCGCTAATCGCAGAATGAAAATAAATCTCGGCGCAGAAATGTGATTAAATTTTTAAATTGTTACATTCCATCCCGGTTCTGAAATAACCGGTTTGGTGCTACTACGAATAAGTAATGCTTCAACTTTTATTTCACAATGCTGAAGGTAAATAAACTTCGTAACCTTTGTAACCTTTTGTTTTATAATGCAGATAAAGGTTAAATTTGGAGCAGGAAACAGAAGATACTTTTTTTATTTATAGAACCTGACATTTTTAAATTGTGACGTAGACTGTGTTAATTAAGTAACATTATAATCAGCTGTCATTCTACACTTTCTATTGTTTACCTGACTTTTTTATTTTTACCTTTTTTAGTTTAAATTATGATCGATCCGAAATTAACTATATACTAAGGAATTTTTAAACTTTCGCGGTGTGAATTCATAATTATACTAAGTATCGGGACTTCTCGCGAAACTATGGAACGTCGGCAGAAATAGTAAGTTCCAAAATATAATTCGCGAGAAGTCCCGATACTTAGTATAATTACTAAGGAATTGTATGGAAATCTCTTTTTTATACCATTTAGGTGGCAGACAAGCGCACGGCCCACCAAAGCAGGACAAGCCTTGAGTCATCCCACTGACAACACAAATTCTCCAGTGAGCTCTGGCTACCCTACTCACCGCTGGGAACACAACACGAAGTTATTATAACCGCAGTATTCTGTAGGGCGGAGCAGTATTCTGTAGGGCGGAGGTACTTCCCCAATCGGACTGCTCAATTGGGCGGAAATACCGCCGTGTCCTACCTCCTAGAAAAAATCTGTTAGTGAGGTGTAATATACTTATGAAAAAATGAGTTATGAGTTGCTTAAAGTACCTACTAAGTAACTTAAATATATTATTAAACAGTATAATTATAAAATAAATATGTGAGCACTATCCTATTTATTTAAAATCGATATGCGGTAAACATTTCTCTCTGGTCGATTTCAACCTATTTCTAATTCGAAGCGTCGGTAGCTTAGTGGTAAAAGAGTCGGCGTTAAGGTCCCGGGTTCGAATCCTGGCACACCCCTAACACAACCCACTCCTAACACAAGCAATTTAGCTGGAAGGAATATTAATAATTGCGGTTGCTTATATACTTTCGACTGAATCTTAAAATCTTCATCCCGCTGTAACTGAAATTAGTAATGCCTTCAGGGCTAAAGTTCAAGAATTTTTCCAGGAATTATAGACAAAATTTACATTCACAACTCTTGAATAAACCACGTACATGTTAACCGCATGTAATTGAGAATGTTTTGTATCTACCATAGCATTATATGTATATTTGTATTGAAATTTTAATAAACAAACAGCGAGAAACACGTTGTCGCGTTAAACAAGACGGAATTTCATTTACGTCTCGACGAAGTAGCTGTTACCTTGAAGAACATATTAGACACAATTTGAAACGGAAACAATAATTGTGACGTAAATTTTGTGTTAATAATCCACCTAAAATAATTGCGAAACAGAAGCTTCACAAGAATTAATTATTAACATTGAAATCTTTGTAAATACTTTATAGGCACAATTGAAATTTACCAGAAAATTATAAAACGCAGCATTAAAAAGGGACAACAATAAAATCGGAGGTCGCCGGTCGTAAACTCGTAAAATGCTATCTGAAATTGCGCGACAATTATTTCGTCGAAGAATTAATGAGTAGGTTTTCTCTCGATTCGACTGACGAGGAGCGTGGGGGAAATGGGACCGCCACCTTATTGGGACGGAATGGGATACTAATTAGTGGACGATAATTGACGTAATTATTACCGGGGAAGGGTTGAGATCGTCTTCGTAAGGGTATAGAGAAAGATATAGCTTGTTTGTTATAAGTGAATGATATAATTGATTAATGAAATAGATGAAACTAAATTCAAATTAGTGTAATTAATTTAGATCGTATGCGCTTACTGTGGATTGCATTATTACAATTACCGCATACGTGTAGCTTCGGGCGTGTCTCAGTGGTCTGAGCATTCCCCCTGTAAGGGAAAGATCGCAAGTTCGAATCCTGCCTAAGCTAATTCAAATTTGCCAATTCAAAGCGATGTATTAATTCTAAGCGATTATAATATCTAGCTATTATTACTTGTGTTCTTTTTAACTTAGGTGACGGACAAGCACATGGCCCACCTGAGAGAAAGTGGTTACCGTCGCCTATCGCCTATGGACGTATGTAACACCAGAGGAGTCACACTCGCGCTGCCGACCCTATAAGCACAGAGTTTCTGTACCGTCAGTGTAGAAGACAAAGCAGGGCAAGCCTTTAGTCTACCCACTGACAGCACAAACTCTCCAGTGAGCACTGGACACAACACGAAGTTATTATGACCGCGGTATTCTGTAGGGCGGAGGTACTCCACAGTCGGACTGCTCAATTTTACGGAAATACCGCCGTGCCTCCTTAGCTCTGTGTCTTTTTGTTGTTGTCATTTGCGCGACATATAAAATTTTCGTATTTGTAATATCAATTATTTAAACATGTACCGTTGCCTTTTTTAACTTAAATATTCAATGCATTACATTCACACACAATCGGTATACGAACATTTCCTAAAAATGCTTGTGTTCGATAGCCCTTGACAGACACCCATCAAATATATACGGGTGTAGCATTCAAGCCACACGTCCTCTACGAGTCAATTTTACGCAGCTTTGGGCGGTTTTACAGTTAAATCTATCACAATTTTTTGCTGTACCGTTCCGATGGGATTCTCTACCCTTTATATGGGATAAAATTGTTCAAATATACGAATATTTGAAGAGCGTTATGATGTTAGCATAAATCAGCAAATCATATAATATTTTAAAATGAAATTGAATTTACCCATGTAAAGTCTTTCTGCTAAACTTGGTTAAATATTTACGGGTTATTAATGAAATGTATGTAATGTCCTTGTGAACCGGCGAGCATGTATGGAAACAATTATGAAAGAGGTATACCAGGATCGTGGCAATCCCAAAACTGTAGTCTCTGCCTACCCCACTGGGAAAAAAGGCGTGACTGTATGTATGTATGTAATGAAATGTATTGAGAAAACGTTATATCGCAATGTCGCAGTTATATTTGATCTCGGTTGCTATCATTAATGAAATCTATTCTAATTATGGATATAGTGCATCACAGTAATTTCTTATTCATGATATTGTAACTCAATTCTTTACATAACATAACCTCACGCCTATATCCCCGAAGGGGTAGGCAGAGGTGCTAGCACCCACATTTCGCCAGTTTTTGTTTAGGTCCCAATGTAATAGGTGGCGACCCTATTGCCTTTGACCGGGCACTTATAAACCTGCGATAAATACACACATAACTTCGAAAAGCATCGAAAAGTCATTGGTGTGTGCCATGGTAAAACCTGGGATCGAGCCCCAGACCTCGTCTCAGCAGTCCATTACCCATACCACTAGGCTACCGCCTATCAATTCTTTATAAACATATAATATAGATACAAGTATGGAGACACCATGGATTCCATCATACTAAAGCTCCCACCCATTCGCGTGCCAAACAAGGCTACTAAAGGATAGATAGTCTATTTTATGTTACCAATACTCATAGAGTTTCGAACATCTTGGTATACGAACGATAATTTCACCATAAACATGTCTACATGAATATAATCTCATACGAAACCACCGCTCGCATCCAAATGAAATAATCCTTAGATACTTTTTATTTACGAAAGCATTTACCATCTATTCCCCATACACACTTAAAGGGTTTCAGTAAGAAATTTCCCCAACTTCCCCTTCCGCGAGGAAAGTTTTAGGACACAACCTTTTAAGACATTGACATTCTATAGACGAGATACAAGGTTGACCCAAATAGACATGAGGCGTATTTGTATCGGGAAATGACGTAATCCCGGGGATCCGTCACAATCCCCCGGGCACTACTGAATGGTTAGTTGGTATAATGATACTTTTAGTTCTTGGTTAATCGTACTATAAGCATCAATCATTGCTGGACCATTCTGTGGTTAAGCCTACAGAAATATTCTTTTAGAGGTCATAGTTGTGGTACACTTAAGTAATCACGCAAACAAGAGGGCCTAGTGTGATTTTGTTCTCACATTCACCGGTGACGAGTAAGCGTAAACTCTGTACTTACAGGGTTGGCAGCGCGACTGTGACTCTCTGGTGTTACAGACGTCCATAGGCCACGGTAACTATTTTCCATCAGGTGGGCCGTGTGCTTGTCTGCCAACTATGTGGTATAAAAAATAAATAAAAAAAAAGCCGTTGTTTTTGTATAACATTGAATTACCGCCGTCTGGCGGAGAACTTGTGGAACATTTTTCGCTCATACTTTTTTTTATAGAATATTAGAACCTTAATTACTAATATTCCCTCTAACCCCTCCAGTTAAGCTAAATTGCTTGTGTTAGGATTGGGTTCGTCGGTAGTGTAATAAGCCAGGATTCGAACCCGGGACGTAAGTCCTTGTAGCTACCGAATTTTTATATATAAGACACGTCAATTAGATTCACCTCTACTGATGGGAAGATGAAGCAAAGTCTCAGGAAAGAGGGTTACCATTACTTAAACTCTTTTCTCGTCACCGAATTTTCGAATATGAAATAAAAACTCGCAATAGAGACTCGGATATATAATTCTGGAGATTATAATTGAGTATCAAGTCATACACGTTCATTTTTATTGTAAACATAAACATAAACTCACGCCTATGTTCCCGTAGGGGTAGGCAGAGGCGCTAGCACCCACATTTTGCCATTTATGTTTAGGTCCCAATGTAATAGGTGGCGAGCCTATTGCCCGGGCACTTATAAACCTGCGATAAATACACACCTAACTTCGAAAAGCTTCGAAAAGTCATTGGTGTGTGCTATGGTAGAACCTGGGATCGAACCCGAGACCTCGTCTCAGCAGTTTTTTTTTTATTGTACGCTTGATATTTCTCAAGACAATACTGCCTACAAGTCGAGTAGTGCATTTAACGTGTACGTTGCTAACGAGATGTTAAAACAATGACGGTTCGATCCGTCAGATCTGGATGACAAGCTAGTTAGTGAATAAAATTCCTATAACCAGATTGCACTGCTACCTCGATGCCGCTAAAGCAAAGTCATTTAATTGTAGACTTTAAAGCAATGGCGTTAAAGTCAAAAATTAAAGAGCTTTTTCCAGAGTGAAGGCAATAGTGTAATGAAACTCTTCTCATTTAATTTTGGACTTTAATGGCATAGCAAGAAAGTCAAAAATTTAATGACATTTTTGCAGTGACTGCGGTATGACAGTGATTATGCTTTCGTAAAATTGAGGGCCAGGGCTAATACGATTAGGCATTACTTTTAGAAGTTAACTCACGCGGCGTGAAAACTTTTCAAATCATGTTATTCTTAAACTATTGCGGTGTAAATTCATAATTTAATTATATTACGGTTCGGGACTAATCGTGTTTTTTTTAAGGTTCCGTACATCAAAAGAAATAAACGGAACTCTTATAGTATCACTTCGTTATCCGTCTGTCTGTCACGACCTTATGTCCACCCGAGGAGAGGGCCAGATCGTGAGAGATGGCCCTGGGTTGGCCGGGGTGCGAGAGATATGCCTGTCGACCTCACCTTCGGCAACCAAAACGACCCTCAGGCGGTGTGCGTTTTGGTCGGTTCGAGTCCGACATAACCTCTTCCACCGGCTCCGGTGGGGAGATATCCGCGGGGATTTTGCGCACGTAAAAAAAAAAAGAAATTCATATCACATACTCAGGTCTATAACGTCTTGAAACTGTGCTAAAATCAAACTTTTAAGTCAACGCATTCAAAATACCTATATAACGGTGTATGAAGCTTAAGTTACGAAACCTTCGGTGCACGAATCCGACTCGCACTTGGCCAGCTTTTAAAAAAATATAGTATTTTTACTGTATGACTTGTTAACAAATAACTAGCTTATCTAACATAACAAATAGATCACGTACAAAGCATCTGCCGTCCAATTTTTATATAATATTACAATATCAATAAATCACATTTACTAAATAAAACCACGACAAAATGTATTTCTTTTAGATTCTTATTCACAAAGAATACAATATTCCAACGCTATCATACGTGACGATACGGTCACAAACCTTTGACTGTATAGCCACAGCGTTATTAACAAAATGCAACTCAAAAACGACATGAAATACGCGTTATACCTATGTGAGTAAGCTAATGTCAATATTATGTTTTTGAGAATAATAGAACTGACATTACTAATATTCCTTCAAACCCCCTAGCTGAGCTAAATTGCTTGTGTTAGGAGTGGGTTCACATCGGTAGTGTAATGGACAGGATTCGAACCCGAGACCTTTCGATCGTAAGACTCTTGAGATCCTTAACCACTGAACTATCGACGGTTAAACTAACTATGCGCATGTTATGGAGCTGTGTGTTTTTCAATCAATCAATTAATCCACTGCAGTCCACTGCTGAACCGATCCTCTGCCTTCCGCAACCAGTCTGTCCCAGCCACCTTTTTCAGTATATGTCTAGTACCAAAGTAGTAGATATTTTTACGCCGCGTTATAGTGCCTAACTATGTCTAAAGAGTTTGTTTATAGTCTAAGTCACAAACATATTCTTGTCCGCAATAAACCAAGAAGTTTTTTAATTCCATCCCGTCCAATATTAGCTCCCGTAAACAATTTCAAGATTGTCTATCTTATCTGACCACTTTTGTTTACTCCTACAACTTCCCCCGCGTTTGTTCTAGCTTAAATGCGACTTCAAAACAAGTTTTTTAATTTTCCCCCAAACGGTGGTCATATACGAAAGTCCATTGAAAGTTAGAGCAATAGTTTCAGCATGTATGTGAGTAAGCTTTCTAGTTTATGTCTCCTGGTTATTACTTTCGTACATATTCTTTTTTATTTTATGCTGTGGTTATTTTAGTAGGTAGGTAGGTTGACTACGGAACCACATACGCACAAATGAATTCCCGTCCAATTTTTTTAAAGAATATTGGAACAGAAATTACTAATATTTTCTCTAACCTGTCCAGTTAAGCTAAATTGCTTGTGTTAGGAGTGGGTTCACGTCGGTAGTGTAATGGCCAGAACTCGAACCCGGGACCTCTCGATCGCGAGGTCGATTCCTGAACCACTAAGCTACTGACGCATTGAACAGTCGTGAGAATAAGAGTTTTTGGTGCCTGTAACGGTGTCCATCTTTACTGAGACTTTGCAATCAGCTTACTATCAGAAGTTAGGGTGAACTCATATTGACGTATCCTATATAAAAAGAGGAGGTAGGACATGACGGTATTTCCGTCCAATTGAGCAATCCGACTGGGGAAGTACCTCCACCCTACAGAATACGGTGTTGTGTTCCCGGCGGTGAGTAGGGTAGCCAGAGCCCTCTGGAGAGTTTTTGTGTGGTCAGTGGGAAAACCAAAGGCTTGCTCTGCTTTGTCTTCTACACTGCCAGGCTGAATCTCTATGTTCTAACAGGGTTGACAGCACTAGTGACTGCCGTGATGTTTTGCACGCGCCCACGCCTCCGTAACCATTTTCATTCAGATCTGCCACCTAAATTGTATAATCAAAAATTGCAGGGGTCAGACAGTACACATCGACGCCAATTGACGTGCTCTAAACATCATCTATTACATCATCACCCCTCATAGCGATGCTCCAGTTGCGTCCGAACTGTTCGAAGTGTGCACTTTGGAGTCCCAGGTTCAGTTTTTTAGGTCGATATGTCCACTTTTCCGGAAGCAACTGCTGTTGACCTCTCAACCCTGAGAGGAAAGCCTGCGCCAGAGTCTCTATTGTTAAACAGGTGTACCGACTTCATGTGATGCCTCAAAGATGTTGGTGATCCCTGTACACCCCTCACGCCCGTCTACCTACCTAAGACCGAAAAATCTAACGTTTTGCTGGCTAATGGGCTCGTTTCCGGACTCCCGCTGCTACTTAATATATCCTCCATGCACGCAGTATCTTGTCTAAATCTGTAATTCCATTCAATTGTAGACAAAACTTTGACTACGGAACCACATACACACGTGACGAAGTATTTTATTAGTGTGTGTATGTGTACACAGTCTAATGAAACACCTCTGAAATAAAGATGATAACTCAAACAAACATTCACACATTCCTTTAATTCATTACTTTAGAACTGGTGACAATAGCAGTTCAGGCTCGTTGGAATAATTCCCAACGAAGAGAGTCTCATATTACATTAGCGCTTAGTCCCACTAGCGCGCAACATTCATTCATCAACAGCTAATAGGATTAATTCGTGTAACATGTACCTGATGCGGGTATTCTGATAACATTTTCAAACGAAACAAGTCTGTCTAAGCCGTGAATTTATGTTACATAAGAAGGTAAACTTAATATGTATTGTGTTTGTGTACGTTTTATGATGTATTAGTACAGAGTGGATCATAAAAATCTGTCATTTTGTTCTTACAAAGATAGCTGTTATTTCATGCTTTTGATTTCGTTGGAATGGTTTTATCAAACTCGCGTGCGCCACATGTTCTGCATACGGAATGAGTATTCAGTTGTGTTAAACGCCTGCGTTATGAAAAATTAAAATTCGCGTTGCATATTCGGGTTTTTTGGTTTTTAAGTTTTACCGTAACCTATGAAAAGAAGCAACATTAAAAGTGTCTGTCACTCAAGCTGTTTCAGAGATGAGGAAATGAGCTTTTGACTTAAAGATCTTCCACTAATACGACGCAAGAAAGAAAGAAGAAAGAAAAATGTTTTGTGCGACACAGCATACGGTACAAAAAAAAACAGAATGCTAAAAGAGAAAATTAAATAAAAAATACAATATAATTTTTATATACTGTGGCGGGTGAGGAGCCACGTCATTTTGATGCCAAATATGACATTTGACAAGTGAATGTCATATCTGTCAGCAGCAGGACGTGGCGTGTCACACAGCACACCGCTACGTGGCAGATTCTCCTTTTTACACTTTTTTATATATAATAAAAACACAGGAGGTGCCTAAGCTTCTCGTATTTTATCTTTACTAGCCTCTAGGTACGAGTAATACTGCTTTCTGGTACCTAAACGCTTCAAAAATAGTTTTACATACCCTACAAAACTTTCTAAATACTTATCTTTTAACAAAGTTCGCAACCACATGTATTGACATAGGCTATAGCAATGTGCTCAAGCCCTTACGTTATACCACTGTCGCACCGCAGTGAGAACATTAGACAAGTTTCACACGCCTTTATATTGCGCACTCTAGTGACATCTGGAGGTTGGCTTGCCAACTGCACCGCTACTCAGGTACTAGGACTCAAAGTAATAGTAAGTAGATTTCTGGTATCCATATTAACCCAAAAATCAGACACATCAACTTAACTCCATAACTGTGGGTTCTTCAAACGGGGCTTTCAGGTGTCAAGCTAGGGACCACCATTCTAAGGACAGCATTTGTAATGGCGGCCAATATGTTTTGGACTACACCCTAGCTTACCATCAGGTGGTGCAGTCTTGATTTGATGATCTACATACATATAATCGCGCCTTTATCCCCAGAGGGTTAGGCAGAGGTGAATTAACACTTACCTTTCACCAATCATTGAATTTGGGCCTACGTAATAGGGGTGAGCCTATTGCCGTCTTCCTGACGCTATTGTTGACTCAAGCCATGCATCTGAGGCTGAGTTTGGGCTGTATATATCTGTCTGATGTTAAACAGCCCTATCCCTTAGTTGCCTTGTACGACACCGCATAGGAAGAGATGGGCTGGTCTAACTTCTACTCTGCCGGGAACCATGCAGTAAATTTTAAATTAAAAAATAAACATAGGTATTTAAACTATCATGGTCACTGACATCAGTATCAGAATATGTTCCTCCGTGATCATGGTGCTTGCAACAGCGCCGAAATATCGGAAACTCAAAATAATGAAACATGGTAAATATCCCGTTTATTCTGATACTGAAAAAAAAACATGTTCCCAAAGGGGCAGCCAGAGGTCCATCCCACTCTTCGTCCAACAATACACATTCTTAATATTAACAGTGTAAAACACCGTGATGATGACGCTTGCAACAGCGCCTAACTGGGTGCTCTAAGTGGACTACACCGAAATATTGGTTATTCAGAAAAAAAAACAGTAAACATGGTAAATATCCCAGCGAGCTTTACACTGTTATTGTGAATAACCATGTCAATCTCAAATCACACAATCTTAGCACATCCATAACTTACATTTAACCAGCTTTCCTTAACACCCTTCAAACCCGTGGGATTATAAAGGTTCGAGATTATTGTATTCAGGTGCGTTTGTACTTCATACCGAAGGGTCAATGAAAGACGAATCTTCCAACCTTTTAAAATAATCTTGTAAATCTCGGTACATATATCTTGGACCTAAACTGTGCTCTGTACGCGCAGTACATGTTTCTTGGGCGTCTTTTGAGGATAGTTCTGAGTGTTACGGCGGTGCACGAACTCAAATTCACCAAGCATAGATTTATTAGGCAGCGGCGTACCTCGCGAGCTTCCCCATTTCCGGGGACGATTTGGGGACTCTGTGCGCCCCTCACCCGAGGAGAGGGCCAGATCGTAAGAGATGGCCCTGGGTTGGCCGGGGTGCGAGGGATAAGCCTGTCCACCTCAGCTTCGGCAACCAAAACGCCCCACAGGCGGCGTGCGTTTTAGTCGGTTCGAGTCCGACATAACCTCTCTCACCGGCTCCGGTAGGGGGGGTATCCGTGGGGATTTTTCGCACGTAATAAAAGCATAGATTTTTTACAAAACAAACCGCGCGCGCCATAGTCTTGTTCATATCGCGACTTAGGTCCAGGATATGTACCCCGAGATATACCGAACCCAAATCTATTTAGAAGGTATTGATCGATCGATCGCCGAGTCATCTGGGGACCACGCCTCTTCGTAGTAAGCCGGCAAAAAGTGCGGTTCTGTGCTGCCCAGAAACTGACAGTTTTTGTTGAACTTTTTATACTTGATATGAAATCTATTAGTGGGCTGGGGACAGATTGTAACCCAGTTAAGGTTGTTATAGTGTGCCAAGTCAAAGTAGTTTTAAATTAGATTTTAGTTCAGTTCTTAGAATCAGTTTTTAGACGCGGCGACGGTGAGAGCACGAGTATCGGTAGATGAGATACTCGTACGAGTATCAGTGGATGGCTCCCACTGTCGCCGCAAGACGGATGTATCGGAAGGTTTAGATGACTTCGGACATGGTTCGGTGGCTCAGTTGTCATAGTATTCCCCCTGCAAAGGAAAGAACGCGGGTTCAAATCCAGTCTGAACCGATTAAATTTCTCCTATCTTCATCCGCCTGCCCTTATACCAAGTTTGTTTGGGGTCGGCGCAACATGTGTCCTTTTCCATTGATTTCTAGTTGCAGTCATCTCAACATTCAGATGACTGAGACATCCAGATCATTCTTAACCATATCATCTTTCACGGTCCATCCACCTCATTATAGGTCTCCCTTTCTCATCGCCATTTCACATCCATCCACTTCCATAGTTAGTGCCTTCCTTACGACATTACTTTCATCCCTACGCATAACATGTCCGATCCAAGACAATTCTTTCCTATATTAATCGACTTGAATAGTTAGCTAAATGCTTTAAAAATTCATTGAACTGTTCTTATAATTTAAGTTGCGGTTTATAATATTAGTTACTAGTGAATCCCATTGTGTTCGACCCTGCACTCCGGCGATTAGCCGAAACAAACAATCAGAATAGTTTTTATCATAAATTAAGGTTTATATACTTTCATTAACTAACTGCTATACATTGTAAATAGATAATTAAATTTTATTTATTTGTATAGATATAAATTTTCAGACTTGATCGTATTTACGTAAACAAACACACTACCCTCCTGATTCTAAACAGTTAATAGTCTATCAAGTAACACGAGCGATATCCCTCACGTATTGCGTTCCCACCCCTTACTCAGTAGAACACCTCACTAATCGAGTGGTGTTGTGCGATGCGGTTTTATGTTAGCTGGATGCATTTCCTGAGTCGGGCAACTTCAATTTACTTCATATATTTTGTTAGGCACTCCTTGTGAAGTCTTGTGGTATATGTTAAAGATAAGATATTCTTTAATGTACACCATTACAGTACAATTAAAATAGTGAATGGGGATATGGTTTTACTTTACTTACCGTTAACCATACCAACCAACCATAGAAAACAAATTATGGCGGGTATGAGGTTTTCAGTTTTTGTGTTTGTTGTGTTTTTAATTCTATTTTATTTTTATTTTTTGTTTTTATTCTAAATTGTGTATGTAATGTGCGTTGTGTTTTGCAATAAAAGTATTTTCTTTCTTTCTTTCTTCACTAAATGCTTTTCGTTGCTCCTTGGTTATAATAATGGTTCTTTTTCCTCCCGGGAGGCAGAAACTTTAACACCCTATCTGCTTCTGTCAATGTGTCCTTACATCGTCAAGGTGTAGTTTCGCAACTTGGGATAATCATATGCGCCTGTTACTATACCTTGTATGTGTTTATGATATCTGAAATACAAAACATACCTTTTTATTTACACAACTATCTAATTTTAAGTGAGAAAAAGGGGTGAGTAAAAGAGCTACATAACAATTATTTTGGTTCCACGTAATTGGGAGCAAGACTATTACCGTCCACCAGTCTATTTCGGTATTAAAAGATGGAAGAATGTTTAAAGAGAATGATAAAAAGTATAAATTGAAAACCACAAGAAACTGTTACATAAATAAATACCTTTAGATGTTGCATGAAATTGTTGTTGTTTTTGTCGTCTCTGCTTACCCCTATAGATACTTAAGAGCGTAAGCGTATTTAAATGTAAAATGCCATCGTCTTATCGTAACCAAATACACCAAAAGTTATTAAGACAAGCGTCGTGTACCGATGCGTTATGCTGGCAGTAAAATTTTATTAAAATAAAAGATTTCTTACTGCGAGCAAACTTTACAACGACTTCTTAATTTAAGAGGCACTTGGTGAGTCGCGTAAGTCCCCTTAACCGTGAGTGTCTCTTAAACAGCTTCCGAGTACCGTTCAAAATATTAACTTTAGAGATTAGTGAAAGTATAGTCGGTGGACTCGGTAGCGTCCTAGTCTCTCACGCTACGAATATGTTCTAGATGGGCATTGTCGGTTCTTCGTTTAAGCGGCAAATTTTGGATGAAGTTCCTATGAGGTAAAGGATAGAAAATATCGATTAAAATAATCGTTGTTTTGGAATACAATGCATAAGGAGTAAGTAGTACGTATAAAAAATGATAATTTAAATATAATAATTATGAATTACATCCAAAAGAAATGAGTTTAATCTTCTGAACAGGCTAAATGTTACTCATTTCTTCTGCTAAGTCTATGTTAGTAAACTAACTTCGGGATATACAAGGACAATTAAGCAACAAGAGCTAGACAACAAAGCCCGTTAATTTGGTCAGTAAATATAATAACTAGTTATAATAATACTCCACTGTTTGCCTCCTCAGAGATATAACCGTGGGAATGTTTAAAAACAATCGATAAAGCAAAACACTGATGTATTCCATGCCCTCAATAAATGTAGAATGGCGATAATGCAGTGTTTTGCATCGACATCCGCAGTGCGCTTTACACCGGCGGCGTATGCCATTGTTACGTATGCCACTTACATTCTGACCTACCCACGTGCAGCGATAGAAAACAACTCGCCAATAATACAGGCCTCGGTAGTTTAGTGGTAAAGATCGAGATGGAGCAGATGAATTAACGGGAAAACTTATTTATTCATTTGTTCCTCGTACTGCGACCTTTACAGATTGTTACCATAATACTACTTAATTCGTTAACTAATACTGTCATATAAAAATATCGTGTTATGTAGTAGATATACTAGAAGTTTACCGGGCGTGATCAATACGACAATTCAATACAAAACACTAAAATTTTACTCAATAAATTCGAAGTAATTTAATTAATTGTTTCTTCGTGTCACGGTAAAGAAGCACCACGCGTGTTTCCCTCTTACGTGAATAATCATCTGCCAAGGTAGGGACCATCATTTACGGTTTGTCAGCATCTGGAGTGGTAGTCCATATCGCCATTGTCCATAACATAGATTTTGAACTTTATTAGGTATCAAAATCTATAGATATTTTTGTTTGTGTAAATAGATATCATAAAACATACCATCACATCAAACGTACTAAATCTTATTCTTACCTATATCTAAATCAAACGATAAATCTGAGTCTCAAATAACACACCTATCTCAGACAATAGAAGGTAAATACGCAACCTACGAGCCAATTTCACTGCAGTACACCTTGACACGCAGAGGTAATATCCACAAAACAAAGGGGAAAATAAAACATTTCCCTGTGGCAGAAAATACAAAATGGCTACAGAAAATGGAAATTCAATATTGAGGCAAAATATGTGGTTCTTCTTAATAATGCGGTGAGAGGTCGGTGGGTATCGTTTATTTTTGCGACTGTAAACATTCGACGTCAGCTGCGCTCCTGCACACCAGCAGCCAGAAGTCCTTAGGGACGCCAAAGAAACTTAGCAAAGTCCCTCTCTATATAAAGGTGTGGAGTGCATGAAACTGAAAGCAAAGCAGATGATAGTTTTGAAATAAAATGGAATAACCTGCGTGAAATTCCCTGTGTGCAATTATGGGAACCTATTTCAGCTATAAAAAGTAGCCGTTTCAGCGTGAAAGCACATAATCACGCTGAAACGGACAAACGAATCTGGTTAAAATTCGGTAGAGGAATATATTATAGACCGAGATACGTTGCATTATAACCCTTGACTAGATTCCCATGGATTGCAGAAACGGATTTTAATTACAACACGGGTGGAACCTAGTAGATGTGAAGATTATTTTATTTTATGGTTATTCAATCACGCAAAAAGGGTTAATTGCAATTAAATCTTTCCACATCGGTAGAGTATCCCATAGCCCGGGAATAGGATGCTATGAATGGAACGATATCATGATTCCAAATGATCGTTTAATATATCTGAAAATAACCTTATCCGTCAAAAACTTTCAAGATGAACGGTTAAACAAAAAAGGGAAGAGTTAATTGCCTAATACGGTGGGTCGAATTGAAAAGGGAAGAACCGCTATGGAATTGGCCTAGTGCTGATCAAAGATAATTTGTTAACCCTGTACTATGATGGAGTATAAAAAGATACATGACAAGAAAAAAATTATGAAACATTCTTCAGTGAAAACTTTCTTAAATCGATATCATAATGAACTAAACCTTAACAAAGCCTGACTCGTCAACGCTCAGTCAAGACTAGACCAAAAGCTGAAATTTTGCAATTCTGATTAAAACACATAAGTTGTAAGGAAGGATATTTCTAAATTATATAATCTAACTACTAAATGGGTAAATCGGGCCCAAAATCGGGGAATATTAAAATAGACATTACTACGCTAAACTTCGTAGGTTTACTGTTAATTAAAAATTCGAAATAATAATAAATAAAATAAATAAATAATAAATATTCTACAACATTCTACACAACGCTATCTAGACCCATGGTAAGCATAGTTTAACTAGCTTGTGTTATGGAATCTAGAATACGGATAAACATACTTAAATACTTTTTTTTGTAAATACATACATATTATACATAGAAACACCCAGACCAGTGCAAATACCCATATTCAAGCATACAAATATTTGCAGCGGGGATCGAACCCGCGCCTCCTGCGTAGCAGTCGTGTTCACTACCGCCACGCCACAGAGGCTGTCAATATATTTTGCATTTTAATAACTAACCCTTTAGAATAGATAAGCTTATTAGTGATTTTGGTTACCAATATACTTGATAAAAAATCAAACAATTAACCATGATCTGGAGTAGAGTAAACCTTTTTTGTATTTGGTTTTCATATCCAATCTTTTTACAATGTCTTACCCATTGCCTATTACCAATACAGGTATTTAACATAAAGAAATCTCACTTTCTTCTACTTCCAGCAAAAACCATCAGCAGAAACATCTTTGTTACTGTAATTAAAAATTATTTGCTCACTGACCCAGGATTATCACCTTTGTCTGTTCTCCATTTCGATATTTCGCCAACCCTACACAGTTTCAATCATAAAGCAACGAGTTACGGCCGACTTAATGTCTTACCCATTGCCTATTACCAATACAAGTATTTAACATAAAGAAATCTCACTTTCTTCTACTTCCAGCAAAAACCATCAGCAGAAACATCTTTGTTACTGTAATTAAAAATTATTTGCTCACTGACCCAGGATTATCACCTTTGTCTGTTCTCCATTTCGATATTTCGCCAACCCTACACAGTTTCAATCATAAAGCAACGAGTTACGGCCGACACTCGTAAAAACTCCTATAGCCCGAAGTTTTATGTTTGGAAATGTAGCACTGGTATATCGAAGAAAAACTGAAAATTTTCCATTTCTGACCGTTTTATGTATCCTCACGTTTTAGCGTGCAGTAATAGGAAAGAGTTTTAAATCTCTAAATGTGTCTCTAAAATATGATCGTAGAACGATTTATATGGAACGAATGACACCACTCATGTAAGTTATATGTAAGTCCACGCCGGGATAGAAACCACAGAATATTCATTGATCGGTTTGATGATGTATTGAAAAAATGGCAGAGGAATCTCTGAAGGGTTTCAAGGACAGAAACAAATGAAGCAGAAGAGGGGGATTATTTCTGCCTACTTTGGATGGAGAAAGGAATGATGTGTAAGATTATGCTCTTTATTAAACGCTTTTTTCCTGTCATTCGTGCTAAGCAAACATAAGTTATAAACAGCCTAGTTTTTAACTGAAAATAAACACTCGCGTGTACAGTTTTTTAGTAAAACAGTGCATAATGTTGAATCACGAACGCTCTTGATCGATGACACCTACCGTGATTACACAGTATGAACACTGCATTACAACCGCGTAATTATGTTTCAAATCCTTCGTGGTTTTTATTAAAAATCCCGAGGGAGGAGGGAGTGTAAAAATTGAATTTTGTTCATAACCGGGGCTCTTGCTTGATGGAATCACTGGGTATTACTCCGCAGCTATTAGTCGAGTTACGGGCTTGTTACTACAAATATCTTTTTTTTACTGATTGAAGTAAAACTAATTTTAACAGATTATCTCCTCGATTTACTGTGTTTTTATTTTTTATGGTACAATTATTCAAAAATTGACATGGAAACCAAACAAACTCAAACTGAAAGCAAGAGTCTTTTTGCCAAAGCCCGCTAAGGCTAAATCTGAGTAGTATAAGCGTAAATCTCTCAATCTCAATTTTTACATAGTAGCCTAGTGGTATGGGTGCTGAGACGAGGTCTCGGGGTCGATCCCAGGTTTTACCATGGCACACACCAATAACTTTTCGATTCTTTTCGAAGTTATGTGTGTATTTATCGCAGGTTTCTAAGTGCCCGGTTAATGGCAATAGGCTCGCCACCTATTACATTGGGATCTAAACATAAACTGGCGAAATGTGGGTGCTAGCACCTCTGCCTACCCCTTCGGGGATATAGGTTTGAGTTTATGTTATGTTATGTATATTTTAAATTCTTTTGCCAATTGGGTTTAATTAGAGTTAGTATATTTTCTTGCACTAAAACATTGATCTCACAAAGAAATTTCATACACATCACTCAAAATTCACGAAAAATTGGTTTGTATCACTATTAGCATCAAAACAAGACTCGAAGTCATCAATACCTTAACAATAAAGAACTAACCGACACCGTAACAAAAAAGGAAAGAAACGTTTTTTAAATAACCAATAGGATTACTTTATTCCGACATTTCCTCTTCACTAATTTCCAAGCGCCTACAGTTCATGCGAACATTAGGAGATATCGTTTCTGGTGTGTTGTGTGCGAGCAATATTTTTACTTCGCTGCACTGCAGATACCTCAGCTCACTTTGTTTTCCATTTTGTATATGACATTAATTGAAATATGCCATGATGTCTATAATAACAACATAATCGTATATCAATGATACAATTAATGTAGCAAACGTATTTGATGAAATAGGGTCCTTAAAATAAAATTTGAGACTGAGAATGCCAATGCATGCCACTGACTTCGATGACAGGTCATTCACTGTCAAGGTTGTGCGCTTGTGGAATGCATAGACATTAAACATCAGACGGGCAAGAACCCGTAGCATCTTAAAGGAATGATACTACTTATCATCGTGTACTCTGTGATAGCCCGCAATTATATGTTCACATTGCTTATTATTTTCCCTGCATATTGGTATGTATTGTTTATTTCATATTTTTATATCTACTAGTTTATTTTATATATCTATTTATGTGTTATGGTTGTGCGATTATGTTTAAAATAGTTTACGTATAAGCTGTACATTTTATTTTATTTGTGTCACTCACGTGATTGTCACTGTACTTCTAAGATACTCTCGAAACCCTTTTTACCATCAGAAATCATATTTTGCATTCCTTTATTTAACTGTCGGTTTTCTAATGAAATCACTATTTTTCTTTCAGGTAAGTCTTCAATGAAACTTAAAATATCTCCATCAATTAAATTCTGGTGAGTAGAAATTGCATTAAATTTCACCGAATTATTCATCAGTTAATACAAGTTCGCTTTCGGATAGTTCCCGTTGGGGAGCAGTTCGGAAGTCTGCTTAATTTCTTAGACGAGACTTATTAAGAGGAAGTTTGGTGGAACATTGCAATCTATGCAGTGGGCGTGTACCAATACGAACTTTCGCTCATAATATCTGGAATATTAACTTGGCATTTATCGGCTCTAGGTAATATTGTAAGAGCGAAAGTCTGAGAATGCCTGAGTGTGTGCGTCAGTTATGTTTGTTACTTTATACTTATACGAAGGTTCTGATACTATTTGCACTGATATGGGATAGTTCTTGGAATTCTTTACTAGCCCCCGTGTTTCCTTCTTCCTACTGTCGAGGGTCCTTTAAGTGAGGCGTGAAAAAGCATCTGATGAGGCCGTTAAGCTAAGCGCCACCATATTAACATTTTAGGAAAACTTGCGTCTAAAAAATAACAGTTACACCTATGGTTGACTAGTAGAGAATGCCTATGGCATTAAGTCCGCCTATGTACTATGTACAAAGTTCAATGAATAAAAAAATATAGAGGAATTCAAATAACATATTCAAGTAATAGGTGTCTTCAATGGTGACCCTCTTTGTCGAACTAAGGTTTTTTTTATACAACTTAGGTGACAGACAAGCACACGGCCCACCTGACGGAAAGTGGTTACCGTGACCTATGAACGTTTGTGACAATAGTGGAGTCACATCCGTGTTGCCGACCCTGTAAGAACAGAGATTTTATGTGCCCTCAGTGAAGAATACAAAATCAGGACAAGGCTTTGGTCTTCCCACTGACAGCACAAAACTCTCCAGTGAGCTCTGGCTACCATACTCACCACCGAGTTATTAAGCTGAAGTCATATTAACATGATCTACATTTAAAAAAAAACACTTATAAAAATAATTAACTATTTATATATTTTTTAATTTCATTGTACCTATTTATTACCTATTAATAAGTAAAAAGTAAACAGTACTTTTTTTATTTCAAATCGCATTAAGATATCAGTTGCTTTGAGGCTTTGATTAACGGTGCTCTCTCGATTCCTAATTAGGAAATAATTAAGGACCATCAATAATACTTTAACTAGCCCGTTTATTATGGATTACAATTTATTATTTTTTTATTAATCAAATTGAATTACACTCGAAGAATATAGGTATAGAAATATGTATTTAAAACTGTTGACAAAATATCTTCAGTTACTTCTACATTATTTATCTACATTAAATTTACTACAAATTATGACTAGACATTTATACTGTAGGAATACGAGAGGCTAAATGTAATCTATACTAATATTATAAAGCTGCAGAGTTTGTTTGTTTGAACGCGCTAATCTCTGGAACTACTGGATTTGAATGATTCTTTCAGTGTTGGGTAGTCCATTTATCGAGAAAGGTTTTAGGCTATATATCATCACGCTACTACTTAAGGGAGCGGAGCATTGATAATAAATGTTAACAAATCCAGCAATTTTTCATACATATTTTGAAGACTAAAACATACGGGCTCAAGGGGATATGAAGCTTCAAAATATACCCCGGGCGAATCTGGGGTGGGTCAGCTAGTAAAACATATAATTCGTGACAAAATCAAAGTAGCTGGGCCACAGAGAGACCAGCCCTTGTTCCATTATTTTGTTTGCAGAAAATATAGGCACGTACTACTCATTACGCAGTCTGAGATTAAAAATATCTATTCACTGCCTTTATTTTTCTTATACCAAGTCCAAATTGGACCTGTCTTCCCTTCTCTCCTACCAAAAGAGGACGTACCACGTACTGTCACGTAGTATATCTACTCAGGTCGTACTTATCATTATATTCGAGTTAACAATTTAACTAAATCTAATTGATTAAAACGAGATAACAGTAATCAAACTAAATCACATTATCACATTTTACACAATTATGATAATATATAACCTTTCAATATTACCATAAAACCCTTAGAACTTAACGATAATATTACCATACCCAAGTGACACCGGGCGTGAACAGCCTACATCCATTAAAATATATTTCCATCCCTTTACTTTTTCAAACAAGTATTCAAACCTCAAAATAGATCTTGAAATCAAAGCACCGGAAATTCAAACGAGATAATAAGTATTAGACAAAGTTACCCACCAAAACTGAACAGAACCCCTCACCTAAATGTAAACAAAGAGAATATCGGCGGTTAATATGATTACAGCGGAATGTTTCGCACGCTAATTAATATCTCGGTCGAGTGTACACACTGCATTACAGAAATAGATAAAAGCCTTTTAGGTAATGACAGGGTGGAAACCTCGACACGTTATTTGTGTGACTGAGACCGTTTAGGGTCGGCGTACCGGAATTGAGGATTCAGTACAAATATAATTTATTTTGAACTTTTGTTTTTGTGGATCGTTATTATAAATTAAACGGAAACAATGTAAATACGGTATGTTATATATTCATGACTGAATATCTCAGAAAGAGTTTGGAATAGAATACGGCTTATATTTTTGGATGGGGCATATTATTACTTATGCTGTAAAATATGCTGTTGATTTTCAGAACGCTACTTTAATATATCTAAATCAGCTGCCCGCGTACGAAGGCAACTCGGGCGTCGGAGGTCGATGAACGACCTCCGCCCCCCATGAGCGCCGGCCTGGGGGTGACAGGTGGAGCCGCCTGTCACCCTGGCAGAAGCAGGCCGCGGCGGCAGCGCGCCTGGTGGGCCTCCCCGTTTCCGGGGACGAGTTGGGGACTCTGTAGTCCCCACACTCGAGAAGAGGGCCAGATCGTGAGAGATGGCCCTGGGGCGGCCGGGGTGCGAGGGATATGCCTGTCAACCTCACCTTCGGCAACCAAAACGACCCACAGGCGGCGTGCGTTTTAGTCGGTTCGAGTCCGACATAACCTCTCTCACCGGCTCCGGTGAAGAGGTATCCGTGGGGATTTTGCGCACGTAAAAAAAAAATATATCTAAATCAAGTGTAGTTGAAGTGGCAATGGGCGGGACACATAGCGCGCAGAACAGATGGTCGATGGAGCAAACATTTCTGGAATGGCGACCACGTACGGGCAAACCTAGCGTAGGACGCCCAACGGCCAGTTGGAAGGACGACCTCATGAAGGTTGCCGGGAAGCGCTGGATGTGGGCTGCTTTAGATCGGTCACTCTGGAAGTCTGTGGGAGAGGTCTAAGTTCAGCAGTGGACTATGTGTGGCTGCCATGATGATGATGATGATGATGATACCTAAAACAATATTGTAAAACAAACCGCAATTATACAAAAGTGAATCAAAATATACGGATCGATTTGTTAAATTTATTATTTTATGTATAATAGGCTCACGTATGACCACTACCTGTTGGTAAGTGATGATATAGCCGAGGGTTGAGCACGCTAGAAGTAACTTGTTCACTCTAGTCTTGAAAACTCCCAGCTTTAAAGATATCACATAAAATTCTCCCAAATAACCTCCAGATAAAGATGCCTCTTGCAGCAAGTTAGACTAATGGCTCGGAAAAAAAGGCTACAATAACTTTGATTGAGTTGGTAGGTACAAGTGAAACCGCTATTTATCAAACAAACTTTTATTAATGTTGTGATAAAATGGCGCCAAATTAAAAAGCAAGTGGCCGTGGCTGCTGTTTCATTAGTCTTTAGTTCTAGCTTTGGACAGATAGCAATTAAGATATTTACAGAGTTATTAATCGTTGCACAGTTCACCGGACAGACATTTTTTATAATATTAGTTCTACTTGTGATATTACATACATACATATTATTACGCCTTTATCCCTGAAGGGGTTAAGGGGCAGAGGTGAATTAAGACCCACATTTCACCAATCATTAAATTCGGTCCCACGTAATAGGGAGTGAGCCTATTGCCGTCTTCCCGGTACTATCGTTGACTGAAGTTGGGTCTGGGCTGATGTTAACCAGCCCTATCCCTTAGAGACCTTGTATGATACCGCATGGGAAGAGATTGGGTGGTCCAAATTCTACTCTGCCGGGAACCATGCGATATTATAGTATACTTAGTTGGCAAACAAGCATATAATTCACTTGATGATAAATAGTCAACGTGGTCTGAGAATATTTGAAATACAGATGTCATCCATTCATTGGTGCGGGCTGATAAGAAAATTATATGTTACTGAACTGATCAAACCGGTAGCATGGATGGCAATGAGAGAGATAGAAAGCTTCCATCAACTGAGGGCCCCATGTACCTACTGATAACTTGGGATTCAAAAGACTGGGTTACTACTTTTCACTCCTACAGACATAAAGGCAATCCGATCTCAGCACTCACAAAAACCTCAAAAATTAAATGTTTTCAATTCGCCTGTTGCAAATATGAAGCTCATACTATTCTGCAGACTCGCCATCGAAACTATCCATTCAAACAAGAAACAAAAGAAAAAATCCAAAAGGAACATTTAGCATATGCTCCATGAAAAGCAAGAAAGGAGGAACCTTTACAGTGGCATCGGCAAACTATCTTTCTTTCTTTCTAGTAGAATCACAGCGATCGATTTGTGTAGCTTTTTATTCTGATGCACAAATGCACACTAGTGCACACCCTTCGGACACAAAACCAGCTACATAATTGATTTTAAAACCAAATACTAAAAGCTCTTGCGCTCAGTGCAAATGTAAAAAACAACGCCTGAGTGTATAAATACAAAATTGAATTGTTTATGTTGTATATTTGTTTAAAATCAAAAAGCACTTGACTTTTATCCCGAAAATTCGGATTCAGGTCGTATTTACTACAAAATTTGTGTTGGCTTGACAACAATATTTATCCGAAAACTTATTTATTAAAGTTATTTATATGGAGTAAGGCTGTGTTTTCATTGGAGTGGAGACGAGCGGAGCGGAGAGAAGTCGATTAGTTGTAATCTACGACTCATCATCATCCTCTATCTAGCGAATTCTCAGTTGCGTTCCAAGTTTGCACTTTGGAGCCCGGGTTTGCACTTTATATCTACGACTATATAACTACATATTTATATATTTAACTATTTGACCTCGCACGTCTCATCTTTGCTCCGGTCGTCTCTTGCAATTAACATTCGAACTTCACCGCATGTGAACCCACTACCACAATCTTAATATTTCTTACAGTCGATCGACTTGGTACATGCGCGGAGTCACTATAAGTGGTTTAGGGAATTAGAGAGCGCAAACTCACGTAGTTTGCGCTCTTTAATTTAAAGGGGTGTGTTGCCGATAAAAACTTTTTAACCGACTACAAAAAGGAGCAAGGTTTTATTTATTTATTTAAACTTCATGCACAAATGTACAAAGGCGGACTTAATGCCACAGGCATTCTCTACCAGTCAACCCAATAGGTAGGGTTTTATATTCCTCGGAATCTTTTTTTATTAACTTGCAATACATTTCATGTATGTATTTATGTTTGTTCGGGTCAAATCTTGCAGCTCGATTTTGAAGCAGATATTGTCAACCGATTTTGATGAAATTTTGCAAATACTTTCCATTTGTATGGTAATGCATTATTATGGGACCATGGAACTGTTCTGATGATGAAATAGGAAGGTGACCGTAAGCACTTCAAAATTAAAGTACCCTTTGTTGTGACAACCCTGACCCTTGAGTGAGTTTCTGTGCGTCAAGAAGTCAAACTAGTGTGAGACTTATATATAGTAATATTGTGCCACTACTAACAAAAATATTAATAATAAAATTTCAAATTTTATTTTAAAATTAAAAATCACTCTAATTATGTCTATAGTCCTTAATTTTTTTATGTCATTACTATCAAACTACGCGACGGCGCGGCGGCGCCGGTGACTTCAAAATGCTACCACTGTAGTACTTTGAAGTAGTGTAAACAGCCAATGGCTAGCGGACGCTAAAGTTTCGCAAAGTGATATATAGTCTTGTAGAACTTGTGCTAATGATTGTACAACATTTTAAAAGCATTCTAAATTATCGCAAAGTGGTACTCAGTCATTTCACATTATGTACAATCGACATCTTTTCCTTTAGGGAAAGATTATATTTTATTACTTGCTACGATCCTTGCTTTCCTTAAATCCTTGCTCCTTTGTCTTTGCGTGTGAGTGTGCGTGTGCGTGGACGTGGGCGTGACGTGGGCGTGTGCATGTGCGCGCGCGTGTGTGTGTGTGTGTGTGTATGTGTGTGTGTAATTCTTCCTTGGAACGGTTGTGGATGATTATTATTTTTTGATTATTTCAAGCGGTAGCTTAGTGGTTAATGAGTCGGCCTAATGATCGAGAGGTCCCGGGTTCGAATCCTAGCCATTGCACTACCGACGTGAACCCACTCCTAGCACAAGCAATTTAGCTTAGTTAGAGGGGCTAGAGGGAGTATTAGTAATTTCGTTTCTAATATTCTATTTAAGAAATAAAATTTACTTTTTCTCAAAACCAAAGTTTTAAGACTTACAAATTACCATACTGTTAACGATACAGTACTTTCGCTGATAGCTCTGCAGTATTCCAGGCAGGTACAAACCTGTGTTTTACACAAAAGGTACCTTAAACCCGTCTTGTTCAAGACTGGGAGTTTACGTGAGGCTATTTTGATGACGCTCTCGCTCCTGCAGAGCTTTAGGTGCGATAAATAACAGTTTCACGGTGTTCAGAATCGTAAATCAGGGCACGTTTTATTGATCCGGGTAAGAAGCTCACATACTCCGGATTTATGTAAATGTTTTTTTTTTCGCGTGAACGCCATCAGCTGTTCGCTTATGATTCTTGAGGCGTTTTACATGTTATATAAAGATATATAGGTAGATAGGTATTGGTGGTGATTATTTTTTTTTTTATTTTGCTCTAAATACTGAATTTAGCTAATTGTTATCAAAGTAAACATTCCATTAATTCCAGATAGGGTTGTTAATCTTATATATGGGAGATACAAAATTCTCGTAGTTTTTTGTTGAAGAATGACAAAAATGAACGCGGCGCTATCTCTGTATGGGTGTTTAGTATTAGGTGACTAGGTGATAGGGCAGTTTTTCATCTGATAGTAACGTAAACAACATGTAAAGCTTCCTTGTTGACGGTAATAAGCTAGTCTCCATCACATCGAACTAAAAACGAAGTTAGAGCAATATTAATTCACCTCTGCCTAACCCTTCCGAGATAAATGCTGGAAGAGAACTCAACTTTGAGTTAAGCTCGCCTTTGTACATTACATCTCATCTTTTTATATTAATGTATTATATGTGTGTACAATTAAGTATAAATAAAAGGAGTGTTTTCTTGTATGTATAGCAATACAGGTGTAAACCTACTTCTGCTTATCCTTCAGCAATATTTAGGTGGGTATGTTTCTAAAACTTCATAATAGCAGTTTTATTCAATTACGATAAAGAAAATGTATTTAATCAATTACCTTATTAAGCAGTACGAACAGCTCTATTCACACTATAAAAGTATGTGTGGAATACAGTATTCTCACTTGCTGAATAATTACTTTTCTAATAATTTTCTCAATTAAGCTTCAAATAAAGATTTACCCCAAAATTTCAATTTAGGACATATTCTTGGTAAAAATTCTTCCTCTAACGTCAAATACGTTCTTTTTCTGTTCATTAATATGTATGAACATTAGTCTCGTCGGAATCGATTCGTTCGGCGTCCGGACCGAATCCCGGTACCCCCACATCAATCAAAGCTCGAAGTAATGTCTGAGAAAAATGTTCTGTGAATGACATTTGTGGGTCCCTCGCATTCTGTTTTATTATATACCTGTTAGATTTGAGAGGATACCTGCTCTTACTATGGAGAAGTAAAACCTGGAATGCTGATCCCGGACTCTGAGATGAAGGCCTCGGATGCGACTGACTACAGTTCTGAAGGTATTTGTGTGTATTCGTACTGTGCAAGCATGGTTCGTGATTGTGATATCTCGCGGTGTGTAGCTATCATTGCTACGAAAGATATTTGTAAAGCATCTACGGCGTAGCTAATACATTTCAACTGGCGACGGTCTACGCCTGATCTAAGTGTTTCTTGCAATAACTTATGATAAAACTTTACACACTGTACACTAACTTTAAATATACTATCCGTGCCAATATTTTTAAGTCATAGTGTCACACGCTAGTTTCATCCATTTAACTCAATTCTCTGAACGCTAAAATTAAAGTTACAATTTTTTTTTCCTTTTTAAATAAATAATCAATAAATATTCTATAACATTCTACACGACGCTATCACGACCCATAGTAAGCATAGCTTAACTAGCTTGTGTTATGGGATCTAGAATCCGGATTAACATACTTAGATACTGTTTTTTTGTAAATATATACATATAATACATAGAAACACCCAGACCAATGCTAATATTCATATATCATCAGTATTCATATATCATGCATACAAATATTTGCACTGAACCGGAATCGAAACCGTGCCTCCTGCGTAGCAGTCGAACGTTCTACCGCTACGCCACAGAGGCCGTCAAATACTACTCAATTCGTCAAGTACTTCATAAAATATTGAGTACTATTTTGCTACCTAAGTAGCTAAAAAATACTCCATGAAAAAATAACACAGCGGAAGTTGCAGTTGAAAGCTTCCTACGTAAATCATCGCCAGCGTATGCTGACGCACATCTCACTGCACTCCGGCTCGGCCCCATCCGCCCGAACCGAATAAAAAATATAGCCAGCGTATGGCCAGATCTGCGGACCCTACACACGATATTATTCAATATTCGTAATGGAAAAAATTGCCAATGTTACCACAGATTTTTACACCAACTGTTTCCACCAATATTCGAACATTCCAAGTTCAAAACATACATAAACTCACGCCTATATCCACGAAGGGGTAGGCAGAGGTGCTAGCACCCACATTTCGCCAGTTTATGTTTAGGTCCCAATGTAATAGGTGGGCGAGCCTATTGCCATTAACCTGGCACATATAAACCTGCGATAAATACACACAACTTTGAAAAACATCGAAAAGTCATTGGTGTGTGCCATTGTAAAACCTGGGATCGAATATTCCAAGTTCATATTTGTAAATTAATATTGATACCTATGTTGTATTGTCTGAGTATATTTGAAGTAATTAATTTAAAGAGAGTAGAATAAAAAGCGTTTATATTTTTCTCTATATTATTTCATACTACACCTTTTTTTTATACCACTTGTTTGGCAAATAAGCACACGGCCCACCTGATAGGAAGCGGTTACCGTGGCCTATGGACGTATGCAACACCAGGGGTGTCACACTCGGGCTGCCGACCATGAAGATTATTAAAGACTGACTATACAAGACTATCAAAATAACTGTTATAATTAAGATTTAACTAGGTTGTTCACATGGCATAGCTTTTTACTTTGACTTATATACCGTTTAGTAGGTTTGGGAGTTGGAGATTGGGTATTTGACTGACTAGTCAAATTAATTACTTTTTATTAAACGTCGAAACAGTAAGTTATAAGGAAACTTGTATGAAATAATTTATTGTGACGTCATTATATTCAATAGTCAAATAATTTATTATATGTTGGGTAGATGATTAAAATTAATAAAAACAATAATATAAGAACCAATACAACTTGTGTCGCTCTTTTACCATTCTTAATTTAATGAGCTAAGTTAAATAATTTATTTTCACTACAGGAAAATACCCAATTACGTGTGTACTCATACACCACACAAATACGAAAATAACTATTATCCAACTTTTATAATACACATTTTTTTTTTTTACGTGCGCATAATCCCCACGGATAACTCCCCACCGGAGCCGGTGGAGGAGGTTATGTCGGACTCGAACCGACTAAAACGCACGCCGCCTGTGGGTCGCTTTGGTTGCCGAAGGTGAGGTTGACAGGCATATCCCTCGCACCCCGGCCGACCCAGGGCCATCTCTCAGGGGTGCGGGTTGGGTAACCTCCACGTTGGCTTACCTGTTTCTTTTCCCTCTGGACCGCGGTCCTGGGGAACGGAAGCGGGGAGGCTGGTGCACCCTGGACGACGGTTAGTAGACTCTGACTCCAAGGAGAAGGAGCTCTGCTAGCTGTCGACAAATAACCCGACAAGCCCTTTCTAGGGCTAGCTGACCCTGAGGGGGTCGTGGTATGGCGGACCTGCAAGGCTCGCGGGAAGGGATTCGTAGAATCCCTTCCATCCCAAACAGCCCTTTTTAGGGCTAGCCTGTCGCTCCCGGTATCCCTCTGCTTTCAGAGGGGACATGGGGGCGAAATAAGGATCCATGGGATCCAGGGACGGGCCGGCCTACTGCTCGCGCAGAGGCTGGCAGGCATTCGTGCCACCGTCGGTGTTGGGAGAGTTGGCTGCTCTCCCGCGTCGCGTAACCTCCAGGATATCGACAACGACCTGAGTGCTAGCCACACTTGGGAAGCCGATATTCTGAAGGCCGCGGGGCTTGCCTTAACTGGCCGGCCCGCGACAAGGAAAAGTCTGAAAAACCCGACAGCGAAGTCGATTAAAACCTGTGGACACCTGGGGAAATCCACAGTATTTACCCCGCTTCTCGGAATGAGCGTCACCCGGGAAGTGTATCTTAGATCGTCTCTACTCGTGGGATATGGATATGGATACTGAAACTTTAAAACCAAAACAACCAACACCAAGCGAAACAGTCTGCGCGGAGGTCGCGCAGCACCACGACGCGGAGGTCGCGTCCCAAGCAGGGACGGTGTCGGAGGACTTCGACACTGCCACTGAGAGGAGCAGGGCGAACAGCCCGGTGGGTCTGCAGACCCGGAAATCTGCACCACGGCGAAAACGAAACCGGAAGAAGAAGATGATTCCGGCACCAAAAACTGACTCGGATCTCGAGCTCACCCTGACTGACTCGTCGTCGGCGAGCAGTCATGATGGAGACGAGACGATGCGCCCCCCCCCACCCAAACAGTTTGCGGTGAGCCGCCGAAAACTGCAGGGCGGGAGCACTAAAGTCGCCCCCTCACGGGCCTCAGCCGGGGAAGATGTGAGGGCGCCGCCGAGTCCCTCCGTCTCGGCGGCGCAGGCGCTTCGTACCGACGGCTCCACGTCCAGGGACGTGATGGAGGCCCTGGAGAGACTGGCTGGGGCTCGCTCTGGACCTCTAACGCCGGAGGAGGACCGGGTCCGGCTGGCTGCGACGCGCCTCGTTGAGCAGTTTGAGCTGCTCAAGGCGGAGCTGGCCGAGTCCCGGAACGAGCGAGCTCAACTTGGCAGGAGGCAAGTTGAGCTCCTCAACAGCGTGGAGCGTACAGCGGCTGAGCACCGCAAGAAGATGGACAGGATGGCGGCCGAAGTGGCGAACCTCCGTCAGGTCGTCGCCGGGCTGCCCGCGGAGCGCGTGACGCGGTCGGCGCGGCGGCGACTAGCGGTGCAGCCGGAGCGGCCGGTGCCGTCGGCGCCGCAGCTGTCACCGGTGCGGTCGAGGTCACCGGTGCGGTCGGAGGCACCGGTACGGCCGGAGACACCGGTGCGGTCAAGGCCGCCGGTGCGACCGGTGCGGCCGGAGACACCGGTGCGGCCGGAGACACCGGTGCGGCCGGTGTCACTGGCGCAACCCGCTCGGCTGGAGTCGCCGGTGCTGCAGCCGGCTAGGCCCGCGGATCCACTGGCGGCATGCATGGCGGCAATTGCCGCCATGGAAAAGCGGCAGGAGGCGGCGCTGGCTGAGCAGCGGAGGTGGCAGGTGACGCAGGAGGAGCGCACCCGGAGGTTCATGGAGGCGGTCATGGACTCCAGCCGCCGCCCGCCCTTGGCGCCGCTGATGGGGTATGCCGGAGCGGTTAGAAGAGGTCCCACCAGTCCGGCGGTCGCAGGGGCCCTGCAGGAGTCGGCCCGCAGCCCGTCCGCTGCGCCTGCCGCTCCTGCCACTCCGGTCACTCGAGCCACTGTCGCTCTCGACGTGGGAGCTGGGAGCTCCCAGGGTGCCCGGGCCAAGGGCAAGGGGAAGGGGAAAGGCAAGGGGAAGAAGTCCCCGGCCCTAGCCTCAGCCCCAGCGCCGGCCCGGACCCCGGTGGGGATTGCCTCCACAAGTTCCCCGCCGGAGGGAGGCTGGGAGGTGGCCGGAGCCTCCAAGAAGCGGCGCAAGGCCAAGAGGAAGGCAGCCAAAAATGCCAAGAAGGCTGAGGCTGCTGCGAGGGGAGTGCCGGGGAGGCTGCGCGTCCCCCGCTCAACCGCCGTCGTGCTAACGATGACGGCGGAAGCAGCGGAGAGGGGCGTGCAGTACGCCCAGATTGTCACGCAGGCGATAGCCTGCGTTGACATGAGGGCTCTCGACATGTCGGGCCCCATCCGGGTGAAACCCACTCGGACGGGTGCTCGGCTACTGGAGATCCCCGGCGCTTCAAGCGGTCCCCAGGCCGATGCCCTAGCGGCTAGGCTTCGGGACACGCTAGACGCAGCCGACGTCCGGGTGTCCAGGCCCAACAAATGCGCAGAAATGCGCATTTCGGACCTGGACGACTCCATCACGGCGGAGCAAATCCGCCTCACCGTGGCGGAGGCCGGGGGCTGCCCCCTAGAGGCGGTGAAGGTCGGAGCAATCCGCTTCGGCCGCCGTGGACTGGGGGCGGCAGTTGTCGGCTGCCCCATCGCAGCAGCCAAAAAGGCTGCCGACCGGGGGTTCCTCGCCGTTGGAGGCGTGGTGCGGGTGCAGGTCCGGCTCCTGCAGGCTCGACCGACCAGGTGCTTTAGGTGCCTGTCGGTCGGCCACGTGGGGGTGCAGTGCACGGCGGCGGTGACGGTCGGTGACCGCTGCTTCCGCTGTGGCCAACCCGGCCATACGGCCGGTGGATGCGAAGCTCCGCTGCACTGTTTCAGGTGTGCAGCGGGGGGCAAACCGGCCGACCATAGGGTTGGCAGCAAGGCCTGCACCGGGGGGGAGCCGAAGCCGCAAGGCGGGAGCTCCACCCAAAGTTCGCGGCGGGATGCGGAGATGGTTCCATAATGGATCCTCAGCTCCGCATCCTGCAGGCGAACGTGGGCCACGGTGCCGATGCTCAGGGTCTTCTGCTCCAGAGCATGGCACAGTGGTCCATACACGTCGCCGCTGTCGCCGATCCGTACACTCACCGGCCCCTTGGGCCTGCCTGGGTGGTCGACCTGGACGGGTCGGCGGCACTGGTGTACAACGCCGCTATGGGTGCCCCCCCCCCCTGTTGTCGTGGCAAGGGAGCATGGCATCGTAGCGGCGCGTGTGGGAGAGATTGCGGTCGTGGCTGTCTACTTCACGCCGAGCTTACACCGACGCATAGGGGAGTACCGGCGGTCGCTGGAGCGACTGACCGACGTCGTCAACGCCTGTCACCCTCATCCGGTTCTTGTGCTCGGGGACTTCAACGCCTGGTCAGTGACCTGGGGGTCCCGGCACACGAACCTACGAGGTAGGGCTCTGGAGAGCTGGGCCGCTAATCACGGTCTAGTTCTCCAGAATCGCGGGGCCGAAGCCACGTTTGTGGCCGCGGAGCGCAGTTCGATTATTGACCTTTCGTTCGCAGGCGCTTCGCTGTCGCACCGTGTGCGGGACTGGCGTGTTGTTGTGGGGGTGGAGACACTGGCGGATCACCGATACGTTCGGTTTGATGTCTCCCCTCCCGCGGGTGATGCGCCGGTCATACCGGCCCCACGCGAGCCACGCTGGGTGCTTGGGAGATTGAATCGGGAGGTTCTCCTGGAGGCCGCCATCGTACAGGCCTGGGCCATTGCGCCGGACGGGCCTGTCGATATTGACGATGAGGCGGTGTGGTTCCGGGAGGCCATGACTCGTGTCTGCGATGCGGGTATGCCTAGGGCTCCACCCTATAGTCCGAGGCGTCGGGTCTACTGGTGGTCTGCGGAGATCGCGAGGCTACGGCAAGCCTGCGTGATCGCGCACCGCCGGTGGACCAGACTCCGTAGGAGGCGTAGCCGAACCGCAGATACGGAGCCCCGAGTGACGGAGCTTCATGTGGGATACAGGGAGGCCAGAGATGCCCTCCGAGCGGAGATTAAGCGGGCGAAAGCCGCGGCTTATAAGGAGCTCATGGAGACGCTGGAGCGGGACCCATGGGGGCGGCCTTACCTTATGGTAAGAGGAAAGCTGCGCCCCCGGGCCCCGCCGTTGACCCGGGTTCTCCAGCCAGCTCTGCTCGGTGGAGTGGTCGAGTCCCTGTTCCCGGCGCGAGCGGAACACGTTCCGCCGCAGATGACTCCGCCACCTCGGTCGCCTATGGCGCCCAGTGTGGTAGTTGACGACGAAGTCCCCGAGGTTACTTGGGTAGAACTGGAGCTGGCGGTGCGAAGGCTTAGAGCCAAGAAGAGCACCGCCCCGGGACCCGACGGCATTCCAGGCCGCGCGTGGGTCCTAGCTCTGGGAGAAGACGGTCTCGAACCCCGACTGAGAGGGTTCCTCAGCGCATGCTTGGAGCGGGGCCAGTTTCCGAAGATGTGGAAGACGGGGAAACTGGTCCTCATCCGAAAGGAGGGTCGCCCGGCGGACGAACCGTCCGGCTACCGGCCCATTGTGTTGCTCGACGAGGTGGGCAAGCTCTTTGAAAGAGTTATTGCGAAGCGCCTCGTCGAGCACCTCTCTGGTAGGGGGCCGGACCTGGCGGATGCCCAATATGGCTTCCGCCGGTGGCGGTCCACCGTGGATGCCATCATGCGCGTGAGGACTTTGGCGGAGGAGGCAGTCGCCCGGGGCGAGGTGACGTTGGCGGTGTCCTTGGACATCTCCAACGCGTTCAACACCTTGCCCTGGAGTTGCATCAGGGAGGCACTCGTGTACCACGGTGTGCCTCTCTACCTCCGCCGCATAGTCGGGGCGTACCTGACGGAGAGAGCCGTCATCTACCCAAGTGCGACCGGCGTCGGTCGGCGTGAGATGTCGTGCGGTGTTCCACAGGGATTGGTTCTTGGGCCGCTCCTGTGGAACATCGGATACGACTGGGTGCTTCGCGGTGAGCTCGCGGACGGTGCCGACGTCACGTGCTATGCGGACGACACGCTAGTGACGGCGAGCGGGGCTACATACCGCGAAGCGACCCTGAGGGCCACGACCGCGGTTGCTCAAGTCGTGGAACTGTTCCGGCGGCTGGGCCTTGAGGTGGCTCTGCATAAATCCGAGGCCATGTTCTTTCATGGACCTCGGCGCACGCCACCACCTGGTTCCAGTCTCACAGTGGGAGGCACTCTCATCGGCATCAAGCCCCAGATGAAATATCTGGGGCTCGTGCTCGACGGCCGGTGGGACTTCGAGAAGCACTTCCGAAGTCTAGGCCCCAAATTGGTGGGCACAGCCAACGCTCTGGCGCGGCTACTGCCTAACCTGAGGGGCCCAGAGGACTCCTGCAGGAGACTCTACGCGGGTGTCGTGCGGTCCATGGCCCTGTACGGGTGTCCCGTGTGGGCGGACACCCTGAATGATCGGCACATGCCCCTGCTGCAGCGTCCGCAGCAGAAGTTGGCGTGCCGCATCATAAGGGGGTACCGCACGATATCCTTCAACGCGGCGAGTCTCCTCGCCGGATCGCCACCATGGATCCTGGAAGCGAGATCCCTTTCGGCGCTATACCGGTTCCGAAAGGCGGCGCGGGAGCGGGGTCACGATCCCGAGCCCGAAGAAATTCGGGCCGTGAGATCCCGGCTCCACAGGGAAATGGTGGCGGAATGGGAGCTACGACTTGGGCGACCAGGCGCAGGGCGCGCCGTAGTAGCGGCGGTAAGACCCATCATGGGGGAGTGGCTAGAGAGGCCACACGGCAGCCTCTCGTACCGTCTGACGCAGATGATCACCGAGCACGGATGCTTCGGCAAGTATCTGCGTCGGATGGAGAAAGAGCCAACGTCCGAGTGCCATCACTGCGACGCGAGCGAGGACTCAGGTCCGCACACGCTCACCGAGTGTCCGGCGTGGGAGACGCCGAGGCGGGAGCTTGTGGCGGCCCTGGGAGTGAGAGTTCTCACGCTCTCCACCTTGCTCGCGGCGATGGTCCGCTGCGCGGATGCGTGGGCGGCCGGCGCCTCCTTCTGCGAGCAAGTAATGCTCGTGAAGGAGGAGGCGGGGCGGGAGCGGCAGCGGGAGCGACGAAGGATCGCAAGCCAAGCTGCCCGCGTACGAAGGCAACTCGGGCGTCGGAGGTCGATGAACGACCTCCGCCCCCCATGAGCGCCGGCCTGGGGGTGACAGGTGGAGCCGCCTGTTACCCTGGCAGAAGCAGGCCGCGGCGGTGGCGCGCCTAGCGCGCCTCCCCGTTTCCGGGGTCGAGTTGGGGACTCTGTAGTCCCCACACCCGAGACGAGGGCCAGATCGTGAGAGATGGCCCTGGGTCGGCCGGGGTGCGAGGGATATGCCTGTCAACCTCACCTTCGGCAACCAAAACGACCCACAGGCGGCGTGCGTTTTAGTCGGTTCGAGTCCGACATAACCTCCTCCACCGGCTCCGGTGGGGAGGTATCCGTGGGGATTTTGCGCACGTAAAAAAAAAAAAAAAAAAAAAGGGCCATCTCTCACGATCTGGCCCTCTTCTCGGGTGTGGGGACTACAGAGTCCCCAACTCGTCCCCGGAAACGGGGAGGCACGCCACGCGCGCCACCGCCGCGGCCTGCTTCAGCCAGGGTGACAAGCGGCTCCACCTGTCACCCCCAGGCCGGTTTATAATACTTACACATTGTGTACTTGTATCTTCTCAATGTGTGACTGCAATTCATTCTAAGTTCTATGATACGTACATACATACATACACTTAGGCAGAGGTGAATTAACACCCACATTTCATCAATCATTGTTTTCGATCCCAAGTAATAAGGGTGAGCATATAGCCGTTTTCCGGGCACTATTGTTGACTCAAGCCATGTATTTGTGCCTGAGTCTGAGCTGTATATATGAACTGATGTTAAACAGCTCTATTCCTTTGTCGCCTTGTAAGACACCGCATGGGAAGAGATGGGGTTGCCTAATTTTTACTCTGCCTAGCACCACGCGGCTTTTCTATTATATATGTTCTGTTATATATAAATTCTAAAATATTGAGTGTTGGCAACTTTTATTATTTTCGTAATAATGCTAAAGTTGTCAAGACTCAAAATTTAATTTGCCGATAAAATCTAATTACAACTGGCAATAAACAAATAGCACTAGGATGGAGACTAATCAAAAAGTAATTTAATACAGCTTGAAAGTTTATTTCAAGTTTTCGGGAGAATTAACTGTAAATCATCCGGAATTACCGGTGTTGTTTGGTACACGCGGACTAAAATACATTCTAACGATTGTTCGTTCTGAGCGCGAACAAAAATATGCTGTAATGCCTTCCTAATTATGGAATTCTGATAATGAACTCACACTTTTAACATTTCATTTGACGTTGTTGAAATATATTTATATGTACACCTATACTTAATTACCGTACAGTAAATACATACATACATATAAACACGTCTTTATCCCCGGAGGGTTAGGTAGAGGTGAACTAACACCCACATTTCACCAATCATTAAATTCGGTCCCACATAATCTGTCCCACGTCTTCCGGGCACTATTGTTAACTCAAGCCATGCATCTGAGGCTGAGTCTGGGCTGTATATATCGGTCTGATTTTAAACAGCCCTATCCCTTAGTCGCCTTGTACGCATGGGAAGAGATGGGGTGGGCCAAATTCTACTCTGCCGGGAACCACTCGCACAATAAAAACACGTACTTATTTCGATCATTGTCGCGATTTAAGCATTCATTGTAAGCTTAAATTAAATTATTGAATTCCCCTTCAATTTTCACACCTCAGTGACGTGGTAAAAAACGGTCTTTCTTTATCTAGGATACGCGAATTTGACTTCACATCGCCTGATGGTAAGCTAAATGCAAAGTCTCAGGAAAGAGGGTCACCATTACAGCCACTAAGTAATGTTACAATTGCGGCACTCAGCTTGGGCGTCTCATGAGATGCTTTTTCACGTCCCGCTAAAAGGACACGGGACTGTAAGAAGAAGGAAACACGTGAGATGGTAATGAATTCCAGGTCTTGATGGTGGTGGTCTAATTTAACACTTCAATTCCTGCTCACTGCAAATATTTGTTGCAATATGACTATTTTTGTCCTTATTCAGAGCCCTATTTAAGTTTTTGCTACACTACAGTTTAGATCTCTAGCCCTTCGTTATTTGGTCCCGCATATTACATACATAAAGTCATATTTCCCATTGGGGTAAGCAGAGACATCGTTTTTCCATAATCGCTTTTTCCACTTGCTAGAATTCTGGCATACGCCTACCGCTTTTTCTACCACGAATATTAAAAAAAATATTGAACAGAAGATTCCCATCTGACTGAGCTCTGGTAAACCTAGGTTTGACACGACGTTATTCCCGTCTCTATTGAGTCTAACTGGAGAAGTACCTCCACCCTACAGAATACTGCGGCCATAATAACCTCGTGCTGTGTTCCCGGCAGTGAGTAGCTTATTAGAGAGTGCTTGTAACGTCAGTGGGAAGACCAAAAGCTTATCCTGCTTTGTCTCCTGCATTGACGACACCATATACTTTCTATTCTCACAGGGTGGCAGCACGAATGTGATTCCCCTATTGTTACACACGTCCATAGACCATGGTAGCCACTTTCCAACAGGTGGACCGTGTGCTAGTGTGTCACTTAATTGGTGTACAACGTTAATCTCAAAAAACGATAATCTCATCGCAAGCGCCCATGGACATCGTAATTAAACTTAATTGGTTTTTGTTTACACACATTTGGATACGAAATACCCTTTAATAATTAATAATGTGGAACAAAGAATGTGCGATGGTAATTACCCTGTTGGTATTACCGGCGAGCAGGTGCCCTATACCCTGGCTAATTAGCCCATAAATTGGTAACGGGGTCTCTTAGACCCGCCCTCGACAATTTGAAGGTTAACTTTCAAGAAATATTAATTACGTTTGTGACATATATTAGTGAAGAGAATTGTCAAATACTTAGACCATACACAGGTCGTTAGCACCCTATTTGACAATTGTCTACACTACAGAGTAGACAGTGTTCCTTTTATAAACCCTTTGACGAAATCATAGTTATAGAAAACTAAATTTACCTTGGTCAATGTACACATCCGAGGCTATAATAATTTGTACCCAGCTGAAAATATGTAGAATTCTTAATTATACTAGGTATAGGGACTTCTCGCGAATTATATCTTGGAACTTACTATTTCTGCCGACGTTTCGGATGCGTTGCAGCACCCGTGGTCACGAGTAGTCTTCGAGCGTCGAGATGTATGCGGGTAACATTTTTAGAGCGCCTACCCACCATTATATATTTCGCGAGAAGTCCCGATACCTAGTATAATTATGAATTCACACCGCGAAAGTTTAAAAATAACATATGTAAGATTGTTCAAAACACGATCATAAATGAAATATAAAACGTCCTTAGGTATTTTTATAAGGGGTCAAAGGACATAAAAACAGGGATTCGCGATTTTCAGCAAAACGGTAAGTTTTAATTTTAAAAAATTCAAAGACAAAGTTAAAGACTATTCAACTATCTAACTATTAAAATCGACTAAGTGCAAGACGGACTCGCATACAAAGGGTTCCGTACGAAACTGAATTTAGGCGCGTACCTACTTGACCTACATAAACGGCAATTATACTTGGAAGTTTGATTTTAGGATACTTCCCGTTGAGCTAGAATCATGTAATTTCTTATAGCACAAATAAAGGGAAAAGATCAAAATCCGTAAATATGTAGCTCGTCACCATAATCCACCGATCTACGGTGGCAGTACGGTACGGTACGGGTAGCTATATATTTTCCGATTTCGTACTCTTCCCTTTATTCATGCTATAGGACCTCCTTTCCAAATTTCATGATTCTAGCTCAAAGGAAAGTCCCCTAAAATCGAAGTTCTAATTTAACCTAATCAAAGTATAATTATATGGTCGGCAGCGCGAGTGTAACACCTCTGGAGTTGCATACGTCCATAGACCACGGTAACCACTTCCCATCAGGTGGGCCGTGTGCTTGTCTGCCACCTAAGTGGTATAAAAAAAAACACCATTTAAGTAGTATAAGTTAGAGTCTCAATTTAGTTTCATACTGCACCCTTAGTGCGTGAACCCAACTCGCACTTAATCGAATTTAATAGACAATTGCATGGTATTTAACTTTGTTTCAGACATTCTTGTGATAAAACTTACCGTTTTGCTGAAAATCGCGAAATACTCGTTTTTGTAACCTTTAGAGATTGAATAAAAAAAATCAAAAAAAATGCTAGATGAGGACTTTTTAAATTTTATGTACAGTGGTGCTTCAAACATTCCTACCAACTTTCAGCTGGGTGCGAATTATTGAAGCCTCACTTCTATAATTTGGTTTAGATTGACCGAATTAGTTGTCTATTTTTGTATTACACAAATCGAAGTTTCTGTGAGTCTGGTATGTCCAAAAAAAAGTACCAGGCGCACTAAAATACTTATTCTGTCATATTCCGTGACCACGACCCGCAGGAACCTATACCCAACCTATTTCATCCAAATTCATTGGATAGGTTTTGTGTGAAAGGGTAGCAAACATCCATTCAACCATTCAAACAAACTTTCACACATACGTTACATAAACACAGATGATCACCGAGCACGGATGCTTCGGCAAGTATCTGCGTCGGATGGAGAAAGAGCCAACGTCCGAGTGCCATCACTGCGACGCGAGCGAGGACTCAGGTCCGCACACGCTCACCGAGTGTCCGGCGTGGGAGACGCCGAGGCGGGAGCTTGTGGCGACCCTGAGAGTGAGAGTTCTCACGCTCTCCACCTTGCTCGCGGCGATGGTCCGCTGCGCGGATGCGTGGGCGGCCGGCGCCTCCTTCTGCGAGCAAGTAATGCTCGTGAAGGAGGAGGCGGGGCGGGAGCGGCAGCGGGAGCGACGAAGGATCGCAAGCCAAGCTGCCCGCGTACGAAGGCAACTCGGGCGTCGGAGGTCGATGAACGACCTCCGCCCCCCATGAGCGCCGGCCTGGGGGTGACAGGTGGAGCCGCCTGTTACCCTGGCAGAAGCAGGCCGCGGCGGTGGCGCGCCTAGCGCGCCTCCCCGATTCCGGGGTAGAGTTGGGGACTCTGTAGTCCCCACACCCGAGACGAGGGCCAGATCGTGAGAGATGGCCCTGGGTCGGCCGGGGTGCGAGCGATATGCCTGTCAACCTCACCTTCGGCTCCAAAACGACCCACAGGCGGCGTGCGTTTTGGTCGGTTCGAGTCCGACATAACCTCCTACACCGGCTCCGGTGGGGAGGTATCCGTGGGGATTTTGCGCACGTAAAAAAAAAAAAAAAAAAATACGTTACATAAACAAAACAAAAAAAAACATAAACTCACGCCTATATCCCCGAAGGGGTAGGCAGATGTGCTAGCACCCACATTTCGCCAGTTTATGTTTAGGTCCCAATGGTGGCGAGCCTATTGCCATTAACTGGGCACTTTTTTTTTTTTTTTTTTTTTTTTACGTGCGCAAAATCCCCACGGATACCTCCCCACCGGAGCCGGTGGAGGAGGTTATGTCGGACTCGAACCGACTAAAACGCACGCCGCCTGTGGGTCGTTTCGGTTGCCGAAGGTGAGGTTGACAGGCATATCCCTCGCACCCCGGCCGACCCAGGGCCATCTCTCACGATCTGGCCCTCTTCTCGGGTGTGGGGACCACAGAGTCCCCAACTCGTCCCCGGAAACGGGGAGGCGCGCCACGCGCGCCGCTACCGCGGCCTGCTTCTGCCAGGGTGACAGGCGGCTTCACCTGTCACCCCCAGGCCGGCGCTCATGGGGGGCGGAGGTCGTTCATCGACCTCCGACGCCCGAGTTGCCTTCGTGCGCGGGCAGCTTGTCTAGCGATCCTTCGTCGCTCCCGCTGCCGCTCCCGTCCCGCCTCCTCCTTCACGAGCATTACTTGCTCGCAGAAGGAGGCGCCGGCCGCCCACGCATCCGCGCAGCGAACCATCGCCGCGAGCAAGGTGGAGAGCGTGAGAACCCTCACTCCCAAGGCCGCCACAAGCTCCCGCCTCGGCGTCTCCCACGCCGGACACTCGGTGAGCGTGTGCGGACCTGAGTCCTCGCTCGCGTCGCAGTGATGGCACTCGGACGTTGGCTCTTTCTGCATCCGACGCAGATACTTTCCGAAGCATCCGTGCTCGGTGATCATCTGCGTCAGACGGTACGAGAGGCTGCCGTGTGGCCTCTCTAGCCACTCCCCCATGATGGGTCTTACCGCCGTTACTACGGCGTGCCCTATTAACTGGGCACTTATAAACCTGCGATAAATACACACTTTCAAATTTATAATAAATTTGTAACTGTAACTAATAAAATGTATGAAACACAGTCTTGCTCTTACAAGATTGCTAAACATGCATAGGTACCGTTTGAAGACTCTTCTTTAAGATAAAAGGCTTTATTCTATATCTTATAGGGGTTAACTCCAACACTCGAGTTAAGTACAGCGAGTGATGGTACTTAACTCGAGTTTGTATTAAGTCTGTGAATAAAAAGGCCTTTTTTCGATCCACCGTGATAGGTGTTATGTACTCTTAACTTAAGGTGTATTTTTGGGTCACTCACAGATCGATCAGAGATAAGTTACTTGAAGTTTGAAATCGGAAGGTAGAGATATATTTGTATATTTAAAAATCCTCCTTACAACTATATTTTTCAGTCCTATCTTATGAAGGCAATCCTTGAATAGTCTTAATAGATGCTTTTTCCAGTTTTACTAACAGAAAAATTGTTTGACTTTTGCCCGACCGGGACCAGAACATCAAACCTCACGCACAACAATCGCGCTCCGCTACGCTACTGTTTGCCAGGTAAAATAATTTTGACGAGCAGCTTTCAAAGTTTAAATTCTTCATTATAAATGACATTACTTCTTTTCAATACACTGTGGCCTTTTGTCCCTAAAGCAATATTTAAAAAGCCTTTTCTCTTGCCTTTTCCCAACAAGGCGAGTGAATTACTTAAGCAGTTGATACACTGGGTTATTGTGAGTAGCTACTGTAGCGATTTTCATTAAATAACCGGCGCTGCAATGTGCATTATTATGCAAATACCGCGACGCTGCCTGCCGCCGGGGGCGACGCGGCGCCGAGCTCAGATTGTGGGCGTGATCTCACTGTAAGCGGGTAGATGAATATTCATTGTGTGTTGTCAAAAGTAATTCATTGTTTAACTATTTTGAATATTTCGAGGAAATTAAATGGTCAAACCATCATCCGTTTAATTGTTCGGCACTGATGCCAAAGTAGCAACCTTTAATATGTATGTATTCTTTCAAAATGTTACAAGTAGCATAAAATCCATTAATTTTTTTTATGTGCGGAATCTCTTTCAGAAACCACATCACACCGGAGCTAACGGAGAGGTAGGTAAAGACGACGAAAACGACCTGTGTTTGACCTGCTTCTACCAGGTCGATGGTTACCCCGAGGCTTGTGGGTGATACCACAAGCCTCTGCTCATGGTGGACGGAAATCGTTCCTTTTCCGTTGCAGTTTACATACATATTATTATATTCACGCCTGTAAATTGCCGAGGGGGTAGGCAGAGGTAGATTAACGCCCACATTTCGCCTACTATTAATTTCGATATGATTTTCTCACGTAATTGCGCTGGGCCTATGACCGTCAAACGAGCACTTTGTCATGAGCTGTATGTTTACTATCGGATGGAATTTCAGTTACTTTTTCCATAAAAAAATATTGTTGTATAAAAGATATCTTTGCGAGTTACTCGCTCGCGTGTCGCCAGCAGTGGCACCATACATCATCGTTCTGTCAGACCTCCGGTTTATATAAATCCGCCGGAGCTCGCCGCTGAATTTCCTCTGACTTTTCACTATTTGTTTTTATGTCATATTTTATACCATTATTTTGACTTTTGAAATTTACTTTTGAATTGAAATAACGATTCACAGTTGGCAATGGAAATATTCAAGCTAGGTTGAATATTAATGATGTTGTATTGTACATTGAGTTATAATCCTATAGCTTGGAGATGTCATGTACATTACATGGCCAGTATTTACTTAAATGGGAAATAGATGGTCAATATACATCACGATATAGAAATTAATAATTTACCAACAACTTACTGAAATAATTAAGGTATGATCTCCTACTTTTAGGGTTCCGTATTCCAAGAGGAACTGAAATGGAACCCTTATAGGATCGCTTCGTTGTCCGTTTGTCTTTCAGTCAAGACTTGTTTCACTGGAATGCGTGGAGGTATCAACTTATAAATACTCAGGTCTGCAACACCTTGAAGCTATGATAAAATCAAACTTCTACGTCAATGCAATCAAAAGATACAATATAGACGTTTATATAGCAAAGTGCTACACGATATTAGCATTAGGTTAATTACAGTTATTAGTTATTTCATTCACCCATAGTCTTAAGAAATCTCTAGCTATGTATCTTAATTTGGCGCCTCCTTCTGCGAGCAAGTAATGCTCGTGAAGGAGGAGGCGGGGCGGGAGCGGCAGCGGGAGCGACGAAGGATCGCAAGCCAAGCTGCCCGCGTACGAAGGCAACTCGGGCGTCGGAGGTCGATGAACAACCTCCGCCCCCCATGAGCGCCGGCCTGGGGGTGACAGGTGGAGCCGCCTGTCACCCTGGCAGAAGCAGGCCGCGGCGGTGGCGCGCGTGGCGCGCCTCCCCGTTTCCGGGGACGACTTGGGGACTCTGTAGTCCCCACACCCGAGAAGAGGGCCAGATCGTCAGAGATGGCCCTGGGTCGGCTGGGGTGCGAGGGATATGCCTGTCAACCTCACCTTCGGCAACCAAAGCGACCCACGGGCGGCGTGCGTTTTAGTCGGTTCGAGTCCGACATAACCTCCTTCACCGGCTCCGGTGGGGAGGTATCCGTGGGGATTTTGCGCACGTAAAAAAAAAAAAAAAAAATGTATCTTAATTTTTAAGCTGATGTATGATGAATGCCGCAGTGGAGTTTGTTGTGCCGTTTCTTTTCCACTAGCGCCTAGGAAGCTGTTATAAACTTAGTTTTAAGCAGAATTTGGCGTCAAAAAGATGTAACAATGTTGCACTATTTTGAAGAATAAAGAATTTGAATTTGACTTTAATAACAGCGGCTCTTCTTCGACTATTCCATGTTTGAAAATTAATAACAACTATTTTTTTTAAATGAATATGTCTATTTTTTAAATTAATCGAAGTATAAACATCTGTCCAATATAGGGAATTTGAAAATTATAAGGTTTCGCATTTCGCACGTCTACTGAAATACGTATAATAAAATAACAACTTTAAGTATGGACGGAACGCTCGATACGCGAGTCCAACTTGCAGTGACCGGCTCTTTTTGGGCTTATTGAAAGAAAAATTTGCGTCGAAACTTCGTCTGCAAATCAGCTGGTGTAACGGCTATTAGATGTGCTAGGTTTGGGCCCCGATCGATGTAAGTGAGGCTCCCATACTCCATCAAAGAGCTTCCTAAGTAAATACTAAATAATGTATTCAGTATGAGCAGTACTAATTGTACCTAATTAAATATAAATGGATGTAGTACAAGCAAATAGACTATAAGTAACTATCGATAGTGCTATGTTCGAACCGATTAGGGCTGTAATACTAAATTTAGACCGATTGGAACGTAACATGGTGGTCGATACACATTAGTGGCTAATTAGACTGTGCTAATGTATGTTGTTTAACTGTGTTATCGTACGTATTAACAATATAGAATATATAATAGCACTTTCAATCGGAAATAACTATCCAGATAAGTCCTGGGTAGCTGAAATATTCGACTTTAGACGTATTATATACATATATATATATATATATATTGGACCTGTTTATCCAAAGCCTCTCTCTACTCTCCTACATAGGACAACACGTGCAGGGCTTAGATGTCACCCTCACACTGTGCAGAATATACGAGCAAGAACCAAGCGGTTCGGAGAATCTTTGCCCGTACCACCAAGACCTGGAATTCATTACCAGCACACGTGTTTCCTTCTTCCTACAGTCCCGGGTCCTTTAAGCGGGGCGTGGAAAAGCATCTGATGAGGCTGCCAAGCTGAGTGCGCCACCATTGTAACATTACTTAGTGTCTGTAATGGTGACCCTCTTTCCTGAGACTTTGCCTTTAGCTTGCCTTCAGGCGAGGGGAAGTCAAGTCAAGTCGGGGTGTCCTAGATAAAAAGAAAAACTGATGAAGTAGTTTGGTTGGCCAGAGTTCTCCTAGATTCATTCTGTTCGTCCATTCAGGATTTATTAGAAACATTACAAAATAATAGAAAATACTGTCAGTTCTCGCTTAGGGAGGATGAAGTGCATGCCAATAATCTCACCACTGTGAATGCCCAAGACCATGCGAATTGGAGGACGAAACGCCGAAATCCCTGTGCTCTGAGTTGAAAGCCTCGAATGCAATCAGAAAAATGCATCCAGATGATGATGGTTAAAACTCCCTTAGTTATAAACGTGAATATTTATTTTAGTTAGTTAGCCCCTCAAGTAGATCATCGTGTTCTCTAAAAAATCTTACTCCTGAACGTATTTATCAAGTAATTCGATTTGAATGAAGCGCTGTATCGATTGCAAGAGGCGGGGGCGGCTAGCTGCGCCGCTGTCGCCTTTGATCTCGCAATGAAATGGAAATTAATAAGTCGCCGAGCCGTCGGCAAGTAGCGGGCGGTTAAACGAGCACAATAACTTTTAAATACGTAATGGCTTAAGTGATCAAACTTGAATAAATTATTCATCTGGGTCACTGGGAGTCGGTAGCGCTGTGGTTTGACTGCTGTACGTTAAATCTTATAGTTTTGATCCACATGTGCGGCAGTGTTGAAATTTTTTATACGAATCACGTCAATATGACTTAGCCTGATAGAAAGCCAGCTTGCTATCTTCAATTCTACGTCATCTACAGGTATTTATCTGATTACATCTGAGGTCAAGATGCCCTCGGAGCTCAGGGTCCGCTAGCTAGCTTCAAATAAAGTCGCATTATTGCGTGGTTACAAAAATATAGCGGGCGACACAGTGAGACTGTCCATACACTAGTGGTAGCATTGAGTAGACCCCTTTCTACCTACCTAATGGGTGACTACTAAAAAAGAAACTATTATTGTAAATTACTGAGACTGCTCTCAATAATCCCACGCTAGTTAGGAATGTCTGGTCGTTTAAACCCCTAATGCTTATCCTTTCCAAGGCTGTATGTTTACTGTCGGATGAAAAACACCACCATCCCGTAGCCGCCTTAAATCAAATCAAATCATATTTATTTGTTTAAACATGTGTTATACATACATACAAGATGTTAGGTCAACAATTTTTGTTCTTTTTTTATTTTTTTATATAGGACACGTCAATTGGACTTCGTCTTGCCTGATGGTAAGCTGAAGGCAAAGTCTCAGAAAAGAGGGTCACCATTACTCACACATACCGTTTTGTCCAACATGTTTAGCCGTATATATGACGGCGAACAAATGTTTCTGTCTTTGTACGAAATAACAATAATTAAACAAATATACAGTCTAAGTAATTAAAAAAATGTCAAATAAGAAAATAAATCAATTAAAAGTGAAATGTCAAAAAATAAATTAAAACAAATAAACAATAAATGTCAGTAAGTAAAATGTAAAAAAGACATGTCAAAAAAAGTTTTAAACGTCAAAAAGTATTCTTCATAGTAAGCCTTCTGATAATCACGGGAAGACATGCGGTAGTCCCTACTCCACGAATGCAGGACGACAGTCCCTATTCCACGAGACAGGAGTAATAGTATAATATTATAGATCAACCAAAAGAGAGAGAGCCAATGACAGCTTTTCCGGAAATCAAACACATGGCTGAGTTTGTTGTACTAATACAGACGGCTTCATGTAAATAACAATGAAACCGCCGTCCTAAATCATAATACTCCTTAGTCCTTATCCAAACACGACCCTTCCTCGTTTGCTAGCCAATTGACTGGCCACAGTATCGAGCGCCGTTCCGGTCAGTAAGCCAGGGAACTATCCCATAGTCGGATTACCCTCGCCCCTGGTGTGTGCCCCAGTAACTAACTACGAGCTTAACTCAAAATATTTACTTCTGTGTAGACCAGCAGTTACGCTCTATAGCACAAATTCGTCTGAGATGGTAATAGTTCATAGTAGGTAACTAGTAGTTAGAGTTTCACATTTTTCTGTAATTTTAAATTAATTTACATTTTCACATGACTACTGCGATGCCAAAGGAGGGTTATGATTTTGACAGGCTATCGATGTATGGATGTATGTAGGTTCATCTGTTCCCTCATAGCTCCTCAACTACTTATTAGAACAAATGAGGTATCGTTCGAAGCTTCGTGGTGGTGGCTATATGCGCGCTGAATCAAATTCGGCGACCTCTAGCGGTCATAAAGTACTATGTTGAATAAATAATTTGGGGTATCAACGGAATGGGCTTAATTAGCACTTTTTAAATTTGTACAAATTATAGCTCCTGCTTGCCCCAATATAATATAAATAAAGAATTAAGGATAGCCGTGGACGTATGCCACTTTGCCCTAGAATGTATTGTGTCACGGCTATCCTTGATATTTTCTTGTTGCATACTTTTTAGAGCGTGATTTTTCAGTAGTCGGGTTTTAGTTTTTGAATTTAATTTTTTATGTTGATAATAATTGTTTTGAATATCAGTTAAATATTTATTTTATGAATAAAAAACTGTTCTTTTGTATTAAATGCAACTATGGACTATTTCGTTGTACAACAGTACGTACTTGATATAAAAAACTTCTAACAGCCTAAAAGTTGAATTTTGTACTCAATTTATGAATATTTGATACTTCAACTGGCAATCTGGCAAGGTTAGGAACAAACACGTAGGGTCCAGTTATGAATTAATTTCAATAAAATTACTATTCTTAACCTAACCCGGTATCAGGTCATGAAGTTGGGTCAAGTTAAACCTTTTATTTCTATTCATCCCTTGACTTTTATTCACCCCTTTGAGTATTCAGTACCTGTTTTCTGTACCGCGCCATAAAGACTTGCAGTTTATTCGTGTTTACGTCCTTCTATACTTTTATTAATCTTTTAAACCCATCATAGTAAGATTAAATATTTCTTGCTAAAATCGAAGCGCATCGAGGCGTCAAATTCTTCGCAATTAAAGTAAAACCTCCAATCAGCGTTGGTCGTCCACAAAAGCGCCATTCCGTAGAATGCCTGCAAAATTCCGCGTATTTTATTTATCTCAAAGCGTTGTTTTAGAGATAAAGGAAAAATTGCTATATTAACTTCAATTTGCAACTTTTTAGGAGCGTCGCGTCGTGCAGTTTTCATAGTAACATTTTTTCGTAGAATATTTTGGGTGAGCAAATATAATGGAAGTCTCATCGTCACCTGCGGTCCGTCAGCAACGATTCTATACTAGTATTATAAAGTTGAAGAATTTGTTAGTTTGAATGCACTAATGGAACTACTTACGATTTCGAGTTCGAATTGAAAACTTATTTTTATGTTCAACAATCCGTTTGTCGATGAAGGTTTTAGGCGGCTATAATATATCATCACGCCACTATAAAAAATTACGGGCTCAAAGAAGTGGCATTAGGTTTCAAAATAAAACACGAGCGATGCCGTGGCAGGTCTGCTAATAATTTTATAAGTTACTTAGCTAGCTTTTTTTTAAAATTCTATACGGCCTGTAGTGCTTATTTGAAAAATTTGAATTGAATCACATGTGACACCTCTTTGAAGTCAAAACTTCTTTTGCGCGTTGAGTAAGTAAGTATTTACAGAAAAAATTAAGTAAATACTTTTTACTTTTCGGTCTATTTACATTCCCGGAGTGCCACATTTGTTTTTTAATAAAGCTTCGATACTTTACGACTGTGCAATCATGAAAATACCTTCACTTACACTCTAACAGAAAATACTCTCAATAAAAGGCATAGTTTTCAATTACACACACACATAAGTTCCTAAATCGTAAACGACAGCCACCATACAGAATTTTATGACGTCATAAAGTCAGCAGCTCTAAAAAAAGAACGTGCAACACTGTTGTTTGTTACCGAAAAAGCGAACCGATCGGGGTAACATTGTACCGATTCTCTAGATCTCTATGGCCCAAATAAACACCGCGCGGGGGTAATTCAGGCCGTTTTTTTTTAATTGACGCGATGACACGACGACTTGATAACAATTTCGCGTGGCCTTTGTATCGGCAAATTGACTTCGTTATTTATGGACATTGAACAAGCTATCGGGATCACTGGGAAGAGATACCTCCTTTGTAACGTTAGGCACGTCAGTATTTGAAAAGAGAGTTACTAATTCTGCTTTAAATTAAAAAATAACGAATGTATGAAAAATATATGTGATTTGTTCAAGTGTCGAAAACCACTCTTCCCTTTCTTTCCATATTGCTATTGGAGATGTTTTCTTTCTACCTTTGCTCTATAAATAAAGCACAAATGACTACTCTACCTCGTACTTGTTCCTACCTTAGTATAAAACTGTATAAAATAAATATAACTGACTTCGACAGACGAGGAGGTACTCAATTCTACGTGAACAAAGTGTACCTTTTCTGTTTTTAAACTCCACTATTGTCGAGGTTTACATATGAATTTCAAAGAAAAGATTACAGAATATCAAAATAAACATATTGATAACTCACTTGTACTTTTCCACATTACTTTATTATTTATTACACCTCACCGGTTTCGCCTTACAGCACCCTCAAAGGTTTACAATTCCACTAAGTGCCATCAATCAAAAGTATAAATAGTTTAAAATAAACAAATTATAAAACATTATTTAAAACGATATTCTTCAACTGTTCAAGTAATGGATTTTTTGTAAATTTTATACAAATAAATGTTACGAGAAACTAAATACAATAAAAATAAATATTTAAAAATTAAAACCTCGACTGATGCTGAAAAGATCGAAACAAATTTGATAGCAGTCGGTACGGTACCCATTTGCCATCCTAATTCGAAAGAAAATTAATGGGTACCGCCTGCTATCAAACTTTTTTCGATCTTTTCAGCAACAGTAAGGTTTTTTATTTCTAATAAAAAAAATTTAAACTAAAATAGGGTATACTGGGTATACCATTTTGAAATCTTTGTGATAAGTTCATATTTAAACCTATTTTAATTTTTTTCCCCTTTAAACTGTAGTATATTACAGCTTATTGGCTTTTTATTTCGCGTCACCTATCTAAGAACACTTTGGTTACCAAGACGAATCGAACGAATTAATTGGAGAAATCCGCCCCGTAGTTTGGAAGATATGAGGTAATAATGAATATTACAAACATACATACATACAAGATACGCGAGAAAAACATAACCCTTCTTGGCAGTCGGGTTAAAAACAATAGCACGTAATTTCAGGGCGGACTAAAATTAATTTACCGTTTAGAAATATATCCAATTCTCAAACATTAATTCATAAGCTCGTTCATTTGCCCCGCCCGCCTTCAAACGGCTGTATTAAACATTATTGGATTGCTTGCTGCAATATTATTGTTTTCGGCTGTCCGCCCTTTCGCGTGTGCGTTCTGGGACTATTTTTTTTATGCAGATACTGATTCAGTGATGTTGATGTAAATTTTTACAATACAGCCCCTCTAGACTAATGGCAATCCGTTGGCTGACTTATTGTAAAATAGAATAACAAATGTATATTTGATGTATTTGACAGTTGTCAACGCATGTCATAAACGTCAAATTCCATCAATTCGACATTCTATACTACAATGCGCCGGCTAACGAATTTCCACTTGTCTAGTGGGGCAGGAAATAAGTTATCTTGTCTATATACGATCACCAATCCCAATTGCACCTAAAGCTTATTGGAACTAGGGAGTCGCTCCACTTACTAGAATAAAAATACTATTTAATTTGGTTAATTTTGACCTAGGGGGCAGGAGTGCTAGGATTAAAATTCGTTCTGATGCAGCGTTTACTTGTACTTTACGTAGCCAGTTTTTTAATGATAGTGTAGCTTATCTTGTGGAGATCGGTGTAATCGCTTTACGTATAATTTACTTGGGAAAAAGTACAAAGGAACTCCTAGGACACGACAGTATTCCTGTCCCAATTGAGCAGTCCGACAGGGAAGTACCTCCTCCCTATAGAATACCACGGCTAGATTAACCTCGTGTTGTGTTCCCGGCGATGAGGGGCTTGTCCTAATTACGTCTTCTGCACTGCCGGCAAAGAATCACGGAATCACGAAGAAATATCACGACTGTGGGTGTTGTGCACGTTCATAGGGCACGGTAACCACGTTCCATTAGGTGGGCCGTGTGCTTGTCTGCCACCTCCGGTTTATTCTCCGGCAATTAAAATACATGTCTCCGTATAATGTTTTTTAACAAATTAATTTTTTTTTTTCCATTGCAGGTAAGACATCAATGTAATTGACAACACTCTGCGTAATTTCTGGTGAGCAGCCTGCATTTTCCTATCTCTGTTTATTAGTTCTAACATTTCTCCCACACATATAACCCGACATATAAAATCTTCAAAAATTTTATAAATCTAAATATCACTTTCAGAAAGAAGCTTACACGTGAATACATAATACTCATATTATTTTATCACAATCTGCAATATTTTTAAGTGGAGTCGAATAACAACCCTCAAAAAATATTGTTGCAATTATTCATAACAAACTCGCCTCTAGTTAATTATACCAATGATAAATATATAACATTAGAGAGAGCTATACATCAAAAGTCCCGTATACGAATAACACACGATACATTCACCGCGTATGGTGCTATGATAAATGTATGGGCATCATTCTGTCATCCGTTTGGGTAAAGGGTACGCCCCTGACTTACTAAAGTATCTTGTAGACTGCGCAAATATTTTAATTGGCTAAAAATAAAAAGTACTCTTACAGAACCCGTACAAAGTTTAATAAATTTTAAAGTGTGCTGTGTTTTACTTTTTAATTTAAATTGGAAAAATTCCGTAGTCTGTACGGAACTTCTGTACTCTGGACGCGGTTAACTATAGTTGCGGCACGTTATGATGGCCGTTTTGACACGACTGGTTTTGCTCGTTTTCTCTTTTTTGGTGTTTGAAGTTCATTTTCTTCTGTGCCAGGCTCACCATATTTTTCTTTAGTAGTTCGTTGCCCAATATTAAGCGCACGAAAAAAGAGAAAACGAGCAAGACCAGTCGTGTCAAAACGGCCATCATAGCATGCCGCAACTATAAGTAGACAAATTATTGATTTTGTAAAAACATACACGACAGTCTAATGGATCTTAGCTTCAGCTAAATCTTCGTTTCTGGGTTAATAACTGTTTTTAATGTAGAGATAATATTTCATCTCTTCCTTATAACTAGGATGGCAAAAGTACATAGTTAAAAAATTATAGATATGGAGGTACCTACAGGTAAATACATACAGAATTAATATTATTTTGTGTTTATTCAGTTGTGTTTCAACGACAAGTGTGACATACTTTTAGAATCCACATACTACATACATACGTTATTATTTTTACTTTACTCAATATACATATATATGAGGAGGTAGGACACGGCGGTATTTCCGCCCAATTGAGCAGTCCGACTGGGGTAGTACCTCCGCCCTACAGAATACCGCGGTTATAATAACTTAGTGTTGTGTTCCCGGCGGTGAGTAGGGTAGCCAGAGCTCACTGGAGAGTTTTGTGCTGTCAGTGGAACGACCGAAGGCTTGTCCTGCTTTGTCCTCTACACTGACGGCACAAAATCTCTGTTCTTACAGGGTCGGCAGCACGGATGTGACTCCGTCGTGGTCGTGGTGTTACACACGTTCATAGGTCATGGTAACCACTTTCCATCAGGTGGGCCGTGTGCTTGTCTGCCACCTAAGTTGTATAAAAAAATATACATCAGAATAAGCAATATCCATTTATTTATTTTTACTCTATTACTGTCAGTTCAATGAATCGGCAGTAGCAGAACATCTTGAGTCAGGTACCAATCACTGTATTGAGCTTCATCAACCTAAAGTACTCTCCACTGATCGGAACTGCTATTCACGGATAGCGCGTGAAGTTATTGAAATAAAAAATATAAAAAATAAAGTAGAGAAGATGGATTCAAACTATCCAGGATGTGATTGAGATACTACTCGTGAAACAAAAACACAGTGCCGTTAAAAACTGATATAGTGAGTGTGGTGTGTAGCCAACATTAGCTTTAATTATAAAAGTAATGGAGGGTAGGCACACAAAAAATGTTACCCGACAACCTCGCGATGCTCGCAAGCCAGTCAACTCGTAATCACGGGTGCTGCAACGCATCCGAGACGTTGGCAAAAGTAAGGTCAATGATTTAATCGCGATAAATATATACATACATACATATAATCACGCCTTTATCCCCGAAGAGTTAGGCAGAGGTCACTTAGCACCCACATTTCACCAATCATTAAATTCGATCCCACGTAATAGGGTCTATTGACGTCTTCCGGGCACTGTTGACTCAGGCCATGCATCTGAGGCTGACTCTAGGCTGTATATATCTGTTTGATATAAAACAGCCCTATCCCTTTGTCGCCTTGTACAACACCGCATGGGAAGAGATGGGGTGGTCTAAATTCTACTCTACCGGGAACCATTATATATTATTATATAATATCCATTTCAATTTATAAGAAGATTAAGAACAAGAAGAAGAATACGAAGGTAAGAACTATCTTAAATCCAAAACGCATCATTTGTCTAAAGACTTAACGCTCTCTTTAACGGTCACGAAATTCGTTATTGGCAGCAAGAAATAACGAACTTGTTCCGCGAAGTAATTCACAATAGTTTCCCCATATTTTTCTTTAGAAAACTGTAAGTACAAAACGTAGCAATAAGTACGGTGAGGGTTAAACAGAAGAACACTCGACATTCTCATTATTCTTTTGTCAAAACAAAATTTGTTTCGACACGAACAAACGACGGAAATATGTTTTACTGTACTTTGTTTTGTTCGTCCGTGTTGAAAGTTTAAAGTGAAGAATATCCCTCGGATGAGTTCTGGCACTTCGCTGTCTTTAGACATAGCCAATCTACTGGGGAGATACATCCTCACTGCACCTGCTGGTTTTCTTTATGCAACTGTGTTTACAAATACCGAAGTTCGCAACTAGGTACTATTAGGTATTAATTATATTATGCAACTCTCTATCTCTAAACTTAAGGGCTGTGCTCTTGTCGGTGGAGTAATCGCCACTCTTCTATCTCCTCCGCCAATTATTTGACCTTCTGATAAGACGCGACTTGTATCTTTTCTATGCAACTATGGTTACAATAATACCGAAGTTCATAGCAACAAGATATTTTAACTATCTTATGAGTCCTATTTTATATCTATAGAACTTTATACTTTGTTCTCTGCGCTTCCAATGTAGGTATATTATGCTAAGTGCCTGGATAGGTTCGTATCAAATCCAGTTCCTATCAACTAGCCAATTGCAGCCTTTGTACATTTCCGTATTGCACAAAGTCGTCTACAGAGAACGTCGTCACTTATAAAGAGAAGGCGAGTTAAAGACCCGCTTAAGTTGAGCGCGATCGCAGAACAAAATGGTGTAGATACGTACGTACGATTTTGCCTTGATTATGCCTTTTGTGTATAATACACGCCTATACAAGTTACGTAAGACACACACACATTATGATTTTACAATCACACTTTATAGACTTATAAAATTGCAATTAATAAGTTGAACACATTGTTGCCGCCCGTTGCTTTCGAAGATATAAAAGGAGCTCAAGTTTATACGCTTGGCGGTTTTATCGCTCGGTGACATGTCGCAACAAAAACTTAATTTACGACCCATTGAGGCGGATTTATCGTAAATAAATTATTTATTGTTCTTTTGTGTAGTTAATGACCTATGCTATTTATAATGTTCTATTATATTAACAGATTCTAATAAAATATTGTTAAACAATGTCTGCAATATCCTAAGTTTGTCTATGCTAATATTATAAAACTGAAGGGTTTGTTTGTTTACTTGTATGTTTGAACGAACTGATCTCAAAAACTACTGTTTCAAATTAAAATAATCTTTTTGTGTTGAATAGTATCGACGAAGGTTTTAGGCTATATATCATCACGCTACTATTTAAGCGAGTGGAGCAAGATCATAAATCTTATTAATCCTGTAATAAATCGTTTGAACAGTCCGTTGCTTGTTCCTAACTATAGTTACAATATCCATCTTCTATATAAAATTTTCAAAGGTTGACCTAATTCCCTGATCAAATTAAAATTATTTTGAATACCAAGAATGAGTAAGACTGCTGGAGACGTTTCCTCCGTTCTGTACCCTTTTCTTAATCTCCTGTTTTACCATTTCCCTCCCTCTCTCTACCTGCCTATCTTCAGCAGGAGGTAGGACACGGCGGTATTTCCGTCTAATTGAGCAGTCCGACTGTGGAAGTACCTCCGCACTACAGAATATCGCGGCCATAATAACTTCGTGTTGTGTTCCCAGCTCACTGTAGAGTTTGTGCTATCAGTGGGAAGACTAACGGCTACACTAGCTGCACAGAAATTCTGTGCTTACAGCGCAGCGCGAGTGTGAAATTGGTTTCCGATTTTAATAACATTCAGTTTTCTTTATTTCCTCCAACTACGGAATCAAAAATAAGTTGTAGCTTACTTAGAGCACTCAGTTAAATAACAACAGGACTCCTTCACGTCAAAAATATTTGACCAATTTCAAAGTTGAATGAGAATTTCATTATATACACACCTCTGAATTGAAGCTTAGCAAATTCATAATTGATGTCAGTTGCTAGTTCGCAATAGTTTGAGCGTATCGGCACAGAAATAATCAATCATTCAACAAGCATTAAGCTAGCAATATTGCAGCTTAGGCTCATAGGCTCGCCCATTGTTATTTATGTGCACAAACTGAGAGTCTCTCTGAATTGGCTTTTGAGATCTACGATTGATGGTTGCCGTGGCCTATGGACATATGCAACACCAGGGGCGTCACACTCGTGCTGTGCTGACCCTGATGAAATCTTCTAATGCCCCTTAAAGAACCCCATATTGGAAGCGCATGGGAAAACTGCAGTTGGGAGTTCATTCCACAGCTTGAGTGTGCGTGGGATGAAGTTTCTTTCTTACCGCACAGTGCGCACCGTCACCGTCAAGTTGAAATGTGGGGATGAATTCTCTGCCTATGGCGAGCGGTGCGATGATAGAATGTTGCAGTGGGCATCATGAATTGGGAATCAATTAGGAATTGAGACTTATCCACACTAATATAATACTAGAACCCGGCGATTGCGTCTGCGTTTAGTTGGGATTATAACCCATTTATTGCTCGGGGCATATATCTTGAACTCAAAACTAAAATGTGCTCAAAAGGTGCTCAGTACGCGCAGTACATGTTTCTTGTCTTTTGAGGATTGCACAGGGTGATACGGGCGGTGAAAAGTTTGTCTAGTGATTTAGGTGGTCCTGGTATACTTTAAACTTGGACCTGGCGTCAATGTAAAGCAATTATTGGGAATCCTGAGGTCACGAACACCCTTCAGCCTTTGCAGATGCGTAGAGATGTTGCTTCCTTGGTTGTATTTTACCGTCTCTACCATGGCGAGAGTTCTGATGAGCTCTTCCAACTAATCCCACTCTCTCCTTTCCTGCACAGGACAACACGTGCAGGGCTTAGATCGTCACCTTCACACTGTGCAGAATAAACGAGCCAGAACCAAGCGGTTCATAGACTCTTTTCTTTGCCGCACCATCAAGACTTGGAATTCATTACCAGCTCCCGGGTTTCCTTCTTCTTACTGACCCGGGTCCTTTAAGCGAGGCGTGAAATAGCATCTGATGAGGTGGCGGCCTCATGAGTGCCACCATTGTAACATTACTTAGTGTCTGTAATGGTGACACTCTTTCCTGAGACTTTAGCTTACCATCAGGCGAGGTGAAGTTAAGTTGATGAGTCCTGGATAAAAAAAAAAGATCGACATCAGGTCCAAACTTAAACGCGTTGTAGTTTAATTTATGTTTACTTGCCAAGGTGTCGCAGCATGCAACTGTCGCATTCGTCACCATTCCACTGTAAAATAGTACCCTGTTTCGCCCGTATATACGTAATTTTTCGTAAAAAAAACCGTAAATTATTAAGCAAACACAACAAAAACATATCCAACTTGGTGCAGTGGTTCAGAAGTTATGCGAGTATTCAGCGATTTATTATTATATATCAGAAGAAAGAAATTTTAGATTATGATGGAAAATGTTTTCCCTTACACTATCACCATAAAAATATACTATTATAGCCCATCAGGTGCCAAGCACCATAACATCATTATACTCCATTTCACAGATGGAATTGGTTGAGATGTCAGTACTACATTAAATATTAAAGGTTTGTTTACCCTTGAGTGTGACCGGCTACCTTATCTTCACTCAAGGTTGGGTCGGTTATTGGCACTATTTAAATTTTATGACTTTCTGCTTATACCCGGTCCCTGAATCTTGTTATTTATCTATAATTCTATGGGTATCATGGTACTGAATAATTTATGAAATATTGAAGAGATTAATATTTAAACTGTTTCCTATAAATTTCATGTCTTCATACTATTGCTAATACATGTCAATATTTAGTAAGAGAGGGATAGACATAACATTTACTTACATGTATACTGTGATTTAGTGTCATCAGAGGGTATATTGCTCTGCACACCTACATACCTAATAGTAATATATATATATATATTACTATTTATACTGTTGAATAATGGCAGTCACTCATTCACTTACATATCCACATAAATTTAATTTGTTATTAGACCTGACAGTTTTCGCCTTACAGCATCTTCAAAGGTTGTTGTAGGTAAAATTCATTTCCAAACTTTTAAAAGATCATTACAATAGAATCCTATTTTTTCTCAATTTTATTTATAGTACTAGTACCCAAACTCCTAAATCGAATACATACCTAACATTGGCTTTCAAACTCATTCTATTTTCCTAAAGCTTGCCGACCTAAATGGGTTTTCCAGGCATATGGTCCGTTAAGGCCAGTGAGTTAGTCTCAACAATCGAAAGGTCGTTTCAATACCGTCCATCCATCAGGCGCGGCCGCGTGGCTGATCACCGAGCCTGCTTTATTTGCTCATTAGAGCCGTGTGGGCCAGCGTTCGGGAATACTCGGCTTTGTTCGACAGTTTTCGGGGCGTGTTTGTGATCACGCTATTTGGTACACATGCTATTGAGGTAAATATTGTTTTTAAATGTACGAAGGGTTGTTTAAAAAACAATTATATTTACTCCAGAACAGGTAATTTGAAGTCGGATAATTATCCACGTTACGAGGTTTGCTGTTGATAATCGAAGAGCCTTGACCGATGTTCTGTTAGTTTTGCTTTTTTTTTGTAAAAATATAACGCATGTTATCCTCTTATATGAGGTAGATATGTTATATACACTTAATCAACGAGCTAATTTGTCAGGCATATCGCCGTTTGCCGGGCACGTTTCAAGAGGCCATACCGCTACTGAGTATTTACTAACAGAAAATCTCAGCCATAATTTTTTCCATCCTAGTAATAGAATCTAGGACCTCACAACTGCAAACTAATACGGATAAACACTAACTTTCTACAGCCTGTAACAGAAGGCGAGGTTACTTCTGTGACCACATAATTGTTTCTAGAGTTTACGCTACTAATTACTTAAAGAACCTAGAGTTTCTGTACAGCATCAGTCAGGATTTTATGGCGCATAAGTCGATTTTACTTCTAACGAACTTTTACGACACTTTGTAACTCGAAGAGTCGATATACACATACACACGTACATAAAGTTCAGCTAACACCCGGCAAGTGGTTACGCTCGAATAGGTTTCTCTAGCTAACCGCTTAGAGTGATCCATTAACTCGTGGCTGGAAGTTGGTCTCTCGTGGAACACACGGCGCTTGTGGCTAACCAGCTAGTTGCTGACTGTGCTATTTTGACTATTTCGCGTGGCGGTAGATGAATTGACTTCAACTTGGCAGATAAAATTTTTGGTGTCTGTTTTTTTGTACTGCAATTGGGTTTACCAACAAGATTTTTAAAAGTAATTTTCGCTTGTGAAGCCGAGACGGCCGGTGTCCTATAAATTCATCACTAGATATGTAAAATTTATGTTAGTTTCCAGTGGGTATTAAACTAATAAGGCCACTCCATCTCTTCCCGGGGATGTCGCAGAAGGCGACTAAGACTGTTCTTCATTGGATAACAACAGTCCATGACAAAGTGCCTGCTTAGCGGTAATAGACTCGCCTCCTATTACGTGAAACTGAAAATCATTGTTGGCGAAATGTGAGTGTTAATACACCACTGCCTCTCCCTTCGGGGATATACAGGCGTAAGCGTATGTTGTAAAAACAAACAGAAGCCTCTAAAAATATACCTTTAACGTAGTCACATGTGTGGTCCTATATCGAAAGTAACATTGATTTGTTTTCCGGAAGCTTTACGACAGCCATAAATCACTTTACGAGTACCATCTTTGTATATGTCGCCAACTTTGTCCAAAGTAGGTAGTACTGTCTGTGTGTCACAATATTGGAGGGCCATCGCTCAAGTCAGATGTAGTCGGATGTGATTAATAAGTTTAGATGGCATGCTTCAAGCTTGACATCTAAGTTGGACGCTTTATATAGCGGTGTGTATATTCAATACATCAATGTAATAAGTTACTTCTATTTTTAGCCGCAATTTACTTTGGCATTTTAGGTCTTTTCTTAGTTCACAAGATATTAAATCAGCTGAGTCGGCCGGGGTGCGAGGGATATGCCTGTCAACCTCACCTTCGGCAACCAAAGCGACCCACAGGCGGCGTGCGTTTTAGTCGGTTCGAGTCCGACATAACCTCCTCCACCGCCTCCGGTGGGGAGGTATCCGTGGGGATTTTGCGCACGTAAAAAAAAAAAATATATATTAAATCAGCTATGGTTTATCTTATCTCATACTGAAAAGATGGTGCGTGCTAAGGAATACTTTATGATCCGAGTTGTTAAATTGGGTATCGTCTATCATCATCACAGCGTCAGATATGATAAATAGATATCTATTGTACAGTCAGCATCAGATCGATGACGTTCAAAGACGAAGAAAGTGCTCAAAATGATCTTAACGCCTTGGTTTTCCCCCTTTCCAGTGAATTGTTTGTGAAGTGATTGATTCTGATATTCCGTACATTAGACGACGCGTTTTAGTCGGTTCAAGTCCGACATAACTTCCCCCACTGGCTCTGGCGAGGAGGTACCTGTGGGTATTTATCTCACGATGAAAAAAAGTTAGGGATAGCATTATGAAATTGACTGTACGCAGTAAGACAGGAATTTATCAGTGCTGGTCCTGGTGGTCTACTACTCTTTCTCTTGGTTTAACTTATTTGCGAAAACTTTTTACAAGTTAAAAGTTGAGACAGCTATTAACTTCAAAAAAATTGTTGTCTCAACTAAAGTTGTTTCATCTGCTAAGCGCCTTAAGGGGGACTAACTTAAAGTGGATTAGCAAAGTAGGTATACATACCTACTTTGCTAATCCACCTACGTAGGTATGTACTTTCAGATCCATTGTAGTGTAGTGTCAGGCGCAGGTGTCCTTTCTAATTTAGTTGAAAGTTGTAAACTTCTAAGACGAGAATACAGTGGACTGCCGTCGCTGCCTTCTGCGAGGAAGTGATGCTCGAGTTGGGAGGCGGGGGAGTGGGGCCAGAGGAGACTTAGCTCTCTCCCGTTCCTCATTGCCCGCAATGCATGATGGCGACTCGGGCGTCAGAGATCGTTAACGACCTCCGTCTTCTAGGAGCGCGGTTACCCTAGCATAAGCGGGTCAAGACGGTGGCGCGATGTTTGCCCTCCCCCCTATTTGTGGAGAACTATGTGGACGCCGCCGTAGTCCCAGACCCGATGGGGCCTTCTATAGCCCTGTGTCAGTCAGGGTGCGCGAGGGATATGCAAAGGCTACCTCACCCACGGTAACTGTGAGCCTGAGGGGACCGTGTGGTTTTAGTCGGTTCGGTTCGGTTCGGTTACCATTTCCACCGGCTCCGGTAGGGTGGTATCCGAGGGTACATCTGCACGTTAAAAAAAGACGACAATACATAGTATAAGATCCTAGTATAGAAGGACCTTCACCGAGCTGGTTAACAGATGAATAATATTGTATATTGAATTAAATATGTCCATACATAAGAAAGTGTTATTGCAAATGACTAAAAAAATTCAGTACAAAATAATCATGATTAATTATCAATTAAGGAAAAAAGTATTTATCACACTGTCCTTACTTGAACATTTAAATGAGAGCAAAAATAGAATGCTTCTCCCTAGGAAAGGACTGTCGTTGGTTTTAATTTTGACCTGTATTATCCAATTAAAATTCATTTCATTGTTCAGCTTTCCCTCTCAACTAATCTAATATTCTTCTGTTTCCTTATTCCCCCTTTTCTACCTAAAATTTAAATTTGTGCCAGTTAACTTTATCTGCCAATTTCCTAATATAAACCATGATATAGCAGTTTCCGAAACGACAACAATCCCAATGATTGAACTAACTAAATGAGCGAGAGGCTCCAGCCGCCTAGTTCATTCCGGGGCCCCAGGGGCCCGATATGTTATTATTATTACAGGGCCCGCTGTTGTCCGTTCACAGCTCAGCCGTGAATAATAAAGCGGTGTTTGAAGCTTTATTAGTTTTCCATCGCAATGATACAGCTAAATTTTGGATGAAATTACGTGTTCATCTATAATATCTGTAGTATGAAAGTGTTCATTAGACTGAGCTATTATTATAAAGAGGTAATGTTTGTGGGGATAATATCTAGTTCTACTGAATCGATTTTCAATTTTCTTTTATCAATAGAAAGCCACATTAGCTTTGAATGACATAGGCTGTACCTATATCGCCTATATCGGTGAAGGTCAGGCTGTGTATCAACACCCTATCGGGGAAGGTCAGGCTGTATATCACCACCATATCAGGGAAGGTCAGCAGCGGGAACGAGATCAGTAGTCCACGCAGGTGGAGTCGCGGGCAACAGCTACCGTTTTGAACTTCGCGGTTCAATGTTTCATGGTATCAGCTAGTAAACATTTATTTTAATACCACTTAGATAGTAGACAAGCACACGGCCCACCTGATGGAAAATGGTTACCATGGCCTATGAACATGTATAACACCACCCTCGCAATATCGACCCTGTAAGCACAGAGTTTCTGTGTCGTCAGTGTAGAAGACAAAGCAGGGCAAACCTTTAGTCTTCCCACTGACGGCACAAACTATCCAGTGAGCTCTGGCTACCCTACTCACCGTTGGGAACACAACACGAAGTTATTATGGCCGCGGTATTCTGTAGGGCGGAAGTACTTCCCCAGTCGAACTGCTCAATTGGACGGAAATAGATAGATAGATAGATAGATCCTTCCTCCTATATACAAAGACATGAATAAAACAAAATGTAAGATAGGTAAGTCTGAACTGACAGCCTTCCACAAACTACCTCGTCCACCAAGTCTTATACAACGTAATATCTAATGAAAATCTCGTATCGCGAGCACTTGCTATAACATTTACATAACGCGCCATGGGGGGGGCGTAAATTAAAATCATAAAGCTCTGTTAAATCACCATGGCGTAATGTTACGGCGTCTGCGGTGATAACCATTCGCTGGTGATGTTTACAACGTAATGTTTTTTTTCGTTACATTACTTTCTTTACTGGGCAATCTTTGAATACAAATGGTGGGTGTCTGGTGCGGTATTACGTTATAAAATACTACGATAACTGTAGTGAGTGTGAGTGTTTTGTTAGAAGTTCTGGATTCGAGGGTTCGGTGAAATGTGTATGGTGTTATGTAGTGGTATTTCTGTTAGGATATTCAGTACAGTAGCAGATTGGAGTCGTAAGAGTTGTGCTTGACATAGTTATTAACACAGTTTACAACTACCCTTAAAAGATATACCGACGTAAGCATTGAAAAATTCGGGCACAGAAACACTCTTTTTTTTAATACCACTTAGATGGCAGATAAGCACACGACACACCTGATGGAAATTGGTTACCGTGGCCTATGGACGTATGTAACACTAGAGAAGCCACACTCGCGCTGCTGACCCTGTAAGCACAGAGTTCCTGTGCCGTCAGTGTAGAGGACAAAGCAGGACAAGCCTTTAGTCATCCCACTGACAGCATAAATTCTCCAGTGAGCTCTGGCTACCCTACTCTTGACCTGAAGCGGATTGAGGTGTATCTCACTACACTATCTTCTAAAATCTTTTAAAAATTAAAACAATGCCCTTCTTCTCATGTCTACATATAAAAAAAGATATAAAGAGTTAAATAAATTATGGTGCCATAAAAGATTTTTCAATAAAATGTGCGCTTCCATTCCGGCATATCGATTCGCACTAAACGTGCTCTCCGTGGAGATACGCCGTCTAACAAATCGGCAAATAAAGAATCGGCGACTCCTATCCGACGACAATAATCTGGGCCACGATGAGGGCTGCCAGAACCTTCACATGAAATATATTAATTGGAGAGAATTAGACGTCATTAAGCCCATAGAGGTAATCGGGACTCAAGCTGACATCAACTGTAAGCTGTGCAGGTGATTGATAGACAATGCTCTAGTGTAGGCCTTTATCTCGGGGGTGAGAGGTCTGAAGGCAGTTGATCCCATACAATCCAATCAGAAGGAGGAGGACTCTGGGGGTCAAAGTCTGGATGATCGATGAATAAAGATAGCCTGATATTGCCATAGTAATAAAAATCAAGTCGTGCAACCATCGTAAACGTACATAGACCACGGTAACCACTTTCCATCAGGTGGGCCGTGTGCTTGTCTGCCACCTAAGTGGTATAAAAAAAAAGGTTTTATTCCTGTCTCAAAGATAGTAGTACCATATAAATTTGATTAAGGTTGACGATGCGACCTTTAAAATATAATTAATAACTTAATTTTTCATATGACTCTGCTATTTATATTTCATTTACTATGGTGGTTAATATTAGTGGCATTATTAAGGTCACTTGAAGGACTTTCCATTTTATTACAGGTATAACTGGCCTTGCCTGCGGCTCCGCCCACTTGAAATCCTGACCCCTTTCCCGTATCCCAGAGGAATATGTTATACATACATACATACAGTCACGCCATTTTCCCAGTGGAGTAGGCAGAGACTACAGTTTTCCACTTGCCACGATTCTGGCATACATCTTACGCCTCTTCTACTTAATACATATAAGGATAAAAATAGCCTATATGTTATTACAGATAATCTACCACTGTACTAAATTTCAGCCAGACCATTTCAGCCGTTTGAGCATGATGGATAACAACCTGCACCTGCTTTGTGTATATTCCAGAAAGGTTCTGTGTCTGTAGTGTCCACAGGCAAGGATTTTTCGCAATTTCTTGCAAATGACTGTTTCCACAAACTGCAATTAATCCATATGCAATTTACAAACGACTTGCATATAGACTAATTGCTACTACCCTTTTTAAGATATACAGGCGTAGCCATTGGAAAAAGTAAAGAAAATCAGGCGCAGAAACACTCGGGCTATAGCCTTGAAATGGAGTGAGGTGAATCTCTCTACACTAGTATCTTCTGAAATCTTCTTCTCATATCTACATGGTACCACATATAAGAATGAGATATAAAGTTTTTTTTATACAACTTAGGTGGGCAGACAAGCACACGGCCCACCTGATGGAAAGTGGTTACCATGACCTATGAACGTGTGTAACACCAGTGGAGTCACGTCCATGCTGCCGACTCTGTAAGAACAGAGATTTTGTGCCGTCAGTGTAGAGGACAAAGCAGAACAAGCCTTTGGTAATCCCAATAACAGCACAAAAACTCTCCAGCGAGCTCTGGCTACTCTATTCACCGCCGGGAACACAACACGAAGTTATTATAATCGCGGTATTCTGTAGGGCGGAAGTACTTCCCCAGTCGGACTGCTCAATTGGGCGGAAATAACGCCGTGTCCTACCTCCTCAAAAAATTAAAAGTTTATATCAATTAAGGTAACATAAGAGATTTATTCGCACTAAACGTGCATTCCGTGGAGAAACTCCGTCCAACAAATCGGCAAATAAAGAATATAGGCAATTTACAAACCACTTGCATAACGAGTAATTGGAGTTAGTGGAAACAGTCATCTGCAAGAAATTGCGGCAAGTATTTCCAGTGGACACTGCATATTAAGTGGTAATATTAAGGTTGCTCAAAGTCGAGGTATTAATTTTCTCATTTTAAAGTAGCAACCCTACGTCATCCCCTATTTCCTGTCCTTACACTCTTCCGCCGTCGCGCAGGTGAGATAAAGCCATAGTTCAATAGAGCGACAGTCTTAAACACTTTCTCGTACCTTATAAATTACAGCTAGATAAGAATTTTCTCATTGAACGCTGTCAGAGTGGGATGCTGCGAAGATATAACATACTGTAATGAAATAAACACAAGACTTGAAAGGACTGTTCAGAATTGTCTTCTGAATTGGTTATTTGAGTGTTAAATTAGCGCACGGTAATTAGGAAAACTTGTATGAAATACTATTTATACTGTAGATTGATGGCACTTGGTGGTATTTGTAGTTACACATATTGATAACTCACTTGTACTTTTAAAGGTTTATAATTTATAAACCTTTGAGGATGCTGTAAGGCGAAACCGGTCAGGTGTAATAAGCAATAAAGTAATGTGGAAAAGTACAAGAGAGTTATCAATATGTGTTGTATGAAATAATTTATTGTGACGTCATAATATTTAACAGTCAAATCATTTATTATTATAGGTGTCACAATAATTTATTTTATACAATATACAAGTTTTTGTAAAGTCAAAGTGACAGTCTAATCTATTAACCCGCCCCTCATCGTACCCGGTGCAAAGGTGCCCATGACGCTGGCGGCATTGCCCCGTTGAACAGCTATGGCCAACCGTTGCCCCAGGTACGAGCCGGAGCAGGAGTCACCGGTTTTGTCCCTCAACCTGCGCCCTAATTCGCTCACCAGATTCTTGGCGTCGGTACCCCAACTACCCATTGTCTCGACCGCAAAGGGAGCGAACATATATTGCTCTGTCAACGCCGCATATTTCTCTCGTTTTTTATCCGCTGCGTCCTCAGCAGCAGCTGCCGGAGACCGGACAGTACGGCTCAGGTGACTGGGCGCAACCGTGCTGACACACGTGGTATCCCACAGAAGGCACTTACCATTTTTCCTTGGCACCAGAGTCATACCGTCCGGCCTTTTGCCGTCGGATCTGCTGAGGCCAGGTGGGTGGATGATTAAAAATAAATAAAAAATATGAAATAAGAACTGACTCAACTGCTACTTCTCTTTTTCTACTCTTAATTTAATAAGCTCAGTTAATTTTTTTTTTTTTTTTTTTATATAGGACACGTCAATTGGACTTCGCCTTGCCTGATGGTAAGCTAAAGGCAAAATCCCAGAAAAGAGGGTCACCATTACTTACACATACCGTGTGATAATGGTGACACTCAGCTTGACGGCCTTATCATATGCTTTTTCACGCCCCGCTTAAAGGACCCGGGACTGTAGGAAGAAGGAAACACGTGAGCTGGTAATGAATTCCAGGCCCTAATGGTGCGACAGAGGAAAGAGTCTCCGAACCGCTTGGTTCTTGATCGGATGTTTTGCACCGTGTGCGGATGACATCTAAGACCTGCACGCGTTGTCCTGTGTAGGAAAGGGGAGGGTGGGACTAATTGGAAGAGCTCATCAGAACACTCCCCATGGTACAGACGGTAAAATACAGCCATGGACGCAACATCTCTACGCAGCTGTAAAGGTTCTAGGGTGTTCGTGATCTCGGGATTCCCAATGATGCGGACCGCACGTCGCTGCAACCTGTCGAGAGCATCTAGTAAGTACTTTGCTGAACCATCCCAGAGATGCGAGCAGTACTCCACACAGGAGCGAATTTGTGTCTTGTATAGAAGACACCGCTGCTCCGGCGCGAAAAATCGTCTCACTCTGTTCAGGACTCCGAGTTTTCGTGAGGCTGTTTTGATGATACTTTCGATGTAGTTTTTGTTATTCAGGTTGCAGCAAACATCCATACCTAGGATATTGAGATTGTCCTGCAGCGGCAGTGGTGTGCTCTGAAGAGTGGGGAGGGGAAGGAAAGAAGATACTTTTGCTGTAAACGCACATGCCTGCGTCTTCTTGGCATTGAACTCAACCAGGTTCTCAGAGCCCCATTGAGAAATGTGATTCAGGACCCCGTCAAGCTCAGTGACAAGAAGCTGCCTTTTCTCTGCGATATCTGACTGCTTGGCCGCTGGATGTCCATGATAACTCCCATGTAAAGTGCTATCGTCTGCATAACAATGAACATTGCCGGTAGACAGCATGTCGTTGATATGCAGAAGAAAGAGAGTGGGTGATAAGACGGACCCCTGGGGCACGCCAGCATTAACCTGCAGAAACTCCGAAGCTCGTCCGTCACAAAGGACGCGAATACGGCGCCCCTGCAGGAAGCTAGCAACCCAGTTGCACAGCCTAGAAGGCAGACCAAAGGCAGGTAGCTTAGAAAGAAGCGATTTGTGCCAGACTCTATCGAAAGCTTTGGCGATGTCAAGACTAATTGCCAGTGACTCGCCGTGCTTGTCCATAGCCTCACCCCAAAGATGGGTAACGTATGCTAGAAGATCACCCGTTGACCGTTTCGGTCTGAAGCCATATTGCCGGTCATTAATTAAGGAGTGATCCTCTAGGTGCCGCATGAGCTGTTTGTTAATTATGTACTCGAACACTTTGCACAGCACTGAGGTGACGGCTATGGGTCGATAGTTGGCTGGCTCCGAGCGATCCCCCTTCTTGGGAATCGGCTGAACATTCGCCTCTTTCCAAGGCAAAGGCACTGTACCCGAACTGTAGGATAGCCGGTACAGGCGCGTAAGCATTGGAGACAACTCCGCTGCACATTTTTTCAAAACTACCGCTGGAATACCATCCGGACCACTGGCTTTCCGGACATCGAGTGATTGCAGCACTGCACGGACATCGCGTTGCCTGATATGGATATCAGGCATCGCGTGGTCACTGTCGGGTAGTGTTGGTGGCTGCGTACCACAATCATCGATTCGGGAGTTGGCCGCAAAGAGATTAGCCAGCAGATTTGCCTTCTCTTGCGGCTCATGGGCCAGGGATCCATCAGGGTTACGCAGCGGAGGCAGCGAAGGCTGACAGAAGATGGCTTGCACGGCTTTAGCCAGTCGCCAGTAGCCACGGCTTCCCGTGGGATGCATCACTAGCTCTTGACCAAGCCGCGCTATGCGCAGGGCATCCGCTCTGACATAGGCCCTTCTACAGACCTTTGTGGCTCTGTTGTACGCCGCCTTGAAGTGGCCCAGATTGGGATGGCGCGTGGCGCGCGCCCTTACCCAAGCGCGGTACGCAGACTGTTTTTGTTCAACAGCTTCCGCGCACTCGCGCCCGAACCAAGGGCGCACCCCGCGGTCACCGGTGACATCGGTGTATGAGATATAGTATTCCATACCCAGACCGATCTCACCGGCGACAGCAGTAGCACAATCCGATGGGTTCTTACCTTCAAAGCAGCGCTCAACCCACGGGATGGACGCAAAATAGTCACGAAGTCCATCCCAGTCCGCTGACGAGTAGTGCCAGAGACGCCGCTTCCCCCGCATGGGTCGTGGGGGCGCTATAATAGGCACCGTGGAACAGACCAGGCAGTGGTCAGAGTTGCCTAAAGCGGCTCGCACCGATACACTGTACCGGTCCGGATCACTCGTCAGCAGAAGGTCTAGCAGAGAAGGTGCTTGGCCCGACCTTCTTGGTATCCTAGTGACCTCGTGCACCAATTGGGTCAGGCCGTGCGCCAGAGCAAATGCGTGGGCGGCTCTTCCCGCATGGTCTGTTTTGGAGGAGCCCAACCAGATCTCGTGGTGGGCGTTAAAATCCCCCAAAAATACCATTTCGGCATTCGGAAATCGCTCCTGCGCATCATCTGCCGCCTGACTCAGATATTCAAAGAGTCGAGTTGTCTCAGCATCTCCTGTATGGGAACGGTAGAGGCACACATAGATCTGACTCGTAGGGCCATGGTCTACGTGTACCCAAAGGACGGAGAAGGATGGGTCCTCTAGGCAGCGCAAACGGCGACAGCAAACATCCACCCTAACAAACACGCACACCCCGGCTTTTGCACGAAAACTTTCCTCAAGAACATAGCCAGGGTAGAGCAAGTAGGTCGTGTCGTCAGGGCGGTGTATTTGCGTCTCCGTTAGAAAAAACATGGCAGGTTTCGCCGTCTCTAGGTGTTGGTGGACGGCGTTGAGGTTTGCATGGAGCCCACAGATGTTAGTGGACTCCACCTCAAATAGCAAGCTTTTGGGAGTGTGACGAGCCGCTGTGTTGCCTTTTTCTGTAAATTGCGCTGCCATGAGTTTGGGTGGGAGAAGGCGTGAAAAAAGAAGTGATTGCCGCCGCAGCACCGTGTGACAAAGCGCGGGATATTGGTTTTATCTATGAATGTGAGGCATGGCGAGAGCCGACGCGCCGAACGGAAGGGCCCCCGTACCCCCCCGAGTATGGTCGCCGGGCTCCCAAATCCGGTCACCAACCGGCACGACGAACCATATCGGGATTATGCGCGGCCTGGTGAGGCAGCCTCCCAAGGTGGTTAACCCCAGTTGGGCCCCTGTACTATACCGCGGGCGGCCAGCGGCACCACCGTTTCTACAGGTCTCCCTGTTCGGCGCATCGCCCCGCGCCATCCCCACTAGACTACGCCAAGACCCACTGGTCCCACTAGTGCTGCGACAACCACCACCTCTGCCCGGCTATGCACATGCTGACCCCTGAACACAATCCAACCGAGATTGAATTGCTATGGAGGGTTTTTCGCAATAGTGCACGGTGGTACCTACCCGGTCGAAACTTGAGACAAATTTGTGCCACCAAGTTTCTACCACCAGTGAAAAATAAGTTATTTTAACTACAGGAAAATATTCAATGGCTGTCTATATAATATCTATTGTTCAAATGATGTACCAACTACCAAGGTCTTCGGGGCCTAAGCCGATATTACCTGCTAATTAAAGTGTATGACTCTGATGCAGGCTTTCTTCACGGATTGGGGGTCGGATGGCAGTCACTCTCGTAAAAACAAAATCATGAGAATGAGTGTCAGAACGAATGGCCAGTTCTAAAGTAAAAACTTTGAATGCAATTAAGGCTATGGGACTAATGCAGTCATGATAAGTTTTGCCTCAAAAATCTGTTGTTTTAATTACCTATTTCTACTCAGACAACATGCAATCCAACCAAAATATTAAGTTTAAATATTGTGCTATTAAAATGCACCTTACAAAATAAAATACTCATATTATTCCGATCACATATAAAACACTAACAATAACAACGAGTTAATATAATGAAACATAGACATTGTAGAGCGGCAAACACAGCGTGAAACACAGAACAATTCAATTGCGGACGCAATGACGAGATTACACGGCCGATTTAACTCCGCACCTCCACCGAGATCAGACGATCTCGTTTCTTCCGACATTATGTTCGCTTTTACGTCTTTGTTGCTATATCCTGCAACTGAACGAAACCATATTGTAATGTAATGTAGTCTTCAATGTAATGTATAAAATAGATGTTTGAACGCATTTTATGCGTTCGTATTGTGCATCCGATTGCGTTAAAACTTTGTAATTTTTTTATTAGGTTATACATACATACATACATATAATCACGCCTTTATCCCTGGAGGGTTAGGCAAAGGTGAATTAACAGCCACATTTCACCAATAATTGTATTCGGTCCCACGTAATAAGGGGTGAGCCTATTGTCGTATTCCGGGCATTATTGTTGACTCGAGCCATGATCGGCTGAGTCTGGGCTGTATATATCTGTCTGATGTTAAACAGCCCTATCCCTTAGTCGCCTTGTACGACACCGCATGGGAAGAGATGGGGTGGCCCTAATTCTACTCTGCCGGAAACCACGCGGCGGTTGTAATAGGTTATAAGCGTGTACAAATCTTATAACCTAACAAAAAAAAGACAAAGCTATTGCGATTGTTATTAATTTTCACACGTTTTACATTTTGGACTGAAATGTTCTTAGATGATGTTCAAATATTAGAGGCTATCTAGATTATCATTAAATTTCTGTTATCATTAAAATTAAATTTCTCCGATGAATATTATTTAACTTTGCTCTTAGAAATCATAATTTAAGTGTAAAAGTGATGTTCTCTCGTAATTTCGCTTGTTTTTTTTATCAAATTCAGAAAGTTTTCATAACGTACACAATTTGTTTTGGAATAAAAATAATTCAATAATTCTATAGAACCTAAAAAAATTATTACTAACCAACATATCGACGAGACTTTAAAAAAATGGTTATTAGACCAATATCTAAACAGCTTGTTGTACTATTCAATACAGATCCTATTGCAGTTATCACAGCGTGAACATGATTCAATTGCGATTGAGAGTGATGCGATTACACGGCCGATTGAACTCCGCACCTCGTTCGCTACAGAATATAGTCCTCGTTCATTGTGACGTCATCTTAATGCTTCATGTTCATCCCATATTTGTACCATTGTGTGTTGCCAATTGGCGAAGATAGCATTTCCTCTAAAAAAATATCTTTAGGGAGGTAAATGGCGATGTGGCTGTTATTGCGAAAGTTGAAGATGATACGAATGGTTGAAGTTTACGCAAATATTACACTTTGTATCTAAATTTGTCTTTTTATATTTACACTAATCCCTACGAATGCCACCCATACGAGACGACTTACAATGGTGAGCTGGGTCAAACGAAACAAAAAATAAATGCTTGTGAAATTAGTCTTATTTCAACATTCAATTGATCTAGAGTGTAGTGTAACTAGCACAATACAGAGAAGAATGACAGAAACCATTTAATCGGTCCTTTATGTCAATGTATTGAGAAACTCTCCTTTTTTGAAGTCGGTTAATAAAACTAAAACCACTATGACCAGTCACATGAAACTAAAACCAAACATTTCAACTCGCAACTTTGCACGCTCGCAAAACTGCGAGCCGCACCTTTCCATTCCATTGAGCTAACGTACTGGCGGCATTCGCACGGAACCCCACAAATCAGATTGCAGGTGTCCGATCTTTGATAAACACATACGGACTAGACACCGCAAACACCCTCCCTCCCCCATGCCCCCCACTTCCGTGGCCTTGGCGAGATATCGTCGTGAAACTAGGACATAGATACGTGAAGGGCCTTGCTCGCCCCAATATTTCGCGATCTGTGTTCATTTCGCATTTTATTTCGACTTGGCGTAGTAGTTACACTGCTTATAGTGTTATTTTTGTTATACTGCCTTTGTTTACTCTGTGGTCACAGTGTTTGTGTACGGAATCGAATTTCTTACGTGAAGTGTGGCATTTTGCGATATAAAGTATTTTTTGTTATAATATTGGATTGTTTATAGAGAATGTTGATACCGGCGATATTCTATTGTTGACCTGTGAGCAGTCGAGCCGCTCGCTCTGCTTGCTGTCAACTGCTACGTCAAGGTCGCGGGTTCGATGCCCACTCAATGTAAATATTTGTGTGTAGTATTTTGCCTCGCTCTCATTTATTATCGAGTTTAAGTAGCAGATTGCTGTATTTCGTATGCATTGTGAGAATGTCAGATACCTTACCCCGCTTTATTTTCCCTATTTCTGTTCTATATTTTTATTTTACAAAATAAAAGAGCATTGCAAAAATAAAACATTCTGATATACCAGCAATGTTTGGCATCGTTACAAAATCTGATAGCACTGGATGTTTACCGGCATTCTTTGTTTGTGTATCTCTGTCAATTCGCATACTTGTGAACTGACAGATTGTTTCTTCGCTGTACAACCCTCCGTTCAAGATAAATTGATCATTCAGTTGCCGTAGACAGGTTTGATATTGATATACCTACCTACTTTCTACACGGATTTTACTGAAATACTCGAATCAGATCCAAATTTGCCTCAAGTTCAGTACTAGACCATTGTAAAGAGTAGTCTATATTTGCCTAAAATTAACACTAGGCTGAGAGGGTGTTATGTGTTATAACTGTGTGATTATTAATATGAAAAATGAGATAAATCCTTCAAATTTGTATAAATACACACCATAAAGGTCTAATTTTAAATTTTTTCTACTACCTTGCTTGATCCCAATAATTTATACTGCGAATAATATGACTTTCCAACCAAAAAAACTATTCTAATCAACCACTTTTCTATAGTTCCATCCTCTGCGTACCTTCATCAAGACTTTCCTTCCTTCGTTCACCCTTTTAGGGTCCTTTTGACTGTTACAAACCATAATGGCAAGGATAATACACCTCACTGTATATGCTTGAGGTTGTGCCGGACCGGAACCGTGTCCCATCCGTTCTCTAATAGTATTATATAGTAACTATACCTACTGAACTCCTTATCTATATGAAATGTAACCGTTGAATATTTCCCTCAGATAATACAGTGTTCAAATATGTTTGTTTTGTGATGTAAAAAGTAAACATTTTAAAAATGGTGCACAAAAAAGAACAAGACTGTTTACTAGAACTCCTCAGTATGATATGTGACCAGAGAGCTCCAATAAAAGAAACAAAAATTAAAAAAGGTAAGATATGACTTCTATTTTTGAATTTATACTTCGAAAACTTTCTGTTTTACGATCGCGTTCGACCAGTATTCGTGTTAGTTTGAAGTTCTGTTTTCAAATTTATAGTGTTGTCCATACGCGGGAAAATATTAACTAACTGTCACTCGAATGTTGTTCTATTACTATCGATATTATGTGATATTAAAATCACTTTGATACACTAAAATGTGTTCTCTGCAATATCTACATGGCTGCGAGTGTTACTCATCATAACATTTGATTATTCGAGGCGCAGGTTAATTAAAATCGTGCCCGTGTCAGTGACTCTCTGTTGTCATGTTACATACAAATTGGAAATGACAAGTCGTCATGAGCACGTGCCGATGTCGGCCGACATGCCTCAGGTACACTCGCGTGTTAAATTATCACATATTTCACACGATTTTCTATCGTCACCCCTAAATTGGGGTTCGAGATTTCGTTTTCCTTGCCTCCCTACCCTACTTTATTCTCGGTAAATTGTATGATTGTGGTTTACATTCATGCTGCCATTGTTCTCAAATATTTTCTCTTTTAGCATACATATATCTTATTATTATTATTTATTACTTTTGCTTGAGCAACTCCACTCGAGATGTTCTGAACAAAGTAGACTTTTTATCAATTAATAACGTTTCTTATCATTCTGCTTCAGATATTGTAGTGAGTTAATGACATACATAAAAAGGCTGACTATATTCGACACGAGTACCAATATATCATGTGTGACCCAGTTCTCGTAGGTACATGAATACCTTATCACGGTGTATTTACGCATAAATTCGTAATTTTACTGATTCGTACGGTGCGGGTCGATCCATATTCTCGGAATGCGCAGCGACTACGCTTTATTTTCAACATCTTAAACGCATTACTACAAAAATAAATTTAGTTTTAAGGGTTATTTTATTTGTATACTAAAATTAAATCATCTGGCCGGCTAGTTTGGATATTCATACATACGCAACGCACTTATAAAGTAATGAATAAAATTGTGTACACAAACAAAATATTTCATTATGAAAAAGTAGCACAAGTTCGCCACAACCTAGATCCCAGAACCAATCGATAAATCACCGCTGTCGATTTTAATAATATATCGACAGTACTTGTCCACGAACAGGTCATCAACAACCCTATCAGCTGTTCCACCTAATTGTTGTGGGCGAGGCTTATCTACGCGATAGGCGAGACGACGCTACATTGATAAGAGCGAAACAGTCGCCGGCCGCGCGTTCGTGGGTAAATTTACTTACCGGTGCAAAAAAAAAACGTTTAAAATCATTTGATCTGTAAACATGTGAAAACTAAATAGAATGCTGTTTTTTTAAACTTAGAACAACGTTATAACTTTTTTCTTTTTACGGAACTGTACTTCGATCTTTAAATTTTTGACTTTAGAACAGTTTTGAATTGCAGCTAGTGATGTGACTTATCTAATACAGTATCGATGGCTTTATCAGGCATGATGAACACTTTCTGGAATGATTTTTTAACCGCGGCAGCGAATCACCCCTTCGATTCGATGCCCGTCGACTTGCTCTCACCTTTGGACCTGGAGAGAAATGAAATAAGTTAGTATACTTTGTATCTGTGATAGTTTAAAAGTTAATTTTAAGTATCAATCCCACATTCGATATAACCGCATCGATGTGGTAGGGATGATTTTAATCTACATAAACATCCCGTTGTTTGTGGTTTATATGGTTGCCTCATTAAATGCAACAGTGTCAAATACTGTTGCTGTTGCCTACTATTTATATGTTTCACAGATAGCACGCAGCTATTATTTTAAAGTGCTTTATTCGATTAATTGTTTATAAAGTTCCCGCGATTTCTTTTACATATTCTGTGCGGAAGGTGACTTAAACAAATGTGTATATGTATCACCAAAGAATAGGTGATAGTACTGACGTTATCAGTAATAAATGTTTCAGAATCGTAAAAGGTATGACGTAATCACGATTATGTCACATTACAAAGTAAGTAAGAAGCGTATACGCATCTATAATGTGCTGACGTTCTCTATTCTTCTTCTAACTTTCTTTTCCTACGACTCACTTCCTAATTTAGTTAGAGTCGGCTTCCAGTGCAAAACTAACCGGCTGATCTTCAATACTTTCCATATTCTTAGTTCAACTATCATAAGTATTAATATATTTACTAAAGATTTATTTAAATGTCTTAAATATCGGACTGTGTGGATTGGGAACTAGAAGTCCTTGAAAAATAATTTTAGATGTTTATGTTAGATACCTAATAATTTCATCCACACTGTTCCTCTGCTTACAAGATACCTCGCATCATCATTGCAGTAGTCTTGGCTACATCCAAAACTGGCACTTCGAATCTAGGAGTCCGTTAGATAGATATATAGGTAGATAAATGTTTATTGTATAAATTACAGTACATTTACGGACAAGATATGAAATACGAGTATTTACAAATGGAGGCCTTATCGCTGTAAGCCATTTCTTACAGGTTATTTTATATCTCTCGATCTGTCTTAACTTGACCTTACAACAAGAAGAAACCCTTCGTCAGAGCTAGAGCTTCGTCCATAAATCAATAGGTACTAGGTACATAGTTATGGCTGAGAATGGCCCTGAATATCATGGTGAGGAACCGTATAGAATACACCTTACTGCAGTGCCCTTAGCGATCTATCGTATTCGTATCGTAATTGTATAAAGATAGGAACATTGCGATTGGCCGCCTGCCTACTGTGAACCCAAGTGTGTGTGAAGCCGGCAAATCGCAATGCTCCGTTCTCTTGATACGTTTACGATACGTTTACGATACGTTTACGATACGTTCACGATACGTTTACGATACGTTTACGATACGTTTACGATAGTTTTCGTGTTAGTGGTACTGTTATGATACGGAATTGTAAATGCATATACCTAAATAATCAGTTTCGTTTATCAGCTTACAATATATTTTCTATATTTTCAATAACAATGTTATCATAGTCTCTGGTAGTCACTACAGATAATAACAAAGGATTTTCGACGAAGTTATTGTAATAATTAATGAATCATGTAAATAATATCGTCCATTCTACTAATCTGTCTATAATATGTGAAAAGCCTGTATTTCTTTATATGTTTGTCCTCTATACATTGTGTTATATATAGATACATACATAAATACATACATACATACATACACGCATATAGTTATGCCTGATTAACGATGGGCAGCATTTCGCATCAAAATCGTGTCTTCTCTCTTAAACAAAATTATATACTTACAATGCAAATGTCAACGACAAAATTAACAAGCACCTCGGACGTAAGAAAGAGGATTTCAGACTCTAAGACAAACAGCTTTGCTTGTGCCTCCCTATTGGGTATTTGACTGACTAGTCAAATTAGTTAATATTTACTAAACGTCAAAATGGTAAGTTACAAGGCAACTTGTATGAAATAAATTACTGTGACGTCATAATATTCAATAGTCAAATCATTTCCTATTATAGGTTGGGAGGATGATTAAAAATAAATAAAAACGATAAAGTAAGACCCGAACTGACGTAACTTGTACCGCTCTTTTACCATTCTTAATTTAATGAGCTCAGTTAAATAATATATTGTAACTACAGGAACCATGACCACAGACCATGACTACATAAACCATACCCAATTTATCAAATAGGTAAAGCAGCCGTGTAAAATAAAAATAAAAACAAGTGGCTTGTGAATTGCATGCGATTTTCGTGATTTCAAACCAACCAACCAACCAACCAAAAAAAAATCTATGAAAACTGTCCAACGCGCCTAAAGAAGTTGTCACTTCAACAAGAACTTTAGACATGCATAGATAAACTGAATCCAAAGATAAAATTTAGTAGTCGCTCTTTTTTTATGCTTGTTGGTTGGTAAACAAACACACGGCCCACCTGATGGAAAGTGGTTACCATGGCCTATGGACGTGTGCAACACTAAGGGAGTCACAATCGCGCTGCCAATCCTGTAAGCACAAGAGTTTCTGTACCGTCAGTGTAAAAGACAAAGCAGGAAACCACTCCACTCCACTGGTGTTCACACACGTTCATAGGTCATGGTAACCACTTTCCATCAGGTGGGCCGTGTGCTTGTCTGCCACCTAAGTTGTATAAAAAAAAAGGACAAGCTTTTGTTCTTCCCACTGACAGTAAAAACTTTCCAGTGAGCTCTGGCTACCCTACTCACCGCCGGGAACACAACACAAACTTATTATGGCCGCGGTATTCTGTAGGGCGGAGGTACTTCCCCAGTCGGACTGCTCAATTGGACGGAAATACCGGCATGTCCTACCTCCTGTCTTTGATTCAATTTATCATTTTAAAATAATATATACATATTCAAGTACGGATATCCCTTGTCTCCACTTATCAATTTTGATTCATCTGACGTCCGTCACGCCCGGATTAATAGATTTTTGACAGAAACTGTAACAAACAACCATTTATCAATGCCTCTGTTACTTTATCTTAGGTGACGAATATCTGAATGGACAATATTGATTGGAGGAGTCGCATATATTTATCATAACACTAACATTGCTTTTGATCTGACTTTGAACTGACCATCAAGAACCAATCAGTTTGAATCCTCTTTTCTTAATCGCACGGTGAAGACCAGCCAAAATATATTGATGACTGCTTTTTTTAATACCACTTGGTTGACAGATAAACACACGACCCACCTGATGGAAAGTGGTTACCGTGGCCTATGCACGTGTGCATCACCAAGGGAGTCACAATCGCGCTGCCAACCCTGTAAGCACAAGAGTTTCTGTGCCGTCAGTGTAAAAGACAAAGCAGGACTTAGCCTTTACCCTTCCCACTGACAGCTCAAATTCTCCAGTGAGCTCTGGTTACCCTACTCACCGCCGGGAACACAGCACGAGGTTATTATGGCCGCGGTATTCTGTAGGGTGGAGGTACTTCCTCAGTCGGACTGCTCAATTAGACGGAAATACCGTTGTGTCCTACCTCCTGTATGGGCTGGACATTTATTTTTATACCACAAGTGGCACACAGAGATATTTTGACATTTATGACAGATGTCAAGGTATACGAATTCCATACATTGAGCAATCTATTCTATTCTATTTTACAAAGGTATTGCCATTTGTCTAGAGGGGCAGGTATTCTTTACCAACACACGTGTTTCTTTCTACCTACACTCCCGGGTTCTTTAAGTGGAGTGTAAAAATACATCTAATGAGGTTGTCAAATTGAGGGCCATCGTTGTAACTTTATTACTATCTGTTATGGTGTCCCTCATTATTAAGATTTCATTTGATTTTAATAAGTACGTGACATAGAGCTGTCATATACAAATTTTATTTGTTTATCAGGGTTTTACAGCGTTGCGAACTAGCACAAGTCTCCATTACTTTATTATTACAGGGAGTATGGAAGCTCTTGGACATCCATAAACTAAAGTTGTGTTCTCTGTCTTTTGTAACCACTTTGTAACTTTTCAATTGACACTAACACTTTACACTTTGATGCAATTTAATAAACAGCATAAGCTGTCAATAAGTATTCAACCATGACGTCTAGATACTAAATACCTTACTTTTTATATTTGTAAAATTATTTGATAGCATTTAGACAATAAAACTATAAATTTGACATTCATAGCGGACCTGATACGTTATAATTTTATCTTATGATAAAGATATTTTATTTTTATCCGACTACGTCGAAGCCAAATGAGGGTTATGATTTTGACAGGCTATGTATGTATGTAGGTTCATCTGTTTCCTCATAGCCCTCAACTACTTATTAGAACTTGACAAATGATCATTAGGAGTGTCGTGGTCGTCCGCTGTTTATAGGCTATATGACGTGTCACTAAATCTAATGTGGCGCCCTCTAGTGGTCATAAAGTACTAAGTTAAAAAAATAAACTTGAGATAAATATGCCGTGTTTGGTATCATCTAAAAGGGCTTAATTAGCAAATTACAATTATGGATAATTTATAGTCGTCGCTTGCCCCAAAATAATATAAATAAGAAAATAAGATTCAAACTAAAACCCGACTACTAAAAAAGTATTAAACAAGAAAATATAAGGATAGCCGTGGTCGTATGCCACTTAGTGAAACAATACAATACATTCTAGAGAAAAGTGGCATACGACCACTGTTTAAGACTTTTTAAAGCGCGTTTTATTAGTTCTTAAGGCTTTTAGTTTAAAACTTTTCTTTTCATAATTTTTTTTATTACACTCTCCTACTCTTACTTGTCATAACGTAAGATATAGACCCTACGGCATATTGGAACAAACAAACATTTGTTTGTTCCAATATGCCGTAGGGTCTATATCTTACGATTTTTCAATACACCTTTAATTTGGTTAATGTATGTACACTAACCAAATTAATGGTGTATTGAAAAATGTAAAGACAAAAAGACTTACTTGTACGAAAGACTTAATGACAAAATAGCAAGACGTGACGTGTATAAGAATAGATACCTATAGATGTTAACTCTGCCTACCCTGGAGGGAAAAGGCGTGAAAATATGTTTATATAATAGGTCGTTACATATGAAGTTTTTTGAAGCAACTGGAGGAAACCCAATTTTCAGTACTAACATTTTTGCATTTTGTTAGAAATAACAAATCCAAATTTTATTATTTTTTTGTGTGTGAATTGAGAGACAGCATTAAGCTAAGAAACACTTTTATTACATTTTTAAAAAGTGACAGCTGTAAAAAAGTAATACGAAATTTATCATCAAAGTGGATAGCATTTATGTACTGTTTTTGAAGATCGAATTTAATTTGTCAAGTGGCCAATAAAAACTAAATTTAATACAGAGTTGTAAAATCTTAAAATAATAATTATACTAGGTATCGGAACTTCTCGCGAATTATGTCTTGGAACTTACTATTTCTGCCGACGATTCGGATGCGTTGCAGCACCCGTGGTCACGACTTGACTAGTCATCGAGCGTCGAGATGTATGCGGGGAACATTTTTTGAGCGCCTACCCACCATTACACTTATTATGAACGGTTAGGCTGGCGACACACCACACTCACTATGTCAGTTTTTAACGGCACTGTGTTTTTTGGTTTTAGTATCTTAATCACTGGATTCCACGTTCCGGATAGATAGTTAAAAATAACATCTTGAAATAAGTTACAAACAAAATATAGTTAATGGAAATAGCTATTAAATTACAGGAATAACGAACTCATGAATCTGTAAGAAAATTTCGGCAATTTCATATGTAAGGACCTAATATTTAAAGTAGGTACAACCAAATAACATTTAATCTTTGTAAATAAGAGGAGGTCCATCAGCTACAACTTTGAATAAAATATCGAAAATTACTTCGCAACACAGAGCTGTGTCACTAAATGAGGGTTCTGTAGAACATTCTTGTTGCGAAACAGACAACAGTTTGTTTAGGCATGTTGTTTCTGTTCCGCTCTGGTCATAAGATACACAAAGTGGGCCTTGTATACTTACTACTCTCTACACCTCTACTATTTAGCATTAAATAGATTTGTATCTCAAACTTGTGAAGTGTATATAAAGAAATATGCATGTCATTCGTACCACTGCAGAAATGCGTTGTAACGTCTGCGCCATTATTGTGGCTGCAATATTTTTTTTTACTTTGTATACCTAATAATCTTTGTTTGCATGCCATGCCAACTTTATGGCGAAATGTGCTTGATTACTGTATTTTTTATTTCTGTTTTTTTTTATTTATTTGGCACACAAAACAGAAAACAATCAAAATTTTATAAAATATCATTTGAAGGTTCGGTTCCAGATTGAGTTCCAAAACATGTGTACTCAGCATGGTACAATTAAAAAGCGTGCATTAAGTATAACAATAAAAATAATAATCAAAAATCAAAAATAATAAACAAAACAAAACAAAAGGACAATTACAAGATATCATGGTTAAAAAATTAGACATAGTAATTAATCCCTGTAACAAAGCAACAACAAATTTATAACTTGGCTATAACCTTTTTACCAGCATTCTTATATGTTGCGAAACTAAGGCTGAAAATATCTATCTCATGGCTATGCTCATGTAGGAGCTCATTATATAGACGACATATTCTAACAATCGGGTTGAAAAAAGATGTGTTGTTGATGTGCACATTTAATACGAAGCTCTTGAGGTGGGGATTACAAGCAAATAAATAAATGAATGGATGAATGAAATGAATGAATGTAACAGATACTAATTCTTCTTCATCTTCTTCATCTTTTTAGGGTTCCAACTATCCATAAGGCACTCCTTATGGATAGTTGGAGCCCTAAAAAGTTCAACAACTGACCCGGTTGCCATACCAACATCTTTGGCACTCCATAGATGTTGGTATGGCAACCGGGACGGACGGCTTAACGCGCTCTCCGAGACACGACGACCAGACCATACGAATACCTATATTCATACATACGAATATTTGCACTGTACGCGGATCGAACCCGCGCCTCCTGCGTAGCGGCCTGTCGGAGGCCCTCGAACAGATAGTAATTATTTTACGTCAATTCATAAAGATTGTGATTAAATATACTTTATTTAATTGAACTTTTTGTACAAAGGCGGACTAATTATATAAGCGTTTTCTGCCAGTCTATGTTAGGGTATTGGAGAGATTTGCAAGCGATCGAAGTATTGCTGAGAGTTTGATCTAGTACGGTATACGTAGTAAACAAACAAACAATCAGTAAACATAATAATGTACTTAAATAAGTTCAAAAAAGCTTACGTAAGCAAGTGCGTGTACCTAGCAATGCTAAAAGTTCCCATAAAACCATTTTCAAATGATTTTAACCCATAAAATGTAGAGTATTCGCATTAAACTTCTCCAGCTCACACGCGTACATTGTGACAAGGATTCAAAATTCATAAAAGTCATTACATATATTAAAAAAATACTCAATACTCATTCTAAAGCGTTTTTTGTTGGCCATAACGACTTCAGCCAATCGTATATCATATTAGTCGGTACATTGCGGTGGCATAGCGGGAGCGACTGTTGTACTTAGGTTTTTGTTCGATACCCTGATCAGGAGAAGTCTTTTTAAGTAGGTAGGAACATGGAGTCTGAAATTAGTGCCCAGTTGTCAACTGTTAGTTGAGACTACTGTCAATCAGGCATATAGCCGTCGCCTATTACGTGTATCCTAGAAAGTGGGATTACATCTCTGCCTACCTTTTCAGCGTTATACAGTTATGATCGTACAAAAAAATAAGCAACTTACAATCTTTTTTCATTTTGTTTCGAACTAAAAACATTGTGTATCCGACTTCTTTAATCAATATTCCCTTTTGATCAGTCAACCTTTGAATTTCTTAATTAAATCTGTATTTCGAAACAAAGGTTCGTTTTATATATTAAATCGACATGCACGAGCGAGTTCATTGTTATTTTTTTATTGCCCTGACAGAGGGCCGCGATCTAAAAAGGGCGCCGACCGAGTGCCAATATATTTATTCCTTTTAATATATTTCCATAACGCTGAAAGTACCATTGTGCAAACTCAATGAGTTATCGTAAACGTTATCGCTTCGATTACCTTTATCTGCGAATGCGATAATAAACAGCGAGCATGACGCCCACGGTACGCACCTGATCTTAACAAAAGCACAACCCCATCTATCAGTCCCGTTTTTCACTTAGATGAACACTCTCGTCTCCCGCCATCATGTTTATCTTATCGATACAAAATATCGATGTCTCAGTCAAATCACGCGCGTCTGTGAACATACTCTATTGGCTAGTGATGTACTTTATCTAATCTACTCGTAGTTAAAGTAACACTATCGGACTGAATAGAACGTGTTTGTGATAAATTTAAATTTATAAATAATTATGTTAATATCGATTTATTTTTTAATAATATGTGATAGTGCGGTGTGTTGGATTTTGAATAGTGTTGTGGTAACTTAGTCGATATGCGAGTGCCGTCAGTGTTTTGGTCGCAGACATTTGAGTGTGTGCGAGAGTGCGCATGGCAAACGTTCTACTGCAGCATGAGTTCCTGTCAGACGATGGTTGTGGCCAGTAGTGTGTTGTCTCCACCGTTCCCGAATTTAGATGTAGTCGTCATAGCGGCTCCTACCTGTGTCTCACAATGTTAGTATCTTAATTTATTTGTTAGAATTAGACCCTCTTATAGAAATAAAAACAGTATGCCAATACTTTGCTAGTATTTTTCAGTCTTACATTACATTTCATATAATCACGCCTTTGTCCCCGGAGGGTTAGACAGAGGTAACACCCATATTTCACCAATCATTGAATACGGTCCCACGTAATAAGGGGTGAGTCTATTGCCGTCTTCCGGGCACTATTGTTGACACAAGCCTCTCTGAGGCTGAGTCTGGGCTGTATATATATCACTTAGTCGCCTTGTATAACACCGCATGGGAAGAGATGGGGTGGTCCAAATTCTACTCTGCCGGGAACCACGCGGCTTTCACTCTTAGGTAACACCTACCAAGTAAGACAGAAGTGGTAACAACTGACAAGTTCCACTTAACTTTAATTTTTGATTAGAAAAACTTAGTAGGTATACCCGACCATGGGATTTGACGTATATGACAGTTGTCAACGCATGTCATAAACGTCAAATCCCACACATTCGTCATTCTATTCTACAATATGCCGGCCAGCGAATTGCCACTTGTCTGGGGGGCAGCCCAGATGACATTAAGACATCTGGATTTTACAACACATGACAGTTATAAGACAGGGTTTTAGAGATTCGACCGGGGCGCGAGGGATATGCCTGTCAACCCCACCTTCGGTAACCAAAACAACCCACAGGCGTCGTGCGTTTTATTCGATTTGAGTCGACATAACCTCTCCCACCGGCTACGGTGGGGGGTATCCGCCGGAAGGGGGATCCGCACGTAAATAAAAAGGATTTTAGAGATATTTCATTAATTTATTGCTCACAGTTATTATTTACAATTTTATTGTTATTTTAGTAAAACCTTAGTCATGCGATAATGGATAATGTAGCAATGATAAAAATATAACTTTGTGTTGTTTTGTCGCGTCTGTGCATGGCTCGTGCAGATTCATATCACCTGTAGAAGTTGATATACTTGTTTACGGTGCAAAATGATTGATGTAAAAGTTCATCATACATACATATAATCACGCCTTTATCCCTGAAGGGTTAGACAGAAGTAAATTAACACCCACATTTCACCAATCATTTAATTCCGTCCCACGTAAGACGAGGTGAGCCTATTGCCGTCTTCCGGGCACTATTGTTGACTCGAACCATGCATCTGAGGCTGATTCTGGACGGTATATATCTGATGTTAAGCAACCCTATCCCTTAGTCGCCTTGTACGACACCGCATGGGAAGAGATGGAGTGTTCCAAATTCTACACTGCCGAGAACCACGCAGCATAATTTAGCAATGATTAAAAAAGAACTATGTTCTTTTGTCGCGTCTTTGTGCCTGGCTCGTGTAAAGTCAAAACACCTGTGGAAGTTCCTCCGTGATCATGGTGCTTGCAACAGCGCCGAAATATCGAAATTCAAAACAATGAAACATGGTAAATATCCCGTTTATTTTGATACTGATGTGAGTGACCATGATAGTTTAAATACCTATATAGTTGACATACTTATTTAATTTTTAATTTATCTGTTAACATTACAAAATGGTTGATGTTAAAGTCCAAAAGTATTGAAATTTATAACACTGCAGCCTCGACAGTCGCGACTGTAAAGTTTCGATAGTTTTACAATCGTACGTGTTACTATTGCTCCACAGTAACATGAGTAATAGTTTTACAGCAGTTCTAAGAACCGATATATTGCTAGAGTTAAATATCGTACTAGAGATGTTCCTGTATAATAAATACACGTATCTAATATTGTAGCTATGTTGTAGGGTGTATGTGATGGTAATTAGAATGACACGTGGACTGGTTAACATAAAGAGGCATTTAATATCGGTATCTATAGTGATAATCGGTAAATATTGGTATGCGATAAGTCAACAAAATTTAGTTAGATGGTAGTAATCGCTCCAATTAAGCTATTTTGTAGGGTCCCATACTTCAAAAGGAAAACTCTCAACCCATATAGGATGACTTCCTTGTCCGTCTGCCAAGACACTTTTCTCAGGAATGCTTGGAGGTATAACGTAGAAATTCATACCACATAATCAGGTCTATAACGTCTTGAAACTGCAAAAATCAAACTTCTAAAGTCTACGCATTCAAAATATATTGCGGCTCATGTAGCTTAGGTAAGTGACGGAACCATCAGTGGGCGATTTTGGATATATGGGGCCGCGCCAAAATCTTTGAGGCTCAAGCCACCTGCAAGTCGATACACATGCTAATTGATGGATGATGTTCTGACGCAGGCTTTTCTCTTGTGGTTCGAGGGCAGTTGCTGCCGTAAAAAGAAAGCTAAATGAAATATGATCAGAAAGAGTTAGAGAGGTTCGTGGGCTCCAAAGAACAAGCTTTAAATACTAAATACAACAGGGATTGTCGCTTGGATGTTTTTTAATACCACTTAGGTGACAGACAAGTACACGACCCACCTGATTTAAAATGATTACCTATGGTCGTGTGCAACACGAGGAGACTCGCACTCGTCCTACCGATCCTATAAGAACAGAGAGTTTCAGAGAAAACCAGAAAGCAGGGATAGCCTTTGGTTTTCCCACTACTGATAGTACAAAACTCTCCAGTGAACTCTGGCTACCCTGCTTACCGTTGACAACACGACACGATGAAAAGAATCAAATTTTTTCGTGCGTTATGTAAGGTTGGAAAGCTGTTCGAAGTAGGAAACATACATTACTGAAACTACCAGATATAAATAAATATTCCACAACATTCACATAGCTTAACTAGCTTGTGTTATGTAATCTAGAATGCGGATAAACATACTTAGATATTTTATTATACATAGAAATACCCAGACCAATGCAAATATTCATGCATACAAATATTTGCACTGAGCGGGAATTGAACCCACGCCTCCTGCGTAGCAGTCGAATGTTCTACCGCTACGCCAGAGAGGCCGTCAAGGTCATTAAAGAAGTAGGTAATACTGTTTTTAAAATCTTTGTTATTAAATAACAACATTTAACATTTGTAATATACGAGAGTTGTAAGCATAAAACTCAAAAACAAAGCTGATATTATAACATCTTGCGAAATTCGCGACAAACAATCACCGACACAAATCCAGGTGCTCAACTAACTGCTCGTGAATGTGACCGGGTGTGAACAATTACGAGAATTTGTACCCTCACGACAAACTTTGGTAATTAATTCAAGAACTCCACATATATATGCGGGATTTTGTTTAAAGAAACATGAAGGATTATGTCGACAATTTTTTTGTAATATATTGTAATACGAGTAGGTACGTCACTAGGCTGTCGAATACGATACAATTCATAATTTGGGAGTTTTGGCGCCAACACGAAGGAGGGCCATTCCGAAATTGGTTTGAATTTGAGTTTTTGTGTATGAAAATCGTGGATTTTAAGACATCGTCAACAGACAACGTCTTTGACCACGCACACATAAGCGTTGGAAAGTGGCATATTATAGTGAATTGTGACTTTTCGTGTTGGTCCCAAATCTCTCTAGGGAGCTTCTAGTAAAGTTCCCACAACTTTTCTGAGGCAGCAATCAGCTCATTGGTCATCATCAACATCATCATCGTCATCAACAAAAATCATTCTAAGATTATAATACAAAATAAGTCTTGACATAAAGGTCCTAGTTACCATGTCATAAAATCCAAAAATAAAAACAAATCATAATTAAAAAAGAAAAAAAGTTCAACTTAATACTTTGGTGGCGAGTGTGACCAACTACGGCTGAGGTCTCCCCACTTCAATTAGTAGCTAAATATAATTCTGTTAGAAAAAAATCCGCAACAGCACGAAACATGCCCGAATGACGACTCTAATACACGTCTATTTACCCCATCGGGGCTGAACAATATAGGCATAGATATTAATCGACTTGCATTGAACATATTTCTCATAAAACACACCTGCTACGACAGTACTATTGTAATGCAAATTTACTCACATACGGACTGAAAAATTCTCGAGCAATTAAATGGTAATTAAATATCAACCTTATTCCATTAATAAAAAGTTTAAAATAGTATACAGCAACGCGCACATGTTAATTGTATTACCAATCAACGCTCTTAAAACGTAAATCGCACTTAACCATTATCACTTCATCTGTATTGTTTATTCGACTACAGATAAAATTACATTCAATAACAACCACTACGAATTAAATATCGTTAAATTGTTTAAGGGCCCGTGCACACTGCAGTGAATATCTTCAAAAAAATATCGTTCGGTATCATGATCAACTTTAATTTATTCCCGGTTGCATATGAGGCGCGGTAAAAATAAATTTAACTTTGGAACCTGCTGTCTGTTTACTCTTTCTCGTTTCGATTTCACTTATCTTGACCTTTTTTTGTAAAACTTAGATGCTATACAATACAATTAGGTTATAAGGAGTGCTTAGGCGTTCGTACTAGGTGAACCTACCCATTACGAATGCCCTTTATAGAAAGAACCATTAATCGGCAGGTGTATCAGCTAGCAGATGAAGTTGACTGCGATCCCCAAGATCTTAGTCTCCAGAAAGATATCGATGTTGTTGTTATCTTCAGTGTCAACTTGGTTGGCTGTCAATGACGTATGCCAAAACTTCGGCGGTTCATTTATACATCTGACGGAGTCACATAATATGCTGTAAACCGACCAAACGCAATGCTCCGTTCTTTCTATACGTTTACGAAACGATTACAATAGTAGTTCGTGCTAGGGATGCCGCTTTAAAGCACTGGGTTTATTTAAATTTCACCTACGATAACACAAACCATAGTGGAACATTCGAATCTACATTAAATTCACCCCGCTTTAGTGTGCACGAGTCTTTAACAGTAAATGTTCAGCTGCAAATTGCATTAAATTTATTTGTGAGCGATGCACTTATCGTAGACGTCTACGGATGCTACGGCTACAGCGATACTCGTAGCCGACTGCATACTAGAGTATTTTGTAGTTTGACTCTAAATAGAAATTAGGATAGGTGTAATCAGAGGGAAGGCCTGCTTTTTCCCGTGACCCCAAACATTTGGGGTGTCAAATGTTTTGATACAGCAGGAAAATAACCACTCCCTCGTATTTTGATTCAATCAACCCTCCATTATTTTGTCATTTTATACCTACACATTTTTTATTTTATTTGCATAGACCCAGATACCAGGTGAAGTCCGTCTTGTGAATATGTTCTAGAATATATCATTTATAAGGCCACAGCTGGAAACCTCCCAAAAATAAAAATAGCTGCTTCCTTTAAATACTTCAGAACAAGAAAACCTCCTGGTGAAAAATAAATCCTTTTTTTTACGTGCGCAAAATCCCCACGGATACCTCTCCACCGGAGCCGGTGGAGGAGGTTATGTTGGACTCGAACCGACTAAAACGCACGCCGCCTGTGGGTCGTTTTTGTTGCCGAAGGTGAGGTTGACAGGCACATCCCTCGCAGAGAAAAATAAATCCTTGAAAGCGTAAGCACTTTAAGAATTGACACCCACATTTTGCCAATAATACAGATAGAAAAAATCCACATAACAATTATATTTCTGTTGTAGTTAACCAAAATACTCATTGCAAATGGAATGATTAAAATATAATTACCGGGAAGTTGCGACTCCTTTGTGGAGTTTCGGCGAACTTTTTCTAAGTATTGCAAGTATTCGGGCATAGAGTGTAGCGTGCCGAACGTCAGGGGCCGCCTAGTCACCCAGCTCACCAGTCACCCCGCTCATGAGTCACCCCACTCACCAATCACCCCGCTCACCAACTTCCCTAATAACGTGATTTCACTTTGTTTATTTATATTGTGCTATTTTTTATTTACTGTTTCGCTTTAAAGTTTTTGTGGCTGTATTTAGAATTTTTTGTAAAGATTGGGAAACATGTATGAAACTTGTGTTTGTATGTTCCCAATGGGGTAGGCAGAGTCGTATGAGTATGTTCTTTGTTCCCACGTAATATGTAGCAAGACTTCATTAAGACACTTTTTATAAGGCCTATTTCTTTGTTACCCATCCATGGAAAAAAAAATCAGTAACCCTTGTTTCAAAATACAAGAAAATGAGTAAAACCTAAACTATCATATCTTTCTTACGTATTTAAAATATAATATAATAATAAATATAATAAATAAATAAATATAATATATAATGTACACATTGTCTTCGAAATTTTATAACATAACATAACATAAACTCACGCCTATATCCCCGAAGGGGTAGGCAGAGGAGCTATAGCACCCACATTTCGCTAGTTTATGTTTAGGACCCAATGTAATAGGTGGCGAGCCTATTGCCATTAACCGGGCACTTATAAACCTGCGATAAATACACACATAACTTCGAAAAGCATCGAAATGTCATTGGTGTGTGCCATAGTAAAACCTGGGATCGAACCCGAGACCTCGTCTTAGCAGTCCATTACCCATACCACTAGGCTACCGCGATACTATTAAGTAATACCGCGGTAAATTTTATATGAATATTTATTTTCAACCAATTAAGTTACACGACGCTTTAGCTGACACAATACAAAAATCATATTAGAATAATACAGTGTTATAGATTGATACTACTTGCTATCACAGTTATCACTCTATCACCTAATCAAATACGATAATAAATACTAAAACTTAAATATGAATATTCTATCTTCTAATTAAGTGCTATAATTTATCTGTACAGGTATCTTTTATTTATATTATTGTTGTTTAGCCGTGCTATCTACAACCTTGGCTATCGACCTTATGATGCCAAAATAAACGTATATAATGCGATCTATGTGAATGTGTTTTTCACACTGTCAGCGGAGTAAGGGTTGGACTACATCTGGTAGAACAAAATTCCTAATTAAAATCCTATCCTTTTCTACCAATCAAAACTTTTTAGAACTCAGAAGAATATTTAAAAAAGGACTGATACCCTCTCGATTGGAAAACTGTAGTATCTGCCTACCCCACTGGGAAAAAGGCGTGACTTTATATATGTGAAGGACGACTGCCACGTAACCCCATAACCTCTGGTATGTCGGACTCGAACAGACTAAGGCCCATAGGCTCTCTTGAGCCATCAATTGCCGAGGCTGAGATTGCCTCTGGCATATCCCTCACGCCCAGACTGACCCATAACCATGAAAATGGCGCCCTCGGGTGGGAAACCTAACCCTGCAACAAAGTAGACTTAGTAAATGTTTGTAAATAGACCAAAAAAATACCCGCTGAGTTTCTAACCGCGATCTTCTCAGGTCGAAGCCGCGTCTCGAACCTGTCGGTATTTGCTAAACTGATCTTTCATATTTATTTTTATATTGACGTTTTGTAAGTGCCGATTTAATTGTATATGCTGAATATATGATTTTTGACTTTGACTATAAACAATTTCACTACCAAATCACTTACATATCTTTCAGTACGAAGTACAAAGAGAGAAGTTAAGCTTTCAATCGGGTAATATCGCTTAGTTTTTTTTTTTTTTTTTTTTTTACGTGCGCAAAATACCCACGGATACCTCCCCACCGGAGCCGGTGGAGGAGGTTATGTCGGACTCGAACCGACTAAAACGCACGCCGCCTGTGGGTCGTTTCGGTTGCCGAAGGTGAGGTTGACAGGCATATCCCTCGCAGAGAGTCCCCAACTCGTCCCCGGAAACGGGGAGGCGCGCCACGCGCGCCGCCGCCGCGGCCTGCTTCTGCAAGGGTGACAGGCGGCTTCACCTGTCACCCCCAGGCCGGCGCTCATGGGGGGCGGAGGTCGTTCATCGACCTCCGACGCCCGAGTTGCCTTCGTGCGCGGGCAGCTTGTCTAGCGATCCTTCGTCGCTCCCGCTGCCGCTCCCGCCCCGGTAATATCGCTTAGTGAACTCTGACATCGTTTGGAAGTGAAGTCATGTTTCATTACGGAATTGCGAAGTTTTGCGTCGACGTTTGCACAGATTGAGTAGTTGGTATTACAATATACCTACGGTTACGGAATTTATGAGGGTATCAGTATCAAAATAATCGGGATATTTACCATGTTGTATTGTCGGGTTTTCGATAATTCGACGCTGTTGCAAGCACGGATCACGGAGGAACTGAATTTTGATATTGGCGGTAAATAGGGAAAAAAGTTTTTTAGGAGTAAATATATATAAATGTATATTATATATATATACATATATATAAATATAAATTGATACTGATGTGAGTGACCATGATAGTTTAAATACTTATATTGTGAGGGTATGACTTTAATAAATTACTTTGAATTTAGATGTAGGTTTTTGGATCCCAATTTGGAATGGACATTTTAAAATTTAAGTATTACTAGTTGTAAAGGACATGTCAAGAGTACCCGAAACCGGCGAGCATGTATGAAAACAAACAGTATTTACCGGCGTATGGGTGTGTGCATTATCAGAGGAGTCATACCCATGCTGCGGACCCTTTAACTGTGCCATCAGTGCAAGCGACAAAGCAGGACAAGTTGTTATTCTTCTTACTGATAGCACTAAAACTCTCCAGTGAGCTCTGGCTACCCTACTCACCGACGGGAACACAACACGAGGTTATTATGGCAGCTGTATTCTATGTATCAAATAAATAAATAGTCCTGATTACATCTTGACGCTTGTACGCCGGGAGTCCACTCTCTAACTCTGTCTCTTGATTCGCCTTTTCCTAAATTTACTCGATGAAAAGCCTACGCCAGATACATAACTAAAATAATGTAAAATGCTAAAGTACCAATTCTAGGGTGTTGGCAGTCGTAATTAATATGGCAGGCAGGGCAACGTTTGTCAAGTCTGCGGCAAAAAAAAACATATAACTTAGGCTATTAGGTGGCAAAAAATATAAAAAGCGAAAAGCAATTATTCCGCAACACCGACCAGCACGCTTCCACTGCGATAAAGAAAGAATGCAGGAAGTTTTAGTTGTGAGGGCCCTCGACTTCTTTATACGACTGAGTCACGATTCCACTCACACTCACACGCCACGCTGCCACCAGCGTTAAACTCCACACTTGAAGCCATTCAAGAGGTATTCTGTAAACAAACTAATTGGACCGTCCGATAACGTGGTACAGTCGCCCTCTGAAATTGCTGAACATAAACACATTGAAATCCTATTAATATTATAAACTAGTATCGCCCATGGTATGCCGATAAATAAATAAATAAATATTTTACAACATTCTACACAACGCTATCTAGACCCATGGTAAGCATTGCTTAACTAGCTTGTGCTATGGAACCTAGAATTCGGATAAACATACTTATATGTCTTTTTTGTAAACACATATACATATTCGTGGATACAAATATTAGCACTGAGCAGGAATCGAACCCGCGCGTTCTCTTTAAATCATATCCGCTACGTATCATCTCTTTAAACCATATATATCTGCAATTTATTAATGTTCAAATAACATATGGGATTCTACCCGATTTGATATTCAAGATTACTTCTCTGCTCCCATTTTAGTGAGGATATACAGCCTATACCTTCCAAGGTTAGGGATATTGAGATGTAGTTGTGTTTATATGGCTCCACTAATTTACAACTCATTGCCAGCATCGATTATAGACATACCTCATAAAAAAAATTGTGTTGCATTACATAAACGGTTGGTGAACGAGACTTTTTATACAGTGGAAGACTTTAAAGAAATATGCCATTCGTACCACTGCAGAAATGCATATTTCCATCTTTTGTTGTACCACATTAAATTTATTACCACATTAAATTACAGCAATAAATGAATGAATAGACAAACTAGCTAATCTCAGTGTTTTATTCAGCCAAATAAATCTATGTAGACCCATGGTAAGCATAGCTTAACTAGCTTGTGTTATGGAATTTAGAATGCGGAGAAACATATTTAGATACTTTTTTTTGTAAATACATATATATTATACCAAGAAACACCAAGACAAATATACATGCAAATATACATATTAATGCATACAAAAATTTGCCCGAATCGAACCCGCGTCAGTCAGACTTTCCCGCCAGTCGAACTTTCTACAGCTACGTCTCCGTAACTTGGAATCTGTTGAGCTAATACTGATGGTGACTGTACTTCAGAAGTTTCCGAGAAAACTTGTTAAAAGTATATCTATTAGCGGAGGCTTGGTATTTAGGCAACCGTGGCTAAGTGCGCCCACACACGAACCATATGAAAAGTTCTGTTTTGTGGACAACTTTTTATTGGTTAAGTCAAGATATTGTTTTTCGATGTGGTCTACTTTTAAATCGGTTCTAGGAGTGATAGTTGATTGAATTGATGACGCAATCATTAAAAGGTTACTTGTAATAAGTTCCCATAAGCTGCTAGTCTGCATATTTAGAAATGTTAAGTTGGTTTGTGTATGCTTCAAAAATTCACAAACTCAATTTTTAAGACGACATACAACTCGCTTCAGAAGTAGTTCTTAGCTATATTTTTAGACTAAAATTATGTATCACGGAGGTAGGACACGGCGGTATTTCCGCCCAATTGAGCAGTCCGACTGGGGAAGTACCTCCGCCCTACAGAATACCGCGGCCATAATAACTTCGTGTTGTGTTTCCAGCGGTGAGTAGGTTGCCAGAGCTCACTAGAGAATTTGTGCTGTCAGTGGGAAGACTAAAGGCTTATCCCGCTTTGTCTTCTACACTGACGGCATAGAAACTCTGTACTTACAGGGATGGCAGTGCAACTGAGACTCCTCTGGTGTTACACACGTCCATAGGCCACTTTCCGTCAGGTGGGCCGTGTGCTTGTCTGCCACCTAAGTGGTATGGATGCTTTCGTGTCGGTAAAAGGCGCTTCTATCGGGTTATAGGATTATTTAGAAATATATTCCTAGCCGGAGTTAGAACCCGGGCCACTAGTGTTTTATAAAACTACATAAGTATTTGAATAGGTCACAAACTACAACCAAAACAACAAAAATGCGAAAAAAAAGCATCAATTCGCTCAGCTTATTTAAGGCTTGCAACGGTAGGAACTCGGAACCGATTTATGTTTGAAACAAGCAACTATTTCCAATACGTATCTATGCATTTTTTTTATTTGTAGTACTTAGTTCTAGCTAACCCGTCTCGCTTTTAATGGAAAATATCCTATAGTGGGCTTTCAGTACTTCTTGCCAGGTCCATATATATAAACATATTAAGTTAGTTTGTGTATCCTTCAAAAACATAATAAGTTTTATTCATTATATTTATTTTATTCTTATGCACATATGTAAAAAGTCTACAAAGGCGGACTTAATCCCATGAGCATTTTCTGCCACTCAACAAAAGTCCTATTTCTATTGAATTCAAATTTTGACAGGATATACAATCCACTTCATAAATAAATTCTTTGCTATGTTTTTTATTATAATTATTTTTTCATGTCGATAGATGGCGCTTTTCGAGTTATAGGATTTCCCAGATAATATTTTGATATACAGAAATATGCTCTTCTCTATGTAAACATTTAATTTCTATCCGTTGTTCTAGAAAAATTTCACCATTGTCCGATAAAATGAAAATATTCAATTTCAAATATCTGTTATAAATAAAAAAATATCACAAAATGTGTTCATACAGCAACAGAGAGTACCGTACACGAACTTATCTGACCTTAGAGACTGTAGATTAGCGCAGATAAACATTGTGATAGCTAAGATTTCATAAAGAGATAAGCTACTTGCTTTACTTACAATATTTGGTAACTGGAAACTGAAGAAATACTTTTTTTCTATACTATATAATCATCATGCACTAGCTTCTCCAACAACAATCCTCCCAGAAATTTCATCAGTAACAGAGTACTCAGAGCGTGGAACAAGCTCCCAGAACATGTAGTCTCAGCTGACGGTATCAACCGTTCAAAAACAGACTTGATACATTTTACCTCAAACCAGAGAAATAGAAGAAAAGAAAATGGAAACTGGATACAGGCATAATCAGTTGTCTACGACTGCCTGTCTGCTCACTTACAATAATAATAATAATAATAATCATTCTCTGAACCTCTTCCCAACTCACTTAGGCTCGGTTTTCCAGGCTATCTGCGATGCGGCTGAACTTCGATTTTTTCTGTAAAGCGACTGTCATCTGACCTCCACAACTCAAAAACGATATCGAAGTTCTGCAATTAGACTAGTCGGACTTTTGTGGGCTCCAACTACCCATAACTGCTCGTCGTGTGTTATGGCAACCGGGACCAATGATTTAACGTGATCTCCAACGCACGGAAATAACCTGCGACGAAGGATCGCAAGCCCAGATGCCCGCGTACGAAGGCAACTCGGGCGTCGGAGGTCGATGAATGACCTCCGCCCCCCATGTGCGCAGGCCTGGAGGTGACAGGTGGAGCCGCCTGTCACCCTGGCAGAAGCAGGCCGCGGCGGTGGCGCGCCTGGCGCGCCTCTCCGTTTCCGGGGACCAGTTGGGGACTCTGTAGTCCCCACACCCGAGAAGAGGGCCGGACCGTGAGAGATGGCCCTGGGTCGGCCGGGGTGCGAGGGATATGCCTGTCAACCTCACCTTCGGCAACCAAAACAACCCACAGGCGGCGTGCGTTTTAGTCGGTTTGAGTCCGACATAACCTCTTCCACCGGCTCCGGTCGGGAGGTATCCGTGGGGATTTTGCGCATGTAAAAAAAAAAAAGGCACGAAAAAAACCAGACCAATGCAAATAAACATACAAATATTTGCACTGAGCGGGAATCGAACCGTCAGTCGTGTTCACTGCCGCCACGAACGCTGTCAGATCGAATCGGCACTATTATCTAACAATAACCTTGTTCCATGCTGTCTTTACACAATGCAGGCTATTAAAGGACATCATATATAGCTCTTAAGGGGTTCTCCACTGCTCCAGACATCTCAAAGGGCTTTGTACGAGCAGTATATGGACAGTCACTCAATAAATCATGTACCTCTGTTGCCCGAGTTGTACAATACGTAAGGAGCTTGTAAATTTGGATCCCGTATTTGAAGTACCAGTCTGTAATGGACGTATATTATAATTTTAAATTGTCTGTTATGGATAATATTTTGTTCTTGAATGTGAGTGTTTTCTGAAATGGACGTACCTACATATACTAGTGAGAATCGTTGATCTGAATAATTTAAGTAACAACTGTAGGTGAATAGGTGTTGTTGGCGTGTGATCACCTGCAGTAAAAAAGGAAAGTAACAACTACAAAATTATAAAGGAAAGAAAGATCGATATTAAAGATGATGAAGACAGCTTTTTTATACCACTTAGGTGGCAGATAAGTACACGGCCCACCTGATGGGAAACGGTTACCGTGGCCTATGGACATATTCAACACCAGGGGTGTCACACTCGCGCTGCCGACCATGGAGAAACCTTCTGATGCCCCTCTTAAAGAACCCCATATTGTAGGCGCTTGGGAAAACCGCAGCAGGGAGGTCATTCCACAGCTTGAGTGTGCGTGGGATGAAGTTTCTTTCATACCGCACAGTGCGCACCGTTTCAGGTCGCAATGATATGCGCATATTCTGATGATAATATCAGAAAGAGATGAAAGTGATACATCCATATACTGTCATTAAAAACCAATCAAATAAACGCAATAGATGTAGTAAAAATTGAATCCGCTCAGGCGGGATGAGAACCCGCGATCTTTCACTTACTTCCCGATTTGCACAATTGGCAAACATAAAAAAAATCATTCAATATACGCAATAAGTACTTGCCCGCTCATATTAGCTCACACACACTAGATAATCTTCGTACCTACTGAATTTACTTACTGTGCGCAAATTAGTCCATGAATGAGCGGCGAAATATAAGATATTACATAGTATTCTACTATTATTTCGTTACAAATATCGCAACCTGACACAATCAGTCTAGTACAACTGACTCAAACATCCTGTATATTAACCCAACAAACATATATTCAATTCAAAGTGAGAAACTTATGAAGCGGCAGGTGGAGGGTTGTGAATGTGTACTGCGGAAACATGGAGGAAGCGACGAACACATACGGGTGGCATAAATATTCAGATTCGATGCCGGCCACACTGCTCACGTAGGTACCGCCAAAGTTGTTACATTGTACACTTCACTTGCCTGTAAGAATACATATCGTAGAAAAGATACATGTGACATCGATTTGTCAAAGGAACATAACATAACATCATAACATAAATTCACGCCTTTATCCCCGAAGGGGGGTAGGCCAGAAGTGCTAGCACCCACATTTCGCCAGTTTATGTTTAGGTTCCAATGTAATAGGTGGCGAGCCTATTACCATTAACCGGCCACTTATAAACCTGGGATAAATACACACGTAACTTCGAAAAGCATCGAATAGTCATTGGTGTGTGCCATGGTAAAACCTGAGATCGAACCCGAGACCTCATCTCAGCAGTCCGTTACCCATACCACTAGGCTACCGCAGCACATTCAAAGGAAATTGATATCAAAAAATGTTATAAACACTTCGCAATTTAGTAATTTTCCTCTGAGTCCTATTTCAGGGTTTTACTTCTCTCTTTCTCATAGTTTTGGACATTTCCCCCAATGTTCTTAAACTGCTCGTCAATAAGATAAGGCATCTATCACTTTCTCAAACTGTAGGAAATGTAACTATTTATATTGCTGGCTTATTCGTGCCAGAAAAACTAGTAAACTACGTAAACAGTTTGTGTACGTTAGCTCACAGACAACACAAAACACGGAAGGTACATCACTCACCGCGGCAGCTTGAATATTTGATCAAGATTTGTCTTGCGGATAACTTGTTCACTTATTCATCCTCTACATGCACGGTAGTTGCGACACACTTGACTTACCACGGCTACATATGTTAAAATTACAGACTGCGTTTAATTCACAATTCTTTCTTGGTAATGGTACCACAAAAACTTAGACTTCAGTCAAGATTTCACCGGTAAAGAACCATTCTACTAAACTGGTTTTACTCATACGTAGTTTTAGTTCCTATCGATGATGAAATCTACAGTAATGGCTGCTCATGAGGTAGGTCTGTCAGAAGTAGGTGCAGAAACAAACAGGTTGTTAACTCTACCTACCCTGGAGGAGTATATTTTTACGTATGTAGATTTTAGAAGTGTAACACTTAAGAAAAGGCTTCTTTTTGTCGCCACTGAAGTGTGTTAATCTGAATATAAAAATAAATCATATAACACTACATGTACAATAATAAATAATATCAAAACACTTCAATAATATGCTCGGAATTCACAGTGACCTCTTGGATGCCAGCAATGCCGTTATTATAAAAATCCCGCACTTTATTCTCGCAGCGCACCTCTATTTTTAACATCATTATATCGGGAAAATGCCAACCATCCCTCGTATTAACAGCTGAACGCATCGCGGATATTAAAAAAGAAACGAGAACCAAAGCCCGGTACACTAACGGTAAATATAAGGTAGAGGTCAAAGGTCAACAATACGAAACAATCCCGCTTGCACCCAAAACCCGGGTTATCACGGGTTATTCCGGGTTTCTTGGGGGTTATGTTTCCGTACGAACGCTCACTCTTTTCGTAAAACAATATATTGTTAGGTTTTTCATGACGAGGGTTGTTTGCTAATATATCTATTTGATAAATGCCAATAGCCTTGGATAACTTCGCGCTGGCGGGAAATTTAAAAAAACTGGTATAAGTCTAAGCTGGGTGGAGTCTCACCAAAGTTTTCAGAGCCCACTTTACCTGCCAGCCGATGGCCTATCTACTGGCTCTCTATTCTACTAAAGCGATATCAGCTCCATATCATGATGATGATTTATACGATTTTTCATGTTTTGTTTTATATTTAGGTACACTAAAGCCAACGTCTTGGTTGTGTTTCATAAAAGTTATCTTAAACTTCAATGGCGCACATTAGAAGAGGCCTATGTCCAGCAGTGGACGGCGGCTAATTGATTGATTGATTGATTGATTGATTGATTGATTGATTGAATTATCTATTGTTAAGTGTATTGTAAAGTACCCGTGCATATTACCATTTAGACTAGTATGATCATGGCTGCTAGAATACAAAAATTTCAGAAATAGTTTAATTCGAGAAAATTTGTTTAGATCAAATCATTAAAAGCAATTTACTCTGTCGCACCATTAAGGCCTGGAATTCATTACCAGCTCACGTGTTTCCCTCTTCCTACAGTCCCGGGTCCTTTAAGCGGGGCGTGAAAAAGCATATGATAAAACCGTCAAGCTGAGTGTCACCATTGTCACACGGTATGTGTAGGTAATGGTGACCCTCTTTTCTGAGACTTTGCCTTCAGCTTACCATCAGGCAAGGCGAAGTCTAATTGACGTGTTCTATATATAAAAAAAAAGCAATCCACACAAATGCAAAAAACAACTTGGCTATCAATAACACTTGTTTTAAACTATAAAAAAAAATATTTTAAAGTCGCCTTGCCCAACAATAATATCCGCCATTCTCCACAAGAAACAATTGAACTCGACACGACGTAATTGTGGTGCCACAAAGAAATCGAATTGAACTCGAAATAGCACAATAGTGGTGCCACCAAGTTCCTCTGTCGAGTGGGCCACTGTTTTCCTTCCACGAGATTGGATTTGACGCGTCCTCTGCCTTCCTCCTCTTTATTTTATTTCCTCCTTTTTACGTACATTTTATTTCCGCCCTAAGTAAATTAGTTAGTAAATTAAATTTGATTACGTTTCTTTGTCAGTCTTTAAGGGCGATGTTAATTAATGAACTTGGGAGGGCTTTGTGCGACTGTTGTGCTTCAAGTTTTTGGTTCGATTTCCGGTTTGAGCGAAGTTTTACTGTTATTAAATACTATTATAGCATAATTCTAAATTTGATGCCGTTAAATTAATTAAGTTGTCATTCGGATATCGTGCACAAAGTTTTAAAAATTCTAATTGGACGATTTGTTTACAAAACTAGTTCTAAAAATAACGGCAGTGCCTGAAAAATAAACAGACAAACAAGAAAATGAATTAACAAAACCGTTGTGAAATGCTTCCTTTTTTAAAAAGAAACAATGGTAGTTGCCGAACAAAATTATACTTTGACTCGGTTGCACTCAGTGGACAGCGCGAAATAAAACGATGTGGACGGTAGTTGCAAAGTAATTGAGACGTAACTGTCTTCGGACACTCGTTTGTTTGAATGTACAATGCTGCTTCGGGCGTCGGATGACGTCATTTGTCTATGTTCAGTAGACATTTTATTTGTACGGTTCACTTGTATGTTACTTAAACAGGCTATCTTGTGAATGTAAGCTATATGACGGTAGGCATCACGAATAGCGCTGAATAATGTTGCTTTTGGTTTTCACCAAGAATTAGATAACAATCCCCGACGTTTTTATTTTCTTTATAAACCATATATACTTATTTAACAACTGGAAGACTTTGGTCCAATAAGCACAAGCACTTATTTATCATCTACGAAGACAAAAATGCTAATCCAATTGAACACCTCTTTTTAAAGTCAGTTAAAAAGAGAAAGTACGATAGTCCCACATCAAAAACGTCTTTTTATCCTAGTTAAGACGCACCCTTAACAGTCTTGTACCCTGCCAATGAGTAGATACTAACTAAACAAGACAAGACCCTTGTTCATCCCATTCTCTTAAGCATTAACGTGGACGTACGTGCGTGACGACACAAGCGGAGTACGACGTGCCTCGTCTGTCGGCCGACGTCCCCAGCCGTTTGGTCGCTCACAGCTAACGGCCCGAGACGTATGACCCTACGTTGTATCCGGGAATTGACGCATCTACACATTATGTTTATTAGAAGCTATATACCTGCTCTTTTACTCAGAACAGTTTACTAAAGTTTTATTGTAGTCAATTAAATGACAGGTATAGGGATATGGAATAAAAGATTAGAAAAAATAAGCCGAGTGGTTCCCGGCAGAGTAGAATGTGGACCACCTCATCTCTTCCAATGCGGTGCCGTACAAAGCGACTACGGGATAGGGTTGTTTAACATCAGACAGATACATACAGCCCAGACTCAGCCTCAGATGCATGCCTTGAGTCAACAATAGTGCCAGGAAGACGGCAATGGGCTCACCTCCTATCACGTGGGACCGAATTCAATGATTGGTGAATTGTGAGTGTTAATTCACCTCGGCCTAACCCTCCGGGATAAAGGCGTAATTATATATACACATATGTATGTATGTATACATTTAGTTTTGCCATTTACTATACAAACATATATAACATTTTTTTAAATAGTTTTACAAACACCCGTTTAACCATATCTCTTGCCGAATGGGCTAATGCAGATACAGAGTTAACATCGCGCGCCGATTTTGATTAAAGAAATCTATATTAAACAGATATTTTTACTTGTATCTCATCCGAGTCTTACCGGTGAACCATGCCTGTAGATTTCACATGAAACTTAACAACTATTCCAAGTACACAAGAGTAAGTATGCCCGACCCAATTTGGTACACGAAAACAAAACAACAATCGAAACTACTCCACACACTTCGCTGTCCGAACACTACAAACATTAGGCTTCGAATTCCGATCGGAGTGTTTGAATTTTCGAATAACGAATAGCGAGTACTATCGAGTTGCGTTCGAATAGCATCCGTTCGGTCCGGTTTTTGTGCCAAGAATTTTTGTTAGAGACAAAACGTGAATCTGTTGTTTTGTCGACAAAGTCGTGAGCTTGTAGTAGAGGCTGCAAACGCTTTGTGAATTAAAACCTAACAGGGTTTCAACTTCTGCAAGTGGTAGTTTCGATTTACAAAGATTGGATAGCAATGACTGCGTATTTTTATACAAGTATTTTATTTTTTATTCCCGCTCAGTGCAAATATTTGTATGCATGAATATGTATATTTGCATTGGTCTGGGTGTTTCTATCCTTACTAATATTATAAATGTGAAAGTAACTCTGTCTGTCTGTCTGTCTGTCTGTCTGTATGTCTGTCTGTTACGCTTTCACGCCTAAACCACTGAACCGATTTTGCTGAAATTTGGTACAGGGGTAGATTAGATCTTGGGAAAGGACATAGGCTATGTTTTGTCGCGATAACCGACATCTACGCGGGCGGAGCCGCGGGCAAAAGCTAGTGTATAATATGTATGTATTTACAAAAAAAAAAAAAAGTATCTAAGTATGTTTATCCGCATTCTAGATCCCATAACACAAGCTAGTTAAGCTATGCTTACCATGGGTCTAGATAGCGTTGTGTAGAATGTCGTGGAATATTTATTATTTGTTATTTATTTATTATTTATTATTATTATTATTTTATTAGAGTTCAGTACCGAAAGGGTAAAAAGAAAGCCTTCGTTTACACCTAAGTATAAAACATGTATTTGACAAGTTGCAATACGTTACAGGCTACAGTGTGAACGTAAATGTGTTTTATACTTGTTTACAACTTGTTGGCTATACATCCTATGTGAACGAAAAAGTATCTGAGATACATGTGTAAAACAAGTATTATGTTTTGATTAGTCTTCTACAAGTCTTCAACAGCCGCGTGGTTTCCAGCAGAGTAGAATAAGGGCCATCCCATCTCTTCCCATGCGGTGTCGTACAAGGCGACTAAGGATTTCTTCTTCCTACAGTCCCGGGGCCCTTAAGTGGGGCGTGAAAAAGCATCTGATGAGGCCACCAAGCTGAGTGCCACCATTGTAACACTTAGTGTCTGTAATGGTGACCCTCTTTCCTGAGACTTTGCCTTTAGCTTACCATCAGGCGAGGTGAAGTCAAGCTGGTGTGTCCCATATATAAAAAAAGGGATAGGGCTGTTTAACATCAGACAGATATATATATATACAGCCCAGACTCAGCCTTCAGATGCATGGCTCGAGTCAACAATAGTGCCCGGAATATGGTAATAGGCTCACCCCCTATTACGTGGGACCAAATACAATTACTGGTGAAATGTGGGTGTTAATTCACCTCTGCCTAACCCTCCAGTGATAAAGGCGTGATTAGGTATATGTATGTATGTAAGTCATCAACAAGGTTTTTATAAACAAGTTTACAACTTGTTTTACAACTTTTTTCGTGGTGTAAACGAGGGGTATGACTTCTCTGTCCGCTTATCTGTCTGTCACCGGGCTTTATTTCAAGAATTGTGATATCTATGTAGTATTAATTTTCACGCATGATGTTTTTCCGTTGCCACTAACAACAAATACTATAAGCAGAATTAAATAAATATTTCAAGGGGCTCCCATACAACCAACATGATTTTAAGGGAGTAAACTTTATTGAACCCTGAGTCCAACTCGCACTTTGCCAGTTCTTTTACAGCTGCGACGTCTTGAATAAATCCCTTATCGCGTTGGCTTAGAATAGAGGGTAGTTGAATGAAATGCGAGAACACGTATTGTTGCAGCCCGAATCTATGATTCGAACTCCTATGCAATATACCATCATTGCATATTATGATCATAAACAAAGACCCCACTCACACATAACAAAACTATAACAGATTTATTATATTTAACGTAAAGCTGGCAAGAATCGCAATAAATGAACCCCTAATAGCCTGTAATGGAAGCATGTTCACGTGACCCATTATATGTATTAAAGTAATTTATTTAATTACTACATTTATTACTCTATTTGCTAAGTAACTACCTAAGTAGTGGGCACAATGTTTGTTATGCTGTTACGGTGTCAAACAATAGTTATGTTGTAATAGAAATGTTAAAAAACCGGTGCACACTTTTAAATATGACTATTTACTGAGTTGGTTCTCTAAAGTCGGATTTTTAATTAAACGAAGTAAACTGACGTTTACTGGGTTGCAAGTAGTTGTAATAAAATAATGATAAATTCAATGATTGGTAAAATGTGGGTATTAGTTCACCTCTGCCTAAACCTCTGGTGATAAAGGTGTGATTATGTGTATGTATGTATGAAACACGTTCCCATGGAACGAATTACGAACAAAAATCCACGCGGGCATCAGCAAATTGTATGATTTGGAATTAACATGGTCATTTGCATTATTAGTAAACAGCAGCGAAATATCGAATACTCGACAAACACAAAAAAGACATGTTAAATATCCCGATGAGTGTTATATTACTAAAGTAAACTTCCATCAGGTGGGCCGAGTACTGGTCTGACACCTAAGTTGTACAAAAAAGAAGTAAAATAACTGAGGTAATCGTAATATAATCCATTCAAAATAGTTTTATTTCAACTACTACTCGTTTTAGATCTGAACTGCTGGCTCCAACGCTGGGTTTGACAAGTTCAGCTGATTTATTTGATAAATTATTCGCATTTCTATCAACTTCAGCTCGTGATTTATGACTTTTGAAGGAGCTACTACAATTTCGCCAATGTCATGTATCCGAAGAATGAGCTGTCATCATTTCTGTAATATATGACTCGATTGATTTATATGAAGGGACATATATATGGCGTAGTAAAAGTTTAACTATACGCATCTAAAAATGTATAAATTGATATACTTGGTTGAAGACGTCGGATGCGACCAGGACTAACGTAACGTAAGCATGTTATTTTTAAACTATCGCGGTGTGAATTCATAATTATACAAGGTACCGGTACTTCTCGCGAATTAAATCATGGTGCTTACTATTTCTGCCGACGTCTAGGATGCGTTGCAGCACCCGTGGTCACGACTTGACTAGCCTTCGAGCGTCGAGAGGTATGCGGGAAACATTTCATTCGCGAGAAGTCCCGGTACCTTGTACAATTATAACGCAAGGATGATGATTAATATTTTAACTGGTTAAATCTATCCTAAGTATATAAATTGTCGTATTGTAGGCTGAAATTGATCCAAATTGAACTTTAATGTAATTGAGCATAAGTTAAAATGTGATATCACAGTTTGTTTTAACTTGCTCAGATTTTATCCGTTATAGCAACTACGATCAAATAGAAATAAACTACGTTGTCATGTTTGCAATGCAATATGGTGTAGAATAAATACAACAAATGATATAGGAAATTCCGTAACTACCACTAGAGAATCCAACTTATTGTCGGCGACGCTAGCCGTCCCCGACGTTCCACCATACTCCATAGCTTATTTTTCTTTTCCGTAAAGCAATGCAATTTCGTTTTCCAACAAAATAAACTTAATTGCATTGCTTTCAACGCCGTTTTTGTATTGTACACTAGGATTTCGTACTTTAGTCTGCAGCAAAGTGTAATTCAGTAGTAATAATATTGTTCTGTTTGTTTCAGTATTCCCCAATGTGCCGGCCGCGCCTGGCATGCCCTGCGCCGGAGAAGATCGTAAGTACACTTTTTGTAACCTTTAGCTATTCCGCTAAGATTATAGTACTCTTTTAGTAGTTAATCTTCTGTTTACAATATGGCATTTTCGTACAAACTTCCCTACTAAAGTAACAGCATTGTTAATTAATCGAAATCATTATGGAGGATCGCAAGCCAAACTGCCCGCGTACTGAAGCAACTCGAGCGTCGGAGGTCGCTGAATGACCTCTGCCCCCCATGAGCGCTGACCTGGGGGTGACGGGTGGAGCCACCTATCACCTTGGAAGATGCGCGGCTTTCCGTTTTCGGGGACGAGTTGGGGACTCTGTGGTCCCCACACTCGAGGAGGGCCCTATTGAGAGAGATAACCCTGGGTCAGCTGGGGTGCGAGGGATTATGCCTGTCAACCTGAAACGACCAACAGTCGCCGTGCGTTTTAGTTTATTCGAGTTCAACATAAGTGGTTATATCGGACTCATGTGGTCCCGCCGGCTTCGATGGGTATACGTGGGGATTTCTCGCACATAAAAAACATTATCTCATAGTTAACCTTTAAAAAAGCAAAAGGTGTTAGATAGATAGTTGATAGATATATAATTCTCTATTGTACACCAACAGATTTACAGTAGGACAAGTAGGTTGCATGTATACAGTACAATGTACAATTCGGGCTTATCGCTGAAGCGATTTCTTCCAGGCAACTTTGGGATGAACAGTTAATTATGGATTACAATCAGAGGACACCGAACCTGTATATCTTGAAATGCTTACTAAAACTACAAACATGACAACTCGGATAATATCTATGGACGCATAACTAAAACGAAACATCGAATTTATTGCTCTACACTGAATACATCCCTAGTGTGCCTCAATTTGCTGCATTGTCATGTTTATGTGCATCGGAAGTACTACTATCGATGAATGTCCTGCCTTCATGACCAGCTAGGGACTACATGTCATTATGAAATGCAGCTACAAATAAATTTAAATGGTTGATGTGAATTCCCAACTAATGTAGTTAGTATTACTACCTAAAACTGTCTATGCCTTTTTTTCAGTATATTTTACAGATTTCACTAAAAGTAGGGTAGCCAGAGCTCACTGGAGAATTTGTGCTGTCAGTGGGATGACTAAAGGCTTGTCCTCCTTTGTCCTCTACACCGACGGCACAGAAACTCTGCGCTTACAGGGTCGGCAGCGCGAGTGTGGCTTCTCTGGTGTTACACACGTCCATAGGCCACGGTAACCACTTTCCATCAGGTGGGCCGTGCACATGTCTGCCACCTATGTGGTATAAAAAATAACAACTATAGCTGATAACACTAATACCTAATATCTAACTCTTATAATAACTTTTAAACTATCGCGTTCCATGATATACAATAATGTTAACAGGAATTAACGCGATCATGGTATAGGTATTATTATATTTTCCCAAGCGCCTACAATATGGGGTTCTTCAAGAGGGGCATCAGAAGGTTTCTTCATGGTCGGCAGCGCGAGTGTGACACCCCTGGTGTTGCATACGTCCATAGGCCACGGTAACCGCTTCCTATCAGGTGGGCCGTGTGCTTGTCTGCCAACTAAGTGGTATAAAAGAAAAAAAAAAACAAAAGGTACATTCAAACCTTTGATTTACCTGACGTTGGTTACACCAGCCGTGGCCGGTTTGATTTGTCTGACAGCTCGAAACGTCAGGCAAATCACAGGTATTTATGTACCTACACCATGGTCACTTTAATTCCCGTTAACGTTATTGTATGAACCCGCTGCGTCATGCAGAGCAATAAATTGTACTCGCTACTACAGTGAACAGGTACCAAGGCAACGTAAAAAGCTATGTTAAACAAACTGTCAAAGTCAAAGTCAAAAATCATTTATTTACAGACCATTAAATTGACACAAAACGTCAATATTAAAAGAAATATGAAAGACTAGTTTAGCAAATGGTCCACCGGTCGCAACCTGGCCCCGAACTGAGAAAACCCCGACAAGAAAGTCAGCGGGAATTTTTTTTTGGTCTATTTATAAAACATTTAATTACTCTACTTAGTCTAAACAGCTGAGCGAACAGCTCATTTCGAGGCTGGTTTATCATCTAAGTATTCTTAGATTTTATAATAGCCTTTCTGACACAATTTACTCTTTACTACTGTATGTGTAATTGTTGACTTTGGATGACCTATATTCAATAAGAACTAGCCCTAAAAAAATTCTCAGCCATCGCCTTGATTCGACGAAATATTTTTAAATCGATAAGATAGCGATAATAACTGCCAGTATCGCATCGCCTGCGGGTCGGACGCCACTGCTCGATACCATGTCCCCACACTCAAATGTCTTGCACTTTATCTGTAGCCAAGTATTTAACAGGTATTGCTGACCTAAATTGTGAAAAATTATTATAATGATCGATAACTGGGTCGTGCACCCTGTTATATTGTTAGAAGTGGCTACAAAGCGAGCGGGTGATTAGGAATTCATAAATTATTTCGCTGAGTGACAAGCTATGTGTTTGTGTATGGGTGTGCTGCCGTATATGTGTGTGTATGTGTGTGTTCAAATTTGCAGTGGTTCGTAATGTCTTGCAATGCACGTTGTACCTCTAGAACAAGGTTATCATTTCGTTAGACACCTTGTGTGGTAAGTGACTGAAGAATAATTCTCATATGAGCCGATTTCCTTTATTTTTTTATAACTGTGGAGTACTTTCGTGTTCGTACAAGCCGCGGTAGCCTAGTGGTATGGGTAATGGACTGCTGAGACGAGGTCTCGGGTTCGATTCCAGGTTTTACCATGGCACACACCAATGGCTTTTCGATGCTTTTCGAAGATATGTGTGTATTTATCGCAGGTTTATAAGTGCCCGGTTAATGGCAATAGGCTCGCCACCTATTACATTGGGACCTAAACATAAACTGGCGAAATGTGGGTGCTAGCACCTCTGCCTACCTCTTCGGGGATATAGGCGTGAGTTTATAAGATAATAAGACTTTCGTGTTAAGCCTCGCTCAAAGTGCATCTGAACAGGGTTAACGGTGAGATAAGCATGTCAGAACGAAAATGGCAAAAGAAACACGGTGTTCTCTCACTGGAGTATCTTGTAGTAGACTCCAGAAACACCCTGGAAAGGAATTGAATAAAATTTTAAAGCATTTAGTGTGCTAACTATTCTAATCCATGAAGATAGGAAAAAATTTGAATCAGTTCAGGCGGGATTCGCATCCACAATCTCTCACTTATAAGGGGAATACTCTGACCACTTACCCTCTGAAATTCGTCTAAAACAATTCAAATCTTCCTACATAGCAAGGAAGTTTTTCAGTATCTCTAATGAGCATGATTACCTATCATGCAGTCTCCGTCTCCTCTGTCTCGGGCCTGCTTCTGCTAGGGCTAAGGTCACAGGAAGCCCTTCCGTCCGCCCTCAGACTCACGTTTGTGGGGGCCGAAGTTCATTTAAATCCGACCCCCTAAACTGCGATACGCTTATTGCTTGAGCAGAGCTTCTGAAAACTGTAGTCTTCTGCCATTTTCAAATTTAAGATTTTAAACAATAAATATTCCACGACAAATAAATATTCCACGACATTCTACACAACGCTATCTAGACCCATGGTAAGCATAGCTTAACTAGCTTGTGTTATGGGATATAGAATGCGGATAAACATACTTAGATACTTTTTTTTTTTTAATACATACATATTATACATAGAAACACCCAGACCAATGCAAATATACATATTCATGCATACAAATATATGCACTGAGCGGGAATCGAACCCGCGCCCCCTACATAGCAGTCGAATGCTCTACCGCTACGCCACAGAGCAGCAAAATAGTATCTATGTAGATTGGATATATCAAGATAAAAACAAAAGCAAAAAAGAAGATCTACTCACAATATAAACTCTCGAGCGACTCCCTATTTCTTCGCGGAAAATAATTCATATAGGTATACTTATTCGACGGCAGATCTATCATATTTAGTGGCAGATTTACCATTTTATTAGACCACTTAGGTGGCAAACAAACACAAGGCCCAGCATTTGTGAAGTGGTTACCGTGGCCTATGGACGTGTGCGACACCAGGGGTGTTACACTCGCGCTTCTAATGCTCCTATTGAAAAACTAACATTGGATGACAAAATATGAATTATGTCGACTCAAAATATATTTCCCTCCAAACTAGTACCTCGAGTAAAGTCAACATAACGTTAACTTTCTGCGTGACACCGTTAGATTCCGTCCCGTGTAATTCGTAATAAGCTGCGTGTTAATGTCAAGAGTTGTTTAAGTAATCGTCGCGATTCGAATACGATAATGTAACTTTACTTACTTCCTTAAACTTGTGTACTTAACTATGAGGACCATTTTTTGTATTCTAATGTTCAACATGATCGAACACGATAATTTTTTAAGGTAATTGGTAAAGACAAGTTCTCCCTACCAAATTCTACCTCACCTGACTGCCTACACTTTTTTTTTACGTGCGTAAAATCTCCACTTATACCCCCGCCACCGGAGCCGATGGGAGAGATTATGTCGGACTCGAACCGACCAAAACGCGCGACGCCTGTGGGTTGTTTTTGGTTGCCGAAGATAAGGTTAACTGCCTACCTACAATAAGCCAAATGAAGGGGAGTACGAAAGCGAATCTTAGGCTTTAAAGTAAAAGTTTTGAATACAACGGGATCCCCCTCCTCTTTTTCTGGGGAAAGATGAGAACGCCGTAGTCTCACACCCGATGGGGCCTTCTATGGCCCTGGATAAGTCGGGGTGCGCAATTGATATGCCAAAGGCTACCTCACCCCCGGCAACTGATGGGCCAAAATGACCGTGCGGTTTTTATCCGTTCGAGTCCGACATAACCGCACTCGCTGGCGCCGAAGGTGGGGTATCCGAGAGGATTACCGCACGTTAAAAAAAAACAACTGGATTAATGTTGTGATTATGAATATTTGAGGGTAGAGGAAATGAATATCAAGATGATGCATCATGAAATGAGGTTAAAAGAAAGTCCGTGTCTAGTCAAAAGGTGGTGATGAAGAGAGGGTAGAGCGCATTGGCGTGAACTGGCAGCAATACTTTCTTTTTTAATTAATGTGCGCAAGATCCCCACGGATACACCAACCACCGGGGCCGGTGGGGGAGGTTATGTCGGACTTGAACTTACTAAAACTAAAACTAAGATTTCGGGACCACTTTTATAAAAAAATATATAGAGGGTATATCCGCATTCTAAAACTAAACTTATTACGTTGCGTATTTCTTTTTCCTTAATCAAAATTGGGTATAGATAGTGACCTACCATATTTATGTATTTTATTGCCTAACTGACAAGAGCTAATCTCCTATAAGATAGATCGACGTTAAATCCGCTGTTTTCGTCAAATAAAACTTTGTGTACTTTTGCTAAAGTATGCTTAAATCCTTTTCGATCTTATTTGACATGTGTCAATAGTGAGAAAGACAAACCATTAGGTATATTCCCCTCCCTGAAGATGAAAGCTTTTTTCAATAACTGTTCGTTCGGTAGGAACGCCAATGTAAAATAAATATAAAAATTCATTAATACTGATCATAAACTTCCAACTAACGGAATCACGACTAAAATATTAGTTTAGCTTATCTACCTTATTACCACAAACTAGAAACTCTTTCTTGCGGTGTTGACAAGCTTTCCATTTAAAAAAACTATCGGCACCCCGGGAACACAGAAGTGAAAACTCGACCAAAATATTCTATATAATATGACTTATATATTCTCATATCAACTGTCATAATCTGTCACAAGAGGTAACGATGTAGCGAGTTAATGGTTTTTATCATGTCAAAAAAATATTCTAAATAAATGCCCAAAACGTCCAAAAAGGCGTGAAGGGGGAGGAGGGGCGGGAGTGGCAGCGGGAGCCAAGCTGCCCGCGTTCGAAGGCAACTCGGGCGTCGGAGGTCGATGATTGACCTCCGCCCCCCATGAGCGCAGGTCTGGGGGTGACGGGTGGAGCCGCCTGTCGCCCTAGCAGAAGCAGGCCTCGCGCACCTCCCCATTTCCGGGGACGAATTGGGAACTCTGTGGTCCCCACACCCGAGGAGAGGGCCAGATCGATAGAGATGGCCCTGGGTCGGCCGGGGTGCGAGAGATATGCCTGTTAACCTTGTTAACCTCACCTTCGGCAACCTCTCCCACCGGCTCCAGTAGAGGGGATATACAACGCACAATGCACGTAAAAATAAAAAAAAGCGTGCAAAGAGGTTTTCACTACAAAAAAAATGTCAGTGTATAGATACGATCGCTTCCATAGAACCATATTTAAATAAGCTTGTTATTTTCCTTGTTTACTTATGTTACGGTATTTCTGACATATAACGGCTATCGATCCCCAAATATTGTAAATTCAATAATTTATCTGTTGTAGTAATATATATATATACACAAATGTATATGATATCGGTTGTAGGTATACATTAACTTATTTAAACCTTTTTTTTCGTGCGTACATAACAACTGATACCTCCCCACAGATACCTTTTCCGTATTCAGTTATATCGGACTCGAACCGACTAAAACCACACGCCTTCTAGGGTCTGAAATACCGTTGTGCCTTACACACAGGCCCAATAATGCATTTCCCTCTTATTTCTACTTTGTTACACACAAATCCATATCAGCCTATATAAGTTTAACTTGTAGCATCTCTTCCGATGCGGTGTCGTACAAGGTGATTAAGGGATCAGGCTGTTTAATATCAGAAAACTAAGACTCAGACACAGATACAAGGCTCGAGTCAACAATAGAGTCCGGAGGACTACAATAGACTCACCCCCTATTACGTGGAACCGAAAACAATGATTGGTGATATGTGGGTGTTAATTCACCTCTGTCTAACCCTTCGGGGATAAAGGCGTGATTATATGTATGTAACATAACATAACATAAACTCATACCTATATCCCCGAAGGGGTAGGCAGAGGTGCTAGCACCCACATTTCGCCAGTTTATATTTAGATCCCATGTTTAGAACTTCGAAAAGCATCGACAAATGTATACAAATACATCGTGTATCAAGTTCACCTGCGTTTACAAATGCCATTCGATTCTCGCTCGCTTCAGTGCCTCGCCCAAATCGCAATTAGATCGCGTGCTGCAAGATTAATGACCTTTGCCGGTGACATAGAAGTGTTCGATTCGATCCCCGCTCACGAGAACTTGCCAATACAGAGTGTATTGGTTTTTATTTAGCCCTATTTGCTCCTTCGTGATAAGAAAGTTATGTTCAACTAAATACATTTGGCAGATTACGTTTTGTTTCCTTATCCTCCTATTTAGACTCTTGCCGCACCACCAAGACCTGGAATTCATTACCAGCACACGTGTTTCCTTCTTCCTACAGACCCGGGGCCTTTAAGCGGGGCGTGAAAAAGCATCTGATGAGCCCGCCAAGCTGAGTGCCACCATTGTAACATTACTAGTGTCTGTAATGGTGACCCTCTTTCCTGAGACTTTGCCTTTAGCTTACCATCAGGCGACGTGAAATCAAGTTGGCGTGTCCTATATTTAAAAAAAATAGGTTGGATTTCATCAGTGAAAACCTTTCGAAACAATTATGTTATGATTTTTTGATTTTATTTAAGTTGATTTGAAGGCGTTTATATTCATCAGTGAAATTTATCCCTGTTCTACATAGCTCTGGGGTGGTTTGTGTTGCTTTACTTACATGCTAAACTTATTAATAAACTAAACAGTTTTACGGACCTTGGTAAAACATTAAAAGATCGATTTTTAGAGGAGGTCCTACTCGGGAAGTACCTCCGCGATACAGAATACCGCGGCCATAATATCCTCGTTGTTGTATTCCCGGCAGCGGTGATTAGGGTAGCCAGAGCTCACTGGATGGTTTATGTGCTGTCAGTGGTAAGACCAAAAACTTGTCTTGCTTTGTCTTTTACACTGACGGCACAGAAACTCTCAATGCTGTGATTGGCAGCGCGAGTGCGACTCTCTTGGTTTTGCTCATGTCCATAGGCCACGGTGACCACATTCCATCAGATGGCCCGTGTGCTTGTCTGCCACCTAAGTGGTATAAAAAAAACGATGTTCTTTATCCAATACTACCAGTATTGTATATTAGTGGATAAAGGAAATTCAGTGAGGCCATTGCTGCACTGGCACTCTGAATTAACAGTACCTAATAATTCAGAGACAATTTTCTCTTGTTTTTCAGGAAGTATATACAGAAGAGGTGCACGGCGGTGGCGAAAACTATATCGCGTGAATGGACATATATTCCAAGCTAAAAGATTTAATAGAGTGAGTATTATTTAATAATAATAAATTGAATTGACATAACAATTGACAAAATCTATGATTGCAGATAATGATTGTGCATTTGTATTGTAATTAATTACCACTGCTGAACAAACTCGAACGCTTGCGAAATCTGGGAATCCGATTTGTGTTTGGCCTTCGTAAATATGACCATGTCACGGAACATCGTAAAAGATTGAACTGGCTCCCTATTCTAACTCTTCTCTATACTATTCTTCACAATCCTAAGGCTCCAACTTATTTGCGGGAACGCTTCAATTATCTTGTGCCTAGGGGCCAACTGTATGTAGGTATATTATGTATTATGTGTAGGTGTAAGTATGTATTAATATAATACTATGTATGCTATGTTTGTGTAAATACATGTACCTACCTGTTCAGGTAGGTACGCTTATTATCTTTTTTATTTTCTTTTCTTTCTTTGTTTATCTTTTCTTTTTGTTTTTTTTTTTGTAATGTACACTTCACATCCCCTTTCATTATTATATGCTTCTCTGCTACTCAAAGGTTTGCTGGGAGAGAACTCATTTTGAGTTAAGCTCGCCTTTGTACATCTTCTTTGATCTTTGATATGATCTCTGTACTGTGTGTGCAATAAAGAATTAAATAAAAAATAAAAATAAATTTGTAATTATAATAATAATAATAAGTTAAGCGATTCCTCACATCCACTACACAAACACCCACCACAATTCAAAATGAACCGACTCACTTGGCTTAAGCCACACACTTTTGTTGACGGTTGACACATGCCTGCCTAAAAAGCAGAGAAGTTTAAAATAATAATAAACGTCTTTATTGTACACCAGTAACATATTACATTACAATATGAGATAGTCGTAGTTTGTTTACAAGTTTTGTGGTACACACAGTTGGCGGCCTAATCGCTCTGCGGCAATTTCTTAGAGGCCGACAACCGTATTTACCGTAATTACAAGTAACAGTGGTAACGTAGTTTACACGAGCCACTCTATCTTTTCCCGTCGTGGTATGAGTCTCCTAAAGACCTTAGGGGGATGTACCATCCGCGCTGATCAGACGGATTTTATTTTGAGTTTTCCTTCTCTCGCAGTGATATCGTCTGCAACAAAATAACAAACATGCAAAATCAACAAAAAAGACTGCGAAATGTGAATGTTAGTACAAATTAGCCTATCCCTTAAAATATTAGGTCTTTACCTATGAAATTGCCGAATTTTTCTTACAGGTTCATGAGTTCATTATTCCTGTAATTTAATAGCTATTTTCATTATTTACATTTTGTTTGAAAGTTGATTTCAAGATTTTACAACTCTGTATTAAAACTTGTTTTTATTGGTCGCTTTATAAATTAAATTCGATCTTCAAAAACAGTACTTCCTAAATGGTAACCATTTTGATGATAAATTTCGTTCTTTGCCTAGTTTGAGAACCAGTATCGACATAAATTGTAAAAATATATTAGCACAGTATTGTTTGTAAACACATTGTAAATAACCATTGGAGTCAAATAAAGTTTAATGTTGTTTCATTCATACACAAAAAAATCATAAAATTTGAAATTGTCATTCCTAAAAAAATGCAAAAATGTTAGTACTGATGTGACTCCACTGGTGTTACACACGTTCATAGGTCACGGTAACCATTTTCCATCAGGTGGGCCGTGTGCTTTTCTGCCACCTAAGTTGTATAAAAAAAAAGTACTAAAAATTGGGTTTCCTCCAATTTCTACAAAAAATCGGCTATTTCATATGTGTAACTACCTATGGTAGCCGTGAGTACATTTATGTACTCGTATGTATGACATCTATATATTAGGTACAGAGAATGCTAATGCTACGGTTATTGAAAAGAAATATCTATTTTATCATTCTGAATAGCGATGGATTTATCTTCCATCTGTCCGATCAATTTCAATGGTGTACCTAAATCCTGCACTGGCGAGTAAGATTTAGGTGGCCCATTGAAATTGATTCAATGGGTGTCATAGATGGAAAATGAACCATCCACTCGATGATGGGCAGCTCCAATTTCCTGTATAACGCTCCATCTTATTTTGATTGTCAGTGTGTCCACCAAATGTATTTATTGTAGCAATCTTACTATTATGTACATATATTATCTTAGATTTTTGTACCTACTCCCCTGCTTTTAATGCAGAGTCTTTCTTTACATTTTGAAATAAAACTTCTCTTAATTAATAATCTAAGCTTTCTTCTTTCATTCCAGTTCACTTTGTCGTTCAATTTCTCGCATTTATTCTTCTCGCTCTTATATACATCCTTTCATACTCTGTGTACCTAATCTTCTTCTAATGAGTGGTTCTTTTCTTTATTTTTATTTCCTTTCCTTATTATCTTAGTTTATATAATATGTGAAAACTTGTGAAGGTGTTTGGATGTTTGTTACTCAATCACGCTTAAACAACTGAACAGATCTGGCTGAAATTTTAATATAGGGATAAAGCATAATCTGGAATGATACTTGGTATTCATTTATCCCTGGGATAGGTTGCCATGAATTGCGAGAAGGGTCACAGCTTATATTAACATCACCGATTACCACGCCGTGACGAACTATAGGTTAGGTTGCGAACACGACTGCCAGGGATTCCTGAGAGCCAAGCGTGTATTGCATCGTAAGGTAGCAGTGAGGAGTACGTTAGAGTAGTTTAGGGTGACGGAAATAGGACTAGTTAGGATAAATTAACTTAGGAGTACCATAAGTACTCATTAGTTAGGGCAAGCTAGAATAGGATATTAAGTTAGTCACAATATTCCTGAACAGTCGAGGTAAGTGCCGTTACTTAAATATTATTAATAATATTTTAGTAATTGTTAAAGATGTGTATAGTTTACTGTACGCGTACTCCTTAATGTTGTTCTAATTACTTAAACAAGTTCAGCTTTGAAAAATTTGGAAAGATCATAAAACTGTTTTCGTATATCCAGAACTGCCATTTATCCGTCTACGACATGCTCGTAAAGATGTTGTCTGCCAGGAATAGATAAGGCGATGTAATTCTGATATAACTTCGATGTGAAAGTTCCCTGATAGATAATAAACAATTACTTAAACAGGGGTGCATCTACGGGGTCATGACCTCGAATAGCCCACCCTTGCATGTATTTTTCAGCGAGTACTAAGCTAATATTATGTAAATTAACTATACAAATGTATTTCACTCAAATATGAATTAAAATAATTTATTTTTACGAAATAATGTTGTGATTTTTAGCCTGTCACTGTTTCACTGTCTGTGTTTACAATTTGCTTGCTTACTTGTTACTAATAAATAATAATAACTTATATTGTTATTGTGAAAAGTGGATAATATTTAGCAAGGATATTATAAAAACCGACAGTGCAATCTCATACACTAATCTTTGGAATATTCGGCGGTTAATAAAGGTTTTTGACCTTTTGGTAAATGACCTCCTGGTAGTCATGTCATGAAAATATCTTAAGTTTCCAACACCTATTAAGTCGTCTGGCTATAGATTATAGAGGTGCTCTTTGGACTGGCCAAACGGCTCATACGTGTTGAAAAAAACATAAAGTAACTAAATAAAAAAATCCCACCTAATTCGGCTGCAGACGCTCCCATTTATTAAAAAGTAGAATCACACATTAAGTTTAAATTAAGATTATATAATTAAAGACAATGTATACCATCAGCACATATCACATAACCATCTTAACTTAAACTATTGTTTCGTTCCAGCGCGCCTTTTGTGCCTTCTGCCAAGACCGCATCTGGGGGCTCGGGCGACAAGGTTTCAAGTGCATCCAGTGCAAACTACTGGTGCACAAGAAGTGTCACAAGCTCGTGCAGAAGCCCTGCTCCAACGAGCATGTCGACCCCATCGAGGTCAAGGACGACGCGAATGGAGAGAGCACCCTGGGGAGAGCATCTTCTGTCAGGTATACTCGACTGGTTGATAAAATATTTATTTATTTATTAAGATTTACCAACATTTGTTTACACTGTTACAAGCTACAGAAATTACATTAAGTTAGATATTAATCGAGTGTGACAAATAATTATAGGTACTACATGCTATATAAAACTAGGTTCTGAAATATTTTATTTTCCTTTTAATTTTTTATAATTTCAATGACAATGAATTTCTGCCTACCCCGGAGGGAAATAGGCGTGAGCGTATGTATGTATGCTTAGTGACAGTTGTGATGAGTTTAAGGACTGGATCAAATATCTAAGGACTAAGCACAGAATCAAATATTTTAGGACAGCAGCATATGTTGCCTCTATCTACTTCTGCCTTGAAGGGAGAAAGACATGAGTATGTACCGTACCCTGTCAAAAATAAACATACTGGTATCGATTGACAATCAACTTTAGATTTTGTTTTTAATAATACTAAATTATGATACACAAAATAGTACGCCTGATGGAAAATAGATTAGTAATCACGCTTGTTTCCTGTGTAGGGGATCCCTTGCAAAGGAAAAATGATAATGCCTCCAAGCAGTCTTAAAAACTATTTGACTGATACTTAAACTGATAGAAAAATTTAAATGTGTACTTCTTAGGGCCACTTGCGTGATTTCGCGGACTACGCACGCGGTAAAAGGCTCATCCGACATACTGAAGACTCGTTTGTAAATGCGTCCGTGTCCGTGACATGCACCGTGGCAATACTTATTAAAAGTTTTTTTGAAAATTTAAAATAATTCACGTCATTACGAAATCTACGAGTGATACTTTCCCGATTAAGTTGACTTGTTCAAGCTGAGCAAGGAATGGTGGTATGACATAAGTACTTAGATACATGGTGTTCGGTGATAACGCACTTATCGCTCGACGGCGAGAGTTACCGCCCGGCGACATTCGCGCACAGGTGCAATAAAAGTAACCGATAAAATATTATTCATGACTTGATAGATAGCAATAAAATCGGGATTAACGGATATAGCAAAGTATGACGTATTTGAATGAGTGTAAAGTCGAATTTTCAATGTTAATAAAAGTAGTTTGCAAATCTGTTTACTCATAACATAAAAATAAAATAAAAACATCTGAAATGGCAATCTCAGTCGGTTAAAAACAGCTTGTATTGGAACCTTTAAGAGATAAGTTGCCAATATTTGATAACTGTTGTTTTATCATATATACGTGTAAAATATATTGTTTGTTTATAATATATTTTTGCTCAAGAGAATTAACGCGATCACGTCAAAATCTAATGCTTCTGATTTGCCAGACGTTTCGACTAGGTTGCAATAGCCTAAAGGCTGCCATAGACGTTCCAGGAATTTGATCAAACACGCTGGTTCAAACAGTAGTAGTAGGTATGATCTAATAGTCTAAAGAACGCCATAGACGTTCAAATCATTTGATCAAACACACTGGTTCAAACAGTTCGATCAAATTGGCAAGAACATCTGTGACAAAATTTAATAAAAGTGAAGGAGTAGAAAAATCATGCCAATTTGATCAAACCAGCAGAACCAACCTATTTGGTCTAATTAGTCAAATTACTTAAAAAGAAACAGGTGATCTTTTTTGTACCACTTAGGTGGCAGACAAGCACACGGAGGTAGGTTTCCAGGAGGTAGGACACGGCGGTATTTCCACCCAATTGAGTAGTCCGACTGGGGAAGTACCTCCTACCCTACAGAATACCGCGGCTATAATAACTTCGTGTTGTGTTCCCAGCTGTGAGTAGAGTAGCAAGAGCTCACTGGAGAATTTATGCTGTCAGTGGGATGACTAAAGGCTTGTCCTCTACACTGACGGCACAAAAACTCTGTGCTTACAGTGTCGGCAGCGCGAGTGTTACACACGTCCATAGGTCACCAAAAAAAAAACAGGGCCCACCTGATGGAAAGTGGTTACCGTGTCCTATGGACGTGTGTAACACCAGAGGAGCCACACTCGCGCTGCCGACCCTGTAAGCACAGAGTTTCTGTACCGTCAGTGTAGAAGACAAAGCAGGACAACCCTGTAGTCTTCCCACTGACAGCACGGATTCTCCAGCGATCTAAACTAGGAATACTGGGATTGCAAACAAACGTCGACCTTGTAATGTTAGCTGTATCACGGGAATTCCGTTCATGACACATAATATGTTTGTCATTATTATCGTTTTATTTTTACGTTATAAACATTTTGTTTTGTAATTGGTGTAACCTTCTGCTTGACACGATTTGATAACCGACCCAGTCGGACGCGAAAGATGTTGCTGTTAACATCACATTGGACATTGAAATTAAATTTAAATTACGGCTAGTTGTAAAATAATAACTTATAAACATGTTGTTGTCTCAATTCCGGGATATGACAATGTACGATATGTTTTCTAATTGTGTTATGGTAACATTAAAATCAGTTATTTATAAATAAAATCGGTGACTCCTTAAGTTATATTTTAGTGATAATTACGGTGGTGTAAGTCTAATTTACATAGGTACATTCGCCCTCAAGTTGCTGAACACTTGCAAATTAAAAACTATCTTTACATTAAAATGTCAATGTTATTTGTGTTTATTATTTTATATAAAGTTTTACAGCTACGGTGATCAGAGACTTCAAATAAGTTAAGCTAATACCGATAGTGACTGTACATACCATAACGCCTCTTTCCAATTGAGGTAAGCAGAGCCAACATCTTTTCAGTTGGAAAGCTCCTGGTATACGCCTATCGCTTCTTCTAACTTAATAGTTTTTTTTTTCATAAATAGTACAAATAGTACAAAATATGTTTATTTTTTATTAGCTTGATCTAATCAGCGCATCTTTCAAGCTGTCAGATTTTTATAGGTACTGCATAGCAATCACTCGATCAATGAATAAGCCTATTGTAGGCCACTGCTGGACATAGGCCTCTCCCAATGTTGGGAGGTTTTGACCTACTGTTTTCACACTGGTCAGACTGTATTGCATATAATATAGGCCTAATCCTAAGCGACTAACAATCTCACAATTATGACACACAACCGAAATTATTTGTTAAAAATCATTACCTACGATCTTTACGAATAAAGATTACATTCAAAATGGCCTTCTTTTGGAGAATAATTTTTTTATATACGTACCTATGTTCGCTTTTTCAGCTATTCGAGGTTTATTTGTTTTATTCGCTTCACATTTGACAGTTGATATCCGAATGACCGCCGACACGCTGAGTCAAATACCAAAACAGACCAATGTTTACTTATTCATTTCCATTTGTGTATTTTGAGTATTTTTACCGACGACAAGGGACGTGTTGAACGCTATGACGGGCCATGAATAATAATTGATAATATATGTACATATATATCACTACACAGAGGTACCTATATAAATAAACTTAAAGAGTTATGATATTACTTGATTTCGAATTACATATCGAATAATGTAATTTTTAAATTCTATGACATATTTTGTACGCCGGATATTGGCAGAGTGTGGCTTGTACCTACCTGAAATGTAAACATCTATTTCACCCATATTCCTACAAATAAATTCATTTCATTTCATTCATTTCATTTCTACTTAATAAAAACGAATGTTGCTAAGCGCTAAATTGAGAACGGGCCGACTGATTCGGCTATTTTTTTTTGTCATATGTTCCAAAAGTTACACACGTTGTTTAAAAAAGAGTGTCACGGGCAAGAACACAGAATATCACGCGGGCGAAACCGCAGGCAATAGCATGAAATTAAAAATAAATGTTGATTGCCAAAAGGCTCTTCAGAACTCCCCTGATATGTCAAACAACGAAAACTTAGGCATTCTTCAATGAACCGATTTGAGTTCATGAGTGTCATCGGCATATATCGCACCAAAATACATATACTCACGCGTTTTTACCCTCCGGGGTAGGCAGATACTCTCCGTCCTGTCTTACTTAAATTATATAATTCTATTCCTATGTACTATTTCGTTGTTATGTGCCCATACCTTATTCAACTCTAATCTTCTATTGTGATTTCAGTCAACTCAGCTCCCACATATTGCGCAGTCATCTCACGTTAAGGATACCCCATGTTTTTTCCAGATCCCGAGCGGAGGTGGAACCCCCGCTGCCAGAGACGCCGCCTGCGCCGGCGCCCAGTACACCGGCAAGGGCTGAGGACTTGGAGCCGGGCTCACAGAGACAGTACTCGCTCGAGGACTTCGAACTTATCAGGGTTATAGGACGCGGCTCCTATGCTAAGGTTGGTTGGAAGAAGACCTATTCGTTTATATATAGCGGCGTATGTGCCATCAGATACGCAAAGGAAAATCTCTGACCACTAAACCAGCGAACCTTGCCTGAACCGATTCAGTGTTTCTTAATCGATGTGTACTGAAAGTATTAGTAATTTATATATAATGCTAAATATGACATTCCCCATTCCAGGTGCTGATGGTAGAACTGAAACGCACAAAACGCGTATACGCAATGAAAGTGATCAAGAAGGCGCTGGTGACAGACGACGAGGATATCGACTGGGTGCAGACAGAGAAGCACGTGTTCGAGACCGCCTCCAATCACCCCTTCCTAGTGGGGCTTCACTCCTGCTTCCAGACCCCCAGCCGTTTGTTCTTCGTCATCGAGTTCGTTAGGGGCGGGGACCTTATGTGAGTAAACAAATACCATGTCAGGAGGCACTGAAGAATCAGTTAAAGTTGAATCACATTACATGTGCTAATATAAAGAATACCAGTATCACCCACCCCATCTCAACCGAAGGGTGTCGTAAGAGGCGACTAATAGAAAATACGCAGACGATTTCACTTCCTCATTTGGCCAGCGTGGAAACAGTAGGCCAACACCTCTTAACGTTGGGAGACCGATGTTCAGCAGTGGACTACGATAGGCTAATATTGATTGATTGGAATATCATGTAGTAAACTATTTTGCACTTTACCACGTGACCAGGAGGGTTGCTATTTGTTCGAGAAGCTCCTACGGCTAAATTAAACTCAGAATTTTTCACTCAGCTATTTATTTCATTAATCCATTTCTACGAGATACTGAGATCTGTACTACTCTCGAGGCTATGCAATAATCAGTTATTACATAGCCCAGAGGATCGTTATTTCTTCAAGTACTGTGCATTGCAAAGCTCAGCTCCTAAACATCCCAATGATGTGTGGCAGGTTCCACATGCAGCGCCAGCGGCGGCTGCCGGAGGAGCACGCGCGGTTCTACGCGGCGGAGATCTCCCTCGCGCTGCACTTCCTGCACGAGCGCGGCGTCATCTACCGCGACCTGAAGCTGGACAACGTGCTGCTGGACCACGAGGGACACATCAAGCTCACCGACTACGGCATGTGCAAGGTAAGAGCGCGGCGTCATCTGCCGCGACCTGAATCTGGACAACGTGCTGCTGGACCACGAGGGACACATCAAGCTCACCGACTACGGCATGTGCAAGGTAAGAGCGCGGCGTCATCTGCCGCGACCTGAATCTGGACAACGTGCTGCTGGACCACGAGGGACACATCAAGCTCACCGACTACGGCATGTGCAAGGTAAGAGCGCGGCGTCATCTGCCGCGACCTGAATCTGGACAACGTGCTGCTGGACCACGAGGGACACATCAAGCTCACCGACTACGGCATGTGCAAGGTAAGAGCGCGGCGTCATCTGCCGCGACCTGAATCTGGACAACGTGCTGCTGGACCACGAGGGACACATCAAGCTCACCGACTACGGCATGTGCAAGGTAAGAGCAGCACTAGAAGGGTCAACTGATCGAAAGAAACCGGGCTCGAATCCTTACCGTTATATTGTCGTGAACTCGCTCCTAACACAGGTAATTTAGGTAAGGCTATTTTGGTTACTATTTTTTAAGAATAAACTCATGTCATCGTCTAACCCAATTCCCAACTCAGTTGGGATCGGATGCAAGGTTCGTCAGATTTCCAATCCATTGGAAAAGCTTACGCCAGAGCATCGTCTGTAGGTGCACTTGCTTTCAGATGAGGTTCACTTGGCCCTGAAACTCTTCTCCAGCCCTTTACAGAAGGAATGCTTTGACCACTGAACCTGAAGGTCTTGGTGGGTTTAGCCAGTTTAGTTGAGCCTTTAGTTCATACTCACTTGTGGTTATGTTGTTGCGGCAGGAGGGCGTCCGGCCCGGCGACACGACGTCGACGTTCTGCGGCACGCCCAACTACATCGCGCCGGAGATCCTGCGCGGCGAGGAGTACGGCTTCTCCGTGGACTGGTGGGCGCTGGGCGTGCTCACGTACGAGATGCTGGCCGGCCGCTCGCCCTTCGACATCGCGCAGGCCGCCGACAACCCCGACCAGAACACCGAGGACTATCTGTTCCAGGTTAGTGACATGTGCACTCTCCACGCGCAGTACACATTTCTTTGGTGTGTTTTGAGAATAGCACGAGGCGTTACGGTGGTGGACGAGCTCAAATTCACCAAGCATAGATTATTACAAAACATTTCGCACCCGCCAGGGCCCCGTGCCCCTTTTCTCTCGCGACTGTGGACCAAGATATGTGTACGTAACATATAGGATGCTTGTCTTTCCAACTGTCTGTACTGCACTCCTGATTCAGTGGGTACAACTTCATTGATCCCACGGTATTCGTTTTTGAATTTTTGGCATGATTCATTTCATGTCTACCGAGTCTCGTTGACTGATGACTCAGTATAAAATCTGTCTCGTGTCTATATCGACTCATAATGGAAGACAGTTGGAAGACACAAGTCGTCTGTACCGTACGAAGAAATCCGTTTCGTGCAAATAACATTGAGCTATTTTCGTGCAAAGAATATTGAGCTAATTCGGTGCAAATAATAATTAGCTTATTTCGTGCAAATAATATTGAGCTTATTTTTTTCAATTAATATTGAACTAACTTCGTGCAAATATTGAACTAATTTCGTGCAAATATTGAACTAATTTCGTGCAAATATTGAACTAATTTCGGGCAAATAAAATTGAGCTTCTTTCGTGCAAAAATACATTTATGTTTTGCGCGACAGTGTTCTCTGTGAGGATGTTCATGCACAAAGTCTATAAAGAATCTCTTTAACAAGGATATTAATCAACAGGTCAATATTTGAGTAGCTGTCATACTGCATAAATAACTTTGTAATCCCATATCAATATATAGGATTACAAAGATACGTTTACAGTTAGTAGCATGACACCCGTACCAATTGGGTATTTTCCTGTAGTTAAAATAAATTATTTAACTGAGCTTATTAAATTAAGAATGGTAAAAGAGCGGGAAAAGTTGTGTCGGTTCTTATTTTATCGTTTTTATTTATTTTTTAATCATCCACCACTATAATATTAAATTATTTCACTATTGAAAATTATGACGTCACAATAATATATTTCATACAAGTTTCCTTATAACTTACCGTTTTGACGTTTAGTAAAAAGTCACTAATTTGACTAGTTAGTCAAATTGACCTGTTTTAAGAGTTCATAGTGCGGGCTCTGGATAGTATTTGAACCCTAGACTAACGTCCCCCCTCGCTGCTGCAGGTGATCCTAGAAAAGACGATCCGCATCCCCCGCTCGCTGTCGGTGAAGGCGGCGTCAGTGCTGAAGGGCTTCCTCAACAAGAACCCGGCGGAGCGGCTCGGCTGCGGCGAGAACGGCTTCCTCGACATCGTCAACCATCCCTTCTTCAAGAGCATCGAGTGGGAGATGGTACGTACCAACTATATCGAGACTTACTTTGTCCTGTTCATTGATGGCATTTGAAGGAATTAGCTGTTACACATATTGAGAACACACCTTTTACACATTATTTTTATTTGTTATTAGACATAACCGGTTTCAATTTCAATCCTCAAAGGTTTACAATGACATTTAAGAACATTCTTTTATAAACATGGCGACACTCAGCCATATTTCATATGTGGGTAATTGTAAAATTTTGTACTTGTATTTTTCCCAAATAAATTCAGGTCTAGTATAAAAAATACTGTTGAAAAGTAGTGTGTTCTTAATATGTGTTATTTATTTGTGTTGAATCTAGGTTAGATAGAATTTCTATTTGACTACTTCTTATTTTTACAAGACGCGTTTTGGAAACATAACCTTTAAATTATATTTTATATGATATGTGTTCTTATTGAAGTAGTTAAAATTTGAAACGTAATCGATCGTAGCGCTACAATCCGCCACATTAAACGATTAGACGAGAAATTGTTTTGTGTATTTATGTTGTAACTTTTTCATAAAATCGATAGCATGACCGTATTATGTAATTTTTTAAAATAATTCTTACATTACAATTTTCTAATATGATATTTTTATCTGTCAAGTCAATTAGTATGAATGAAAAAGATAGGCTCATGATATTCCCTCCCTCCCGGCAGCTGGAGCAGAAGCAGGTGGTCCCTCCGTTCAAGCCGCGCCTGGAGGGCGAGCGCGACCTCGCCAACTTCCCGCCGGAGTTCACCGACGAACCCGTGCACCTCACGCCCGACAACGAGTACGTACGAACTCTCTCTCACACACACACGCACACACATCAACACACACACGCTCACACATGGACACATACGCACACGCACATACTTGCATGGCTTAGTCTGATCAGAGTGTATTTTCAGCTAGGGATATCCCGGACCCCAACCGTATACATCCAGCATGAAGATAAACTTCTCCTTACGCTGGATACATGCCAACAGAAGTAATACAAACGAATGGGGTTCAACCTTGGTTAATATTATTGGAAAAAATAATTAAATTGTGTGTTTCAGTACTGTGATCGCAGACATCGACCAGTCGGAGTTCGAGGGCTTTGAGTACGTGAACCCGCTCCTGATGTCCCTGGAGGACTGCGTGTGACAACACGCCTGTCTGCTGCATCCCTACCACGACCCCATGCAGGTACCGACCTCACACTCTCATAGCCAAGTACGTGAACACTCTAAAATTATTTAGGTAGTTTTACAACAACAGAATCACCGTCAATGTCGTTGAACCTCAATACGGTACCTAATAGTACCTTATGGTAAGCGGTTATCTATCCAACCACACTATAGGTCATGAAGACTGTTCAGCATCTGGCTTTTTATATGTAAAGTGTAACAAAATGAACTTTCGGAACTTTATATGATTACTTAGAAAATTAATTAATTGATTATCGGAAAATAGGTGTAGGTAAAAAAATTCAAAAACATTGGGTGAGCCAATTTTCTAAAATTCAGCATTGATGTCAATTTTTTAAATCTTTGCGATTTAAAAAATTGACATCAATGCTCATGACGATATATCGAGCACATGGCTTGCCAGAATCGGCTGACTTTTAGAAGTCTATGACCGGTGGGTGTTCCGTAGTTAAATTTCAGGAGTCGTCGCGCGCGTATCATGAGTCAAGAGGCTCCCAATGCTGAATTGCGGGCCCGTGGTAGTGTTCGCATACAAACATGAGCGTAATATTAAATAATAATAAGTGAAAAATAGACTTAATCTTTTTTTTTTATTTTTCGGGCATAAAAAGTTACTGATACTAATCCTTCCACGAATTTCCAAGAGTAAATTTTGTTACACCTTAGGTAAAGGACACAACAATTTGACATCACCTCCCCTGATGTCAAGCTAGAGGCAAAGTCTCAGGAAAGAGGGTCACCATTACAGACACTATGTAATGTTACAATGGTGGCACTCAGCTTGGCGGCCTCATCAGATACTTTTTCTCGTCCCGCTTAAAGGACCCGGGACTGTAGGATGAAGGAAACACGTGAGCTGGTAAGGAATTCTAGGTCTTAATGATGCGACAAAGGAAAGATTCTCTGAACCGTCTGTATGTGTGTAACAAAACTACAATCACCTCATATGATTCTCGAACCAAGGAAATGTGATAAGATGATACTGTGTCCGCAGGCGTACTACGGCGCGGAGTCGTCGTCTTCGGACTACGACTCGGTCTGCTCCGAGCTGCCTCCGCGCAAGCCCACGCTGCTGCAGCACATGTTCTGCCTGCCGCTCAACTGACACAAGCCCCGCCAGCCCCGCAAGCCCCGCCAGCCCCGCCACTAGCCACCTGCCTACTGTATATAATGCTCCTTCCTATCTCTCCTCGAAAGAGATTCAACGAGTCTCGCTACTACGCCAGCAGGGAACTGTAGGGTATTCACTACGCAGCCTCTTGCGTCTGTAGTCCGTTGACTACAAATATTTAAAAAAAATACAGAACAAAAATCGTTTTGTATGTAACGATAAAATTGTATGTAAATAATAATGTTAAAACTATGGGGGTAGTTTTAAAACTAAGATTTGGGACTTCGCTCAAACTGCCAAAATATCGGACATTGTACTGATCACAGTAGGAGTGATACTTAACATCTAAACCATTTTATGATACGAAGAAATTATATATAAAGAATACTATATTAAAAAGGTATATCTAATAAATATTCGGAAAGTTTCGACCATTCTACACGGTGTAATCTTGGTTCAATTTATCAATTAACAAACTTCAATATAAATTCCTAATCGTCACCTTTGACAGTTCTTTACGCATTCCACAACGCCTAACAAATTGTACATATAAATACATAGATCTGACTTATTTACTGCTATTGAGGAATTGAACGCACGATACGTACACCAGAGCGAGCGAGCGAGCGAGCGAGCGAGCCGTCGCACGTATCTAGTAGCCAATACATGGTGCTCCTGCGTCTTCACGCGCCACTACGCTAACATGTAGCTAGGGAACGGCATATTCACTTTTCCTATTATTAAAATTTAGTACCTATCACTTGTATCGACCCCGAGCTAGCGGGGCCGGAGACGCTTCGTGTACATAAATTAAACAAATTATTCATTTATGTACTATACGAGAAAATATTATAAGACTTAATATTTTTGAAATTATAATAGTATATTAGTGTAATGAAACCTTTCTGTGAGGAAGGTGACGCGAGTGTCTGTGCAGAGGGCGCCACTGTGCAGAGGGCGCCACTGTGCAGAGGACGCCACTGTGCAGAGGGTCGCCACTGTGCAGAAGGCGCCACTTTGCAGAGTGCGCTACTGTGCAGAGGGCGCCACTGTGGCGAGAGACACGCGTAGATACTCGCGTATTCTATCAGATCATTGTTTTGAGCAATAAAAATAGTAGTAATATATATTGTAATTATGCGAGACAGGTGATCTGCTCAATGAAAGGCACGTGAGGAATTAAACGTAGTGAGACGTCGAGCCGCTCGGCGGCGGCGTGCGTAGTCCTGTCGGACGATAGTGTACCCTAGGCGCCTAGGCATAAGCTAGATTCGTAGCTACAACCCTGAAATGGCGTGCGGCATATCGTTCTATACCTAACATTTCATAATTTATTCAACCTTAATATTGTCTAATTTGTATAAATACTGTTCGATTTCAATATTTTAACACAACGAATTTCAAATTGTAATATAAAAGTTAACTCCTGTAGTCTATGCCGCACTCTATTCCAACGCTACTTACTGCAGTGCCACAATCGGCGACAAACCTTCGTTAGTTCAATTGATATTCTCTAAATAGTCCCATGTCGCCGCTTGCGGCACTCAGTGTACAGTTTACTCCATTCCCTATTGTAGATTCTGTTGTCCTTCATAGCTAAACACCGCTCGTTTAGGTAGCCAACGAATTTTATAAAATATATATATAATATTGAGCACTGAGACAAATTTAAAATCGTGTACATTATAAACAAAAGAATAAAATAAAAAACCTCGTAAATTACATCGGTTATAATATTATAACAAATTATTGTTAATGTAGAAGAAAAGACTTATTATATAAAAAAATATTATCATAATGGTACCGCATGGCGGTGCGGGGCCGCCGGCGGGCGTGAGCGTCTGGCGGACGTTCCGTCGCGTGGACGTTCCGTCGCGCGGACTTTCCGTCGCGCGGACGTTCCGTCGCGCGGATGTTCCGTCGCGCGGACGTTCCGTCCCGCGCCAGTCGGCCCGCGCCGCCCGCCGGTCGGTGGGACTCTTTGTGTTGTCGTTGCCCGTTGTGCTGTATTCTATAATCTGTTGCTGTTATGGTGGTTGACGGCGGCGAGGCCCGCCTGCATGGGTTTATTTGTATAATTTATATTGTTAAGTATTTAATTATTGCTAGGCGACAGTATTGTGGTACTATTAACGCTTTAGGTGTAATTAGTTAACATTCCGCGCGCGGGCGCGGGTGACCGCCGCCCGCGGGTCTCAGACATCACAGCGAATAGATGTTGCATTGTTATTTGTTCTGATATTTTGTCATTTTATATCGATTATAACGGCACGTTGTATTGTCAAACGTTAAGTTTGAGCTCTTAAGATAAATGTTTTATTACCAAAAATTTTGTAATATGTATAAAACCTTACTAACTGCATGACAAGTGACATTTTAACAATTTATAATTAGTTATAAGTGGAATTGTTAAAACGGTTACATTACGCAACTTAGAACAAAACTATGTATCTTAGTTTTTAAGTATTTTAAGTTTACTCGCATGTAATACCTGTTCCCCGTTTACGGTAAGGAACGATAATTAGATTTTTACATAAGGTATGTTGGTTTATTGTATTTAATTTTCGGCCGTATACTTGTATTGTGAACACCAATAACCTCGTTACTTAAGGTTTACTGTGAACCACTTGGTGCGTGAATGAGACATACTGTCAAATTAGACTGGAGAAATTGGGATACTGTAACTATTCTATGCTTAACTGAAAATAAAGAAGATTAATCAGATACCGTGCTTTAATTTCACAGCAGCGTCTACAACCCCAATCTATCACTGCCCTTTATTCAAACATTGAGTGAAGAGGATGTGGCTACTTTGCTTTTTTACGTGCGAAAAATTCCCATTGATACCTCCCCGCCGCGGCACAAAAACTCAGAATCTAGCGAGATTTAATTCAAATTTCGAACATTGTTTTTTTACTCTATAACGATTACTTAAAACGGTAGCATATTTTTTTCTGTGGGTAATTTAATATAAATATTAAAAATGTTTATATCGGCATCAAAACTGAGTTACATCAAAAACTATCTTCACTCCTTTTAAAAAGCTGTCACAATACCTACGCACGCCTAATGACAGTTTTGCTTTAGAACATCCGGGTGTTTATAAAATTGACTGCAGCTGTGGGAGCTCCTACATAGGCCAGACTAAACGTACTGTCATCAACGTACGATCAGGGCAGTCAAAAACAACGAACTTCAACCGGGAGTGTCGAGTGTCTGGCATCCAGTGATCCGTATGTTTACAAGACCTGTGCAATCCAAATATTCAAAACCTGTGCGAGTCGACTCAGTAAATGTTGTATATCATGAACGTGATCGAGTACAGTGCGAAAACGCGGACAGTAGTAGGGGCGATGCGCTTAACAAACGAGTGCGGAAGAGGGTAGACCGATATGGTCTGCCCAGCTAGCTCGACCGTCGTTAGTACACCGCGGTCATGGCGCTTGTAAGAGCGCCGAAATATCGGTTGCTCCACAAAAATAAGCATGGCGAGTTTTACACTAGTAATGAGTTGCACTCGTTGCACATTTTGCAGTGTTAGTTTGTGCGAATTGCGATTACGAAGAGATTATAAATCAATAGTGTTATTTATATAGTATAGTGTTTGTGTTCAATACGTAAGTGTATATACATTTTATCCGATTTATAATAGGGATATTTGTTAACATCAACCATTTCTATTAGAACACGAAATTGACTTCGATTTTTGATTATTTCAAATTCATTGGACTCGAAGCCCAATTTTATTGCATTTTATAGTAAAGTATACGAGTATACCATCATAATAAAGCTGATAGTCTTAACTATTTGATGCAACTCACAACATGTGCGCTTTTTTGCAACGCCCGTACACATATTTTTTTATTTTCTGTATGGCTATCGAGATAACGAAATTGCAAATTTTCTAAAGGACATTGTCCAACTTGTATGAGCACTTGCCCTGGTATGGACAGATAATAATTGGGCAAATATGATACAGGTTTGGTAGGTCATACTAGTAGGAAATAAATTAACATCATATGGTTGTATCAGAATTCATCATTTATATTATTTATTGACCTATGTATTTCGTCAATTTTTGTTAAAAGATTAGTTGTATTCATCATTTCTTTATTATTCAGAGTCATAAGTTATTAAAACATCCTGGAATTGGGCAGGCAACTCTAAAAACAGAATCAGTTTTCGCAAGAAATTGTTTTCGCAAATGTAGGTATTCACGAGTCAAGATGACAAGCGAATGACATTTTATAGGATTTCTTTCCAGTTGCCATAAGTATAAAAACACAAGTTCAATCGATTAAACATAAATTCGTTTTTCAATCGAGTTAAAAAGTTTTCGTTTCATTATTATAAAAACAATGTTTGATCAAAGACGAGACGACACGACATTGTTTTGAGTTGTGAATATTTTTTAAACCATATTAATATATTATTATTCTTTACTACTAATAAATATTTATTTTTTTTGTATTTACATACACTATTTAGTGTTTAGGTTGACTGATAGAGAATGCTTGTTGCATTAAGTCCGCCTATGTAAGTACCTACTTGTGCATGAAGTCTAATAAATAAATAAATGAGCTCATTATTAACCGAATATAATACATAATTACATACATATATTTTTTCGTTTTCGTCGTTGTTCTTATAATCTTACGTTTGATCGTTGAGTAGAACCGACTTCCACGCGGGCTTAACCGCAAGCGTCACAGTCGACGCGTACTCAAATATCATTTAGTTTATGTATCTTTTTTTAAGTATCAAGTAGTCAACCTATCAATTCTCTTTCAATTCCTTATCAAACTCCTGTGTCCCATATATTACTCTTTATCGATATATTCATGTCTTATATAAAAATCGATCTCGATCTTTATTATAACTGGCAACATTTTATTATTAGCAAAATAGAAAGATGTATACCCATGTTAGGAGAATGTATATTACAATGAACTAATTGATTAATTACTAATTATTTAAAGATATTTGTTGATACTCCAAGAAATCATTATTAGTTCGGTAAAAATTAAACATGATTATTAATCAAGCTACATTTGCGTACGTCGTGTCCACGGGAGACCAGTTTTGGACATTGCCCTTTGATGTTCTACCAGAGGAAGTGATCGTTTTGACGAAGTTTTTACATTTTTCATGGATAATACGTGCAACTTTTTCAGCCTTCTAAAAATAAAATCATCAGGCTTTGTTGAAAGCACTGTGTCAACAAATTGATGTAAAATGGAGTCAATATGGTCGACACCGCAACCGTTATTTTTAATTATTAAAATTGGTTAAGTACATATATTACACTGTTTTATAGTGTTTTACAAGAAATTCCATCCTCCTCTAGCTCAGTTACTCCAGGAAGACTAGCAAAATATTAGTCGTGACAGAACTCATAAACGAAAAACTCAAAAGCTTTTAGAGACGACCAGTCCAGAAGAAATTTAAGCTGTATGGCAAAACCCTGCAAAAAGACAAAAGTCTGGCAAGTTAGAGGTGATCAAAATAAAAATTTAGGGACCTCCGCCGTGACAGGTGGAGCCGCCTGTCACCCTGGCAGAAGCAGGCCGCCGCGGCGGCGCGCCTAGCGCGCCTCCCCGTTTCCGGGGACGTTGGGGACTCTGTAGTCCCCACACTCGAGAAGAGGGCCAGATCGTGAGAGATGGCCCTGGGTCGGCCGGGGTGCGAGATATATGCCTGTCAACCTCACCTTCGGCAACCAAAACGACCCACAGGCGGCGTGCTTTTTAGTCGGTTCGAGTCCGACATAACCTCTCTCACCGGCTCCGGTGGAGAGGTAAGTATCCGTGGGGATTTTGCGCATGTAAAAAGAAACCAATGTTCACAAAATTCTTTTTCATGCTAAAGATGTGATATCATCCATGTATGTAGTACCAATTAGCCAACTATCGGAAGAAGCCCAAGAGACACGCAATAAAGACAAACGATACTATAGGGAATTCTTCACAAGACAATCTTTGTGGGTGGATACAAATACAGACCTTTTAAATAGACTATTAATATCATCTGTTGCCCTATTTAGCAGCATCAAGGAGCATTCCACGAATAAATAGGAGTACCTAAATTGGAGGCAGACATATTGTCGATGCTTTCCCTTCCCACAATAAACGAGTAATATGCCTATTTTCTGTATTTTTCCACTATTTTAAATAATAACTTTACAACTAATTTCAATGAAAGTAATGAGTTTAGTATCATCAGGAAGTAAATCCCGCTAGATTGTGACTTTCTTACAGTGTGCGCCGGAGCCGGTGGGAGAGGTTATGTCGGACTCGAACCGACTAACACGCACGACGCCTGTGTGTCATTGTTGGTTGCCGAAGGTGAGTTTGACAGGCATATCCCTCGCACCCCGGCCGACCCACGATCATCTCTCTCGATCTGGCCCTCCTCGGATGTGAGGACCACAGTCCCCAACTCGTCCCCGGAAACGGGGAAACGCACAACGAACGCCGCCGCGGCCTGATTCTGCCAGGGTGACAAGCGGCTCCACCAGTCCCCGTCGATGATGCGGCTACTTGCTTGTATGGGTTAGTAATAAAAAATTACGTTACGTACAATTGGCGGTCGCATCGCTAGCAGTCGCTTCAACCTTTCACTGGATTTGGTTGAACATGGGTGAGTAGTTAATGGAGCTGCAGTGGATGCAATATCTACAATGTGGTACAGGCCATTTGGTAAAACATGTATTGTTTGATGCACTGATACAGACTACGACTAGAGATACAGGGTTTCTTTCAAGGTTTCCTTCTCTCGCACTGATATTGTCTGCGTATTTTTCCGTTAGTCGCCTCTTACGACACCCTTCAGATGAGATGGGGTGGTGATACTTGTATTCTTTCTCCGTCACCGTCCATTTTTTGTTGTTTTTATAGGTAATAACAGGAAATCATAAGTAGCGTAATCTACAATGCCTATACAATGGTTTGTGCTCAGATGAATTGTTTGACATGATACCTGTTGTAGCTACATTCTATCATCGCACCTCTCGCCATAGGCAGGGAATTCATCCTCACACATTGCGACCTGAGACGGTGCGCACTGTGCGGTATGAAAGAAATTTCATCCCACGCACACTCAAGCTGTGGAATGACCTCCCTGCTGCGGTTTTCCCAAGCGTCTACAATATGAGGTTCTTCAAGAGGGGCATCAGAAGGGTTCTTCATGGTCGGCATCGCGAGTGTGACACCCCTGGTGTTGCACACGCCCATAGGCCACGGTAACCGCTTCCCATCAGGTGGGCCGTGTGCTTGTCTGCCAACTAAGTACAGTAGTACTTTTTTCTGATATATTAAAACAACGATACCAGTTACACAATACTTTTATTTCAACATAGTCGCAACACGCAACAAGATATAAATAAGCAAATAAAACATTTATTCGGATATTAAAATAAAAAAACCAAATAATGAAGACCCATTTTAATTTCATAAACTCTGAAATTGAATAACTAAATAGAAATAAGGTAGTACAATACTGTGGTATTTATAATAATTAAGTGAATACTGAGATTAACTATGAAATTAGTGCTGAGTAATAAATTAATGAATCTAACACGCAATACTAACTAGGTACGAGATTCCTTGGAATGTGATGTGGAATTGGACTACAGGAATCAGTTGAAACTTTCCCCACCCTAGTGCATCGCTTTTGATAAACACTTCGACTGAGTTTAAGATTAGTAAGGTAATCGGTACCTTCCCCAGCCTGCGGGTTTGACAACTTAGTATAGATTATTTTTTAAATAAATACTGTTTGGTTAATTAAAATAACGTAATTAATAATGGAAAGCGATAACGTTACAAATGTTTTCTATTATATTAAAATACATTTAACCATAAATAAAACGACCATATATATTTTTATTAGCGTCTGACCTACGTAACGTGACTACAGGCATATCTTTTCTCGCTTGTTATACATACAATCTAGTATGATATACATTTTGTGAATACATTTTTTATAATCAGATAATTTACTTCATATGCGTATATAAGTTAATTCCTTCACTAAATAATATGTAATTCAGGTTTATTCAATGTATACACAATTTCAATTACAAAATTGCTAAAAAGATAGTAAGACTGGTCCTACAGTATTACTTGATCACAATGGAAATGATTTTCATTAGTAAAAATGCTCCAAAGATACAAGTCGACACGCTAAGCTAGCTACTTTTCAGGGATATTCTAATAGTTTTTTTTTTAAAAGAATATTAGCTTACTAATATTCCCGCTAACCCCTCCAACTAATCTAGATAGCTTGTGCTAGTGGGTTCGACTCCTTAACCACTAAGCTACAAACTAAAAAGTGTTTCATTACGTTAAAAATTTAGACATGAAAACAGTGATTACACTATAAAACATTGGTTAGCACGCTTTAAATACAGATATATTTGTCAACAGGTATGCAATCGTGTTAAACACAATAACAGTATATTTAGTACATCAATGGCCAACAGTTAACAATGTATCAAATACAAAACTGATGGCGATTTTTCTAAAATAAAAATCTAGGTAAGCATCTTAAATATTTAAATGTTAACACAATCCTTATCACAGAAATTAACTCAAAAATAAAATACGACAATGTGCTAAGTACGAATAAGTATGTTATTTTGTGGAACAGGGACACAAATATAAGAGAAAATAGTAGGTTTATAATATTAAGCACCCAACACATATGTTTAATTAATTCCCATTACTTGTCATAAAAGCATGAGACATGAGAGACTTCAAACTAGTACGTTAGTCTAGTTAAGTACGTAAATCACTTGAACATTCATAAAATCTTCACTCAAGATTATATGCTTGCTCGTGACCACGCAAACTATGAATGGTTATGATTATTACTCGAAGAATCAGTCAAGTATACTTTTCACATAACCTATGACATAATTATAATAGAATAATAAATTATATATATTTTTTAAATAATGCTAAGGTTACCCGATATACCTTTCTAAGGCGAAACAAATACTAAAAGTTGAGATATACTTATATAGAAGTGTAGAACAATAGGCGTAGTTAATAATTTTGTGTATAAAAAATAAATTGGCAATATTTTAACGCTACTTCAGATCATTTTCTGGTTAATCTATATTATTTATGTAAATAGTTAATTTTAAAATATTTAAAAAAAAATCTTAATCTAATTTTGCTCGCGGTGGGTCAAAAAATAAACGAGATCTTTTTAATCTTTGGATAAGTACTACGCCTGAGATTGTTCTGGAATATATTTGTGCCGTTAGTAGGTGTTGGGTAGGAATGCTGATGCTCACTGGTCTCCGTTCTCATGAGTAACCTTCTGCTTCTTATGGGGAGGCAAATTGAACAACGCGCCGCTTCGTAGCTCCGACATCAAGAATGGAACCTGAAATTATAATATCAATGAGTCATGGGAAGCTATGCTCGAATTGCATGCACAACATGTGCTAGCAGATAGACAGTATGTACCTCGTGCTCAAACTGCTTGTGGTGCACGTTAGCAGTAGACAGTGCGTACCTTGTGCTCGAGCTGCATGTGGTGCGTGGGGTGCAGGCCGAGCGCGGCGCGCAGGATGTTCTCGATGTTGGCGCGCTGCTTGTGGTGCACGTTAGCAGTAGACAGTGCGTACCTTGTGCTCGAGCTGCATGTGGTGCGTGGGGTGCAGGCCGAGCGCGGCGCGCAGGATGTTCTCGATGTTGGCGCGCTGCTTGTGGTGCACGTTAGCAGTAGACAGTGCGTACCTTGTGCTCGAGCTGCATGTGGTGCGTGGGGTGCAGGCCGAGCGCGGCGCGCAGGATGTTCTCGATGTTGGCGCGCTGCTTGTGGTGCACGTTAGCAGTAGACAGTGCGTACCTTGTGCTCGAGCTGCATGTGGTGCGTGGGGTGCAGGCCGAGCGCGGCGCGCAGGATGTTCTCGATGTTGGCGCGCTGCTTGTGGTGCACGTTAGCAGTAGACAGTGCGTACCTTGTGCTCGAGCTGCATGTGGTGCGTGGGGTGCAGGCCGAGCGCGGCGCGCAGGATGTTCTCGATGTTGGCGCGCTGCTTGTGGTGCACGTTAGCAGTAGACAGTGCGTACCTTGTGCTCGAGCTGCATGTGGTGCGTGGGGTGCAGGCCGAGCGCGGCGCGCAGGATGTTCTCGATGTTGGCGCGCTGCTTGTGGTGCACGTTAGCAGTAGACAGTGCGTACCTTGTGCTCGAGCTGCATGTGGTGCGTGGGGTGCAGGCCGAGCGCGGCGCGCAGGATGTTCTCGATGTTGGCGCGCTGCTTGTGGTGCACGTTAGCAGTAGACAGTGCGTACCTTGTGCTCGAGCTGCATGTGGTGCGTGGGGTGCAGGCCGAGCGCGGCGCGCAGGATGTTCTCGATGTTGGCGCGCTGCTTGTGGTGCACGTTAGCAGTAGACAGTGCGTACCTTGTGCTCGAGCTGCATGTGGTGCGTGGGGTGCAGGCCGAGCGCGGCGCGCAGGATGTTCTCGATGTTGGCGCGCTGCTTGTGGTGCACGTTAGCAGTAGACAGTGCGTACCTTGTGCTCGAGCTGCATGTGGTGCGTGGGGTGCAGGCCGAGCGCGGCGCGCAGGATGTTCTCGATGTTGGCGCGCTGCTTGTGGTGCACGTTAGCAGTAGACAGTGCGTACCTTGTGCTCGAGCTGCATGTGGTGCGTGGGGTGCAGGCCGAGCGCGGCGCGCAGGATGTTCTCGATGTTGGCGCGCTGCTTGTGGTGCACGTTAGCAGTAGACAGTGCGTACCTTGTGCTCGAGCTGCATGTGGTGCGTGGGGTGCAGGCCGAGCGCGGCGCGCAGGATGTTCTCGATGTTGGCGCGCTGCTTGTGGTGCACGTTAGCAGTAGACAGTGCGTACCTTGTGCTCGAGCTGCATGTGGTGCGTGGGGTGCAGGCCGAGCGCGGCGCGCAGGATGTTCTCGATGTTGGCGCGCTGCTTGAACAGCGCGTTGACGACGGGCGCGCCGGCCGGCACCAGCGGCGCCTTCAGCAGGTACGCCAGCGGCGACAGCACCGCGTGCATCGGACTCCACGCTGGGGGCGGGGGCGCACGGTCAGGCAAAGCACTCGACATTATACTATACGCGGCTGGCGACTTCGATTCAATTGTAACGTCAAGGGATAAATTACAGACGCGTGGTCGCGTGATCTAGATGATAGCAAAGTCCACGACACTCACGCATGGCGTCCCCCTCGCGGAAGGTGATCCTGGCGAACAGGTCGGCCAGCAGCACCAGGTCCAGCAGCAGCGGCGCGGCCAGCAGCGAGTCCTCGCACGTGTTGTGCACCACCAGTGTGTTGGCGCCGTGCATCAGGATCTCCGACGTGTACTCGTCCATGGCACGCTTCGAGTCACCTGTGGGAGACACAACACAACCTTCTGTACTACTAATGATAGGGTTGTTCTAACTTTAATGCAGGGACGTACATTGCATAGAAGAAATAGACTAAGCATACCCTAATCATTTTAAACATACATGTTTATTAGAATATTATTAAGGTACACCTACCTAACGTATTCGTACTCTTTTCTCACCAATATACGTTAATAGTTTAAGGCTCAAGCAACTGTCTTGTATGAAAAAAATACAAATATATCGATGATTTCAGACAAGAAATGAAAGGAATGGCTATACAAGTAAGAAAAGGATACAAAATGTGTTTAAATAATAATATATACATCACTTGAACCTTTTTAGAATTCTGGTATTCCGATCATTTTGAGAAATTTCTTATATCAATCTGATGCTAACTGTATACAATGTGAATTTTTCAAAAGGAATTGTTGCGATGGCCGGGATGGCCAAATCCGAAACTATAAGGAATAGCGAAGTCACAAGTCCGATTTTGATGACACTTAAAACCTCATCATTACATTTTTGAAAAACCAATAATCAGGAAACTGGGTATAGAACCCATTTATTTTGAAAAAAAAAAACATCCTATATTATTACACGAATTACACCATACGATATTAAGGATCTTATTTGGGGAAGTAATGACATACAGAAAAATAAAGGAATGAGCTCATCATTAACAAAATACATTTTATTTTTCTAACGTTAACTGATTTATTGTTCAAAATGTAGACCATTGTTTTAATACTTAGCTGGATTGATTATTTAACACACTAGCGTCAACTTCGTACCGTGAACCCGTTTTACCCCTTAATCATAATCGTAATCATCATTTATTTGTGGAACATAGGTTAGTTACAGATCTTATAATAATGTTAGAATGTCCTCTATATTCTACCACATTGTGTGATGTACAAATATTTTTTTATTTAGAACTAAGTGTTAGTGTTTAGGAGTGAAGTTTCGTAAAATCCATTCTTACCAGGTGTCTACACCAATAAGGAACCTACATGACCATTTAAAAGTTTTTTTATACCACTTGGCAGACAAGCACACGGCCTACCTGATGGAAAGTGGTTACCGTGGCCTATGGACGAGTGCAAAACCAACGAAGTCAAACTCGCCAACCATGTAAGCACAGAGAGTTTCTGTGCCGTCAGTGTAAAAGACAAAGCAGGACAAGCTTTTGATCTTCCCACTGACAGCACAAAAGCTCTCTAGTGAGCTTTGTTTACCCTACTCACCACCGGAAACACAACACGAGGTTATTATGGCCGCGGTATTCTGTATGGCGGAGGTACTTCCCCAGTCGGACTGCCCAATTGGACGTAAATCCCGTCGTGTCCTACTTAAATCTCCTCTTAAAGTAGGTGGTAGGTGTCTAGTTGGTAGGTGTTATAGTTTCTGAATATTCGTGATTAATCAATGAGTAGTGGAGTCGTTTTTATATATGTATGTAACACTTTAATGGCAAACAGCACACTCACCGACATATGGCACGTATTTGATGACGACCACGTGGTCCGGCTTCTCGCCCGGCTTGTACAGGATGGGGTTAGACTCCACCATGTCGTCCACTACGTTACTCTTCGATATCTGAAACCAACCATTGCATTTAAGCATGCTGGTCATTATGTGCCCGAGAAAAGAAGGTAAACAGATTTTATGAGAAAGAATTTCTGTAGTTATGGAGGGTGGAGGGTGAGTCTACTGTTGTTTACAAGGCATGTTATAAGGGTTAATGCTGCCTATTTTCCTATGACAAAATTTTATATTATACAATTATACACAGTTCGATAAAACGTAATGGTGGTGAAATAAACGAAAAAAGAAAAAACATTTTGTTTGCAAGTTATTCCTGTAACAAAAGCCTAATAAAAAAAATTGTCAGTCTGAAAATTGTTTAGGCTCGTCAAGTGGTTGTTTAGCATCCATTTTGCTTTAATTTATGAAATAATGTTATTAAGTTTCATTTCATCAAGCATCTAAAGATTTTAATCAGACAAGTCTATGGAAGGTGCTAAATCTAGTTCGTTATTTAATGTGACTCACCTCTTTGGATCTGAACTGTTGAGGCGCTGACAAGTTCTTACCGTCGTTGTTCCCCAAGTGGTTATAGCTCACGATAGACACCGGCTTCAGACCTGACGTACAAATAACGTCTTTATTATTCCAATATATTGTGTTCAGACTGGATTACCGCAAGAACGAGACGGATAGGACATTCACACATCAACGCCTTTATCCCCGCAGAGTTAGGCAGAGGTAGATTAACACCCACATTTCACCAATCATTGAATTCGGTCTCACGTAATAGAGGGTGAGCCTATTGCCGTATTCTGGGCACTATTGTTGACTCAAGCCATGCATCTGAAGCTGAGTCTAGGCTGTATATATCTGTTTGATGTTAAACAGCCTTATCCCTTAGTCGACTTAAACGGATAGGAATTCTAAATTATTAATACCATTTAGGCCCACCTGATGGAAAGTGGTTACCGTGGCCTATGGACGTGTGTAACACCAGAGGAGCCACACTCGCGCTGCAGACCCTGTAAGCACAGTTTCTGTGCCGTTAGTGGAGAAAATAAAGCAGGACAAGCCTTTAGTCTTCCCACTGGCAGCACAAACTCTCCAGTGCTCTGGTTACCCTACTCACCGCTGGGAACACAACACGAAGTTATTATAGCCGCGGTATTCTGTAGGGCGGAGGTACTACCCCAGTCGGACTGCTCAATTGGACGGAAATACCGCCGTGTTCTACCTCCTTGAATACCGCCGTGTCCTACCTCCTTTTAGAGTGTTTGGGGACCCACCAAGATCCTCAAAGGCAAATCAATCTGATGATTTACGGACGAGGTTGGAGGCAGGCTTCCCTCTCGTGGTTGGGGGATTAAACGGCAGACACTTCAATACAAAAGCCACCAAAAGAAGAAAGAGTATGGATCCCCGGCTCCAAGGTGAGTCAAGAATCAAAGAATCAATTTCATTTATTCAGTTTAGGCACACAAAGAGCACATATGAACGTCAAAATTTTACAATTATGTCAAGAAATAATATAAAAATATTAAATTATGTAAAAATAAGACTGTTTAATATCAGACAGATATATACAGCCCAGACTCAGCCAGAGATGCATGGCTCGAGGCAACAACAGTGCCCGGAAAACGGCAATAGGCTCACCCCCTATTACGTGGGACCGAGTACAATGATGGTGAAATGTGGGTGTTAATTCACCTCAGCCTAACCCTCCGGGGATAAAGGCGTGATTATATGTATGTATGTATGGAAAATGATTCTTTCGCTGGTTCGGTTGGTTAGTTCGACTGAAAAGATACCAGCAAGAAACTCAGTGAACTATATTAGAACTACAGTCCGTCAAATCTAAGAAGTACCGTTTGACAGTTCTGACAATTGAATGATAGGGATGGGATGAAAAAATCGATTACTATAATATCCGAACTTTAAGAGATCGATTACTATAATATCCGAATTTTAAGAAATCAATTGTTATAATTAAATAAAAGAAATGTTTAGGATATTTTTTTATTCACTACTAGTACTAGTATCGTCGTCTTCGTCATTTAAATTAATGACCAGTTGATTGTCCATTACATTATCAAAGTGTACGTCTCTTTCGAAGTCGTCCATTATTATTTTCTTTGTTTTTTGTACTACTTTACTCCAATCTTCCTGTGTAACTTGGGCACATGCTTCCTTTAATAAACCTTCCATTTTCTTGACACTGAAGGGTGGTTTTGTGTTGTGTCTTGCTGCATAACCTGTAAAACAATAATGTAACTATTTGATAGCAGACGAAAACCATTGTTTAAATTATAAATGTTAGAAGTACTCGTGTTATTATTATAATATTATAAAATATTACCTTTAACTTGGGCCCAAATCAGTTCAATGGCATTATATTGGCAATGGTACGGAGGAAGTCGTATGACTTTGTGCCCGTGCTCTTCGGCCAATTGGTCAATTACATATGTCGGTTTTGGTGGTTTATGCAATTTCACTAACTGTAATAATTCAGCTTTTAATAGTGACATGTCGGCATCCACTCCTTTTCTTTGCAGCCATGCCACCAAATCTGCTTTCTTATTGGCTGACGTAGGTGCTTTATCAATTTGCACAGAGTGGTATGGGGCATTATCCATTATAATTGTGCTGTTAGGAGGGATATTCTGTAATAAATTTAAGAACCACTCTCGGAACCTTACTGCGTCCATTTCTTCATGATACTCTTTAGTGCTTTTGGATTGGAAAGCTAATAAAGAGTTTTCCACGAAGCCTGTAGACGCTGACCCAGCATGGCATATTATGAGGCGTCCACCTTTTCCTATCGGCACCTTCGAGCACGAAGCTTCAGAATCATCAGTCCATGTTTTCGGCACAGAATGGTTGGAATTTAGCCAAGTTTCGTCCAAAAATATTACATTATCCCAGTTTATAATTTGTTTAACTTCGCGCAGGAATGTTAGTCGCTGCATAATTATGTCATGTCGCTCCATAACAATTTTTCGTTTGTCAACTTTTTTGTATCTGAAGCCAATTCCTGTTATTACCGTTCTCAACGACTCTATGCTTCCCTTATACAGCCCGGCATCTTTTAAAGTTGCACATAACTTTGCCAATGTTGGAAATTCGCCTCTTGTAAAATACCCGTATATATGGTTTCTAATAGCATGACTATCGAATTCATCGATGCCTGTCACAGGTTTATTTCTTTTTCGTTTTTTCGGTGTGTGAAGTACGTTACTGTCACTCCCCGAAGGCCCATATTTTTCACTTAATATTTTGCCAACGGTGCGGCTACCAATACCGAGAGCTTCACCGACGCGATCCCGAACTTGTGTAACTGGCAGTAGAAGTCCACCATTTTGAGATTCACGCTCAAAATACTCGTGTAATTTCACCACCAATTCACGAGCCTGGCTGTTCAAAGTACGTCCTCTTTTCGACATTATTAATAAACACTTGCTTAGTTCGGAGTCCAGTATAAATATTGCCAAGGTAAACGGATAAAGAATGATCAGTCCAGAAAAGTAATAGCCAAGTCACAAATTGTAAAACACAAACGAGAAAGCAAGTACGCGCACAGTCAGCTTCCAAGATGGCGAGAGACTGCTGACGCCGAACCGACCCACCGACCGAGCGGACCGCGTGCGCTTGTAGTTGGCAGTGTTGCCAGAAAAAAAAAATTGTAGAGACTTGGACACCTGCGATTTTGCCTATTGACCTAAAAATAATTAAATTAATTTATTTTAGGGTATCTGTGTATTCAGTGCATTATGCGGTCGCGCAGTAACGTCGTTAATTTATAACATCAGGCAACAACATTTTTGTGAATGGGTTCTACATACCTTATTTTTATTAGTTTTAGACGTAGAAATAAGACTTAGAAGAAAAAATTGTAATTGTAAAATCAATGGATGTGCTTGTTAAAAATTTGTTTATTTCTCTGTAATATGCAAACCCATACTATCATACACAAAAATAAATGTAAAAAACACTATCCCTGACTCCATTTACTATTTCGACAGCGTTAGCGCGAGAAACCCCGACTTATTTGGGCGCGAAAATCAAAAATCGACAAATCGCTTTCGACAACTTTTTAAAGAAGCAAATATATTTGATTTATAAATACGTATTTTTGGTGAATGGGTTTTATCTCATATTTTACGATTACATAACTATTTAGTTATGTAATCGTAATATGTGAGATAAATCCCATTCACATGAAAAAATATTTGTTTGGTTGTCAAGTGTAATTTGTAAATAATACATTCGATTTTTCGTATATGTAAACGATTTTTTTGCATACAAGTGTATCCGAAGAGTCGCAACACTACGTGCAGTGACCTAACTACGTAACTTTGTAATGCGGTCAAGAATATAACTATTAGAAATTATTTACTGTGTAAATATGTGTTATTTTGCTTTGTTTGAAAGTTTTCAATTACATTTAGATATTAAGAATTGTACATTTTTAGATACAATAATGAAATCTTTCTAAATTCATGGTTTTATGAAAAAGGTTATCGAAACTGAATAATGTACGTATGAACAAAGTTGTTTCGGTTTGAAAAATATGAAACGTCAAACGGTACCTCTTAGATTTGATGGACTGTAGATTATCTTTTTTTATTAAATTTGCTTTTTGTTTACCTATAATTTATTTTGTGAGAGCAAGCAGGAGACTGATGTTGACCACGTATTTACATCATCAAGATACTCATCTACTTCCCTCGTTGCTCTAACATTGCAAAAGGCTGAAGATCAACATAAATTAAGCATATATGGTAGAAGTACCCGCAGACACGAGGAAGTCGACGAGCACAGACTTGAGCTTGGTCTGCCCGGACTTGAAGTCGTCACCCGCCACGAACACGCCGCGCTGCTCGGCGCGCTGCACCGCGCCCGGCACCACGGTGTTTTGTGGAGAGCCGTTTATGTACGTGCACTGGAAATCAAGCATCGTGTTTAGTATTTGTTAGGAATGATCTATGGGGGCACTATTAAGATCTTTGGACCCCACAATAATGTTTGCGAGAATTAACATGATCATGGTATAGGTGCATACATGGCAAAAGAAGAATTTAAACTATCATGGTCACTCACATCAGTATCACTCACATCAGTAGCACCATGATCACGGAGGAACTGATTCCTCCGTGATCATGGTGCTTGCAACAGCGCCGAAATATCGGAAACTCAAAACAATGAAACATGGTAAATATCCCGTTTATTTTGATACTGATGAAAAGAAGTGTTTGAGAAGTTCAGTGATAGAGTAAACAGTCAAAGTCAAAGAATAAATTATGTTTACCTTTGATAAGGCTAGAGTTATTTAAGAAAAATGTGTATTGCATGTGTGTAAAAATATATAATCATTTGCCGAACAATATTGCTGAACTACCTGTAAGATTATTTAAAAGGACACTGTTTGAAATGTTATTAAATAAACATTATTATGACGTACATGAATATTTAAATGACAAATTTATAGAATGACACTTGAACATAAATAAATAATGATGTTAATTAATAATAACAATAAATACATAATGGTAATGATTATAGATTTAATGTAGATGTAAAAAATTGACAAATGTACTAAATTTGCACGCCATCACGTCATGGCAGAATATGAGCGAACTACACTATGTTATTATAACACCTCTATACACCATGTTCTAGCAAATAAATGAATTTGAATTTGAAAATACCGGTCGTGGTCACCTGGTCGAAACGTCAGGCAAATCTAAGGTATGTTTGTACTTATACCATGATCGCGTTAATTCCCGTTAACAGTATTGTGTATCTGTGGACCCGTCATTAATTGCTTAAAATATTAATTAAATATGAGCCATTTAGAGAAGGCAGAAAATAATTTACAGCATTAAATCTAGTTAATATCGCTTTGTTTTCAAGGTTGATATTTAATTATCAATTTAATTTTTTTTATTTATTATTATAAACAATTACAGTATTTACATATTTCGTTTACTTAGTGATGCCACATAAACTCATTTGAGTTTTTCTGGGCATCGTTATCATCGACATTCAGATATTAACTTAACATACAAAATTATACAATCAAGTACCCACATATTGCGTAGGGACATGCGTTAGGGCACATCGCATAAAAAAGAAACAAAATAAATAAGTAAAAACATTAATTTTGGCGGGTAGGTTGCAAAAGAACGTTTCATTTGAAATGACCCTCTTTTTAAACTTTTAGTTTATACTTTCTCATCTCTATTAGCCGCAGTCCACTGCTGTACATAGGCCTCTCCCAATGTACGCCATTTTCTCCGATCCTCCGCCTTCCGCATCCATTCTGTCCCAGCCACCTTTTTCAGGTCGTCCGTCCATCTGGCCTAGGGAGTGTCCTACCTTTCGTTTACCTTCTCGCGGTCTCCACTCTAGGACTCGTTTGCTCCAACGGCCATCGGTCCTTCGACAAACGTGGTCATACTTTCTCATCTATTTGTCATAAACTCACCTTTTCGTCGATGGCCGCCAAAGCAAATATGGTGGAAGGTGATATCTCTGAATTGTTGTCACGGAGAGCGCGTTCTAAGTTCTCCGAGGTGTCATGCACTCCCGGGAGAATTTCGCAAAACCTGCGAATATTATTTACACAATATTAAAATACAATTGTGACTGACGGATACTTTTTTACGGATTTTTTACGGTAATATACGGAAAAGTAAATAAATACTGCTTACTTAATAATTATCTAGACCCTCTCACCCCATGTCATCAAAAATAATGCCAAGACCTCCCTCCCCCCTTTAGTGCTTATGTAATACTTGAACAACCCCAATGGCGCAAGTATAAAAAAATCATAGCAACTTACTGAAAATACGTCAATATTATTAATTTATATGAATTATATTATTATTTAATAATATTAAAGACGATTTTTTCCGTAGCGCACGGTCACGTCTCTGATTGGTGCATACACACGTCTCTGATTGGTGCATACAATGATTACGATTGTCATCATTTTTCGGTCACCATTTGACAGTACGAACAACGCATCTACAGTTAAATAATACATCATTGATGGGAGCAGCACAGCGCTCGCGGCCGTGCATAGTAAACCCTCACCTCTCAGTGTTAGCAGTCCACAGCACAATGACACTGTCCAGCTTATTCTTGTCGCGGAAGTTCTTGATGTCTGCACGTATTTGCAAGTATTGCTCGTGTCTCGTACCTTGGATGAGGTTAGTTGCGCGGTCGGCCTGCGAACCAAAAATACCCCACATTGAATACGGTTCAAAAGTATCTTTTTCATCCAGCCTCCGTGGCGTGGAGGTAATGAAAGCGGCAGGTACAGGGGAGGCGCGAGTTCGATCTTCTCTCAGTGCAAATATTTGTACGCATATTTTGCATTGGTCTGGCCCTCGGTTCTACTAAAGCAATGCCACTGTGCTATCAAAGATACTGCAAAAAATGGTATTAAATAAACTGGCGAAATGTGGGTGCTAGCACCTCTGCCTACCCCTTCGGGGATATAGGCGTGAGTTTATGTTATGTTAATTTAATTACTTGCGATACAGTATTTTTCAATTGGTATTTTAATTAAAGCAAAGTTTGCATTTTTGCCCAGCCCTGATTACTCGTATTTAGGACCAAATCGTGAGACATACGAGGCCCTAGCCCGCGCAATTTGTTTTGTTATAGTCGTATGTAGTAGTAAAATCTATGTTTGGTGAATTTACATAGCATTTTCCCAATGTCAGGAGGCTTTGGCCTACTGTTCCCACGCAGACCAGGTTTTATTTCGAGTTTTCCTTCTCTCACAGTAATATCGGCTACGTATTTTTCCGTTCCTCGCCTCTTACGACACCCGTCGGATGAGATGGGGTGGTCATAATGTATTATTTCTCCGTCAGTACGGATAAGTAGCAGCATATATCTGCAGTAAATAGTACTGACTTGTGTTTAAACAGCAAGCACATGCTGTAAGAACGTTTCGAAGGATCAAACGAACTCGCCAGCCGACTTCGTGGTGAGATTGCTGTATTCTCTTCTGCTTCATGGTGACGTCACGTGGTCGAGCATAAATCGAGAGTGATATATGGTTTATATGCTCGACAACGTGACGCCATCAAAAATACATAATACGAGGATGCGAAATTGAAATCTCATTACGGATTCAGCTGTCGAGTTTGTTCGATATCGAAACGTTCTTACAACATGTGCCTGCTCAGTAGGGTACGGATATGACCGTCTGTGCGCCCTACTTCCATCTATTGTGGGGAATGGTATTATGAAATCATCTTGTGTTGAGAAGGTGTGTATTGATCTATTTTTTTTTTTATACCACTTAGGTGGCAGACAAGCGCACGGCCCATCTGATGGAAAGTGGTTACCATGGCCTATGGACGTGTGTAACACCAGAGGAGCCATACTCACGCTGCCGACCCTGTAAGCGCAGAGTTTCTGTGCCGTCAGTGTGGAGGACAAAGCAGGACAAGCCATTAGTCATCCCACTGACAGTACAAATTCTCCAGTGAGCTCTGGCTACCCTACTCACCGCTGGGAACACAACACCAAGTTATTATATTTCTATATTAATATTATTAAGCTGAAGAGTTTGTTTGTTTCGATTAAGATATAGAAAAAATTAGATCGGTTCAAGCGGGATTCGAATCCGCAATCCTCCCTTACAGGAGGAACGCTCTGGCCACTGAGCCACAGAACCTTCGCCCGCAAATCATCCAAATTCTTCTATACATATATCCGTCTCACGGCGACGGTGGGAAGTTTTCCCTGTAAGTGAAAGATCGCGGATTCGAATCCCGCCTACGTCTACGTCACACTTACATTTTTTCCTATATCTTTCTCGATTTGAATAATTAGCATACTAAATGCTTTAAAAATTTCATTCAATAGTTTGTTTGTTTGTTAGGTTGAACGCGATAATCTCCGGCACTACTGGTTGGAGTGGTTGTAATTAACAAAAATCTTTGTGTTGAATAGTCCATTTATCGAGGAAGGTTATAGCTAAATTTCATCACACTATTATTTATCCGGCAGATTTCCATACTTTTTGAATAGTCGCGTAGTTTCCGGCAGAGCAGAATTTGGGCAACCCCTTCTCTTCCCATGCGGTGTCGTACAAGGCGACTAAGGGATAGGACTGTTAACATCAGACAGATATATATATAGCTCAGATACAAGGCTCAAGTCAACAATAGTGCCCGGAAGACGGCAATAGGCTCACCCCGTATTACGTGGGACCGAAAACAATGATTGGTGAAATGTGGCTGTTAATTCACCTCTTCGGGGATAAAGGCGTGATTTTATGTATTTGAAAATTAATAAATTGCGGGGTTACAAAACAAACGATTGAAACGGGTGATTTCGAAATGTGCCACGTGCGAAACCGGGGTGGGTCAGCTAGTACCCTAGTAGTAGTCCCCTGGTGTTACACAAGTCCATAAGCCGCGGTACCTGATGGAAAGTGGTTACCGTGGCCTATGGACGTGTGTAACACCAGAGAAGCCACACTCGCGCTGCCGACCCTGTAAGCACAGACTTTCTGCGCCGTCAGTGTAGAGGACAAAGCAGGACAAGCCTTTAGTCATCCCACTGACAGCACAAATTATCCAGTGAGCTCTGGCTACCCTACTCACCGCTGGGAACATAACACGAAGTTATTATAACCGCGGTATTCTGTAAGGCGGAGGGATATTAAGTAGGTATAAATATCAGGAACACTGACTCATGAAACAAAACAAAATTTGAAAACAAAGTCACTTTGAATGCCTATTTTTTAAATATGAATGAAGGAAAAGGAATCTTCCATTCGAGACAGTATTTTATAAACAACCTTATTGAGGCAATGGGAAATTTTTATTGTGCCACAGTGAGCCCATTCATAGACAATCCGTTCTTTGTAAACATACTGCACGATAATGTTCAACAGACACGTGTTGAAGCAAAAAAAAGTCGAATACAATAGCCGAGTTAATACACGTGTCTTGGACACGAGGATGTAATAACAAGACAAATGATCTTGGAAGTCTTTTCTTCTTCCTACAGTCGCGGGTCCTTTAAGCGGGGTGTGGAAAAAGCTTATGTTGAGGCCGTCATGATGAGTGTCATCATTGTAACAATGTAATGAAACCTTCTTTCCTGAAACTTTGCATTCAGCTTACTCAGGAAAAGAAAGGAAAATAGGCACTCAATTGATAATTCAAATATCCCTTAACTTTGATTCGCAATAAGTATACCGAGATCTATACATACATACATATAATCACGTCTCTATCCCTGGAGGGTTAGGCAGAGGTGAATTAACAGCCACTTTTCACCAATCATTGAATTCGGTCTCACGTAATAGGGGGTAACAATATTGCCGTCTTCGGTTACTATTGTTGACTCAAGCCATGTACCTGAGGCCGAGTCTGGGCTGTATATATTTGTCCGATGTTAAACAGCCCTATCCCTTAGTCGCCTTGTACGCCACCGCATGGGAAGAGATGGATTGGTCCAAATTCTACTCTGCCGGGAACCACGCTCTATAAAATATACGCCTAAATCTTTACAATATACAGATTACTTCATCAACGAAGTCCAAACTACTCCAAACCGTTGGTGCTACTTGAAATGTCGACCTGACTTTTATATAAGCCGAGGACGCTTACAAACTAAACCTTCTACCTTCCTGTATACCTGTTACGACAGAAAGGAATGCTACATTTCGTAAAATTCCCCCGAAATTTTCCGTCTGAAACTGAGATTATATTTTTGCATATTTTAGCGACTGCCATCTGACCCTCATATCCGAGAGCAAAGCTTGCGCTAAAGCCTCGTCTCTAGCAATAGAATAACATATCAATGAAGATAACATACGTGTCTCACGACCATTGATGAATGATGATAAAGATCGAACAGTCTGTCCTTCCCCAAGGTCCTATCTCTGTACCAAGAAATCTGTGGTTTTAGCCTGAAAGCGCAACAGACGTCACACTTTGTGATTGAACATAGTATATTATTATTGCTTCACTGTTAGGTTAGGTTACGTAGAGTTCTTTTCGCATTTATAATATTAATATGGAAGTGCTCAATGTTTATCTTAAACTGATATTAAGTGGATACATTCCACTTAATACCTAAAGATGACAAGCTCACGGCTATGTTAGCTATCGATCGGAAATATAAAAGATGGCGCAACACTCCCGTAATATGTAATAGATACTTAGTTCTAAAGGTCATGACGTCACAATATACCAGCAGCGGCCGAAAGCGTCGAAACTATATTTATACTTTTTCTAAGTTCACGTAATGACTAAATAATTCAATAAGCTTCTGGCTATCTCTTGCAGTTCACCGGTACAGTATTAAACTGTGGCTGTATAAGCGTATTCCTATTTTTATGATGACATACAGTGCGCACTCTGGTTTATGTCTTTTGCCGACGACATTGTCCTTGTTGGTGAGGATGGAACCGCGGTCCAGAGTAAACTAGTAAAGTGGCAGTCAATGCTAGATGAGAATGTTGGCCTGAAAATTAGAAGAACCAAAACTGAGTACATGATCTGCGATTTCGGCGGTCTCTCTAGTCCCACAGTCATAGCGCTTGATGGCACTCCTATACCAACCTGCTCCGATTTTAGGTACCTCGGTTCACTACTGCAAAGTGATGGAGAATTAGATCGACCCGTGAAGCACCGGATTAACGTTGGTTGGATGAAATGGCGGCAGGTTACAGCAACTACGTGTGACTAGCGAATGCCCCTTCGATTTAAGGGAAAAATTTGTTAGAGCATGATCTGGCCCGCCCGTAAGGCCAAAAGACGGTTGCACGTAGCCGAGATGCGAATGTTGAGGTGGATATGTGATGTGACAAGAATAAACAAAATTAGGAATTCATATATTAGAAGAAGTTGGAGAGTAGCACCAATAACGGAAAAGCTACGAGGAAATCATTTGTCCTGGTTCGGACATGTAATGCGTAGGGATGAAAGTAATGTGGTAAGGAAGGCACTAACTGTGGAAGTGACTCGCTACAAGAGGAGAAGACCTTAAATGAGGTGGATGGACTGTGGAATGATGATACGGTTAAGAAGGAAGTGAATGTTGAGATGACTACAACTAGAGATGAATGGAAAAAGAACACATGTTGCGTCGTCTGACGTAGAAAGAATACGTAGATATTGCTGTAGATTATACACTCGAGAGCAATGAATCCGGGTCACTTAAAGAATGTTAAAAATCTCGGAAACTAAAAATGATAGGTTAATGCAATAAATTGTATTTAATAGACAATGTAATACTCCTTAAATGAAAGTAAAAAAAATATGAGTCACCATACATTTTATTAACACAAAATTACATAAAGAAAAAAACTGCTGATCTCTCCTTAAAACAAAAATAGGAAACATGAAATTTTTGAACTTTATTACGATTTTCTTGAATTTTAATACTTCGTATTGCCTCCTCGTGCTTCCATTACTGCGTTTACGCGGTTTGGCATGCTGTACACCAAGTTCCTTATACGATTTTGGGGAATATTCTCCCATTCCTCTGTGAGAGCAATTTTGAGCTCACGAAGCGTGATTGGGGGAGGGTTTCGTTGTTTTACGCATCTGCCTAGCTCGTCCCAAGCATGCTCGATCGGGTTGATATCCGGGCTGCGCGCTGGCCACTCCATACGAGTAATGTTCATCTCTTGAAGGTAGTCATTCACAATCCTACCTGTATGAGGTCTGGCATTGTCATGCATAAATATAGCATCCTCACCTAAATTGACCATAAATGGACCAACGTGATCATTGAGGATTTCTTCCACATATCTTACGCTAGTTAAAGAGCCGTTTTCTATGATCACCAGCTCTGTGCGACTTTCAGAAGAAATTCCGGCCCACACAAGTACAGACCCACCACCGTAGGCTACTTTTTCTTCGATGCATGCTTGCTTGAATCTTTCCCCTGGTCTTCGATACACTCTGTGTCTTCCATCGTGCTTGTAGAGCATAAATTTTGATTCGTCGGAGAACATAACTTTTGACCAATCTTCAATACTCCAATTTACGTGGCTCTGGGCATAACTTAGTCTCGAAATACGATGCCCACGCTCCAGTTTAGGGCCGTTTGCAGGTCTAAGGGGTTTTAAGTTAGATTCAGCAAGCCGACGTCTTACTGTCCATGCACTTGGGTTACTTCCTCCGAGGCGTCGAAACTGATTGGTGAGTTCAGTTCCTGTGAGAAAGCGATTTCGAAGCATGGTGTTCACCAAGTATCGGTCTTCTCGTGCTGTGGTACACCTGGTTCTGCCCGTTCCTGGTCTGCGTAGGTTAGAACCAGTTTCTTCGTAACGTCGGAGAACTCTTTGTACTGTTGACAGCGACACACCGACAGTCCTGGCTGTATCGCGCTGACTCCGGCCGGTTTCCAGCATTGTAAGTATTCTGGTGCATTCTTCAGGCGTAAGCGACATAATTTCAGCTTGATTAATGAATATAGAGCACTATCAACATGGTTTATGTACCCACATAAATGACAGATTACAAACAAAAGCAACACCAAATGCTGTAATTTCGTAGTTCCATCTTCGAAAGTGGCCCTTTTTCAAATTTGATTTTTTTATGATATAACTTTACAATAACTAAGAAGTTTTAATACCTTCATTTAAGGAGTATTACATTGTCTATTAAATACAATTTATTGCATTAACCTAGCATTTTTAGTTTCCGAGATTTTTAGGATTCTTTAAGTGACCCGGATTCATTGCTCTCGAGTGTATGTATTATTATTTATCCACTAGAGTAGGTAGACAGTGTCATTGTCCACTAAGAGACATAATGACGTTAATCGCTAACCAGTTTTGCTAATGTACGTTTAGATTAAATGTAATATATAAAGTCTTTTATATTTTTCTTATCTAACCGTTTTCAGATTAGCATTTTTTTAATATTTATAATAAATTGGTAACTGTAAGTCAACAAAAAGAAAGAAATAAATTTTCACCTTAATATTAAAAAAAAGAAACCTCTAACCTCTCCAATTAAGCTGAATTGCTTGTGCTAGGAGTGGGTTCACGTCGGTAGTGTAATGGCCAGGATTGGAACCCGGTATCTGTCGATCGTAAGGTCAACTCCTTAACCACTAAGCTACCGAAGTTAATATGCTGAAGGAGGAAAGTAGAAGAAGCGCAATGTATGCCAGAGGATCTCACTAACGTCATAAGCGTGAGGAGGCTTTGATGAGTACGTTTGTGGTGTGGGAAAACCCTCTGGATATACCGCACCCCCAACCCTAGGTTAAAACCGTAATTGACAGCCTCTGTGGTATAGTAGATCGTTCGACTGCTACGCAGGAAGTGCGGGTTCGATTCCCGCTCAGTGAAAATATTTGTATGAACGAATCTGTATATTTACATTGGTCTGGGTGTTTCTATGTACAATATGTATGTTTTTACAAAAAAGAAGTATCAAAGTATGTTTATCCGCATTCTAGATTCCATAACACAAGCTAGTTAAGCTTTTTTTCGTATACAACTTAGGTGGCAGACAAGCACACGGCCCACCTGATGGAAAGTGGTTACCATGACCTATGAACGTGTGTAACACTAGTGGAGTCACATCCGTGTTGCCGACCCTGTAAGAACAGAGATTTTGTGCCGTCAGTGTAGCGGACAAAGCAGGACAAGCCTTTGGTCATCCTACTGACAGCACTTCTACACACAGCACAGCAGGTCTAGATTGCGTTGTGAAGATAGTTGTAGAATATTTATTTATTTATTAATGAATTGTCTCCCACCCCTGTGACCCTGGGCCAACTATGGCTTTGAGATGGCCGATCGCGTAAGAAAAGAGTACTAATTTTTAAGTACAGAGTACCAATTCCGTACTTATTATTAAAATTACTTTCATAATTTACACAAAACAACATTATTCACTCATGATGGTGCCATAGTCACACCATACCACGTCACAATACTTCCGGTAGTGTCATCACACGTCACTGTGACGTCAGTGCGTCACGCCATGACACGTGATCTGTATTGTAGTGCCATTCACTATTGTGTACATACTGGTCACTGTGTGACTGTGAATCTTTAGGGTCGATTATAGCAAGGAAATGAAACAATTGAAAAATGTTGTAAACCTATGTGGACTATTCTTTGCCGCAATAAAGCATCAGACTCCATTCTCAAGCGTCTCCTTCTATCCTTTTTATATTTTCACATGGTAGGCAGGATTGTATGCAAGGCTGCAGCTCGTGTCTCGTGAGTTATGTAATGGTAGAAAAAAAATTACAGCATGCTGTCCCTGTATATCCCAGAACGGTCAAGCTGTGAAAGTACTATACAAATGAAGGAAACACTGTACTATCCCAGTTGTATTTATAAACTTATCAGTTTATGACATGTACTCATTTTCATGTTGAACCATTGAAACGTTGAACTTTCTTTTTTCCACTTATGTGGCAGACAAGCACACGGCCCACCTGATGGAAAGTGGTTACCGTGGCCTATGAACGTTTGTAACACCAGAGGAGTCACAGTCGCGCTGCCAACCCTGTAAGTGCAGAGTTTCTGTGCCGTCAGTGTAGAAGACAAAGCAGGACAAGCCTACTACCATGTAATATTGACTTCTTAGACCAATGACCTCTCTCATTAAAGTTCACAGGAGGTCATTGCCTCATCAAACAGATACTTTTTATCAATTTTATACATATTGCATAAATTAGATAAAACTCGTCAAGAGAACTAGTCGTTATCATATACATACAATCACGGCTCTCTTCCATTGGGTAGATAGAGACTAATGTCTTTCCACTTGCTACGAACTTGGTATACACGATTGGCTGCTTTTACCTTTATAATTGATTTCATACATGTTCGCCAGTTGATCGGTGTGGTGAAGGAGAAAGAATACAAGTATTACCACCCCATCCCATCCGAAAGGTGTCGTAAGAGAAGACTAACGGAAAAATACGCAGACGATGGTACCAACCCGTCTGGCCAGCATGGAAACAGGAGGTCTCCCTATATCGAGAGTGGCTATGTCGATTTTTAGTAGATCTTTCAAGCAATTATCTATAAATATGATTAAAACCTTGCTGATTAAAAGCTACATATCCTTGTATAATTACTGTTATCCTTGTTATTTATTGTTTTATTTTAATCACTATTACTGTCATTAAATTGGATTTTAATTTTATTGCAATTATAATTAGTTAATACCTATTGATGTAAATACCGATTTTTATTTGTATTTATCATTTTATTTATTATTTGTAACCAACATAGCCAGATAAGAAATTGTTACTAACCCAATGGAGCCAAAGTCGCTAGAATAAAGTTTTTTTTTAATTATTATTAGAACACCACACATAAATATTTGATTATAGTACAATTTATGGGTTAGTTTTCCGTATTAATCCACTTCTAATAATAGTAACATGCATGAGCGTACTCGCCGTCTCGTATCTGCAAGGTCACACCACTCGCACATAGGAATCAAATGCGAAAATTAATACTACAGGCAATTAGATTCACCTTCACAATGTTTATTAAACTGGGGAGTACGAAAAAGCGAATGACGCTTTTTTTTAACGTACGGGCATCCCCTAGAACCCCCCCTTTTCTCCCCCCGCCGGAGCTGATGGAGGGATTTAGTTATGTTAGTTATGTCGGTTTAGTTATGAGTTAGATTACTTATGTCGGACTCGGACCAACTAAAACCGCACGGCCACCTCAGGGCATCAGTTGCCGGGATTGAGGTAGCCTTTGGTATATCCCTCGCGCACCCCGATTGACCCAGGGCCCATATAAGGCCCCCTCGGATGTGGGACTACGGCGTTCCTATCTTTCCCCAGAAAAGGGGGCGCGCATTACACGCCGTCTCGGCCTGCTTCTACTAAGGTGACAGGTGGCTCCACCCGTCAGCCCCAGGTCCGCGTTCGTTGAGGATGGAATTCGTTCAACGACTTCTGGTGCCTGAGTCGGCTTCGCGCATTGCGGGCGGGGTTTTTTTTTTATACCACTTAGGTTTTTTTTTTTATACCACTTAGGTGGCAGACAAGCGCACGGCCCACCTGAGGGAAAGTGGTTACCGTGGCATATGGACATGTGTAACACCAGAGGAGTCTCAGTTGCGCTGCCAACCCTGTAAGTACAGAGTTTCTGTGCCGTCAGTGTAGAAGACAAAGCAGGACAAGCCTTTAGTCTTCCCACTGACATCACAAATTCTACAATGAGCTCTGGCTACCCTATTCACCGCTGGGAAAACGACACGTAGTATTATAGCCGCAGTATTCTGTAGGGCGGAGGTACTTCCCCAGTCGGACTGCTCAAATGGGCGGAAATACCGCCGTGTTTGTACCTACCTCCTCGTTTTAGTGCGCAATGGCATTTCCGCCAGGTATGGCTTTGGCCTATGACATGGAAACAAGACCTCTGAGTCGGAGGTCGCTCAATCACCTCCATCATCAATGACCACGGGCTTCAGAGTGACCGATTTGGATAAGAACTGTACATTTAAAAGGGTTACGCTACACTCAGCGGAAATGCCTCGTGGATCTAGGCCTAACGCACAGAAGATAATGTCTTTGACAAAAATGTTATTCTAAACCCCTACCTGATTAGCAGCGATGAAGTCGGGGTCATATATGGCAGGTCTCGGCTTCATAGTGGCCATTTCTTTCTTCAGCTTCTGTTGGAGGTCGTAGTCGAGGACCTTAGCGCGAATCATTGACTCGGCCAGATTTAACGGGCTTATGTCCCAACCGTCGATAACTAAGACAAAATACTTTAGTTAGTCTAAACAACTCACTCTAGGAGAACTATTATACTAACTTTGACGTAGAGTATAAGTAAAAACCAGAGGCATATAACATAGTCGTTATGCCTTATGCCATATGTCATATACCATAAATGCCAAATGCCTCTTGCATTCTAAATCAAAATCTAAAATAAAATCGTACGTATCAACGCGATTCTCTTTCTGTCTCCATCGATAGTGGCATATCGACTCTTTGCCACTTGTCATTCTGCCGTGAATGCGTTATCGAAGGCTCTCATGAATTCCCCCAGTGTATACATATGGGTATGCTTCCCCTTTGTGACGACGGCATCCGAGGGATATTACGCATGAAAAAAAGAGGAGAAATTCTCTGACAGCTGAACAAAAGGGCTCGGTGGCAGACATTGTGCTCTTCATTGATTTCGCATGTTACAGTAGCCTCTCTGCCAATGTTTCGTATTGTTTTAATTGCCTATGTTAGCGATAATAATCAATTTATTCATTAAAAATGAAAGTACACTAAATAATGAGTGGGGGAGCTTACATAAGTCATCAGGATGTATCATCGGAAGCAGGTTGCACATCGGTATATTGACGTCGTTGCCTTTCTCGTCCATGCCGAGGCGTACCGTTGACGATTGTGTGATGGATCCCACCCTGAAAATTGCTGCTGATATAGCTCTTTGAGGTTTATTAGTAATTATAATACTATCTACTAATCATCATAGGAGAGCCCCTGTGGGTTATTTGCTGTTCTGGTCGTGCTTCGGAGAGTACGTTAAGCCGTCGGCCCTGGTTGCCATACGAACATCTATTGCAGTCGATGTGTAGTTGGAGCCCTATAGTGTCTGGTTTAACTCCAATATTTCAATATCGCAAATGAGTAGTGGAGGTCAAATAGCAGTCGCTGCATAGAAAATATCGAAGATCAGTTAAAACCGCAGTTAGAAGTGGACCGTAGACTCGAAGGTGAAAGCTTCGGATGCTCATGGGTTTAAAGCCAGAATGAAAAGAAGAATCATCATCATCATTCAACACTTTCACAGCCCGGGGATCGCTTACGGCATTATAGGAGCGACTGCTGCTCAACCCCAAGGAAAGAGCCTGTGCCAGACCCTCGTCAGTCAAGGCTTGCATAGTCTGGTATTTAAATTTTGTTGGTCCAAAACTTGGTCCAGCAACAGCTCTCTCCATTGCTCTACAGAGGTTGTTGGTAGTGCAGTTGAAGGGGCACAGCGAGCAGGAAAGCAAATGTGACATGGACAGGGATTGGTCTCCGCAATTGTAGAAATCTTGCGACTGGTCGATAAAGCCCCATTTTGCTATTCTTTTACTACAGCAACCAACTTGGGTCAACAGGCAGTTTAAAAACTTCCAAGTAATGCATTTGTTTCATTCTTCCATTAAATACCTCTATTCTTAAAGAATATTTGGCACCTCTATTCACAAAGTTAAACCGGAGTTAATCTATGTGTATGTAGGCAACTAATCTAATTACATTAAAACTATTAAGGCTTCCTCACTTTTTAACCGGGTATGTAGCTTTGACTCACCTGTGGTTTTGTATTCATAAAAATTCAATACATAGGAAAGTATTACATTACAAAAAATTCACCTCGGCCTAACCCTCTAGGGATGAAGGCACGATTATATTTATGTATGTACAAAAATCTAACAAACTTACAATACATCAGGTTATCTAACCAGGAAAGGCAAAAGACCATATGCGATGGAGCAAAAACAAAGTTAAACGAATTTTTATTGTAGTGGTAAATACTGAACAATTTGACTTTTTAGGGAAGCCTCTGAAGCCTAATACGACAGCCACGAGTTCAAGTTCTAGTGGCAAGCACCTCAGTGGTTATGTCAGAGCTTGTGCCAAAGGGTTTGTGTTCCTGAAGGAGCATAAAGACAGTGGAAAGCTGCTTTTACGCTTCCATGTATGAACATTAATCAGTTCATTTCAATGCATTACGGAAAGAGTATCATCTGCAGAAAAAAATAACTTCAGGCTTTTTGATTGATGTGCAGTGCTTGGTTGTCCATGGTGGTCTGCTGTGTGTTATCATATCTATAGAAATCTGCACTGTGAGAGGCTGCCTTTAGACATATTTACAGATAAGACTTACCAATTAGAATCCATTTGCCCATTCTTAGTGTTCCATGAGAGCTGGTGTCTATTTGCCAAAACCGCTGCGGTGAATGTGGAACCGTTATTGCCACCCCATCCTACAAGCATCACACCCACTTTGCCAACTTTGCGCTCAGTTCGGAGACTCAGTGTTTTGCGGATTGGTTTTACCTGAACAATCAAAGTTACAATTCATGATTTTTTTTTATTTTATCTCAATATTTTTTTACAGTGGTTGATGTGCATCAGTCTCATATCATTATTTATTTATTTTATTTTTATTTATAGCTTTATTTGTCAACAGTACAAGTATAATAGAAAAAAAACTAAAATAAAAGTTGATAGTGCTTGTTTGCAGTTTCTATAATATAGCCCCCTTGGGTAAAAGCCTTCTTCATCTCTTTGACCTATGACATACGTCTCATATCATTAACTCATAATTTCATACTAAATCCATGTAAGTTCCTGTCATAGTTTCAGTTCTGGAAGTTTACTTTGAATGTCATAGGAATGCATTTACTTTTTAATGGCATTGTATAACATTATAACGTACAAAATTAACTTCATTATCTATACTATAGTAATAATGTGAGGAGGATGATTATTTGTTGAATGGGAACTTAACTAAAGAGGGTATGTTGAAAAATATTTCAATTTATTATTCATACAATACATATTTTTTATGGAACATGTTACATAGGTGCACCGAGGCTTAAAAATATACAAATGTTGCTTTGCTTTTTCGTGTTGACTATGATGAAGTAGATATTAGATGTTATTGACTATCTTGAATATGCTCCTTTAAAAACTTGTAAGAACTACCTCAAATCAGAAATTTAAAAATATATACTATTAATTATATTTTATTTTATACAAAATTAGACATCCCCTAAATTTTAAAAAGTTTCACCAAGTCCATACAAAAAATATTTTTAAACTAGCTGATACTAGCGACTCCACCCAAGTAGTACTTTAATCCCATTCCCAAAACCAATGGGAACCTATTGCCAGGACAATCATCCTGTCTTATTCCTAGACTATGATCTATCCCTGTGCAAAATTTCAGCCAATTCATTCAGCAGTTAGAGCATGGTGGAATAACATATATTCAAATATCTTCACAAAGTTTCACGTCTCATTTTAGTTGGATAGGATAGGATATAAACATATAGATTCTTAAAATGGTCTATGAACTTCTTAATGTTAAAACATATGAGTTACCAATAATACAGAACTAATTCATTGGACAACAGGGCCCATATTTTTTTTTTCTCCCATGTGTATAAGGGAGGGTATGAAGCAGCATAAGTGAATGTCTCCCGTTCTATTTATTATTCTAGAATAGGTATATACCACTTAGTTGGCAGACAAGCACACGGCCCACCTGATGGTAAGTAGGTACCGTGGCCTATGGACGTCTGTAACACCAGAGGAGTCACAGTCGCGCTGCCAACCCTGTAAGTACAGAGTTTCTGTGCCGTCAGTAGAAGACAAAGCAGGACAAGCCTTTAGTCTTCCCACTGACAGCACAAATTCTCCAGTGAGCTCTGGCTACCCTACTCACCGCTGGGAACACAACACGAAGTTATAACCGCGGTATTCTGTAGGGCGGAGGTACTTCCCCAGTCGGACTGCTCAATCGGGCGGAAATACCGCCGTGTCCTACCTCCTTAGTAAATTATATATATCCTGCAAATTGATGATAGATACCGGGAAACATAGATACAGAAAAAATACTTACCGAGAAGCTATCCGATGTTTTAGTGACTAGTGTCTCATCATATTGGTAGTCTGAATAAATATATTCCTCCGTGTATTTCACATTAGGGCTGTTAATAACTACAGGCGGAAACTTTTCCATTTTTCAATCTAATGGTCTTTCTATTACTTGTTTCTACACAAAAATACTATTCGCCTTCAATATAATTATTCAGATCTTCGAACACTTTGCCGATGTATTTCAGGGTTCAACTAAAAACTAATACATAAGCCGGTGCGACAACCTTCAACAATTATAGGAATAGTTCTTATGAGAATTACGACCACAACACTTGAATTGAATTGAAATTTGAAATGAAATGCGTTGTTGTGCGTTGACATTGACTTGACAGCACTCGTGTGGGATGGGCTAGGGGAGGGGGCACCGGGTGGAATTGGGTGGGAGTGGTGGGAGGTTGAAGTTGATTGGATTATCACCACAGAACATACACGAATAATGTACTGGCAACATTAACAATATCCATGGTTCCAAACTAGATAGTCAGTAGCTTATACGATAGTATCATCGCAAAAATTAAATGATGACTGTATAATCTGTTGAACCATCTAACATGCATAGGATAGTCTGTAACCTTTTGACAGCAGCGGCTTAAGAACGTAAATATTACATTATTCGTATAACATATTTCTTTATTTACTGAAAAAGAAATATTGAAACTACCTATCATAAATTTCTACCCATTTATAACCTAATAAAACACTAACGTGTTTTACACTCGCGTAATAAAAAATATAGCTTCTAGTGTTCGACACTAGACGCTGGAAACACTAGAAAGTAATTATTTAGCATTTAATAATTTTATGATATTTCTTGATATCCTTAATTGTAAAATTCTGACTTCATATGTGCTCTTTATGTGCCTAAACTGAATAAATGGAATCTTTGATTTGCAATCGTTTACACTTTTCAATCACATTTATAGGTGCTAATTCCTGTAGCGATTTATTAAGCTCCCTGTTCCGGGGTAATACAAGAACATCATAATTCTCACACTCCCAAAGACCTTAACTGTAACAGACCTTAAAATCACACACAAGGACAATATCATCAGTACTTGTAACGAGTGTACGTTCCTGGGCTTTGCGATGGACAAGTTTTGTAACTGGAAGTCGCACATCAATAAGATATTGACTAAAATTGACCGTTTTGTATACGTACTCAGTAGAATTAGACAAATTGTTAATTTACATACAGCAGTTATAACGTATCATGCCTACGTATCCTCGGTGCTCCGCTATGGAATTGTCATATGGGGTAACTCTGTGGAAGCGGATAGGGCATTTGTAGCCCAAAAGAAATGCATCCGTGCAATGCATGGGGTAGATAGGCTAACTAGTTGCAAACCACTGTTTAAGAGACATAAAATTCTTCCCCTACCATGTTTATACATACTGGAAATGTGCATTTTTGTGAAAAAACATTCACACCTGTTTATTAAATTGGGAGACATGCCAAACAGCCGAACAAGGCATAGGAATAGATTGCACATCCCAAAGGTGACCTTAGAGTTGTGCAAAAGAAACTCGTTTAATATGTGCATAACATTGTATAACCATCTACCAGACTGGTTAAAAGAACTCAAAGGAGCCCCATTCCGCAGGAAATTGTATGGAATCCTAAGCGAAAAGGGCTACTACGCGGTAGACGAATATTTAAGAGATGAAATAGCAGCTAAAAGTGAATTATTAATTAATTAATTGAATTTTCAAATTTTTATTTCGACATTGGGTATTTTATTGTAATTTCATCCTATTTATTTATTTTTAATTTTTTATTGATTGATTAAATTTAATTTTTAATGGAATTCTTTCAAATTGATTATCCAACAATTAGCTGTTTTATCTCATTTTATTTTAATTTAATTTATTTTGCATTTTATTTAAAGTTTCACACTGATCCATTCTTTATTTTTTTTTTTATTATTATTTTTGCTCTGACATTGTGAATTTTGTTTTAATATGACTGGCTGGAGTTTTTTTTTTTTTTTTTTTTTTTTTTTTTTTTTTTCTTCTATGGCGATCCCAACGATTCCGCCAACAACTCAGTTTTTATGTAGGTACTGATTACTGATCGAAATAACGTGTGAAAGTACAAGTGTCAATAAACCAAATTTCTTTTCCATATATACAGTTGATTTGGAAAGAGGCCAAAAGGTTTATGGAGTGTTGAAATACCTGAAAAGAGGAGACATCATTAAAGCAGACACAATGTTAAGTGTTAGAGCAAACGAGCACAGTTTTACAGGTTAATATTGTTAAGATCTATGAAGTAACATAATGTATAAATGAGTGGGGAATTGACATAAGTCAGGAGGGTGTTAAAGTTGGCAGGAAGAGGGAAATCGTTTGAGGGAAGGAGATCATATAGGGATCCATTCAACCTAGAACATGAGAAGAAAATGTGGTCAGGAGTTCCTTCGTCCAAGCCACATTCACACAGAGAGCTATCCCTTATCCGTATCTTGGATAAAAAAACATTTGTGCAGGCATGACCCAATCGCAGACGGCAAATAACAGAGGTTGCTCGCTTAGAAGCTTTGCGGAATTTAAAGAACCAGGGTTTACACGGTATGTCATTTTGGATTGAAGCATAATGCCTACCCTTAGATGAGCTGGACTGGGACCAATGCACATTCCACTGAGATGCTAAACATGTTTTGGCGAGAGAGAGTAAGTCCTGAGAGAAGGATTTGAATTGGTCACGAGATCCACTAGTTGAAGCCGTCCTGGCAAGAGAGTCCACCACAGTATTACCCAAGATTCCACTATGTCCTGGTATCCAGGCTAATGAGACCACGAGGCCTTTATTGTGGCACCTAAAAAGTGAGTGTTTAATTTGGAGAATTAAGGGAGATCTAGATTTACTAGAGAATTGGTTAGCTATGATGGCCAGTAAGCAACTCTTGGAATCTGTGAAAATAACTGATTTGCTGATACTGTGAGATTCTACGTATAGTAAGGCCTCCAAAATGGCAATAGCTTCTCCAGTAAAAATAGTGTTAATGTTGGGAGATTTAAAAGACAATATAATATTATAATGAGGAATCCATACGGCAGATCCAACACAGGAGCCATCAGACAACTTGGAGGAATCTGTGTATATGGCTATTGAGTCCTGCCATTTTTGGCTGATTAGTCGTTGTAGAATCCTTTCGGCATCTACCAAATGTTTACTAATGCCAGTGTCCATATTGATATCAGGCAAGTGGATTATGGATTCAAATGGAATTTCAAAGAGGGGGTTAAGTTTTGATTGGAAACAGGGGAAAGGAAGGCGAACATAATTCACAAATGAATTGAATAGACGAGGATGATCTTTATGAGTCCAATACCCACCAGATGAAATATACTCAGACAGGGAATGTAGCTTAGGTATCAGAGGATGGAAAGCGAGTTGAGAAGTCTTATAGAGGTATCTATCGGAGAGGTATTGTCTTCTAAAGAATAAAGGAGGATCAACACACTCTAATTGTAGAGCATTTATTGGCGATGACTTCATGGCACCCAGGATTATTCGAAGGCATTTCGACTGGATCCTATCTAGCGAAGTAAGAGCTGTTTTGTTGCAGGGTTCAAGAAGAAAGGATCCATAATCCAGATAGCTGCCAATCAGAGCATTATACAGCAGTTTCTGGCAATAGGGATGAGCTCCCCACCAGACACCGCCCACAGACCGTATGATATTTAATTTTTTTTCACACTTCTGAATGGTATAATTAATATGCTCTGTCCCTGATAACTTGGAGTCCAATATCATACCTAAAAATTTGACATTATTTTTTACAGGAAAGATTTGGTTTTCGCAAGAGATCACACAATCGGGAATGGTACGGCGACGGCTGAAGACTACAACCGTGCTTTTCGGGATTGAGAGAGATAGTCCATGATCTGCAAGCCAAATGTGAAGGTAGTAAATAGCAGAGTTCAGTTTTGTCACTGCATCCGATATTTGCTCTGAGGATACATACAGAGCCAGATCATCTGCATATTGTAGAATGTTGACGAAGGAAGTTACAGAGAGATCTAAATCCGATGTATATATACTATAGAGAAGGGGGCTTAGTACAGAACCCTGAGGAAGACCCTTCCAAATGATTCTAGAGGGGAGGATAGAATTTTGATACTTAATTTGAATATTCCTACCAGAGAGGAAATTCGATACAAAGTTAACAATCTTCTCTGGAACACTCAGCTTTTGCAACTTTTGCCTGAGCACAGGAAGAAGAACATTGTCATATGCAGATGCTATGTCCAAAAACAACCCCACACAGAAATTATTTTTGGACATTGCAATCCGAACATCTGTAGTAAAGATGGATAAACTATCGGTAGTGCCCAAACCCCTACGAAATCCGAACTGGGTTTTAGAAAGTAGACCCTGACTCTCTACGAACCATTCCAATCGGTTTTTAATAAGGTGTTCTAAAATTTTAGCCATTGTGCAAGAAAGAGCAATGGGGCGATAACTTAAGGGATCATCGCTAGGTTTGCCAGGTTTTAAAATTGGAAGTACAATTTGAGATTTCCATTCTTCAGGGGGAATACCAGAGCCGAAAATTAAATTTAGAATGCTTAAGAAAAATTTTTTGGTGGATAGACTACTCTTAACAATGAAGGAGTATGGGATGCCATCTACTCCAGGAGATGAATCCTTTAGTGGTTCCAACACCGCCAGAAGTTCGTTAAGAGTGAAAGGAGTATCAAAGTGATGATTAGGATGGGAAGAGGAGAGGTGAACAGAACACTCAGAAGAAGTAGGGACTGATGGAGGAGCCAATTTCTGCGCGAACTCTTGGATCCAGACAGAAGAATCATTTGAAGCTATGTGGTTAGATGATATGGAGTATTTAAACTTTCTAATATTTTTCCATACCAAGGATGAGCGTGTACGTGGAGATAGATTCTCGCAAAACCTGTGCCAGCCATCACGTTTCTTTTGGGAGAGGAGTCTGACTGTTTCAGCAGCCACCCTTTGATAGTCCAGGTAATTTGACCGGGACATATCTCTTATATATGCTTTTTCAGCCTCTTTCCTCTTTTTACATGCAACTGTACACGATTGATCCCACCAAGGTAAGGAAGGGAGATTCTTCCTAGGAGGTTTCTTGACTGGAAATGACTTGTCTGCAGCAATCAGGAGAGCTTTCTTGAAGCAGGAATATACAGAATGATAATTATCGGAGTTCGGAGTTGGCAATAGTTCTATCTCTCGATCCAGCCAACTAGAATATACCTCCCAGTCAACTCTTGAGAGGTTGTATTTAAGAAGGGGATTGAATTTAGGGTTATGCACTTGGCTGGTAAGTGATGATATGAAAATGGGAAAATGATCACTTCCGTGGGAGTTACTTAATACCTGCCATAGAAGACATGAAGAGAGAGAAGGAGAACATAGCGACAGGTCAACAGCAGAAGGGCCAGGATGCGACAGAGTCGGTCTGCGAGTTGCGCTGCCGTTATTCAGAATGCAGAGGTTCAGAGAAACCAACCAATCAAGAAATGAAGAAGACAAGCTATCACATTGATATGATCCCCAAGAGGTATGGTGAGTGTTGAAATCCCCGAGGATGATGATAGGAGGAGAGATAGAAGATATGATGTGAGAAAGGTCAGCAAGTATGGAAGAATCAGGGTATGGAATGTACACAGAAAGAAAAGAAATGTTCATTGATCTAATGCCAACAATATGAAATAGGTCACTGTGAGGGGGGATAGAAATTTGGGAGAATATAATACTTCTGGAAACCAACATAGTGGCTCCAGCACGGCCGTCATTCCTGTCATCCCGAAAGCAGGCGTACCCAGACATCCTAAAACGGGAATTGGGCCTAAGCCACGCTTCCTGAATAGCAACAATGAGCGGCTTGTATTTATTAATTAAATATATTAATTCATTTTTTTTATTATGAATACTCCTACAGTTCCATTGCAGAAGGGGAGGGAATTTGACTGGAAAGAATTAACAGCTGAGAAAGTTTTACTTTAAATTTGTCAGGAAGCTCAGTGTCACTGAATCTGGTTAACATGTTGATGAGGGTGGAGAGAAGTAAGTCAAGAAGGTTATCATTTGATGAAGATTTTGCTTGTTCAACTAAGAGAGCCGAGCCATTAGGCATGGAAGAAGGGGGAGATTGGGTAATATGGTTATGAGCCTGTCTGTCATAGCCAGGACTCGAGGCAGGGTTATGTTGTCTATGGGGGGAGTATATTGTTTTCCTATAAGAGATTGGAGGTGGGCCCTGAGAGAGGGGAGAAGACAATTGTTGGGAGCTGAGGGAGGAAAATTGTTGAGAACTAGGCTGGATATTGTTTGGATGTGTAGGACGAGTGGTGTCTGCAAAAGATTTTCTCACATGGGGGAATCGAGCAGAAGCCTCCATGTAAGAAATATTCTCCTGCGACATGGTTATTTTAATTGACTTCTGACGTGAGTGTTCAGGGCAAGAAGTGTCTTTGGCAGAATGGGGACCAGAGCAAAACAGGCATGTGGGGGATTGAGTGGAGCAAGTTGTACCCTCATGGGCTTGGCTACAAAGAAAACATCTAGGAGAGGATCTGCATTGAGAAGTGACGTGTCCGAATCTACAGCACTTGAAACACTGTATTGAGGGGAGGACATATGTTTCAACGGGTAAAGAATTATAGAAACAATAAACATGGGGTGGTAATTTTTGACCAGAGAAAGTGACAACTATGGTCTGGGTAGGCACATATGTGGGGATGTTATTTTCACTTATGACTCTCCTATTTAACCTCCTGGCCTTCATAACAGATCCAAAGCCCAGTGGAACCTCTATGGATTGAACCACCTCCTCCAAGGTCCATTCCACGGGCACCTGCCTAATAATTCCCATACGGGAACACGCGAACGAGGGAATTGAAGTTTCGTATTTAGCCCTAGCTAGAGCGGGATGGGATAAAAAATTGTTAGCATCGTTAGCGGACTTAAATTCGACGGAAACTCTGTTTCGACCAACGCGTTTTACGCCTCCAGGTACAATATTTTTAATATTGTTGGTAGATAGGAAATGTCCAAATTTAATCGATCGGAATACTGTTCCTGATGACGCATCTCCTACATCTCTGGTGACATGGACTAAAAAGGGGCCTGAGTCCGATTCAGAATAAGTGGCAGGCTTATCTGCGTAATCCGGGTGAATATAAGTGGATTGGACGGAAGGAGCAGATTCAGTCGGATCTATTATTATTTTTTTATTAGCACCAGGGTCTAGCTGTGCTTCATTTGGGCGTTTTTTGGAGGAAGAACTAGTAGATCGATTGAGAAGTAACCTCAGAGGATCTTCATCACCTCCCGGGTCGGGTGGATGATGGTTATCCATATTACAATCCTAGGTTAAATGCTACTGTTAGGACTTACCCAGACAATATAAGTAGACTAAGCACACACAGACACCACAAAAGCAATAAAATACTTCAACAACACAGTATTAACAATGATATTTCTTTTGAAATTGACGACCACTTGTAGCAAGCACGATGTCACCGATCCAAAAAAAAAAACCCTGGCTGGAGTTCTAACGACAGCGAAATTAGTTGTGATTGACTTGTATCCCTCAATAGGTATTATTATTTCAACGCCACACGGCAGAATGTGCTGTACTTGTGAAAATTATAAAACCTGATGTTGTAACCATGTTCTTTGAAATAAAGATGATTTGATTTGATTTGAAAGATAGGCCCAGGGTCAGTCGAGAAATAACTTATTGGGCCACCTTACACGCCAGCATACGAGACTTTTGGCAAGCAAGATTCTAGTCGGTTCGAGTCCGACAATGCTGACCCACTGGTCAGTGAAGAGTATAGTCTCTGTGTAAATTTTGAAACGAAAAAACATTACACGACATATTAACTACCATAAGAAAAATTGTGCTATCAAAAGTTAAATGGACCGAGGTAGTTCTAATATCATTGTGGGAATATCGTATTTTATCGTTAAGTTTTGGGTGCACGTCAATCCTTTAAATTAGTACCTAATGGTATAGTAAATTGCTCTTCATTTATTTTACAATAGATAATTATTTCATTAGTAAACCATAACAATAATGAACTAAGTAAGTAATTACCATTTATTAAACTGCTCACCTTTGGGTGTATATGTCCCCACCAAGACCTTTGGGCCCTCTGTTAATTGATGGATAAGACTCTGTTGTTGGTTTTCCAACCGGTATCCCATTTGCTAAAGAAGTATATTTTTAATTTTAACGTTTCATAAGTGCCGATTTAATGTCCTAAACAGTATAACAAAATTACTTTTTATTTAGACTTCCCTTTCGAGTTTACTAAGTTAGACGGCAGTCGCTCCTATAAAAGACGTATAAAGCTACACACGGTGCTAACTTAAATTGACAACGATTCGACGGCAACATCAAAAGCAGTTTATGAACATGAATATTATAATAGTCACTTATGATGCAGCGATAATAAATCCGAAAACAGCTTAAGCCATACCAAAATGAGGAGGCAATATTAGCCATATTCCTAAAGCCATCGAGGACAAAGCTGAGATGACGATGATGACGATGTTCATGCATTAATTAGGTGAAAGTTAATAATTTGGGTCATGTTACAAAGGACATGTCCACCTTTTGTATGGACGTTGGTTTTTTATTTCCAATAAAATCCACTATGCTTCAAATTACACTGATATTTAGTAACTAAAATTAGAAATAGGACATTAGTTAGGTAATAATTTTTTAATCTTGCATTTAAGAGAAAATCTATAAGTTATTATATGTTAGTAGATATTTTAATTCGAGGATGGCCATACAATTTAATTTTTTATTAGCAAATATCGCTGTCATCACTTGGTCACCGCTGTCAAATGTAACTTAAAATCACTTTCGAACCATGCTCGAAAACTCTGGTTTCCCTTCATTATGTATAAATCTCTCTTGAATCATGCTCATTTTTGTAATGTATTAATACATTCACAGTGCAAATTACACTTTTATCAATATATAGGACTTCTTTCTAGATCATTATAACTACAGGATCAGTTTTTAACTTGCATTTGGTAAAAGCAAATTGTTCCAGTTTTCTTTTGGAACTGCTACAATCTCTCCCAATCATCCGTGTAGTGACGGAGATAAAATATAAGTATCATCACCCCATCTCATCCGAAGGGTGTCGTAAGAGGTAACTAATGGAAACATACGCAAACCATATCACTGCGAGAGAAGGAAAACTCGAAATAAAACCCTGTACCAACCCATCTGGCCAGCGTGGAAACAGTAGGCCAAAGCCTCCCAACATTGGGAGAGGCCTAGTCCAGCAGTGGACTGCGATGGGCTAGTTGATTGATTGATTGATCTCTCCCAAATATTTTCGGTCAGCAACAGTCATACTTTGACAACTAGTCGATATATTACATTTTAATTACACCAAGCAGCTTCGCAGGAGGATTACAATGGTGCAGCATGAGTCTCATAAATTCGAAACACTACATGTAAACGATATCGATAAGTATTTATAAATAAAACAATAATAGGTAACGCTTTTCGTTTGGACATGGTGTAATCTATCAATTTTTCTTTATATTTATAAAATCTCACTCAAAAAAACAAACTAAACAGTCCACAAAAGCATAAACAGAATTGACCTACATCTGTCGTCATGCATGACGCGTCGGTGACGGTGACAAGTTGTCAAACTTATTTTTTTTTTATAAGGCACAGGCAGCAAAAGTTTTGTTAGTATTCAGCCTTAAAAAATACACCAAACTTAAAACGACGATAGCTCAAAATTGCATTAACTTAATATTCCATTTTATAAAATATAATATTAGTCAAATGTAACACTAATCAATAATATTTGGTTCCTTGATACTGGATTTTTTTAAGAATAAAATGCCATTTCTGGACATCTCCTTAATAATAATATAAAGGATACATATAAAATGAACGTGAAGCCAAAACAAGCAACCTTTTAAACTATTGCTTAATTTGATTAGCACACGTTTGGTTATCTCTGTGATTAGAGTTAATAAGTGTGTCTTGAATTTTTTTTATTTGTATTCTATTTTATTTTACTATTTATTAAATCAAAATGCCAGCAAATTCAGACTATGACTATAAAAAAAGTACAAAATATTATGCTGGTTTATAGAAAAATATTTTACTTTTTAACAAAGTTTAAAACGAAGGGAAGATATTCTCGATACTTTAAAAAATGAAAATTGACATCACTTTGCCAATTTTTGCTATTATCAATGAAGATTTTAGTAGTTATTTTAATATAAAATATTTTATCAAACAATTTAACATAAAACTATATATATATATATATATATACCTACTTGTTTGTACTTTTAACCCGATTACAATAAAGTGTAAGAATGTAGAAGCAGTGGATTAAAATAGTACATAGGTATTTATTCAGTCCAACTTATTTAAATACCAATTATTGTTTAAATATAGAATAAATAAATATCTATTATATTTATAAACTGATTTCTTGCTCCTTGACTATCCTAATGACAGTATTTTGTTATTGATTATACGTACTAATCTTATTATAATTAAGTATAGGTGTAAATGTAGGGATAATAATAATTTATACCTACATAATAATCACTTCATAGGAGGTACCTAATAAATAGTATGTTTTACTTTATTAAAATATCGTATATTTTAACGCTCACAAGAATTTAGAATGGCTACATTGAATACTTACCTATATATTATATTAAGTATAGAATAGTGCACCGAGGTAGTATACATACATATACAATAGGTACATTATTTTATTAAACCTCACCCACACTCGAATCAACTTACCTACAGAGAGCATACATAGAATACTTACTTACATAAATACCTACCTACCAAAGGTACACAAATTGTAATGTGATATACCTGCCTAGGTAGGTAGGTACGTCAGATAAATTTATTTGCGATACATATTCACACAATAGGTAAATCCCCCTCATGTTTTAAATTTTCGGCTTATTATGATGATCAAACGAAATATTTAAAAAAAAGTATACTCATTCAAACGTAGTCTACCTTATTGCCGAAGGATGGAATTTATAAAAACAAAACAAAACAATTTCATCCGTCAGGCAACCTATTCTCCCTTTTGCGTTTGTGTTAGTGCTACTTTCTGTATGTGTACCTTGTGCTTGTATACATATACGAAAGAGATTGAAGTACAGCACACACACATTCATACCCCTACTAACAATGTACTATCTACCTACCTAACTCTAATTTATTTAAAGGAAGGGGCCAAAAGTGGGTTGAAAACTTTGATAAACATGGAAAATAAGATACAAAAATATTACGTTGGATAATTTATAAATAAAAATCGCAAAAACTTCACCAGATACGTATAAGTATCAATGTTTATGTCAATAAAACACCACGGTACGTGCTAGTGTATTTCCGATTTATCGATGTAATGTTATTTTATGCGTTATCTATGTAAGTGCGCACCTATGTAATTAATATTTCGAGAGTACCTATAAAATTAAACACATTCCCACATACAAGATATGCCGCTAGCCTATAATACAATTTATAAAGTTGTATATTAATTACGGTATAATAAAGCATGCGGGGGACGAGGGGGCGCGCCGCGCTCTCATATTCCGTATATTGATTGTGTGCGAGGGGGCCGGGGCAAGGAGGGGGCCACGGCGTGCCCCACTCTGTTTTTTACGACACGGCTTTCTGTGTAACATAATTATTGTATTAATTTTGTGAAATGTTTCGGTGTTATTTGTGAAAAATCGAGAAGTCGGTAAAGCGATTTACGAGGTAAGGAATTTTCACCGGCATGATTTCAGACAAAAATTCCGTTTTACCAAATAAAATATAAATAAAATTTTATAGCTCTAAATTCCGTCGGCGGCGCGTACCTACGGTATATTACACTGTCATACCGCGTACGTATAGTGTTTTTTACGGGCATCGTTCTAAAAATAAGTTGTAATAATTATAATTTTATGTAGCGGTCGCAGCAGAGTCGGTTTTCTGTCGATGATCCATCAGTCGTGAAGTTGTGTGATTTGTGATCTAAAAGTGTGTGTGGTGGTGCAGATGCAGGGGCTGGTGAGCGATAAGACGTTCCACTTGAAGTGGAACAACCACCTGCAGAACTTGAGCCAGCTGTTCACAACTATCTACTCGTCGTCGGCGCTCGCGGACGTGACGCTCTCCTGCCGCGACGGGACCCTCAAGGCGCACAAGCTCGTGCTCTCAGCATGCAGTCCGTATTTCGAACAAATATTCAAGTGAGTACTATTATTTTTAGTGTGCAGATGCAGTTCATGTAGGTTTAAATATACAAATTTACTAATTTATAACACATCAGTTTTAAATCTGTTCCATTTGGTCATTATGACATCATTATTTTTTCTAGTGAAGTTATTTATAATACCCAGTAATGTATACAGACATGAGCAATGTATATTTTGCATTGAGCATTGGCTTCTAATGACTATTTAAAAATATTTCAGGCATATAACTATATGAATAAAATAATGTTACATAAATGTCATAGGAGTCGAATTTAACTATACTTGCTACAATTTTATTATCTTGTGATAACAGAAAAATGTCTTGTTAATAAATATTGAGATAATATTTAAATTACAGTAGAGTTGGTATAATGTTTGTGTTTTTTTTTGCTAGGGACAACCCATGTCAACATCCAATAGTGATCTTGAAGGGGATCCCATTCTCAGAGATCAACCTCCTGGTAGAATTCATGTACAAGGGGTCTGTGGATGTCCAAGAATTGGACCTACAATCGCTTATGCATACAGCATCAGAACTAGAAATCCGAGGGCTTGCATATGAAGCAAGAGATAATGCAGCTCAACTACTCAACGTTAACCTGGAGTATCCATCATATCCTGCGACCACTGCAACTGCACAACCAACGGCGGCATACTCACAAGCAAGAACTGATGTCGAAAGACTGAAACAGGTGAGTCATTCTATTAAATGTTTTATTAACATTAGTTAAGACAATTTTACATCCTGTACTGAAACTAAGAGTTCTATCGTCTTTGTCTATTTAATCTGCCAAATTAACTTTAATTAGGCAATAAAACTGTATATAGCCATATAGCAAGACTAAAATTTTGGCAACTGGCCGTTTAAAAAAAAGTATGTTATTGTAATGAACATCTACATTTATGTTATTCCTATTCAAATGACGCAATTAAAACTTTTAGACTGAATTTTATGGCATACAACAAAATAACAATTAGTTATCATTTACATGTAATGCTACCTTATTATTTTCGCTTGCCGGTTGCAAAATATTTGTATAAAAGTGAAAATTAAGACGATTAGGTCTTTGCCCTAATATTTTAATTCCTTTAAGGAGGTAAATGACTAAAACTTCTTTCATATTTAATCAAAAACAACAAAAAATTTATATTCATAAATTTAAATATGGAACAATCAAATTATAAATAAAAAGTGGTTTTGATAAAAATCTTAAGAATGGAATAGAAAAGCATAGTTATTTTCTCATGTTGTTGTTAATTCTTTTAGGTGCTAATTAATTGCAAAAAATTCCATTCTTAATGGAATACTTACTCCTTGGGTTTAACTGTTCTGTATGAATATTGCTATTTATTATGAAATGCTTTGAGATACATGTGTGTTCATTATTCTCATTTACATACATACATTTTTATTGTCAGTTATGTTGACTAAATGTTTCATATGAACACATACGGACTATTATCATATTATTTTTGTAATTTAGGCATGTATTTCAACTCGGGTGATTTTAAGTGACATTACAGATAGTGATATTATCATTCTGATTATTTTGCTATATTATAGTCAAACTGACTGACATTCAGATGTCTTATTATTTAGTAACGTTTATTTTTCTGCTACAAACAAGTATAAATTCAAAAGAGAAATTTATAGCGTTGGGTTTTTTTAGTGTCACACAAACATAGGAACTGCAGATATAAAAGATACTGTTCTTTTATTTCTGTAGATATATAAACTATAAATGATAAAAATTTTGTCTTTTCCACTGTATTCCTAAAGGTTAATAATGTACATATATTTTAATATACTAGGCAGGTTAACAACGCAATTCTATTGTTTATCAGGTAATTTATCATTAAATAAACGTCATGACGTCATTCCATTTTTCGTATAATACTGAGTCATGTTAAACAACATTTTTATTTACTTAAGTGCTAACTGTTGGGTATTTCCTTTATCTACATATTAGGGTTTTAAATTAATTTTTTTACTAATAATTTTATAATAAAAAATGAGCCTTGAGCTTTTTCAATACTGTCAATCGTATTTAAATTTTGAATTGAATGAACAGCTTAACTGCAAATATACATTCCTAAATTATTCCTTTTATTCTGTGCTCATTGAAATGTAATAAACTAAATGCTCATTATTCATTTTAAATTTATATTTTCGACCAGTTGAAATAATCAAGAAAAAACGATCGTTTATTGCTTTGCTATCTGAAGAGATGATACTCCAATGTCAGTGCTTGGAAGAAGACAGTTTTTTGGTCAGTGGGGACGGTCGAGAGTGGAGGTCAGCCGCATCACAGTTAAGAAGTTGGACAGACCTTAACTGAGTTGGGAAAAGGCTCAGAGAATGATGATATTTAATTGTCCCCCTTTTTACCCGACTGCGCTAGAGAGGGTAATGTGTTACGCGCTTATGTATGTATGTATGTAGTTTTCTTTGTTCGCCTCTACAGGCCCGACGGCTGGATTTCGATGAATGGGGTCTCAAATGAAAGGTATTCATCTGCCGAGTCTCATAGGCTACATAAATTGTCAACAAGAGACTTTTCCTTCAGCTTACCATTAGGCGAAGTCTAATTGACGTGTCATCATCGTCTCTGCGTTAGTTCCAGCCACATCCGAGGCCTATTAGTGTTAATATATAATTCAGGCATTCGCTCACTTCTGTAATAAGCCTTCTCTTAATTTGCAGTCTAGACCCTAGTTCTGATTTTCGCATCCAAACCACCCTCCATTGAAGGACCTGAGTGAGGTCTCCAAGACCCATGCTCTTAGTCGAGAGACGTATGCTTTGTAGACACCTCTCGCTTCAAGCCATCGCTCGCTCTGTAACCCGCAGGGAGACATGTTTTACCGCGGTCACATGCAACTGCGAGGACGTCATGTCGTTGAAGGAGATTGTGGATAGAGGTAGAACTTGAATACGTCATCTCAAGCCCTGCTTCCGGAGTAGGCAAAACATTCTGAATAATCAGCCCAAAAATAGCTTCAGTCCTTGATAAACTGCACGAGTTTCCGGTACTCCTTTGTTTAAAGTACGGGTATCCCCTCGGATACTCCCCCGCCGGAACCGGCGTGTGTGTGTGTCGGACTCAAACCGACTAAAACCGAACGTCTTGGGTAATTAATTGGCGAGAGTTAGGTTGCCTCTGACATATCCCTTGCTCCCCTGCTGATCCAGGTCCATCAAAATGGCCCCTGTCGGTTGTGAGATTACTGTTTCCCCATCTTGCCCTGGATAGGAGGAGACATGGAACGCGTGCGCGCTGTCGCCTCGGGTGATATTCCTGTACTGCCATCAAATATTTCATGCATGCCCGCCATCGTAGCGCACCCTCCCATCTCGTCCCGTGGGTCTCGTATAAGGCGACCGGGATAAGTTCATCCGTCATGGTCGTCGAACCATTACCTACCTATCGTTTGTATGACCCCGAAGGGGTAGCTTCGGGGTCATACAAACGATTCTGTAGAAACTGATTAGCGTGTATTCTATCGTATATATCTTTCTTAAATCATATCGAGTTTCACTTTATGTTCATTAGTAGTCTATTTTCATAAATATATTTTCTTGATGATTAATTAACTACGTACGCGGTACCTACTAACGGTACTGCATATAAATTCACACGTATATGTTAAGAATAAGAATGACAGGTCAGAAGTACACCAATACCGGCGCGGCGGTCGTGTTTGAAAGGTTTAATGATGTTAAGTTCGTGAGAGTCAAAAGGGGCGGAAGAAAATTGAGGGTGATTTTCTTTGATATATTGAGGGAGGTAATACTAAAATAACACGTATATCTTGAAGAGTATTGACCGTTGTTAGATGTTATATAACATTTCGTAACGAGCTGGAATCTTTATACCGTGTACTGAAAAATCGATTTAATTACTAGCGGGTTATTTTTTTAAATACTGGTCGCAGACGAGTATACACAACAGCAAATGCACTCCTTCAAGAAATCCATATTGTAGTTACTTGAGAAAACCACTGTAGGGAGATCATTACACAGCATAAGCATGCGCGGAATGAAGATCCTTATCTCCTACCACGTTGTTAATAGTTTATTTCCCCATGCTGAAGTGCATCAATACTTTATAACATGCCACACTATACTGTACAATACCGCGATCAATACACTCCAACTAATATTACACAGCGATTATATAAATATTATGGGACGTGTAAAATTTACTGCTTATTCCCCAATTATTAATTTCTTATTAAACAGCCTGTATGTCTAAGTTCAAGTCATCCCCTACACTAATCTCACTTTCTACTTAGTTTATGTAAGGCGCGTACTTCTTTGTAGAAAGTCCGGTTTATTTAACTATTTCCGGATTGTGCATCAATCACAAGTTTTGAATTTAGAGACACAATCGGTTGTGTTTCGTCGAAAAATCGTGAGCAAAAGGACAAGATTTTATACCTGTCATATTATTTTATTACCTGGTTCCTTTTGATTTAAAGGAAAATAAGGACGTTCTAAAAAAAGCTTTTGAACGGTCTTGGTAATAATATTCCATAATATTAAGTATTGGTGTATCAGTGAGATAAAAGCTAATATATCCCTGTAAGGCCTCGGGCCCTTTGTCCAGCTTTATGGACTTCTCAATAATGTGGTTTAAAATAAAACAAATTCGGAACCTCATACGTTGCGGTCTTCAATACTCTGGTACTTTTAATAACAGATGACTGACATGACAAATAATTAATGATATTTAAAAAACAGCCAGTTCAAAGCTATAAAAAAATACAATGCGCTCGGGGCCTTACATTGAGTTTTTTTAATAGTGACAATCCTACTTAAAACCGGTTCTAGTGTTGTAAAGATTAATTCTAACATTACAATTTACATGGTCATTTTTATTCTTCAGTGTTTCGCACCAATTAAATCTATGTTCTTACACCGATAATAACGAACAATTTAAAAAAAAATTAGCATGCAAATTGTAATAATGTGAAATCTTAGTCATATATTATTTTGCCGAGGAGTCATTGTGGATGTAGTCACAACATGGCGGTACATTCGAGTACAGTTATTTATTCTACCATTTCACATTGTTAATATGTACATTATAATAAGTGTGTAGATGTTTGCTGTGATAGAATCCGAGTTTTTTTTTCTTTTTATTGTGACGATGCCGACGACGAACGACGCTTTCTTATTAAACCTATATTTACTCCAAGATTTTGTTATGCTTTAGAATTATTATATATATACCTGTAGGGAAGTTTTAAGTTTATAAGGTGTGTAAGATTTAGGGTTATTATATATTTTTTGTGACTAAATATTAGAGTTATTAGTAAAAAAATACAAAATAATAAACATGGTAAGCAGTTCAGTTTTAATTATACTCGACGCGCGTTTGTTACGGACGTCTATACATTAAGGCTAATTTGCAAAAATACTCTTCTGACCAAAAAATATGTGTTGGACATGTATAGAATTTTAATTTTTAATTCAAGTTTTTTAATCACCATAAATTCTTTTGTTTGTTACTTTCGAAAACTGTTGTATTACTTCCTTCCGCGTCTCTGTAGCACATGGCCTTATCTTACTAAAAATAGGCTAGGACTTAGAGTTGTCTGTTTTATATTGTTTTATATTACAGACTCAACTAAAGTCTGTAATTTAAATTTTTATTAATAACTATTTTTATTAATAACGTGTATATATTTACTAAAATAAATGGGACAGATAATTTTATGCAATAAATAGTTACGGCACATCCTGTGAAATAATTAACGATTGTCAACCCTAGTAAGGACTATTCCACGGACATACGAATGTATACACGATACAATTCAGTCAACAAAATTAATAAAATAACCCGCCCCTAACCGCTCCCGGCGCAAAAGTGTCCGTCACACTCGCCGCGTTTCCACGCTGGATTGTGATGGCCAGCTTTTGCACCAAGAACGCTCCTGAACGGGAGTCACCTATTGTCTCTATGAGCTTGTTTCCGATATCTTTTACAAGGCCTTGCTCCAGCACCCCTAGATCTCCACCGCTATCGGCGCAAAGTGGTACGTGGCTTTAAATCGGCAAATCTAATACAATATTCCCACACATTATTTAAAAAAAATTTTTTTTTTTGCCAAATTAATACAGCTAGAAGATTTTGCTATCCAACCTGTGCCCAATATATTTCGCTCCGAAACGACCAAAAAATCAGTGTGTTTGTAGGGCGTGCTAAGAAAATTAGCCAATAAATAGTGAGAGGGATTATTAGATAGGGGTAATAAAGAATAGTTTCGCTATTACAAAGCGATTCTCAGAAGTTATACAAAAATCGTTTACATTTGTTAGACACGAATGTATTTACTGTATTGTGCCCATATAAGGCAATCACACATGTCATGTGCATACATAGTGTTGCTAATCATCCTTGTGGCGACAGAGAAAGAATACAAGTATCAAAAACCCATCTCACCCGACGGGTATCGTAAAAGGTGACTAAAAAATATGCAGACGATATCACTGCGAGAGAAGAAAAACACGAAATTAAACCCTGTACCAATCCGTCTGGCCAATGTGGATACAGTAGACCAAAGCCTCTCAACATTGGGAGAGGCTTTTGTCCAGCAATAGACTACGATGGGCTAATAGATTGATTGAAGATAAAAGTCGGGATAAATAAACAACAAGGGTGTAAAATCTCCAAGATTTTCGAGGCCCAAGCGAGTCTTCTATGCTATTTTTGGCCTTCGCTCTTAAGTACCCACCATTGATAGTGCAGGTTTCATATAAGTACATATTATAGTAGATGTAGGCACCTATAGTTAAGAAAAGATAAACCGGTCATGCGTGAGTCGGATTCGGGTACGGAATTGGTTCCGTGCAAAACTAAATTGAGGGACGAGCTTATGTTACATAAACGTGTTTATCTTTTGATGGCATTGACTTAGTAGTTTGATTTTTACAGCTAGAAGGTATCGCAGATCTAAGTATTTGGTGTATGAACTTCATCTTGATACCTTCAGGTATTATTGAGAAAAATGTCTTGACAGACAGACGGAGAATGAAGTGATCCTATAAGGGTTCTGTTTTTTTGTTCTCTTGAGCTACGAAACCCTAAAAACATGTTTAACTAAAGGTGAAATACCGGGTCAGTCGTGAAATTGCTGTGTATTATACATATGCTAAAATTCAAATAATTTTATATGCATACATACATATAATCACGCCTTTATCCCCGGAGGGTTCGGCACATGTGAATTAACGTCCACATTTTACCAATCATAAAATATGATCCAACGTAATAGGAGGTGAGGTTATTGCCGTCTTCCGAGCACTATTGTTGACTCAAACCATGCATCTAAGGCTGAGTCTGGGCTGTATATACATAGGTTACACTAAAAGTTTCCGGAACTGGCCACTTACATAAACAATATTTAAAAATTTATTACAACATTTGAAAATAGAACTCTTTGGCTGTAGAATACAGTTTGTTTCATCTGACTGTCTTTTGTTTTTACCTTGTGGCGCCATTTAAAAAATTGTGTGTCTGCATCAACATGGATTTAACTCGGGAAAATTTTCGTAGTATGATTTTCTACGATTTTAAGTGTAATTTGACGGCTCAACAGAGCATCGCTCGGCTTGAAACAGCTTTTGGCGATGAAGCTCCATGCAAGACGACTGTTTATAGCTGGTTTGCAGAATTCAAGCGTGGTCGTATCAATCTCAGTGACGAATCTCGCGATGGTCGGCCGTCCACCGCTGTGACCAACAAAAACATCGATGCTGTGCGCCGTATGATTGAAACAGACAGGCATGTGACCTACCATGAAATTCGCGCATCCTTAGAAATAGGCATGAGTCAAATACAATCAATCCTACACAAACATTTGAGTGCGAGAAAGCTGTGCTCGCGGTGGATCCCACATAACTTGACCGAGGATCAAAAAACGGACCGCGTCACTTGGTGCAGTGCCATGCTTACCAGATTCAACGAAGGTGCGTCAAATTTGGTGTGGGACATAGTAACAGGTGACGAAACATGGATTTATTGCTACGATCCCAAAACAAAGCAGCAATCGAGCGTATGGGTCTTTCAAGATGAGCCGAAACCAACCAAAGTGGCGCGCGTGAAAAGTGCATCTAAGCGGATGATTGCTTCTTTTTTTAATAAAACTGGACACGTGGCTACTGTTGCTTTAGAAAATCGTCGTACTGTGAATAGTGACTGGTACACGACCATTTGTTTGCCGGAAGTTATTGACGAACTCCGTAAAAATAACCGTAAACGCCGTATCATCCTGCACCACGACAATGCTAGTTCTCACACGGCCAGACAGACAAACGACTTTTTGAAGGCGAAAAATGTAGAACTCATGAGTCATCCTGCATACAGTCCCGACCTGGCACCTTGTGACTTTTATCTGTTCCCAAAAATTAAGAACCAATTACGCGGCCAACGATTTTCATCACCAGAAGAGGCTGTCGAGGAGTATGAAAAACACGTTTCAGAGGTCACCACAGAGGAGTGGCACAAAAGTTTTCAAAACTGGTTTGATCGAATGAAAAAGTGCATAGACGCCAAGGGAGATTATTTTGAAAAACAATAAATTAATTTTGTACCTTTAATAGTATTTTTTCATATTCATTCCGGAAACTTATAGTGCGCCCCACGTATCTGTCTGATGCTAAACAGCAATATCCCTAAGTCTCCTTGTACGACACCGCTGAGAAGAGATGAGGTGGTCCAAATTCTACTCTGCCGGGAACCACGCGGCTAATTTTATATGTCTGGCAGTAGTTGTTGTCAATTGAAAGATTCCATTACTAAAGTACGTACAGGTCAAGCTAATATAAGCGTATCAAAATGTATAAATACAATGTCTACACAGGCATATTCACAATTATTACTTAAGATATGATGATGTACACATTTAGATAAACCCGATATATTAACTGTGAAGCCAAAAAAGGACTTATGTAGGTATGAGTTTAATCTATATGTTCTATGTAGACTCATACCAATGTGTTCCCCATTTTTTGTGTATCCCACCCAATATTTTTTTTAAAGTCCAAGCTGCCGGGGTAGATTTAGGGGCAGGTTTTTTTGCTGTCTGATCTCCCAGCCCTGAAAAAAGGCCTGCACCATAGCCTCGTTCGTTTATCTTATCAAAATAATAGACGAATAGGTAAAAAAAACAGCTACTAGCCGCGTAGTTCATGATTGTGTTGCCGGTCGTGGGGCATTAAGGAGACAAAGGGGTGAAGGGACAAAGATTAATTTTCTCGAATACTACAACAAATTCTTAACCAATTTACTATTTTTTACGATATATTAAAGTTCGACAATGATTACAGATTGTTATTTTTAAACTATCGCTGTGTGAATTCATAATTTTATAACGGTTGGGGACCTATCGCGATTAAATCGTGGAACTTACTAGAGATTGTTTACTAAAAGTATCACCCTCCAACGTACAATCTTGGGCGTGAGCGTTTATCTGCCGGATGTTAGTCTTCAACCAGGAATGTTTCTAATATTTCCTTCACAAATATACTTACTCAATTCTTAACAAATTATATACTCGGGGATAGAATTAGTCTAATAGGTGTATATTATACCTGCAATCTGCAATATACCTAACTGACTGACAGTCTCTGTGGCGTGGCAGTATTGAACGCGGCCGCCATGCAGGAGGCGGTATCCCCGCTCAGTGCAAATATTTGTATGCATGTTTATGGGTGTTTACATTGGTTATAAGCCGTCGAGTTCGTATGGTAACCGGTACCATAAGAACGTCTATGGTAGTCGTTACGGGTAGTTGTAGCCATAAAAAGTTCAAGAACACAACACGTGCATGTCACCCGCATACGGTGGATAATATCCGATCAAGAACCAAGCGGTTTTGAGACTTTCCTTTGTCGCACCATTAAGGCCTGGAATTCATTACCAGTTTGCGTGTTTCCTTCTTTCTACAGTCCCGGTATGATGAGGCCGTCAAGCTGAGTGTCACCTTTGTGTCATAATGGTGACCCTCTTTTCTAAGACTTGGCCTTCAGCTTCAGGCGAGGCAAAGTCTAATTGACGTACATACAAAAAATGAACTGAGTAATTGTGAAATCTAAATTTTGATTGAATTCAACGCGTTTCCTTTCATTGATCGCGATCATCAATCACGTATTCAAGTAGAACAAAACGAGTTCTACGCAATGAAATGCATTAAATAAGTTAAGATAACCGAGCTTAGTTGAACGGATTTGTTCAACAGTTAATTAGATTTCATCAGACCCAACGAAGAGTCAATGTCGTATTTATTTAAACAGCATTAATTAAAGTACAAAATATCAATATTAAAACATAAACATACAAAATAGATTTGCGATTATGTCGCGTCGAACAACCCACTCCACATCGTTCCCAGCGCAAAGGTGCCCATGATGCCGGCCGCGTTGCTTCGCTGAATCGCAATAGCCATCCTTTGCCCCAGGAACGAGCCAGAGCGTTGAGTTGAATTGACCAAGAGTTGTGTTACATCACCTTGTTGAAGTTATGTTTTTTTTTACCACCGCATCATAAAATAAATAAGTATTATTCCATATACATAATATTATGTACATAAATGTAGTATGTACCTACTATATCAATCGTTTATTATCAACGTTCAATATTATTAAACAATAATGTATTAAAATTAAAGATAAATTTGGTTTCTGTAGATAACTTTGGCTATGAAAATAAAAAAATATAATAATTATGCGATAAAGTTAATTTCAATGTCATATCTTTTATATCTGAAATTATGACGAATTTTCACAGAATTAATTGTTGAAATATATAATATCTACGTACGCAGGTATAATAATATAATATTTATTGATTACCCAATAGATGTACGATTGCCCCAGTTTTGGGTAATAGAATACCTATACCGGTGTTTTAAAAGCCTAATTGATGCTAAAAAAAAACAGAATAGGAATTTTCTGTGTGACCAGAAATGTAGCTAGTAATATACTCTTCTGTCTACACCTCCTGTGTTAACCTGGCGTGAGTGTATGCCCTTTACATATAACATGATGTACGCGTTGAATGCTCCATTTCTTGTGCATAAGTTATGAAGTAGGAATGAAAATATCGATTGTATAGCTTATCGAGACGAATTATAAACGAACAAAGAATCTATTTTCACTGCAATAATTTAGAAACAGCAAAATACTATATCAGTGAAATTCAATTATTTATCTATACATCATCCATTTCTTCTGTACACATACAATAAACGAATAGTTTGATATATTGCTGAATTTCTCATTCACTTGAGTTATTTATTTATTTTTAAAACTATATAACATCTATTCTAACGTGCCTTTCCCTCGTGGAGAATAAGATATCATCGTTACAATAACTTTTAACTAATAGTTTGAAAATCACGTTTGTTACCAAATATACGACAACTATTAGAAGTTTTTTTTATACCACTTTGGTGGCAGACAAGCGCACGGCCCACCTGATGGAAAGTGGTTACCGTGGCCTATGGACGTGTGTAACACCAGAGAAGCCACACTCGCGCTGCCGACCCTGTAAGCACAGAGTTTCTGTGGCGTCAGTGTAGAGGACAAAGCAAGACAAGCCTTTAGTCAGGCACAAATTCTCCAGTGAGCTCTGGCTACCCTAGTCACCGTTGATTGTGTTCAATATACAGTCGACTTATTTACTTACATATTTATTGCGGTTCAAGGTGAAGTACAAAAGTAGCAATTACGCCTATAGGCTACAGTTATCTTTATACGAATATAAAAATTTGCATGCCCATTAGGTGGAATACGAAATGGACACATGACTTTCCAAATCTGTAAACAGTAAGGTATACCTACCTGTATTCATATAAAATTATGATTATATTACAGCAGGAAGTCTCTAATTGATTGTTTGCGAAATATATATGTGTTTATAAGGCCCATATAGACGTTCAGAGTTAGCTAACATCACCTGCAAGCCGGTATGGTATACCTACAGAATATCGGAGGACACTGGTTTTGTAAAAGCCAAAATAAACCAAATATGGAATCTTTGTTGCGACAGCTATAGTTGTAATCATGTCTGAGCTCCGAGCCTTATCCCTGCCATATCAATGCTTCTGTATAATTCACACCTAATACCGCCTGGTATATCTTAACAAGACGTTCACCATGTCTTATAGCAGCTTCGTGCTATTAATTCAGGCAGAGGCAATAAATTTTTTCGACAGTTTCATTAGTCATACGGTAGTCAACCAGTAGAACGGCGAGACTTATAATTTACACATAGTAGGACGGACTAGTGTAATTTGCCAAAATTTAAGATAAGATTATTTTATTAATATAAGTTTTATTACACCTTACACGGATACAATTACAACTAATTATAATATGGACATTAATATAATATTAAGTTACACTGCCATTCTGGTATCATGTATGCGTACATTTATTTGTAACCAGAAGCAAGCGTAATATGTAATTTCATAATTCGAATCGAACTTAAGTATGACGAACTTTTTAATGGCGTAATTTCTAAAAATCCTTCCATAATGGACGCTTACAAAATAAAAAGCTGTCAACTGTCAAAATTTGAACTTTGTTACACCATTCTCGAGCCCCTTTGGCCTTTTCCATCAGGTCGGCTGTTCGATATCAGGTTTCGGGCCTTCCTTACCATTTCCACTGGAACCCATTCGTCGTCTTGGCGCACAGTCTGCCGCAGGTCGTTGATCAAATCCTCTCAGATTTGCTTTCATCCTTGTCCGAGGTGTCAGAAATACTGTCGAATGAACTATGGAGGTACCTACCCTGGGGACGGAGAAAGAATACAAGTGTTGATCTTTTGGAGTCGTTTTTGCGGATTTGTATGGCGACATAAGAACCCAAATGCTTATAACATCGTCAATTTGAGGGCTGTTTTTCTTTAATAAACTTGTTTATCACGATAACCTTATAGGAAATCGACTGTACATAAAAAACTAAATTATTTATCGGTACCTACAGCACATTATTACATTTTTGATGCTGCCCGTAGCTAACGACTATGGGTACTCACAAGATAGTATATGTCCTCAATATTATGTCGTCAACTACAATTATTCCATAATTACGTTAGTGTGCAATTTGTCATAATATTTCCGCTCGTGAACATACTAGCGTGCGTCTCTGGGAGGTGTTAGTGAAGGCTCTTGGAAAAGGTGGGGTTAATACAATAAAACTAAAAAAAGTCTCATCAGAATTTTTATCAATATTCGAAAAGACCTATTCGCATCGGACCTCCCCTTATTTCTCCAGAACGGTTAAACATTTCAGTATTAGATTACTGATAAAAATGCTGCGAATACATTATAATAATATCTTACTTTGTATAATTTACGTAGATAAAATGAAGTAGGTAGTTAAAATTTGTATAAATAGGCTTCTTAATTAATTTTTGCGTTACTTCGAAGTAAATAATCACAGAATAGCATATTGTGTAGAAATATTACAATGTTCCTACATTTTAACGTATCATGGTGTGGTAAACAATTATAGAAGGTAATCGGCTATCGATTTTAGTCCAAAAATACCTGACATTATAACAACGACGCGATTATTATAGGCCATTCGTAAAATAAGTTCATATTCATACCAACGAGGGGAGGAAGCTAACGCCGAACATGACGATGCTATTTTTTTTTAAAGTATAATATATATAATATCTTTACGGTAATCAATATTTTGTATTATAAATTTTTGTTATGATTTAATTTTACGATTTTGGCAAGCTTACTACAAATTTTGCCGCAATAAATTTGTTAATAACATAAAATGAGGCAATTAAAAGTTAACCAAAACATTTTTCTGCAGCATTTTCAAAATGCAACACTAAATATCTTTACATAATAAAAATGTGGGGAAATATTTGGATGCTATTCGCTAAAAGGAGTTTGTAGAGGAAAGTTTTTGTGATATACCTAATTGTGTGATAGCTGATAGTCTTCTCTTACCTTTGCTTACCCATGTCATGAATAGTCATAACCATGACATATAAATATAGAGCATATCACTGAAAGGATTGGAACAGATGAATTCTAATTCTTTCTAACTGATGTCATGTCTATTAGACAGGTGATAATTCGATTAAGATTGGAAAAAGAGAAACGACTTTTTTTTTACCACTTAGGTGGCAGACAAGCACATGGCCCACCTGATGGAAAGTGGTTACCGTGGCCTATGGACGTTTGTAACACCAGAGGAGTCACAGTTGCGCTGCCAACCCTGTAAGTTTAGAGTTTCTGTGCCGTCAGAGTAGAAGACAAACCAGGACAAGCCTTTGGTCTTCCCACTGACGACACAAATTCTCCAATGAGCTCTGGCCCTACCCTACTCACCGCTGGGAACACAACACGAAGTTATTATAGCCGCGGTATTCTGTAGGGCGGAGATACTTCCCCAGTCGGACTGGGGAAGTACCTCTGGGGCGGAAATACCGCCGTGTCCTACCTCCACAGACGGGACCTGAACAATGGACTAGTCCCTTATACCTATTTGACCGAGTACCGAGTGCGATGTACGTGTAAAGCACTCGGCGCTATGTTCTCACGCACCGAGCATCGGGTGAGTGCACTATATCGCCTTTCCACTCAGCGCGTGTGATCAAGGCATTACAGGGGGAATGCTCTGCAATCCAGTATCGCGATCCAATAATATGGACACGAATCATAATATAACGACAAGATCGCGATGTATATTGACAGCTGTTAGATAATAAATGCAGCTTAGTAGCTTACTAATTTGATTTAAGATATTATGATGTGTCTCAAATGTCCACATGTGATGCGAGGCCGATTGGTAATATCTTCTGATGACGGGAATTATAATCATCTTTGACAGATTCTGCGAATAGCCATTCGTCAATATGGACTGGCCAATAAAGACATCGTTTTTAAACACATTCGATCATTTATTAGAAGCGTGTGAACATTATATCGATATGTTGAATCGATTTGCATTTTCTAACAAGCTTAAACTGATTTACTTTTATACTTGGCGTCAGAAATATATGTTATTGAACGATTTATGTGTAGTCATATAATATATTTCATATAATATAAGTTCATTACTAAAAAATCAACCATCAATCAGCTGTATACAGGTTTGATGCCTTTAAAATACATAAAGGATGTAGCTACGAAATCTTCATCGAAAATTCATCAGCGTATTTCATCCAGTCTGCGTACCATGAATATCATCACGACTATTAAAAGTAAACTGCTTTCTATTTGAAACCGACAGCCAGCAGGTAATTTTATGATTTAAAAGTTTTAGTCATAGACTTCCGCGTCGCGACATTTTCTTTAGACAAATTATCTGGCGATTTTGCTGAAGTTACCCAATCTTTTATGAGTATCCCTTGGAATTCTATCGACAAAGATAAACGGCACTTATCATCAAAGAACCACTAACAGATGCCACCTGCGATAAGTTATCAAATTGTTTACACATATTTAATTTTTGTAAGAATCTGAATATTAATTGATTAAAAATCTCTCGAATGTAGGTAATCACATCTAAATTACTTCTGAAAACGCTATCAGAGAGTCAGATAGTTTTTGTACCATTTGTCTTTTGTTATTGTCTGCTGTGCAATGCTCTCAGCGTCGAGCGCAGCGCTGGGACAGCCTTGAGAGAGATTGTCATTGGTCGGACTGCATGACGTCACTGGAAATCGACCAATCACAATCTCTCTCAAGACTGTCGCAGCGCTGCGCTCGACGCTGTGTACTTAGAGAATTGCACAACTGCACTGGACTACAAATGATGATAGTGGACTACTCTCCTGTCAGTATTCCTAATCCTTGTGCCAGACATGCCAGAACATTGCAGTAGTATCTTACATTCTTTCTTTTAAACTAAATTAGATTACGCTAAAGTTTTTTCTGAACCAGGTTTGTGTTTCAGACCAACATAAAATAGAATACAACGCGATATCTTTGTATGTTTGGAAGCTTTGTTTTTAAGTAAACATGAATGTAACATAATACTTACGTCGCCGTTTACTGCTCCCGCTACTGAATGATGGGATAATCTTATATATACCTAGGTGACATTTGTTTTTTTTTTACAATTTTTTTTTATATGAACTAAGTAAAACCATGTAGTGATTCATTACCATAAGAACTATAGCTTATATTTTATTTGTTTGAACGCACTAATCTCAGGAACTAATTGTTCGAATAAAAAAATTGTTTTTGTATTGAATAGTCCGTTTATCAATGAAGGTTTAAAGCTATATATCATCACGCTACTACTTAAGAGATCGGAGTAGTGATCATAAATGTCAACAAATCTGGCAGATTTCCATACATTATTTGAAGACTAAAAAATTACTTACGGGTTTAGAGGGATGATATGATATTTCTAAATATGCCAAGAGCGAAGCTGGAGCGGGTTAGCTAGTCATACATAATATTGGACAATTAACCTGAATTAGGGCCTATAAAATTCCTTAATAACCCCTAGAAATCTATCCTAAATAACCTTAGGAATCTAATTTCTAGGTAGGTCACCTCATCATCATCTACTGAGGAGGTCGCCCCGTCGTCAGCTCTTATTTTCCTTTGCTTAACATTAACACGAGTTCCAAGATTGTTAAACTGGCCCTGAGACTTCATTCTAACATCTCCCATGGGAAATTGTATGAAACCAAGTCAGAAGCTGACTAAACAAAACGGAGTTCTCCTCTGTGTATGGTATCGGATAGTGTCCCCGTGGATTACTAATGTGGAAGTGTGCAATTGCATGGGATAAATTCATAAATAATAGGTATGTCCTGTATTATAAATTCAGCATAGTAAACCACGCATTGGACTGAAGATCTCCATTTTTAATATAAATTTTAATGGCGAAAAGCTGTTGAACCTCCGGAGTAGATCAGTTTTTTTGTTACTTTTTTAAAATGTGGGTATAGTTAAGGTGTTCGTTATGAGTGACGAGTTAATTAGTTAATATAGATTGAGAAACAACTTGTTTCCATATAATTTATTATGTAGATTAGAGGTTTTTTATTGATTAATTTTTTTGCCGACTTTGGAACGTAAAAAACATAATTGTATCAACTTCTTTGTCATTATTTCGTTGTAATTTAAAAAAAGAATGGTCTGGCTATTTCGACGATTTTATTATCGCTAAATTTTATCAAATTTAGTTTATGGTTCTTGGTTTCCTATAACTAACGTTTCTGGGAATACAGGTTATTAATATTTTAAATGGAACATCGGTTACATCACCGTTTGTATATATGTATATTGAAGGTGGTGATACATTAGCTGTACGACTAAGAACACCATATGTTTATTTACATTAAATTTATTTGCATAACTGCTGTAAATTTGGCAAATACATGCTACCTAAGAGCATAACGTTACATATGTATAGATACATGCTGTATTTAAAATAATATTCCCTATATCTCATAGCTGTCATATCTTTTACCCTAGATTCACATGTACCAACAGTCAATGATGCGAGCTGAAGAAATCCGCAGGCGACGTCGCGAAGACCCGCCTGGCACTCACACAGCCGTGAACAACATTCTGGCTGCTGCAGCTAGAGAGATGGAGGAGGCTATGCACGCGTCCCGCGGGAGCGTCGTGGCCAGTATACAGACTGAACATGAACAAGGTAAGTTCTGGAAACTTTTAAAGGTCCGCATTTCAGAACGCTACTCAGTCTTGAATCTCGATTTATAACTAGATCTGAGGACAGATTCTATTCTAGATAACAGTTCTAATGTCATTGTGAGACTCGATTCACAGATTAGAGTAGAAACACACATTAGCACAATGGTGTCATTGCAATGGATTCCAAAAACAGTGTGAAGGGAAGGAGTAAAAGCCGGGACGGGCTCCGGGCTCCGAGGTAAAAGCCTCGTATGCAATTGAGAACAAACTATCAACAAAATAAACTATCAACAAAATAAACTATCTCGGAGTATTAGATCGGAAAGTGTCCCGTCCTGATTTGTTTTTTCCGGAAAATAGCATACGGACTTAATTGCTTTATAATTTCATTAATATAATTTGGAATTCTTTGCTGTGTCTCTATTTGAAATTTAAAGAGTAGTACCCACCTTTGTATATATATGTCTCCACTCTACCTTTTCCTCCGCCAATCCTTTGACCTCCTGATACGACCCGGGCTATATCTGTTCTTTTATCTGTTCCATAAACGGACGGTTCTCCTTCGTCCACTTCGTCAATCTTCCCTTCTAGGATATTTTACATACATACATACATATAATCACGCCTTTTTCCCTGGAGGGTTAGGCAGAGGTGAATTAACACCCACATTTCACCATCCCACGTAATGGGGGTGAGCCTATTGCCATATTCCGGGCACTATTGTTGACTCGAGCCATGCATCTGAGGCTAAGTCTCTGCTGTATATATTTGTCTGATGTTAAATAACCCTATCCCTTAGTCGCCTTGTACGACACCGCATGGGAAGAGATGGGGGGGGGGGGGGGGGGTTGGCCCTAATTCTGCTCTGCCGGAAACCACGTGGATATTTTATACAAACAAATCGAGCCTTGTCGAGTGGCCAATCACCTTTCCTCTCCAGTTCTCGATTTTTTCTTGTAATTTGTTAATATTTTCTGACGTTCCGTTGCGTTTCGATTGCAACAACTCCATTTAGATAAATCGTTAGCATGTTACAATTGGCATTGTTGGCAACACGCAATTGATGTTATTATTGTTAGGATGGCTATACATCTGATGGGAGATCGCTCCGTATCGACCGTACCGGGTTCACGAAAAGACAATGCAATAATAAAAACAATTATAATTAACCTTACACACTCATTCGGCCATGCTTCCATCGAGCGTGCTAACTGATTTACTCTGAAAAAGCTACATTATTCTGGTTCTCATATTGGGATACCAACGCAATTGATACAAGATTTTCTACCTTATCAGACTACTGTCGCCAAGTAAGAACGGTACATAAATATAATCTCGTATATATGTACCTATAAATAGTATTTGTGAAAGTCTGAAGCTAGATTTACTGTCAACTTCACTAAACAATAGGCAAAAGTAGCAAGAAAATAACCAGACAATAAAAAGTCATGGCCGATTACAATATAATTATAGTAATTTGCGCTATCTAGCACCCAGTGATTTAATTATTTACTAATTAAAGCAAAAGTAAGAAGCTGCAAATAAAACACCACAGAAAAATATTAAAATATCAAGTACAGTCGGCATCTCATTCATCTTGACTAGCAAAGTATGATAATGATCTTAGTACCTACTATGATCTTAGTACTAAACTGTTTTATTAATTTAAATTATACTATCGTCCCAACTAAAGGTGTCTACTAAATATCAGAACAACAATAAACAGGAAGGGAAGAATACCAAGGTATTAAGATTATTTTGTTGAATGAACTCCCTGCTGTGGTTTTCCCAAGTGCCTACAATATGGGTTACTTCAAGAGGGGCATTAGAAGGTTTCTCCAAAGTCGGCAGCGCGAGTCCCTGGTATCGCACACGTTCATAGGCCACGGTAACCACTTCCCATCAGGCGGGCCGTATGCTTGTTTGCTACCTAAGTGGTATAAAAAAAATTCTAATCAAGATCGATCTGATGTACAGGGACGTGTTATACCACGCGCGCCTCTCTACAGGAGATATGGAATTAAACTTTCGTTACAATGCTTCAAGGTAGCTATTCGCCTAACGAACACCTGACTCCTCGGCATTGTCTGGTAAAATAGCGCCAGTTTTAGTGAGTTTTTACCCACCTCAATGTTATCTCCAGTGAGGTGAGCCTAAGGAGATTGTCAGGAGGTAGGACACGGCGGTATTTCCGCCCAATTGAGCAGTCTGACTGAGGAAGTACCTCCGCCCTACAGAATACCGCGTTTATAATAACTTCGTGTTGTGTTCCCAGCAGTGAGTAGGGTGGGTAGAACTCCTGGAGAATTTGTGCTGTCAGTGGGATGACTAAAGGCTTGTCCTGCTTTGTCCTTTACACTGACGGCACAGAAACTCTGTGCTTACAGGGTCGGCAGCGCGAGTGTGGCTTCTCTGGTGTTACACACGTCCATAGGCCACGGTAACCACTTTCCATCAGGCGGGCCGTGCGCTTGTCTGCCACCTAAGTGGTATAAAAAAAAGGTAGTTTAATAATCGAGCAGTGAGCATATACGAGACTGTAAGATGGCGTTGACTAGACTCAAATTATCATGTCCTAAATAAAAATGCCTCTTTAGAAGGCCTACTTCGATAACAAACTTAAAAGCACTCAATATTAGGTAGGAAAGTCTTAGCGTCTTAGCCTTCACTTATAATGGTGCAATGGACTCTCGTCTACTAAGTTTCATGTATATGCAAGTGCAATACGTGACTGAATGACGACAGAAAAAGCGTAGGTACATATAATTAACAGTCTGTTAAGTTCAGGGCCTTATTTGCCTATTAAATGAATGAATGAAATCTGATATGACTCATATTGTTTGAGAATTCATTAATAGGTAGGTACTTGTTTCAACAGTGATGTTAAACGTATTAAGGAAACTTGTAGTCTTTTAAAACTCATCTAAGTTCTTCTGCCTATACCTATTTGACACGATTGTGACGCTATAACACATTAGAAAATCTTTTTAAATCAAAAAATTTAAGTCAATGGTATGTAACGATGCAAATCGTCGTATTGTAATTTTATTTATTTATAGAATTTTTAGTCGAGTGATATTCATATAGACTAAAAATATCTAAATTTTATGTAAATTTTTTATCTGTTGGTCTAGGCAAATCTACTGATTGTCTCTGGTTGTGTGCATCTACCAACTTTAGAGATCTAAGTAATGGCCGATCAATATCTTTATTAGGATAACAGTCACTAAAATATGTAACCGCTAGGAATCTTTCGGTGTGCTTCAGTATTGGAAGCGGAACAGACGTATTATTCACTTCCCCCGATGGTGATCTTTATAAACCTCTTACTCTTACTTCATACGTCCTACTGCCCACTATAGAAGTAATAATCAATTACAATTGTTATTAATCTCCCGCTATCCAGCTAGGTACATAGACTCGGGTCGGCCGGGGTGCGAGGGATATGCCTGTCAACCTCACCTTCGGCAACCAAAACGACCCACAGGCGGCGTGCGTTTTAGTCGGTTCGAGTCCGACATAACCTCCTCCACCGGCTCCGGTGGGGAGGTATCCGTGGGGATTTTGCGCACGTAAAAAAAAAAAAAAAAAAAGGTACATAGACTCATCACATTTTATATCAATTATTTTTAACAGATTTCACTTAACTTCACTTAAAATCAACTATAAAACTTTTAAATATTACAGGTTATAACAAACGTATTTCCAACCTAAATAGAGTTCTCAAAATGCAATGATAAACTAGTAAGGTATCACCAAGGTATCGCTACGTTATTGCACACGTATCTTAAGAATAAGAGATGACTGGCACGAACCCACTTCATTTCTCTATTAAGATGGCAACCAATGTTAAGTTACTGTGTCCTATAAATATTTGTACCACAAAAGTGGCGTGGGAATTAGAAGTTAGACAGTGCTAATTTCTGCTCAAAATCTTGACTTTTATCTCTCAAACGCAGAATTAATCGGTTATGAGGAATAATTGCTTTTACAGCTATCGTTCATGTGCCACAATGTTGTGAAGATGTTTAACATAATTCGGAACGCAATTGGCTACTAAATAACATTTGTTTCTAGGATTATTCTCTGTTGATATTAGAACCTAAACATAAACTGGCGAAATGTGGGTGCTAGCACCTCTGCCTACCTCTTAGGGGATGTAGACGTGAGTTTATGTTATGTTATGTTATGATATTAGAACCAATCACGTCACTGTTTTGTGTGATGTGATCGGTCATATTTGACCACACTAGTTCTCATACTAACGAAATTTAAGGCTACGTCTTCCTAATATTTTTGGTTGTCAGCAAAATAGCTGATCTACCACCAAAATGTATTTTTGAGCGACGCCTGTCTACTTCTTCGTATATTATCGCAACTTAACCTAACACAAAGATTTTCTTAGTACTTTAGGAAACACATGACAAAATAGATAATTTTTATAGCAGCTGCAGCCGCAGCGGTAGCAGCAGCGGCGGCAGCGTCGGTAGCGGCGACATCCACATCCGACCTGAAGCGCGAGAGTGAGGAAGAACGCCCGAAGAAGCGCACTTCGATCCTGAGCCCTGACGATGACAGGCTCAGGGCCAAGAAGAAGCCGATGACTGTACGCTTCCAAGAGGATAATAAGACTGACGATCGCAATAAGGTCACGTCTCCAGGTGAGGTTTAGTTGTAAGCAGTGTTGCCTGATTTGTTTTCAACGAAGATTTTTTAGAGTACACATTATTGATCAAATATCAAAACTGTTTAAATGTGACTAGACAAAATGATAATTTTACTTTTCTGATACCGAATCATATGAAGCGATTCATTCTCAACTTTTCTGTAACTGGCACTAGTTTCAACCCCGAATTAATTTTTATCTCTAGTTACTGTTTACGTTTAATGAGATAGATCAATAAAGTAAGAGAAAGTAAGAATCATGATCGTTGGGTCAGATGTTAGAAACGTGATTTCAGAACGCATGTAAGAATCGTGGTTTTAGGATCGAGTGTAACAAGCGTGATTTTCGGATCGAATGTAAGGAATGTGACTTTCGGATCCAGTGTTAGGAACCTGATTTTCGAATTGAATGTAAGAAGAAGCTTGATTTTCGGATCGAAAGTAAGGAACGTGACTTTCAGATCCAATGTTAGGAACCTGATTTTCGAATTGAATGTAAGAAGCTTGATTTTCGGATCGAAATTAAGGATCGTGACTTTCAGATCCAATGTTAGGAACCTGATTTTCGAATTGAATGTAAGAAGCTTGATTTTCGGATCGAATGTAGGGAACGTGACTTTCGGATCGAATGTTAGAATCAAGATTTTCGGATTGAATGTATGAAACGTGATTTTCGAAACAAATGACAGAAGCGTGATTTTTAGATCGAGTGTAAGAAACGTGTTTTCGGATCGAATGTAACGAACGTGTCTTTCGGATCCAGTGTTAGGAACCTGATTTTCGAATTGAATGTAAGTAGCTTGATTTTCGAATCGAAATTAAGGAACGTGACTTTCAGATCCAATGTTAGGAACCTGATTTTCGAATTGAATGTAAGAAGCTTGATTTTCGGATCGAATGTAGGGAACGTGACTTTCGGATCGAATGTTAGAAACAAGATTTTCGGATTGAATGTATGAAACGTGATTTTCGAAACAAATGACAGAAGCTTGATTTTTAGATCGAGTGTAAGAAACGTGTTTTCGGATCGAATGTAAAAAGTGTTATTTTCAGATCGAATGTAAGAAGCCTGATTTTCGGGTCGATTATAAGAAGCGTGATTTTCGCTGCATGATAAGCAGTTAGGCGTTAAAAACGTCACGCTCTCGTCTCGCTAAAGCCATCCATCAGTTTGGATTTTACATTTTTTAGTCATCTGTCCTGTGTTAAGCCAGCGTAGCACAAGATAGCAAATATGAGAGCAGCTGACACGTTATAATTAAGCGTAATTATATAAGATCCTTACATGTTTTAATTACTTGTTACAGAATATAAACTTTTCATAAATATTAAAACATAATAAAACAGATTAAAAACGACACAGACTCGCGCGCTAAGGTTTATTTATCAGAGTATTTTTCAGTATATGTGACTTATTTATGTGTAAAATTAGCTTGAAAGTGTGTTAATAGTTATTTTTTAAATACTTCTTGTATTAAAATGTACTTTTAAATATTCACATATTTTCGGCGGAATCTGTAAACACTTTGGCTTGTCCATTCGGGAATAAATAGATGTAATAGCTATCCAGCATATACTTCGACGAAGCATTAATTAAACATACGATTTCCTACTACAGGCATAATACTATTATTTGTTCAATAACCCTCCTTTTGCTTCGTCGTAGTCGGGTAAAAAAGGTGTGTTTAACTGCAAATATTTAAAAATTAACTGTTGTACGAAATATTAACTGTTGTAATACAATTTTCACATCGTAGATTTTTCCCTTAGACTATACAGGGTGAAAAATTTTGTGCTTGCCTGGAGTGAAAGTACTTTGAATACTGGAGATAGTGAATTTTCCTCAAAAGAAACATTCTCTTATTTTGAAAAATAAACATAACTGCATTCAAAGATTTTCGAAAACTCGCTTTACATACCCGGTAATCGAACCGACTAAAGCTTACAGAATAACATCTTGGTACTAATTGATGACGTAAATCATAAGGATCAATTCTCTCTAACAAACATGGTAAATTAAATGTATGAAAGTCTAGTAAATTTTTAATATAAGTTATGTACACTCCTAGCTTTTCCACATAACAGTCTTAATTCATGTAATCACACATTCAAATTTGTTGTTCAAAACTAAATTATGACTTTTAATCTGTATTTATTCTCATTATAAAAACCTGTCTAACTTTGAAATATCCGAAATCATTTCGTTGGAGGTCCACCGGCAAATTGACAGGATGTTAGATATAAAAAAAAAAATTACTAAAACTCCAATTTAGGACGAACGTTTTATTTGTTTTACCTCTATTAACTTTTTTATACACATATATAATCTTTAAAAGTACGTATATAACCTCCGCTATAGCCATTAAAAATAAAGTGTTCTTTTTTTATATAAAAAGGTACATTAAACTTTTTTGTTGATTCTTACATATAATAATATTATATAAGTACCTATGCTATAATTTAGTTTCTGTACCTATAAGTATAAATTTTGTATTACAATATAACAATATAATAATGTTTATTGCCAAAAAATTACACAGCTGACAATAAATTTTTTTATGCACCAAGGACTTCAGGAAATTCGAAACTCAGCCTCTTAAAGTAAAGGACACCCTATATCTTAAGAGACACGATGGTGATGATGATGACGCCCCATTAACTGTTAAGCTATTAACCTATTAAATGTTGTTTTAATTAATATTATTTTTGAATATCATGTTCAAATAAAACCTCGAAAGTCAGTGCAGCCGCAGCCGTGCAGTAAAAAATCGTGATATATAATAAATTAATAACCCTTCATTAAACAAATAAAAGAAGTCAAACCGTGTTTCTTGGTAAACGAGATCCAGTTTTATTTGAACGTTATAATGATATTGGACCATGTAAAAAAAATACAAAGATTTTGTTTTAAAAATGTTTACGCGAAGAATAAAATTAACATTTGGAAGTTAAGTCTTCGGTGTAGAAATTGATAAAAGCCTTGAGTTAATTCAAAAAAGATAAATGTGTTTGACGTCAATTGGAGTAATTTAACATTGAGAAATATTTAATACAACGTATAATTTATTGCCATTTTTTTCTGTTTTGTGAAGCAGATGGCACGTATTATTAGACCTACCAATAAATATAGTTAATAATGGTGAATATTTACAACTAAATTTATTTACCTTATATAAAATTAATAATGAAATATGTTTCCGTTTCTGCAGTTTATGATCATGATCATTAAATATTCATGAAATATTCCAAAGTTATTCAACAATTCCAATTTAAATTTTATATCAAATTTTATTTGTCTTAAAAATAATATTATATACCTATTTTTAATTTTATGTTGGATTTTATTTTGTATTTTAATTAATTAACAAAGCAATTTTTAAAATGTTATATTTTGCCAAATGTGCTATGTGCACATATTTCGTTAGCAGTGAATAATAAATATTATAATATTAATCAAGTTTTTAAAATTGAAGATAATTTTATAAAATTTAAATTCATATCTAAATTTTATTATATTCAGTCGCGTTACCAATGGGAAATACCAATCGGCTAATGGGTAATATTATGTTAATAAAACAACATGTAATTACTGCAAATTGCTCATTCTATCTTGATTTTAAAGTATATATTTATGAGATATACATAAGTACATAATATACATATATATAATCACGCCTTTATCCCCGGAGGGTTAGGCAGAGGTGAATTATCACCCACATTTCACCAATATTTGTATTCGGTCCCACGTAAGGGGGAGCCTATTGCCGTATTTCGGGCACTATTGTTGACTGAGCCATGTATCTGAGGTCAGCCTCAGATGCATGACTCGAGAGGATGAGTCTGGACTGCATATATCTGTCCGATGTATTATAATATAACCGATATAATATAACATAAACTAAGCTATATTTTTAGCTTTAGTTAATATAAAAAAACTAAATACTTAGTATGTATCATGACTTGGTAACCGATATTAATGTTTTTTATTGAAGTAGTAAATCAAGTACTTCCAATAACAATACCATTTATTAAATTAAACAATGTTTGTTATTCATACGACGGCTACATAATGAAAACAATAAAATGCATACTTTATACACCTGCCGCCATATTTAAATCAAAATACAAGTTTTTATAAACACTGCATTTTAATGACGTTATTTGTAAAATCATTGGTGTGCGCCATGGTAGAACCTGGGATCGAACCAGAGACCTCGTCTCAGCAGTCCATTACCCATACCACTAGTCTACCGCGGTACTTTTCGATGGTTTGCGAAGTTATGTGTGTATTTATCGCAGGTTTATAAGTGCCCGGTTAATGGCAATAGGCTCGCCACCTATTACATTGGGACCTAAACATAAACTAGCGAAATGTGGGTGCTAGCACCTCTGCCTAACCCTTCGGGGATATAGGCGTGAGTTTATGTTATGTAAAGTACATAATAATAATATTGCTCATGTACTCCAACTTTATTTCAAACAGATTTTGTTATAACTGAACTCAAAAAGGTGGGTGTAGCTTAAATTAATATCATAAAAACACGTTTTAAAATTATTAAAGTAGGTGAATTCTGTTGCCCTTAGTCATCCGATTTCTTTTTCAAGCTGACATTTAAAGTTTAAAAAAATAACATATTCTTTATTTTAAAACGCGGAATAGCGCTGGCAACATAAAGCCTTGTCATTTCAAGAATTATTGAAGAAGAAAAAAAAACGTAATACTTATTGCAACATGTACATATTCTTGTGATCATAATAATTAGATACTTTTTATTTTTAAATGGCACACGTTAGGTCATACTTATAGAATGAGGTTTTATGACTTTTTTTCTCTTGAAATATTATATTTTTTCATGTGATAGTCTGGGTTATTATTATGCAAATTGTTCTTGTTTTCGAATTGTCTGCTGTTTGATTGATCTCGTTTGCTTATCAATACACATTTTAATTCATTTCATTAAAAAAACCGGTCCACGTCCACCACAGTACCTATTAATTTATCACATACTTTATGTCATTTTTTTTTTTAAATAATGTTCAAAAATTTCGTTCCAATCACCGATATATTCATAATTTCATTAGTTTTGAAGTATATTATATATTTGTATTTTCAAGTAAATCATTACTGTCTAATTGCGTTGCTATCTAAATATAATAAATAGTTGGTAACGAATAAAAGAAAAAAAAACTCATTTTTGCTTATAATATTTTTTAATATGTATTTTTTTTAAATTGTGAATTTCTATTGCTTTAAAGCTCTCTAAGTAGATAGGTATTTATTTTAAGACTGAAGCCGTACTAATGCAAAACATGTTTTTGAAGTGAAAACTTTTGACTCACGTGGTAGGGGAGAAATTATATGGAATTGTATCACCGATCTGCTAGTATGTAGCTCTAGTATGACATGCTGCGCTAGACCTACAGTAAAGTCATATAATATGTATATCACTCAAAATCTATGACATTGAATGAAAGGTTTGACGACATTAGAAGAAGGTTGTGAAGTCTGTAAGGACAAAAGCAAAGCAGATGTCTACCAGTTCTGTCTGCCTATTCCGAAGGTAGAAAGCTCGTAGTCATAATTCTCTGAGCCTTTTCCCAACTCAGTTGGGTCGACTTACCGGTCTAACTCTGATGCGGCGGATTTCGATATTTTTCGTTAAAAGACTGCCATCTGACCTCCACAACTCATTGACGCTATCAAAGTTCTGTATAACTAGTCGGACTTATGAGGCCTCCAACTATTCGTAACGACTGCCAGTTCTGTTCGTATGGCAACCGGGACCTTTTTCGCTCCTGTTGGCAGTACCTATAAACTTTTGTTTTTTATTTATTAGAGGGTCACTCATGCTTCTTAATCGTTTTATTAAGGGTATGTTAGCACCTGTTGTTGATTTGACTTAAAAGATCACTATAGATATTTATATCATAAAAAATTATACCTTACTAGCTTTTGCCCGCAGCTCCGCCCGCGTTTTCTCACCTTTTAAACTTTTCTTAGACCTCCACGAACATTTCAAGACCAAGATAAGATAAATCCGTTCAGCCGATCTCGAGTTTTAGCTAGACTAACGAACAGCAATTAATTTATATATATATATATAGATAATGAGTACAGGTAAGTTACTTTGTACATAAAAGCGGGGTTTGTAAAATAACGTGCGTTAGTTTGCCCACGCATGAAGAAGCAATAACCTGCTTAAAAATATATACCTTTTTTATTTTATTTTTCTGGTTATATGCCCAGTACTACTAAACAAATCCCATCACACAATACCCAGGGTCATCTGCACAGGGTAAAGACAAAAAGGTAGGAGGAGATTGGAAATGGGATGGGAGTACAGACCTTCGAGATTATGTCAGAGGGGAGATAATTCCCTGCTAAGAAAATCTTAAACTTCCTATTTCCAAGTGCGTAGAATAGACTTTTAGTTTGAACTGATTTTAGTGAACAACAATTTCCCTACAGTCAATAAGTTTTTTTTTTACTTTCGAGTACCGATTACTCTGAAAACCAGATTTTAGACAAGGAGACAGCGGCAAACTCCCTTTGTCAGACTATAGCGGAAAATAAAAAAAATACGAGCATCATTATATTACTATTCAAAACACAAATTACAATAATAATAAAAAATCGTGATGATTGTAAAAAGAGTTATTTGAGGTTAAATTAAAGATGTACTTTTAGCTTATGACGCCATTATGTTGATGCGAACAAAAAAATGTAATAAAGCTTTGGGATTATATTTTAATGAAATATAATAAGGAGAAGAATATAATTATGTATTCCTTATTTATAATTATTATTTTTATTTAATTAAACAAAAAATCGAAGCTGTCGAGACGTATAACATTTATTTGAAAATATTAAACTAATTACTTCACTGGAAATATACATATTCTTTTGGAACCTGTATATTAAGTGCGGGTCTAGATTGTACTGTGTAAATTGTGCAAGAATATATTTATTTGATATCAGCCCACTGCTGGATACAGTCCTCTCTTATAACCATAATACTCCGTCCTCCACCTTACATATCCAGTTGCCATTTGCAGGTCGCCAGTTCATCTGAACGGGATCCGTCCTATCGTATATTTACATATTTACTTAGCATTTTAATACATTTTTATCCTTTACGTTTCCTCCTCATAACGTTCTGTTTATTACATTAAAAGCATTTTGAACTAGTTTTCAAAATTATTCAATTTCGAATGTCTATGTTTAACAATTAAATATTTAATGTAGAAATATTTGTTAACAAATTTTTCAGTATGTAATACATAGCTACATAGTTATTTTACAAACAAATTTAAATCACGATTCTTAAGCAATTTTATATGAAGTGGGATCTATAATTAAAGTTTCATCCATATTTTTGAAAGGTTTCTCTCTTTTTTTTTAACGTCCGAAAAATCCCCGCGGTTCCTCTCCCCGCCGGAGCCTCTGGGAGAGGTTATGTCGGACTCGACTAAAACGCACGTCTCTAGGGGTCGTTGGTTGCCGGAGATGAGGGTGGCAGGCATATCCCTCTCAGTAAGGTTTCTCTCTAGTCGGTGGCTGTTTAATTACTACATTGCGAGGGGATTCAGAAATAAGCTTGCAGTCCCCTTAACACAGCGTAAGTTGATAAGCGTGCGGCTGATTCTGTTGAAACTTATAGGCTGTTGTGAATATTGTTGCTGGTAGATTGGTAGGGTCTTTTCGCGTGACTGGGAATAAATTTCGTGCGAACCGTGTAGTAACAATTAATGAATTTAATATCCGAATTAGGGATGTGGAAAACTTTGAAACTCGTGATGAGTCGACGATTGTTTGATTTATTAGTCTTAGAATAAATATTATGTAAAGAATTGAGTTTTTACTTTGCTGGGTAGGATAGAGACCTATTTTGAATCTTTACCTGCGAAGTGTAATTAGTCGTTTACCTGCTCTAGTGTGGGGACGGGGCTGACTATGTTTATTTGATCTATAACCGCGCCATTTTTAGATTGTCTACTACATTGCTTACAACTTTTGTTATTTTACTTTCTGAAGATAGTATCTGAAATATAGTCGTATTATGAGGCTGCGGGCAATAAAGGCGCGTACAACTAAAACGTAAAACTAAATTAAGAATGATAAATAAGGTTAAAATTTTGAAAACTCGCTACCAAATGCGCCCTTTTCCAGAAATTTTAATGGATTATATACAACAAAAGATCTGCATACGCTCTTGCTTGACGCTAACTTAGAAATGGAATTGAAAGTATCGGAAAATGTAACGCAAGACAAAAGTATATATCAAAAACAGCCACCAGTCGATACTGTAGCGTGGCAGTACAATAGATCGCGCCGGCAAGACAATAAATTACTATAATTTCCTTTCACAACAATTTTGCACAATCATGAACCCACACAGTTATAAAGCATTGTTATTTGTGCTATATGTTTATTTGTTTTAAGTCTACCATTGTTCGAATTTACATACCGACTTTGTTATTTTAAAACTATGTTTCGCATCCGGTTACACTCTTTTTTTGTTCAGTACCTACTAGTTTTTTTGGGTCAGTTAATTTTTTTCTGTTTTTAAACTAAACGCTACAAAATTTATGTCGCATTGATGTTTATTTTTTCGGTAAAGACTAAAAGCAAGTACTGCTGGAATATTGTTCGCAATGAATCATAATAGCATTCACAAAGTAATAAAACTCAACGTTCCAAATGTATTATTAAGTATAATATTTTGTAAGTATAAAATAGAGTATAAAAAATATGCGGTCCGTGTGAACAGAGCGAGACAAACAATGAAGTTTTTTATCTTAGAATAATTATGATGACTACAGAGTTCTGTTTGATTAATTTCATATGAAAATTACATTGCACGGTCTACTTAACACAGCTAAAAATGTATGTTAACACGATAGCTCGAGATATTCGCAAATGTAAAGATAAAAAAAATATTATACTGAATTTATTTAGCATGTATTATGTCCCCTATGGCCTATGGCGCACAATTGTATGACAAATGTTTATTTGAATACTCGTTTTAATTTAGTTTAATCTAAATCTAGACGCAATTATTTTCACTTATCGGTATTGCCTGCAGCTGTACTTTAGGGCCTGTATGCAACACACACTGACAAAATGATCATATCTCCGTTTGGTCAAGTCGGTTGGCGCCACTTGGCATAGCATAGTGTGTATGCAATGTGAGCACATGCGCTGTGTCTACTGTGCAAAAACATTAGAACAAGTTGTTAAATAAACGACAGTGAGGCAACCGCTATATTCAGACCTTGCTCAATTGTGTCGTTTGACAAAACATCGTTGTCAATCTGCTATATGCTAAAACTATGCTCTTTATCTATTTTTTTTTAAATTACACACATCGAATACAGTGAATAAAGTTTTAAAATATCTAACAAATTACTTGTAAATACGTTGAACTTTTATATTTTTATCTTATCTTTTAGTTAAAGATGTAGCCTTGCTCGAATGTTTCATGCTTTGCTTTTGATATGCTAATTTGATGCTAAAAAAGTATTTTGCTCGTCAACTGATTGTCGAGTAGGTTGGCTCGGTTATCGTTCAAATTTACAATTACTTTTTAAATCACAATTTAGTTCAAGTTATTTTTAGAAATGTGTATCTCTTACAAAATATTTATGTATGAACTAATGTCGTTATAAGTAAACTTGTGCACACTGGTCGCAGTCTTCCTTTCTATCTACGAAGTAGTTTTAATACTGAATTTTGTTCATTGCACCATTTTTGCAAACTACATAGGTACCTACATCAAGTACATGTGTTGTGTTCGAAAAGCAAATTAAAAAGTATTTAGACCATATACTTAATATATACTAGTTTAAACTAAGGACATCAGGTCTTTTACTATCACAATTGAACGAGGTCGTGTCTGATATACCTACCTACTATGTATGTATTATTTGACAATATTTTATTCATATAACTAGTGGTACCAACCTTTTTTTTTTACATTAGATTTGATAGACAGCGGTTGGGCTAGGTACCGCACGTTTTAAAATTCATTGATTTAAATATGAAAACTCAAATTGAATTGAATTCATTTATATTCATTAACGAAGTTCAACCTTGCAATTTAATATGTTGAAATCTCAAATAGAAAAAAAACTACATTAAAAAAACCGACTTCAAAAACTAAAAACTATAAAATAACATAATGAATTGAGAAAAATTACTGAATTTACAGATTTATTGATCTGTTTGAAGCCGCCAGCTGGTGCTTAGCCCGAGAGGCCATATTATTTTTCTAATTAATTGCATCATAATAGTTCAAGCACAACAGACAAAGTAGGCACCGACTTCTAACAGATCTGTAAATTCAGTTATTGAGAACCTCCCCTTTTTTGGAAGTTGGTTAAAAACTGCACATTTCTTGAGCATCTACGATGTAGATTTCTTTTCGCCAAACGGAAACTTATAACTCATTTTTAGTTACATGAATTATAAAAACCGCGGTAATACAAAAGCTCGGCGAGTTCAAAAGTTTACGAAACAGTATTATATAAAACAAAACGTAGACGCTAAAAAAATAGCCTTTGTCTATTTTTTATTTATTTCGTCTCGGATCGTAGATATAACGAATTATTTTTATAGCAGAAAAACATTCCAGATTCGCGAGACGTATGAATGTTCGTTTTATTATTATTGCCTTTTATTTTATAAATTTTTGTATTTATTAGTCATTGCACTTCTTTCATTTAAGTATTTTATTCTAGAAATTCAGCTTTGTAACAAAACGGATCAGTAGAAAAGCAAAATTGTGAAATAAATTGTTTTTTTTTTTTTCGAATCTTATTATTGTCTTGAGGGGTACGTTGTATTGCACTGTAATCTCCGCTCATGGTCACTCGGTTGAATGCCGGTTACTGGTCGAAGGCTCTCTCGAGACAGCACGCGCCGATCGTCGGCCTAACATCGTTCAACGAACCCAAAGCGTGTGTGTAGAATCCCTTACATTGTGTTCTTGTGCTGCCTCTCTCAATGAAATTTTAACTTTATGTCTAGGACACTTAGAACTAGTTTGCATTTCCATAATACATTTTAATTTATTCGCTGCTCTATTGTCTGGTAATCCAAGGATAAACTATAGTGTACTTCTTTGTTGTACTCTTGTAAGAAAAAGTTATTCACACAGTAGATGCTTGTAAAATGTAAATTTAAATTATTAATTTATATCGTTTGTGCTGTGGCATAAGTTTTCGTGATCGTGTGTTCCAAGGTTCGTTGCCCGGGTCGAGTAAACTTTTATTAGATTTTGTATTCGGTAATACCCAGTATGGAAACAGACCTACCCGGTAGACGGTATTCGGCATGTCGCCTTTTATATGGTTTAAATATAAAAATACCATTATATTTTTTTTGTACACGGAGTTATTGCACTCGAGATTGTATAAAAAATAACATAAGTATTTAAATTTCAGTTCCGCTTCTGGGCACACACTCTTACAAGTTGTTAAAACACTCACACTATCAAGCTTTCTTCTTTTTGTTCAATCGTTGTTAGCGTTAACGTTAATGACTTACCAGCTTCGATTACCGGCTCGTGTATTTAGATTTAAACCAGAGACCTGAAAGTAAGCTGTTTTAATTTTTATGCCACCGATGAAACCGGGTTTAATAGTTTAAAGAAAATAAAAATTTACACGAGCTATATTCATGAGAAGAAATAGCAGGTATTTTTTTTATGCCACTTAGGAGGCTATCAGGTATCACTTTCTATCAGGTGGGCCGTGTACAAGCACACGGCCCACCAAAGTGGTTATCGTGGCCTATGGACGTGTGTAACACCAGAGGAGCCACACTCTCGCTGCCGACCCTGTAAGCACAGAGTTTTGTGCCGTCAGTGTAGAAGACAAAGCAGGCTAAGCCTTTAGTCTTCCCACTGACAGCACAAATTCTCCAGTGAGCTCTGGCTACCCTACTCACCGCTGGGAACACAACACGAAGTTATTATGGCCGCGGTATTCTGTATTTGTTTTGTTATTGAATTGAGGAGTTAAAAATATGATTAATAAAAAGGAAAGGAAGGAAGAAAGACAATACTCCAGTACTCACGCGAACCATGTGAAATGCAATATAGTGTTACTTACCATTAAAGTATTAAGCGAAACTGGAAGCGAGATGCCTTTCGGCGCTATACCGGTTCCGAAAGGCGGCGCGGGAGCGGGGTCACGATCCCGAGTCCGAAGAAATTCGGGCCGTGAGATCCCGGCTCCACAGGGAAATGGTGGCGGAATGGGAGAGACGACTTGGGCAACCAAGCGCAGGGCACGCCGTAGTAACGGCGGTAAGACCCATCATGGGGGAGTGGCTAGAGAGGCCACACGGCAGCCTCTCGTACCGTCTGACGCAGATGATCACCGAGCACGGATGCTTCGGAAAGTATCTGCGTCGGATGCAGAAAGAGCCAACGTCCGAGTGCCATCACTGCGACGCGAGCGAGGACTCAGGTCCGCACACGCTCACCGAGTGTCCGGCGTGGGAGACGCCGAGGCGGGAGCTTGTGGCGGCCCTGGGAGTGAGGGTTCTCACGCTCTCCACCTTGCTCGCGGCGATGGTTCGCTGCGCGGATGCGTGGGCGGCCGGCGCCTCCTTTTGCGAGCAAGTAATGCTCGTGAAGGAGGAGGCGGGGCGGGAGCGGCAGCGGGAGCGACGAAGGATCGCAAGACAAGCTGCCCGCGTACGAAGGCAACTCGGGCGTCGGAGGTCGATGAACGACCTCCGCCCCCCATGAGCGCCGGCCTGGGGGTGACAGGTGAAGCCGCCTGTCACCCTGGCAGAAGCAGGCCGCGGCGGTGGCGCGCGTGGCGCGCCTCCCCGTTTCCGGGGACGAGTTGGGGACTCTATAGTCCCCACACCCGAGAAGAGGGCCATATCGTGAGAGATGGCCCTGGGTCGGCCGGGGTGCGAGGGATATGCCTGTCAACCTCACCTTCGGCAACCAAAACGACCCACAGGCGGCGTGCGTTTTAGTCGGTTCGAGCCCGACATAACCTCCTCCACCGGCTCCGGCGGGGAGGTATCCGTGGGGATTTTGCGCACGTAAAAAAAAAAAAAGTATTAAGCGAAACTATGGTATGTGTTGCGTAGGTACTTGTACAATTACCGCAGTACCGATATGTTACCCACAGCTACATTCTATCATCGCATCGCTTGCCACAGGTCTAGAATTCATCCTCACACATGCCGGGAACGGTACGCAGAGCACAGAGATGTATGAAAGGAACTTTATCCCGCAGACGCTCAGCCTGTGGAATGCTGGAATCGAACGGAATGCTGTGATTTTTCGAACCGACCACAATATGGCATTAGAAGGGTTTTAAATGACGTCTTTAACACGAGTATAACATTGTAAACGTCCAAAGGCCACGGATATAGGATAGAGTTCTTCAAAATATTAGATGCACCGGCCCTAAAGCATTTTTTTTATACCACTTAGGTGGCAGACAAGCACACGGCACACCTGACGGGAAGTGGTTACCATGGCCTATGGACTTGTGCAACACCAGGAGAGTCACGCTCGGGCTGCCGACCCTAAAGAAACCTCCTAATGCGCCTTTTGAAAAACCCCATATTGTAGGCGTATGGGAAAGCCGCAGCATGAAGTTCATCTTCAGCTTGAGTGTGCGTGGAATGAAATTTCTTTCATACCGTACTGTGCGTACCGTCTCAGGTTGCAATGTGTGGGGTTGAATTGATGATAGAATGTTGCTGTGGGCATTTATTAACATTTGTTCGTTCAGTGTGCACCTGCCATTAGACGGACCGTTACGCTTATTTGCTACTTTAGCTCTATAAAAAAATAAACCTTTTTTTTTATTCGCACGCCAACCAATTGCAAGTTGATGAATTAACACGCTTTCAAAAAACTTTTTGGAAATACTTAATATATACACGTATATTTTTATATGATGTACTTCTTAATCGGTAAAGCGTATCATAATTAATGACTAAAGTCACTATACGCAGATGAATTTTAAGGAATAAAGTTGAAGATATCGTGCTATGCTGCTATGTCAGAGGTCTTAGGTGCGTTACCTGAGTGCTAATTCTCGCAATAAAAATCTGTTCAAAATTGAATCTCGATCTAATGTTTATGTCAAAAGCGATCACGATTTTAATGAAAATAGCGTCAATTCTAATATTATTATTTTTCCAAATTAAACCTTGAACTAATATAAAAAATAATCACGATGACAATGTTTCAACATGAAAATTATGTTACGAGAATAACGTTTTTGACATTTGGGGAATGAGATTAGATGGAGACTGAATTTTGAACAGATTTTTATTACAATATGTGTGTATCCGTAATTCGCATTCTAGAAGCTTATAGCTAAAACATGCTATGCCTAATTTGGGTCTAGATTTTGCGCTGTATACTACACATAACCAGACACAATATTAAAGAAAGAAAAAGAAAGGGGCACGCCGTTGCCAGATTCGATTCGAATGGCGGCATTAAAACTTACCAATATAAAGATTATGTGTTATGAAGCTAGGGGGACTTAATAGTTTTGATAATATCAGGAACTGGCAGGTCTATCTAACAGTGATTAACAATATTTTTCGTTTGGCACACAGGCGCTACCAGTAACGAGTCCAGCAGGCATGAGGAGTCCAAACCTGGAGGGATTAAAGTAGTCCAACTGGCCGTTCTGCAGAAACCTTCTAATAACGATCAGGATGACTCAGACAACGAGGGAACATTATACATTGAAGGTCTGTTGTACAATTTATTATATAAAAAACAAGTTTTTTTTTAATATACAGACAGACTACACCTTGGATGGTGAGAAGGTACGGTAATGGAGAGTTCACTGGAGAGTTTTGTGCTGTCAGTGGGATGACCAAAGGCTTGTCCTGCTTTGTCCTCTACACTGACGGCACAAAATCTCTGTTCTTACAGGGTCGGCAGCACGGATGTGACTCCACTGGTGTTACACACGTTCATAGGTCATGGTAACCACTTTCCATCAGGTGGGCCGTATGCTTGTCTGCCACCTAAGTTGTATAAAAAAAAAATGTCCAGGTGCTAAGTATCACCATTTCAGATTTCTTCTATTCTGCTCCTAAATTCTTATTTTCTTGGGTTCTTGTGTATAAGACTTAACATCGTTCTGACGAGGTGGCATTAACTCTTGTATTAACTTGAACTTGCGTCCCAGGTCATCTACATCCCGTATTATAAACTAAAGAATGGTTTAATTGTTCAAATCTATTCGACAAATAGAAGCAAAAAAAAAAAAGAAAACAATAATCCCCTACAAGTCGTAATATGAAATATTGTTCTATGGGTGCAGGAATAAAAATATTACAAGTAGGACAAAATGTGGAAACGAGTTGTGCAGAGAGAAGTTTACAAGAGTTGATCAATCCACAATAGATGCAACTGTTGTGATTGGTCGTTTTTTACACACTTCCACGTCTCATCGTCAATTATTCATATGATTGGTTGATCGATTTTCGCAAGTTTCCTCTCTGCTCCGCTCCTTTAGGTCGCGTTTTCACTAAGGCGGAAAAACTTTACTGAAACGCACCCCGAAGTATGGACTTTATTAGATACGACGAACCTCGAGTCTCGACACTGATTACATTTCAAGTTATAATCAGAATATGAAAAACCTTTTTTTGAAGTCAAATTTGAGGTAAAAAAAAATATCTTTGAAAATAAAAAGTTTAATTGGATTCGGTTCACGGAACACTTCAGTGGTGTTCAATCGAAGCGTGATGAATGCGATCATCGCCCATTTTAAGTGCTATACCATGTTCCCCATTGGTCTCATTTAGAATTCAGCTTGTATTTGCGAACACACGTACCACAATATAAGGTCAAATATCAACTCGGCAAACGTCATTAAAAATTAAAACGTTACGCGTCTAATGAAACACATTCGTTCCTACCGGGTGGGAATCAACCCTTATGGTTCTTGCGCAGTACGGGGCAACGCCATGTGACAAGTGGTTGTATCGATCTGCTAACATCAGGAAATAAGGTGACATAACAACTTGATGTGAGGGATTGCTTTAAGTTTTGTGTGCTGTTGTATGTTTTTTGTGTTATCAAGGACGATTATTGACATTATGAACTGCTCGCGATCTCCTTGTGGATTTAGTATAACAATATGAGTTGAAAAACCTTGCGGCACGTGTCACTCATTCGTCGAAGGGAGTTTTTATTCAGTCTTCCTTATAGACTGGACAGAATGGTTTTGTAAATGCAAAAAAAAACAAGTTATTCACTGAATACGTATGTCTATCTTCCTTGAGGAAAGGTGTCCGATGTTATATTTTTATTTGAAGACATTTTAGCTTCTATCATTAGATAAACCAATGACACATCTTCAAATCTTCGCCTAAATTAAGAAATCTAAAGGTATCTAATCCTTGTTTTGTTATACTTTAAGACTTCACTGCACCTTGCATGTCACACGGTCACACTTACGTCTTTTGTAAATGACGGACGACAGAAAGGGGTACAGGGTTGCCAGATTCGATTGTAAATGGCGCTGTTAAAACTTACCAATATAAGGATTAAGTGCATAAATTATGAGTCCAAGCTAGGGGGACTTAATATGTTTGGTGATATCATGAACTACGAATTTCAATAATTGTTTATATTTTAGAAAGTTGTTAATTATACGAATTTATAACATTACGCTGCGAGTCATAGTCGTAGAGCAGTACCTATTTGTCATCTGATCTATTTAATAGTTTCTTATAATAGTTTTACTAATAAATTATTTGTTGTAACAGTTAATTTTGTTACTAACCGCGATAAGTATAGACCGTTACGTGAATTAATAAATAATTAGAATTTATTGTAATATAAATCAAAAATAATATACGTATTTTGAATCAACATTGAAGTCATAATTAAACAATATTTCAGTTAAGTCTTGTCTGTAATATAGAATTTTGTAAATACGTTAACATTTTTTAAAGAATATTAAGTGAGCGATTGTATTATAGGTAGTTTAGTTAGATTTGGAAAGAATTTAAGGTTGTATGTATTAGTAACATGACGTGTAAGGAAAAGTTCAAACTAATAACTGTGTCACAGAATCTCAAATATTTTGATATGTTATCTTAAAGGCGTCCTTATAACGACGTTTCCCAACAATTAGTTAATTAAATAATGCACAAAGAAATATTTCTATGAGAAAATGTTATTTTAGTCACCAATTAAGACCGAAAATATCGCTAATTATCGTTGACACAATTCTAAGCTCATTTTAACAAGGTTCGAATAACTATAACGACACAATTTCCTATGTAAAAGATACATTTAACAGACATAGAGACTCGTATTCCAGAATAACGCTCAGCCCCTCAAGACAAGTGGCAATTCGTTGGCCAATGTATTGTAGAGTAGAATGTTGTATGGCATTTGACGTTTATGACATACGTTGAATACTGTCACATACGTCAAATACCATACATTTGTCATTCTATTGTACAATACGCCGGCCAACGTATTGCCACTTGTTTTAGGGGGGAAGTTGTGAATCGATTCTCACTATGATATTAGAACTGTCATATAGACTACAATCTGTAAGCCAGGGAGGCTTACATATTGTGTGATTAACGACATTGAGAGAGGCCTATGTCCCAGCAGTGGACTGCGATAAATTTCCACTTTATCTCCTACAATATTTTAGAATAATTCATTACATATTAGCAGACCTAACAAAATTCGGTAACTTAGATTTTATCTTAGAAAAAATATTAGGGATCCACGAGAAAAAAATCCGGTAAAATTCCACGCGATTATGTCACGGGCATATCTAGTTTCATAAATTCATAATACAATTAAAACTATACGACTATTCGTATAGTATTTTGTGTAACGAACATACAAAACCTCTCTCAAAATAATAATAATAAACGTCTTTATTGTAAAGCGATAACATATTACCTATTACATTACAATATGAGATACAAGTTTTGTGGTACGTACAGATGGCGATAAAACGTAACGTAAGGTTATGGCCGCATGGTCCGATCACTTCGTCGATGGGACCACGCGATTTTTGTCCTATATGGCCGAACGGTCGGATGACGCGGAATTTCTCTTCCTGTTGCTCCGACCGATCGGATGACTCTCAATTTTGCTTCCTATTGATCCAGCTAATCGAACGACGTGGAAACACTTTCCTATTGGTCTGGTCAAACTACGCGGATTTGTTTTCCTGTTCGTCCAACTGATCGGATAACGCGAAATTTTTGGCCCGCATGAGTTGCATAGTAGGAAGGAATTCCAATATTTTGACGTAAAGGGGGAAACCAAGGCATTAAGATAATTTTGAGCACTTCATTCTTCAAGATACACAGACATATATTATATAGGCACATAATCAAAATCATGGTACATACACACATAGAAATATATATACAATTATGCTATTAAAATCATTATCTTTCGTAGTTACGAAAAAAAAAATATAAAAAAAACAGTAATTAAGATAATACGGTAGACAGAACTTATGTTTGTAATACAAAATGATATTACACACTATAATGTTTATAACAAAGTTATACATGGTTATACAGTTTAAATTGATGATATATTTCAACCAATATTGATATATTGTAATAGCTGGCTGAGCGAACTTCGTACAACCCTTATTTATTTCCGCCCGACGTGGCATTTAGATCTCGTTCCCACTGCACTTTTTATTCAATTTGTTTATACAAATCTCGCTATCACAACAATAAACACAATACAAAAAGAATTATCCAATTTGTTGCACTCGTTCATACATTTAGGGGGTGTAATTTTTTTTTAACACCACTAGAATTGCAGACAACGGCGCAGCCCACCTCATGGAAAGTGGTTACCGTGGCCTATGGGCGTGTCTAACATCAGGGGAGTCACCCTTGTGCTGCCGACCCTGTAAGAATAATGAGTTTCTGTGTCGTCTATGCAGGCCAAGCCTTTGGTCTGACTGCCGGCACGAAAATTCTCCCATGAGTTCTGGCTACCCTACTCACTGCCGAAAACACAACACGATTGTATTTATATAAATAAATAAGTAGATACATACATTTCAATTAAGCACATCTTGTGATATTTCAACGAATTCAATCGTACTCTCTGTTGTATTTCAGAGAAAGGAGGTAAACACGGGTTGGATGACGACGAGGAGACAGACTCTAGCGGCTCGGTGTCGGACTCGGCGACCAACGACGCCCAGGAGGGCCGCCCGCACGTCTGCGATGTCTGCGACCTGCGGTAAGCTCCACTTCCACTCTTAGCTTCTGGTAAAAAAAACGCAATTGCGCCCTTTCCGGTACTGTTACAACTCAAGCTAACCGCGCCTGCTAATCGGTGCCAACAATAGGTGAAGTTCTAGCGCAGGTTTTCTTATCTGTGTTGGGAGATGAAACGGCAGTCGCTCCCGTATAAATAGTATGAGGCGTGTCCTTGTGAAATTGTACGAATCGCCATTTCAATGTATGTGAGATACTTTTTAACCACCGCGCGACGCTTGTTAGAATCTGGAATCGTTTGTAAGTTTCCTAATGTAAGAAGGGGTTGAGTACAGTCAGCGTCAGAACGATCTTGACTATAAAGTCTCAAAATTATCAAAATCAAGGTATTAAGAGCAAATCAAACTGCTTTATTACAAATATCAGAACAAGCCGTCAACACAGGAAGAGGGGAAAACCAAGGCATTGAAATTATTTTGAGGACATTGTTCGTGTAGATAGATCTGATGCTGACTGTACCGTGTGAGTGTATGTACTGTTGTCCCAGGTTCCAGCGCTCGTCGCACCTGACGCGCCACAAGCTGACGCACACGGGCGAGCGGCCCTTCACGTGCGGCGGCTGCGGACGCTCCTTCGCGCGCTCCGACAAGCTGCGCGTGCACACCAAGATCTGCGAGCGGGTACGCCACAGCGTAATGCCCTCTTCACTTACTTACATCGCGCCCCCACATGCCCCCACACTTCCACACCTCCACACTTCCACACCTCTACAGCTCCACACTTCCACACTTTCACACTTCCACACCTCTACACCTCCACACTTCCACACTTCCACACTTCCACACTTCCACACCTCTACATCTCCACACCTCTACACCTCCACACCCCTACACCTCCACACTTCCCACACCTGGATACTCGGGACGGCGCGGTGGGCGGCTTTAGTCGGTTCGCCTCTATCGTAACCACCACTGGCAGAAGGTCGACTTAAAATATGAGATCTTTCCTTGACTTTGGCGTATGGTTTTGCTTTCTAGAATTTGTCATTAGCATGGGTTGAAATTAGGTAGTGTTATTTATGTACTTGCGTCGAAATGTTGATATCAATGTGGATCTTCCTAGGATTTCTGATGGACAAACCCATGTGGCCAACATTATTACAAATAAATATTAATAAATTACCTCAGTGATAGACAAGACAAGTAAAGCAAAGATAATTGACATATCGGGCCGTGTCAGGGCTGTGGCAGGAACGTGATCCATCAGGAGTCTAAAAATAATATCGTTATGTATGACCACACGTGCCCGTGCCCGGGTCGATACTAGAGTTTCAGCGTCGTTTCTGCGACGATGGGGTCGAGACATGCACTCCGAATTCTCCGCCATGAAATGCATGTGTTTTTCCTTGCAATATGAAAAATGTTTTAAATGCATTGTTGGCAAGTTGGGATCATGGTAGGTATGTTACAAAGAGTCAAAAAATAAATCAATCAATAATAAATCACGGTCTTTTTCTGCTCTTTAAATTCAGTCTCGGGATTCGAGGTATATCCACTTCATTTTTTCGCTGTATGAAATGAGTGTAAGTACATAAATAACTCTACCTAATTCCGACCTCTGCTCATTAGCTACAATATCAATAAGTGTAACACATAACACGGGTGATTTTTTTGCAATAAATCAGTAGGCTGGATTTCTGGCTGGGAATGTTGATTTTTGATTTTATTTTAGTTTTCATGAAAATCGGGCTCGAAACTCTTTTGAGCGCTTTTAAATATTCCTAATAGTCTCGGATTGATTTGGCCATACAGGCTCAGGTTGAAAATCTGGACCAGCGTATCTGTTTTTCAACACTTTGTAATGCATGATTTCAATTTGATTAAAAGAAACACGATATTCCCTATCATTTGTCTAAACTACGTTTTCGTGAGGTTATTAAACTATCAGAATCATTCATATGTAGTGTTGCAATCTTGAAATCATACTTCTAGTTTTTTTTAATTTTCATGTTATTAAATCCTTTCAATGTTTTCTATGAACTTGTTCCTATCAATAAAACAGTATAATCAGCACATAGTAATACGTCCCGCAGGAGGACCCCACGGTGGACATGGCCAACGACATGCCTTCCACCAAGCGCGAGAACAATTCCGAAGTGATGTCGGGCATGGTGCGCACCACGCACCGCGAGTCGGGCCACCTGGTGTTCACGCCCAGCGGTGACGTCATGCTGCCCCCTCGCGCCGGCGGGGCGGGCGGCGGGCAGGGCGCGGGGCCCGTGGTGCTGAACTCGACGCTGGAGCCCGTGCGCAACGAGATCAACCCCGACAACCTGCTGGAGCCGCCGCGGCGCGGCCGCGGCCGGCCCCGCAAGACCCCGCTGCCGCTCACCCCTAAGATTAAGAAGAAGAGAGGCCGCCCGCCGAAGACTTCTTTGGGTAAATTATACTTTCTTTCATTTAGCTACCGATGATTGTTTTTATTTTTTATAGGATGAAGGCTTTTTATAGACTGAAGGCGAACGCGTCACCATTACATATATATACCATATTACAATGATAACACTCAGTTTGACGGTCTCATCATATGGTGTTTCACGGCCCGCTTAAAGTACCCCCGGGTACTTTAAGCGGGCTGTAGGAAGAAGGAAACACGTGAGCTACTAATGAATTCCAGGCCTTAATAGTGCGACAAAGGAATGTCTCGGAACAGCTTGGTTCTTGAACGGATATTCTGCACCGTATGCAAATGACACCTAAGTCCTGCACGTGTTGTCCTGTGTAGGAAAGGAGAGGGTGGGACTAATTGGAAGTTTTAAGGTACGCTGTACACTACACATAACGGCCCATAAATGAGGCTGAATTCGGACAAAGGAGAGGGTGGGACTAATTGGAAGTTTTAAGGTACACTACACATAACGGCCTATAAATAAGGCTGAATTCGGACAAAGGAGTCCTTTTCCATTGTGTGCACTATACATTCGAGAATAAAACAACCTCACATGGAATCGGTATCCTCGGTATATCGACAAGATTCTGACATAGGTATTCTATTATTATTTTCGGGGTTGGGAATCAGATGGTAGTTGCTTCCATGTAGGCAGTTTAAATCAAAACAAAAAGAGAGCCTCTTGTAAAAAAACGTGAATGCAGTTTTGTTTTTTGAGTGAGATTACTCTATAAATTACTATTTGAAAATGTAACACTTGCTGAGAAATGTTTTTTTTTACTTGTTTTAGGTTTTCCTATTATCCAAAATACTGGAAATTTTATACATTATTCAAGTTTTTTAACTATAGTTTATGATGCACGAGCCTTCAACATTTTAAATGCAACAGCATTATAATATTATTATCTCCCCTTTGATCTTTGTCTTATAAATTTCCAGTTCGTTTCTCACACTCAATACAAATACGTGTATGAAGTATGTATGTAGTGCCGTCAGTGTAGAGGACAAAGTAGAACAACATTTAGTCATCCCACTGACAGCACAAATTCTCCAGTGAGCTCTGGCTACCCTACTCACCGCTGGCAACATAACACGATGTTATTATAACCGCGGTATTCTGTAGGGCGGAGGTACTTCTCCAGTCGGACTACTCAATTGGGCGGAAATACCGCCGTGTCCTACCTCCTGGTGTCCTAGTTTGTCAGTTGACCTAGTTTAATATGTTTTTATAAAAAGTCGCTGCAAGATTGTTTACCTTTAGTACCTAACCAAATGGAGTATATGTACTTTGTAATAACAAAATTAATAATATAAAAAACAATCTCTGAAGCACGGCGTATACTGTGTCAAAATTTGCCTAATCGATGCACAAATTTTAGTCCCATATCCCAGAACAACACTCTATTGTGAATCGACTCTCACAAAGACATTAAAACTATCATATAGAATACACTCTGTCCTCAGATCTCTGTAACATTCTGAAATACGGGCCTTTTCGAGCATACACAAGCCTACTTAACATTTTCATATATCTAGATACAATTTATCGTTCCCCAGACATGGAGGGCTGCGTGCTGACCAGCGGCACGGTGATGGGCCCGAGCCCGGCGCAGATCCCGCACATCACGCCCTCGGGCCAGCAGCTGCTGCTGAAGAGGAAACGCGGCCGCCCGCCCAAGAATTACCTCATTCCACGGCAAGGTATGAAGTACTCAGTTTTACTCTTGACAGTACAGTTTGATGCCGCGGTTGCTTAGTGGTTAAGGACAACCATTTCATGGTTAAGGATGACCATTTAATGGTTAAGGATGACCATTTAATGTTTAGGGATGACCATTTAATGGTTAAGGATGACCATTTAATGGTTAAGGATGACCACTTAGTGGTTACGTAACACTATTGCAGAAAATTGAAACGCGAAACTTTACGAATACTTTGATTTATCTTTATAAAATATCATTATGAATGAACTAAAGAAAAATGATTTATAGTGCCCATTCGGTCTGTAATAACTTTTTAAAGTTTAAGTGAAATGAAATCGTATTTTATCGTTAGATATTGTGTTAGTGCCGGCATACTTCTTGAACAAACGTCAGGAAATTTGCTTATTTAAAAAAAACAGCCAATGACTATTTAATATAAGCTATAATTGGTGCATCGCTCAACCACCAAAGAAAACTATAAAATGTATTCCACGCACTTAGAGTATATTGTCAATATGTTTGCCGATCATAATACATTTGAAACTCTCAAATATGTAATATACTCATCAATTACACCGAAGTGGTTGCGATATTTCAAATATTATCACAGAATACAACTCCATAGCTCCTCACGTACAATCACATTCAGTTTTTGCTTTCATTACATTTTGAGTATGTAAACGTAATGATTCATAATGTTGAATGTTTTTGCGTAGAACAATATCCGCGTATTGTATTCAATCACCGACACGTGTTCTTGTATTCATGTATACATTTATTTGTGTGTGTGTTTTTATACAATTTTATGTATGTGTGTGTGTTTTTAATATGGACATTTCTAGAGATTGGACGGTTATAACTGTTATGAGAAACTTGATTGTTGAATACATTCCTTTCTACACATTTTCTAGTTTGTTATTTTTCCGTATGCATTCCACTTTTGCCGTATGTTTACTTAAAGTGAAGGTCTGTGAAGTATCTAGTTACGTAGATATCTTGTATAAATAATTCTCTTGGCTTAAGTACGAAGTGTTTCCTGTTAAAAAAATGTTACTACTGGTAAATTGAAGTAGGGCAAGCCCCCCTGCACTCAATTTTACTTCTTTTCGAGACTCTCATTGTTTTGGGAAAATTCTCCCTAGGTAATTTTAGTGGTCACTGTTAGTTTCAAAATATTATTGCTTAGTCACAGTATTCATTATGGCCTAGTAATCAATTGTTTATCAATTTTGCTGTGTAATTAACGGGTTATCAGCGGCATGCAAGATTCGGAAGGGTTAAAACGTTTACAACCTTTCTGGATTACATAATCGATTTTGCTTCGGGACTGATTTTTGATATTGTGAATATTAGGGGATTATTTCTTCATTCTGAAGATTAATTGACATATCACGCGTTTTTACGTCTACTTGAGACTATACTTCATTCGGTTAGTTACTTAACTAAACGTAGACAATCTTGACGTGTCTTTTTATTATTTTTTATTTAAAAACCCAGTTTATTCATATTAATCTGTTTGGAAACTGATTTTGGATGGTTCCCGGAAGAGTATAATTCGAACCAACCCATCGCTTCCCATGCGGTTTTGTACAAGGCGACAGCTCAGACTCATCAGTCTCAAATGCATGACTTGAGTCGAAAATAGTGTCCGGAAGCCGGCAATCGCCCCCTATAACGTGGGATCGAATTTAATGATAGGTGAAATGTGGGTGTTAATTCACCTCTGCCTAATTTATACTAAACTCTGAAATTGGAACCCTAGTTAGTTAGTTAGCCTGGTAATTTATTACCTTTAGTTAATTACCTAACAGAATGAAGTTCAGATAATCCAGTGGTAGTAAAATAATTTACAAAAAAATTGAGTAGATAATCTGAAGACGAACCTATGACCCTTTTGAAATAGTGGGTTTATTATTTAAACATTCACAGACCGACGCGGCAATGCGTGTGACGTCACCACGTCGGTCATCATCCTTCGTTTCCTCTTTAAAAACGTATTATAACGGATCATAGTTAATAATGTGATTTTAAATACGCCATAGTCATGATGCCAACTTGGCTCGACTAAGAATACTCGATTTTAACGTTAAACAAATAAGACTGATATTTGTTTGCCTCTTACAGAGTGATTACGTAATTCGCAGAACTATATGATTATTATTTAAATAGCTGTTGTCCGTGGTTCAGCCCGCGTGGAATTTTGATTCTGTCCCCGCAACCCATGGGAACATATTCCGGAGAGAAAAGCCTATCTGTTATTCCAAACTATACTCTATCCCAAATGTCAGCCAGAGGAACAACCAAGCGTCGGTAGTTTACGTGGTTTACGTGGTGAGTCGGCCTTACGATCGACAGGTCTCGGGTTCGAATCCTGGCCATTACACTACTGACGTGAACCCACTCCTAACACAAGCAATTTAGCTTAGCTTAGCAAGGGAATATTAGTAATTACGATTCTAATATTCTTTTTAAAGAAAAGAAGAAAAAAAATCTTTCATGTTTATAATATTAGTAGGAAGTCGGATATTAGGTAGTTAGATAAAATTGGAAGACTTAGATAGATAGATAAATAGATAATTCTTTATTGTACACCAACAGATTTACAATAAGACAAGTAGGTAGCATCTATACAGTTCAATGTACAATGGGCGGCCTTATCGCTGAAGCGATTTCTTCCAGGCAACCTTGGGATGGACAGTAATGTTATAACAACAAAAGATATGGTGTAGTTACCGACTAAACTTAAATAGATAATGTATTAAAACAAAAGAAAGAGATAAAAGTAAGTAAAATAAAATTAATATACGGCTGTACACAAAAAATATCAACATAAATACTGACATACAAATACATATACATGTACTAAATAAATATATACATAAAGTAGATAGTTCATACTAATGCGAAGGCTTGTCAGGGTCTTTGATGTTAATTTACACAAATAAAGCCATATTTTATACCACTTAAGTGGCAGAAAAGCACAAGCCCACCTGATGGGAAGTGGTTACCGAGGCCTATGATTTTTTTATACAACTTAGGTTCTTCTTATATCATAGTATTTACTTAATATGCAGTGTAGAATTTATAACTGTAATACTATATAGTTATAAAATGCGAAACTAATAAATCGTTTTCAGACATTATTTTAGACATCAATGAGCATTATTAAAACTGTTTGTTTTCCTAAAAAAGTAGAGTAGCTAGAGCTCGCTGGAGAGTTTTTGTGCTGTCAGTAGGAAGACCAAAAACTTGTCCTGCTTTGTCTTTTACGCTGACGGCACAGATACTCTCGTGCGGGTATCCATAGGCAACGGTAACCAATTTCCATCAGGTAGGCCATGTACTTGTCACCTAAGTGGTATTAAAACAGCGGCGATCTATACTGTACTCATATATCACTAGTGACTAAGGGGGGAACCCGTGGGGACTTTTCGACAGTAAAAAAGTGTTGCACACGACTATAGGTGACAGTATCCACCTAAGATAGATAAAAAGATAGATATATAGATAACTAGCTGACCCACCCCTGCTTCGCCCGGGGTATATTTTGAAGCTTCATATCCCTTTGAGCCCGTATGTTTTAGTCTTCAAAATATGTATGAAAAATTGCCGGATTTGTTAACATTTATTATCAATGCTCCGCTCCCTTAAGTAGTAGCGTGATGATATATAGCCTAAAACCTTCCTCGATACATGGACTACCCAACACTGAAAGAATCATTCAAATCGGACCAGTAGTTCCAGAGATTAGCGCGTTCAAACAAACAAACTCTGCAGCTTTATACTATTAGTATAGATTATTTATTGTACACCAATAGATTACAGTAGAACTTGTAGTAGGCATGCAAACAGTTTAATGTACAATGGGCGACCTTATGCCGCTGAAAGAAGATAGAGAGAAAGAGAAAGAAAAACCGAACTTGAAGAGAATGTTTTGCTAAGTTAGTCGACACAGATATTACCATAAAATAAATGTATAAAACTATAATAAGGAAACAAATGTATGTAATTCAAGTTATCCGATTCTAGAAATGTCCATTAATGTTTTGCCTTCATGCATTATGCTTTTTGTTGCGTTGCGTTGGACCTATCCTCTGCTTGGATCATTAGCGTTTCCGTCTACTGTGGGGGCTTGCGTCACATCCGCATGCATCATCATTTTATATAAAAATAAGGAAAAATATGTTACATTCATAAATTATGACTAAGTGTTAGTAATGAATCAAGTTCAAACATAATTTTATTAGCACTTTTTCCTTGAGAGTGGGGGTTCCCTGACCTATTTAGTTCGTTAGCGTTCTTAATCTGAATAAATAGAAAGTTAATTTACTTCCGTTTATAAAATAATTATGTATTGTTTTATAAATTACTTATTTTTTAGTTATTTTCAACTTAATGGTACTAAAATCTCCCTCGAGAGTACTAAAGCTGGTTTGCTATATTATTCGAAAAGCTAAAATCAATTTAAAATATTACACTAATATCTAATTAATTAGTTTTTAGTTATTAGTGTGACAAAGAAAGAATTTTTTCAAACTCTCTCCTTCCATGATATACAATAATATTAATGGGAACTAATGTAATCATGGTATAGATATAATACATACCTTTGAATTACCTGACGTTTCGACCAGGGCCTCAATTCTGTTAAAGCAAAACCACTGTCATACCACGACCACTGCTGAAAACCATGTAATTTTAGACTTTAATGCAATAAAGAGTATTGCATTAATCAATTAATTAGCCCACCGCAGTCCACTGCTGGACTCCCCAATGTGCACCATTTTCTCAGATCCTCCGCCTTCCGCATCCTGTCTGTCCCAGCCACCTTTTTCAGGTCGTCCGTCCATCTGGCTATGGCGTCCTACCTTTCGTTTGCGTTCTCGCGGTCTCCACTCTACTCCACTCTCGCGGTTACATTAATATCAGTATCAAAATAAACGGGATATTTACCATGTTTCATTGTTTTGAGTTTCCGATATTTCGGCGGTGTTGCAAGCACCATGATCACGGAGGAACTGGAGTAGTGGCGGTGAACAGAGAAAAAGTTTTTTCTAGGAGTAATTATATCGATCTACCCTCTTTCGAGTTCTTTTACTACGCGTATCTGCACTACCACTGTTTTCACTCTCACTACTCACAACTCAAAACAATGAAACATGGAGAATATCCCGTTCATCTTGATACTGATGTGAGTGACCATGATAGTTTAAATACCTAGTATTGCATTAAAGTCCAAAATTATAAGGCTTTTTGCTGAGTGAATGTAAAATTGTAATTGAACTCTTTGGAAATTTTGGACTTTAAATACCATTTTTTTTGCTGTGTTAGTGGTGTGACAATGGTTTTGCTATAGTAGAATCGAAGGCCTGTTTACACTGACCGTGGCTGTAAGACCGTTTCGATGGATCGACTCGATATCTGTGCCTCTAGTACAAAAACCATTGTAATCGTATCGTAAACCTAACGAGAAAACGGAGAATTGCTATTGGCCGCCTGCCTATTTTTTATAACTAGGACACGTCAACTTTACTTTGAAAGCTAAAAGCAAAGGCTCAGGAAAGATGGTCACCATTACAGACACTAAGTAATGTTACAATGGTGTTCTACTGTGAACCTGTGTGTGTGTGAAGCCGGCCAACCGTACTGCTCCGTTCTCTCGATACGTTTACGATAGAATTACGATAGTTTTCGTGCTAGGGGTACTGTACCGCTAGAACGAGAAACTATCGTAATCGTATCGTAAACGTAACGTTAAAACGGAGCAGTACGGTTGGCCGGCTGCCTACTGTGAACCTGTGTGTGTGAAGCCGGCCAGTCGCAATGCTCCGTTCTCTCGATACGTTTACGATAGTTTTCGTGCTAGGGGTACTGTACCGCTAGAACGAAAAACTATCGTAATCGTATCGTAAAAGTAACGAGAAAACGGAGAATTATGATTAGCCGCCTGCCTACTGTGAACCTGTGTGTGTGTGAAGCCGGCCAATCGCAATGCTCCTTTCTCTCGATACGTTTACGACTGTTTTCGTGCTAGGGTTTACTGTCCGTTCGATTACTCGAAATATTCTTACAGCATGTGTCTGCTGGTACAGGTAGACAATTCAAGGGTATGTTATACCTATACTTTGATATCGTTAGCCTATCAACATTATTGAATAAAAAACGATGTTGTCAGTTTTTTGGAGATAGCAGAGCTTCAAAAATGTCCGCTCCACTCTTTTACTGTATACTTGTCTTAAGTCCCATAATCGTATAACTTAATATAGAGGTTGGGTTCAACGCTAGCGCTGCTACAACGCTAATCTTTCCTTAGGTATGGATATGGACATGTCAATACCGATCCAGTACGGACTTGCGGCTGAATTGAACAAGATTTGTTAGTATATCTCTGAATTTATTACAATGGCATGAACTAAAATTATTCTAAAACATACCAGTTGGGGAATATTGTCGGTACTAATCGGTATTACTAGCCCTGTTTTTATTAGTAGCCAACATTTTTAATAGAAATAATATAAATCTAGATATATGATGCTTGTTGCAGATTTTTTTTTATTTAAGGCGGTTGGCACACTGCCCTGCATAACGCAACGTAGCGCGATAGTGCTTGTTTTTACTATGAAAAAACTGCACTTCATTGCATCTTCAGCGAGCTGCATTAAGCGTGTTTTCAATATAAAGAGAGCTACTTAAAAGCGAAGTGAGATCACGTACGCTCCGTTATCTGTGACACTGTGCCAATCACCTAAAACATCGTATCGAAATAATTGAAAAACACATTAAACGTTCATACATCTAGATTTTAAATTGGTTTTATTGTAATTTCCGCATTTGTTGACAAAGTTTTACTGTCGATGATTATATATTATCTATAACAAAGGGACAATTCAATCTAAACGAGTTCGCGATGCCCTTGATCTACCCGCATTACCATTAAATACCAATGTTATGCGTCAGTGGTGCGCCTATTGTCCTGTTCATTGGAGCGCGATGCAGAACCGAATTTTAAATTTTATTGTCCTTTGTAGCGTTAAAAAAATACATATCTGATGGTAAAGCTTTCGTTCTAAATAAGAATAACTTCAACTAAAGTCAAATTGAATAAATATTGTTTGTTTTATATTACTAACCCAAATAATATTATTTAGAATAACATATAGAGCAATTAGTTATTAAAAAGCAAGATATGTGTAAATACTTGAGTAGTGCTTTTTCATTCCGGTTCAATAATGCTTGCTTGCGCTGGTTTGAGGGTTACATTGTTGAACATTTGCTTTGTTAACTTTAAAATACATTAATATTGGTATTTAAACTATCATGGTCGCTCATATTAGTATTAAAGCTATCGGAACATTTACCATGTTGTATTGTATTGTTATAATATCGGAAACTCATAACAATACAACATGGTAAATATTCCGATAGGCTAATTAATTTTGGCACTGGGTTTGGTGTAACTTAAAAAATACATAAAAAGATGAGTCTCTTTCTCTGTTCTAACAACTCTTTGTTACTGATTGAAAAATTCGGTTTGGGTCTATTTTTCTTTATTAATGGTTGACGGGTGTTCATTATACAACATGAGTTGAGTCCATCAAGGCAAATAACCATATTTGTCTCTATTAAACAAGCACTAAGAAAGCGCATGTCCTGTGTATATCTTGCCCCTCGTTTTCACCACGAAACAAGTTGTAAACTTGTAGAAGACTAACAACTACTTGATTTATACATGTATCTCAGATACTTTTCGTTCACATAATATGTATAGCCAACAAGTTGTAAACAAGTATAAAACACATTTGCGTTCACACATGCAACATGTCAAATACGTGTTTTATACTTAGGTGAAAACGAGGGGTTACTGTATAACAATAAATGTAAACAGAACTTAACATAAATTAATACAACAAAATACATATTCTGAGTGATAAAACAATATTTCGTACACATTTCCAGACGGACGACCTAACGAAAACTACAACGCCACAAACTTGCCCTTCGGCGACTTCTCGTACCTCACGGAAATGATGTACAACCCGCTCGCGTACGGCGGCGCGTACGGCGTCGCCAGCGTCGACCCCGAGCGCGGCGCCGACGCCGAGCGGGGCGAGCGGGGCGAGAGGGGCGAGCCGGGCGCGCCCGACGCGTCGCACGACCGCACCATCGACGTGTCGGACTCCTCGTCCGACGACGACGACTCGCGCGTCGAGCCCGAGGACGCGCCCCTGGACACGCAGATCATGACGGTGGGGGACTGCCAGATCGTCAAGCTGCCCCCCAACAACGACGACAAGGAGGAGAAAATGGAGCAGACGGTGGAAACCAGCACCGTGTCCTCGTCCACCCCCAGCTCCGTCACCATCACGCCCATCACCACCGTGGGTGACTGCACCATAAGGCCTGTGGAGAACACATAGAGGTTGACCGCCGTACTGATCTACCCCGTATATTATGGTGAATAGGTTTCTTAGGAGCGAGCGCGGAAGGAAAGCGAGCGTGAGTACTTTCTGATGGTAGTTTATTGATTTATACAAAGTTATGTTCTAGTATCTCAGAGTCTGAGGTAATTTGTAAATCGTTGGAGTCACTTATAAGAAATCAGTTTTTACAATTTATTAATTATTATTTTAACATGATTAGTTATTGTATACTCTACTATATTTTATTTTATCTGTATTAAATTTCAAATTACAGATTTATCATGGATCGTTGAAAAGATATCTAAACGATATGGGGTAGATATTATTATAATATTTATTGTGGTAGCATGACCTCGGAATTTGGTGCGGTCAACAAGTACATGATGGTTATTTGAAGTTAAAATAACTGATAATGTTGTTTGCGCCTTGACATTACCGATATCATAGAATATTATCGTACAGAGGTACTAACGAGATATCAATTTGCAACTCAACCAAAAGAAGACAATTTAAATACAAAATGTTTGTATTTTATTAATTAAAAAGGGTTCTTTTTCTACATAAAGTAGTAGGCAAAATGAACAATACTATTTTATTAGCTGTAACAATAAAATATAAAGACGTGTACACAAAACGCAAAATATTCCAAACTGGCGTCCTGTACAAACATTCGCCTGTGTGCTCAAACATTCGCCATCGATGTTCGGATCCACAGTCCGCACCTGCTACTATTATTTACATCACATTCGCTTTGAATGATCCTCATGTACAAGATATGTACCTACTTTGAACTGTTCTAAAAATTTCACATAGTCTTCCTACATTCGGTATTGCTACTACAATGACCGCATCATCAATTTGAATACTTATAAAAAAAAATTCAAGTGACTGTCTAAAATGCATTTAGAATTGGTGGTGATGATAAAATATTTATTTTATTGGTGAACTAATTGTACCATAATGCCATAAGCTTTACATAATTTTAATCGTGATACTCAATTAGAGGACTTGTATACTTATCAGAACAAAATATTAATTGTCACAATCTTGTTTTTAGTGTACTGTGTGGAATGTACACACCTCTTAACAATATAATGTGTTCAATAACGCGCTAGGAGAGAACTCAAAATGGACTCTAAGTGCGTGAGATAAGGCTAACTTTACAATAATCCCCATCCGAATAAACCAATACCCTTATCGGTATGAGAAACTCATGCAGTACATTATAGAACAAACATTTTACGTATAGATGTGTATTTTGCGAATATCTACATAGAGGCAGCATATTTACTGAATAATGTAACAGTGACACTATTTAGATACGCGATGTTTATGATAATGTGCACTTACAATTGCCTTCACTGTTCTAATATAGGGACGATGTACGCACCACCGTCGGGTCTGGTCTACTAATTAAATCATACGTGTATTGTATGAGAAAACAAACTCGGACGGTGGTATGTAAATTAACTTTTTTTTTTAATATTTGACGCCACTCAAAAATATTTCGGATGATATTTACCCGCGAAATCTCTCGACGATGATCTGATTTGTGTGCTAGCTAGGGAGATTGGCCCCGAGGCTTCCATAACGTAGTGTGGGAATATTTTTGAGCGGCGTGTGTGTCGAACGTAGCATCTGATTGGGCTGTCTATTATATGTTATTTTCTCTAATAACGTTTAGTTAGTGTTTGTGTAGCAGTGCACGCGCAGTTTCGCCTTTTCCATATTCTTAACTGTATCAATCTCTGTGAATATTAGATTGTAGATTGTAGTGTCTTAGATTGAATATAAAACTTAATATTCTAAATATTAAATCGGCAACACCACACGAACAAGTGATACGATTAAGCTACATATATTTAGCAGATATGTATGAACGTATTAACTATATATTTGTTTATTAGTTTTGCCTGTGTAAGCAACGGATAATATATGTAACGTTTATATATTATATAATGTAACGGAATATTTATATATATGATCCAAGACAGTACAGCTCGCCTCGGTCTCTGTGAGACAGCCGACCGGCGCCTTTGATATATAACATATATATTCAATTAAACATATATCACATTCTCGGTCTACTCACTGAGTCCGTACTCACATATATATTTATATTGTCGATGTAATGAAAGTATTATAAACTCACTATAATGAGAAAATCATAATCATTATTTTCTTTATATCTGTACAGAAGTAGATATAGTTCCTAACTTGTAATCGATACAAAAATATAACCCTTGAATTAATGAAGTAGATGAGACGTAATTTTTCTTTAATCGTATAGGATTAAGTTTATTTTATGATCAAATATTGAGTATATCTTTTTTAGTATTCACTATTACTGATAGTCGTCGAATTGATTAAGTATCAATTAACATATATTTTTACGTATTTAATGGAAGACTGCCCTAATTCGTTTTCTGTTGATGTGTATTGTTAGAGATTGATACCATTGGCGCGACTAATTCTCTATTTTACAATAGATTTGAACATGACAAAGCAAATAATTTAATAGTGTAACAAACCCTACAATATATACATCAGACTGAATGGATTTTACACTTAGAATCGCTTGCATTCTTTTCACGTTTAGAATGGGGTTTTGATAGTCGGAATGTGGACGAATTCAAGCGATTTTGACCGTTAAAGTGGATCACAACAGAGCTAACGAACTAATACCACATTATTTACTCGCGTAATAAGTTTGGTATTAAGACACCGCGTCAGTGAGTCATTCCTCTAATGTTAATAATTTGAACATTTTGACATATATTAAGCCCCGAAGAGGCATGTAATCACGAGTCTCAGACGGCAAGCTAAGCTTATTGAGAATTATTTTAATATAGGAATCTGTATTTTTATAACGAAACTAAGATAAGTTACAGACAAGTTTATCGGTTACTCCTGTGCGTCACATGTGAAGTGTTAGGCATGATTGGTTGAAGTGAACTACGCCTATTGGCCTCTGGTTTTTTGTTGTTATAATTTACCTGAGTTGACAGTCACTATCTACATATATTTGCAACTTAGTGGCTTGTAGAGAAGCAATATTAGAAAGTGTATATCATGTATAAAATAATATTGTCGTAATAATAGAAAACATTAAATCATTTTGCTATAAAGTTTGTCTATGAAAAGCTTTACGGAAAGGCATTAAGTAGAGTGTATGTTCAAACGCATAAATTCCTTAAACCATAGATTGGAAATACATTAAATACTTTTTATAACGAACGAATGACAATACAAATAAATTCATGGCAGCGATAAAAAAAATGATTATCGAGTTATTTTTCAGGCGTACATTGTGTGAATGAATATTTTGGTCCAAATGTCAGTCTGTCATCAGATGCTATCGTCATTCTTTCCGTCTACTACAGTCAACGAAACCAATTCAAAAGACCTACATAAGACATGGTGTTAAGGAATGTATACGATTGAACTCGTCCCGTACCGCTGCGCTTGTCGGCATACTAGAAACGAAGTTGCACATTTCGCCGCCATTTTTAACGCCTTATACGACACTATAGCCTACGTAGGATAGTTCTAACTTTAAGCTGCAAACTATACAGTTAGGAACAACGTACAGACGTAGGAAAGAGCAAGTAATATACAGTACTCGGCGTTTCATGTAACACTTCGGGAAGAAGAGTGAGAGGCTGCTCAAAATCGGCTAGCTTCGGTTTTGTAGAGCGTTGTCTCTGTCGCACATTGAACTGACAAGTACTTTATAATCAAACTCGCGAAATCGCTACCTATCCTTTGCAGGAAAATTGCTTTAGAATTTCAGTAAAATGCCGTATTGATTCCCGGTCACCCCATCTCTTTCTGTGAGTCTCGCAGAAGGCGACTAATGCCTTGATCACGCCCACTGAGTGCTGTGCATTTGGCCCAGTGCTATGTTCGTGCAAAGCACTCGGCGCTATGTTCACACACACCGAGCATCAGCCTAGTGCGCTGTCTCGACACTCCACTCTGTGCGTGTGATCAAAGGCATAAGCGAAAGGACTATTCACCATCCGAAAATAAACATACAGCCCATAATAAAGTGCCCGTTTGGCGCCATTAACGGGACAATGACTTTATCAAACTATCAGACTGATGTGGGACAGAGAGAACGCTATACAAAATCGAAAAAAGCCGATTTTAGCCGTTATCTCGCTCTCCTGCCCGAAGTGCGAACCGCATGCCCGGATACTGTACATATATATGTAGATATTGATTGCTAATATTGACAATTCGATATTTTTACAATATTGAATAGACGCATGAGCATTGGTTGCATTTATGTTTAATTTATATTCGAGCGATGTGTTGCAAAATTATTTAAATGATTGTGTAAAAGGTTTAGAAATTGTATTGTTTATGTATACGCTACCGATGGGGGATTAGTTGTTAACAAATGCAAGTTATTCACAATAATATGTTAAGTCTTTACGCGTTGGAACCGCATTCATACCATTGTATTTAATAACATACAAATGCAATTCATCTTAATGCAATACTTGGTGGAAAGAAATCAATTGTAATTCTATAAACTTACAGTCAAAACCAGATCTTGCGTTTGTAGAACACCGTACTATCTTTCAGAAAACCGTGGCCATTTAATTAAATTCAGTCCAATTATCCTATTGCAGTCTGTTGCTGGACATGTTAAATGTGGGTGTTAATTCACCTCTGCCTAACCCTCCGGGGATGAAGGCGTGATTATTCATGTACGCTGGACATATTGGTCCAATCTGATAAATAATTACAAGTGATTTCTTAATACCACAACTTTTTTGTATGATGTGGGTTCAATGTGAGTTTTCAATGGTTTACTTCATACATATATATCGATAAAATAGTATCTACGGTAAACTTACGATCTTTTATAATTAAGTGCGATGGAATGGAGATTATTATGATTTTGTGAACCCGCAGGCCTAATGTTTTGTTGTATAGCCAGTTACACCATGGGTGCGTTCAAGGAGCACGCTTCTAACAGGGAAGTTCGCAAGTCGATACACCCGAATCGTAAAACAGAGCGCTGGTTGCGTTAAAAGCATGCTTCTTGAACATACCCTATATTCATCTTTCGATTGGGCGTTCGTCTACTTTGATGCTCTTTTTTTTTAAAGGGTAGTAACTATTTGCAATTATTTACTTCAAATTAGTTTCTCTTTTTAATTTCTTGCCGAGTGTAAGCGTTTCGATATGTTTTGTGTGGGACGCCTGTTGATACTGGTGTGCAGGAGTCATATCAGTGGAAATTGGAAATGTTAGTGAGATTATCATGTAAAAAAAATTTAATGACATTGCATTTAAACTCAATCAAGAAGTACAGATGATTCAAAAACTATTGGAAGAATCCGGCGTACTTACTAAAAACGTGAAATTTTAAATTTGAAACTAGAATCAGATACGTTCTATTTCAACGAAGATCCGTTTACATTCTATGTTCGGTGTTTTACTTATAAACACTGGATACCGGCTACGCTTCGCCAAACACGCCGGCAAATTATGCCTGCTTTGTACCGTTTTTTTGTTTCCTTTATACATCCGGGTCATTGAACCACATCTTCAAAAATCCAGTCTTACATAAAAATGGAATTAATTAAACTATTAATTACTTCACATTTTTCTTACAGGATATAATATATTTTTGAATTTAATTAATTTTTTGAGAATGATAAAGAAATAATAAATTAAACAGGAGGAAATGTTGACCCGGCTATATGACCAGTCTTACATATTCTATAGTTATTAGGGTTACAGCAGTTTTCATTTAAAAATTTAAATAGAAAGTTAAAATTATGTAACACACTCAGCCTTATTTTCGATAGAGACATAAGCTGCGTTAACCGTCCCCAAAAAAAGGAGAAGGCTTCTGACATCCACATAGTTTGGTCTACTTTTTTAGTCTCAGATAATAAAACCGTCTACTAGACAAGTCTCTAGAGTCTTAGACTATCCTATTTAACAAGAGAAACCCCAATAATATATATCATATGCAAACATACCACAAAATCGGCTAGGTATCTTTGTTTTTATGAATAAAAAGGGTCGGTTAAGTGCGATTCGGACTCCCGCACCGAGGGTTCCGTAACTTAAGCTACATAAACCAAGTTCAAGTTTGATTTTTACACAGTTTCAACTGTTTCAAGACCGTATAGACCTGAATATGTGATATGAATTTCATTTTTATACCCCCACGCATTCCTGATAAAATGGTCTTAACAGACAAACATACAGACGGACAACGAAGTGATCTTATAAGGGTTATTTTATTTCCTTTTGAGGTACGCAACCCTAAAAATGATTCAGCTCTATTTAGACCTAAAGTGAGCCTAACTTAACTAGTAATATTAGTTACTAGCCGATCCGCCCTTGCACTTCGCCCATGGCATATTTTGAACTACCCCTTTGAGCCCGTAACATCTACTCCTATCCTCTACTCCCAACTTCGGACCAGTACTTTCTGAGATTAACGCGTTCAACCAAACAAACACTTTTCAGCTTTATATTAGTGCAGATAAAATGTAAATGGTGTAGTTGGCTATATACATAATCGAGCATCCTTTTTACAACATACATTAATATTGTATTACCCGTAAGTTAAACTTAATTCGATGAACACGCGGCCGGAGTGTTGTTAGTTGGTATATTTTAGTTTTAATGTCGAACGTTTTATATTCCTGTATTGTGAAATGTGTACCATTTTACGTTGTGATCATGTGAGTGCAAAATTATTATACGTTTAACCAGTTTACATTGACGATTCGTCAATAAGGGCAGCAGATGTATACTGTGCGTTTATTTTCTGCGTAGTCCAAGAACAGTATTTTTTAGATGTAATCTTTATTATTAAAAATAAACTTTTTTTTATTTTAACATTATGAAATTCGATCGTTAGTTAATTTCTAACATGAAATATTTAATAAAGAAATCACAAAATTACTTAAGTTTGATTTTTATTATTTACGTCCTATATCCACCCCCACATAAGGAAAGCTCCGTTGCGGTAAGCGGAACTAGTGAAACGGAGCTAGTGGAACACTGCAGATTCTATCTATTTTAAAGAGAAGACTGGCGCTGTTTTGGGAGTAGTTTTGAATCTGATGTGTTGAGGACAGTGCCGAAGTGTTGCAAGACTCCATTTTGTGTAATATCAGTTTAAAAAGGTGCTGCGATGCAATTCACACGGTGGCCTCGAGGGTCAGAGGTAGGACACGGCGGTATTTCCGCCCAATTGAGCAGTCCGACTGGGGAAGTACCTCCGCCCTACAGAATACCGCGGTTATAATAACTTCGTGTTGTGTTCCCGGCGGTGAGTAGGGTAGCCAGAGCTCACTGGAGAGTTTTTGTGCTGTCAGTGGGATGACCAAAGGCTTGTCCTGCTTTGTCCTCTACACTGACGGAACAAAATCTCTGTTGTTACAGGGTCGGCAGCACGGATGTGACTCCACTGGTGTTACACACGTTCATAGGTCATGGTAACCACTTTCCATCAGGTGGGCCGTGTGTGTTGTATAAAAAAAAGACCGCTTTCTTACCTTTCACCATCTCTTTTCCTCAGAAGTTGAAGCGCACCAGTAGTGCCAGACCACTAAGCTTGTGTTGCCAGCGTCCACACATGCTAACAGTTTCGTCCATGCACTTGTTTTTGATAATATACAAATGTTATTTGGGAAGAATAATTGAAATCAAATAATTTATTACTGAATAATCATCGTTTATTCCATATAAATATAAATTTATTTTTGGATAACCACACTTTAGTATTGTTAGACAAGTTACTGCACTAACTATAGACTAATTATTATGAGACCCTCCGTCCACTAGGTTCCCCTACTTAATCCCCTAGGGGATTTATTTGGATTTTTTGTCCTCACAGATTCCTTATGTCCTTATGTCTAAGGGAAATTATTTGAAAAGTTGTTATGAACACAAATCCCCAAATAGAGCTTTAAAGGATGTAATATAAATAGAGACAGTGATAATTACGATAATTACACAGAGTAAGGATCTCCTTACTCTGTGTAATTATCGTAATTATCACTGTCTTAGTGTGGTTGAAACATCCAAATAAATCCCCCAGGGGATTTAAGCAGGGGATCCTAATGGAGAGAGGGTTATGAGATAGACCTTATAGTATAATTTGAATTGCTGTGCGTTCGATTAGGTTCCTGGCGGTGGAGGTGGCGCATTGTTCATCCACTGGGCTTGGGGACCAGGCATTGTGCAGAAATTGGATCCGAAAATAGGCATATTATGTCTGAACGGAGGTGGGACTCCCATAGGAGGCATTGGACCGTTCTGCATTCGAGGGTTATTGCCGAAATGGAACATGTTGCTCATAAAAGGAGGTGGCGTGCTAGGATTAAATGTAGGTGGGAACATTGGAGGGCCTGTGAAGGTTGGGGGTGCGGTGTAAGGCGCATGGCCCCCAGGGTCGCCGTTAGGATGTGGTGGTGGAGTTCTGAGGCCTATACAAGCGGGCCAGGGCTTAGAACTTCTAGGAAATACGTTAGGATTGTTTCTTCGGGATCCTGCTGAGAAAGGGTTTCTACCGCGGCTAGGGCCGCTGCCGAATCTGCTACTGGACTCAGAGGGTCTTTGGTTACGTCGTTCTGGGAGCTTCCGGAAATTTTTGGAAGTTTCTCCATCTTCAGACTCTTCGTTTTTGTTCTGTCGTTGTTCTTTCTTGGCTCTGTTCGCTCTCCGCTCTTCTTCATCATCGGAGTATTCGATTTGATTCGGGGGAGGCTCGACGTCGTTTAGCCATGACGCGTCAGAGCCTTTTATTCTGGAATAACATAGGCATATATTAATACCGTGACATACAAAACAAGTGACTATGTTACTACAAGTCTATGATGACTATAAACGCCAGGTTGGGCATACCCAGGGGCTATTCAAGGGATTTGAAACTAATACCGGCGAAGTATCTTTTTAATAAGTATAGTTGTATACTGCATTTCGGTTATTATCCTACAGTAAATAACGACAGCAACTTAATTAACGAACAACAATGTATAACAGATAATGTAGTAACGTATTTGGCACACACAGGGCATGCTTGCCTAGTGTGGGGTCAGCGGCAATGAATGTAACCTTTGTCTTTTTTTATTTTTTTATTAAAACGTCTAAGTTTATCTATTTTTATGTTTCATTTTTTTGCCCTATCCCTTCTTTTAAAGGTAGTGCAAATGATACCGATGGATATGCTTGTTTTCAAAATAGTTACTGACATTTATCTTGACCCCAAAATGTGCTCTATAAGCGCAGTACTCGTTTTAGTGGTCTTTTGAGCATACGGCTGTGGATAAGCACCAATAATAGATTATATCAAAGCAATACGCGCGCGCCTCGCTCCTCCCGCGCCTGGGGTCAAGATGTATGGCAGTGCTAGGTGGTGGTGCGCGCTTACTTCATGAGCTCAGCGAGGAACACGTAGCTGGTGTGGTCGCTGCGCGGCGCCACGAACACGTCGGCGCCGGCCAACGCGCCGCGCGCGCGCGCGTGCTCCGCGGAGTTGAAGCGGACGATGTAGTGCGGCTCCGTGATCTGCGTACCGACATGCCGCTCAATACGTGTCCAATACTGACATACCACAGGCATTGCGAAAATACTTTATTTCTGTACTCTTAAAGTCCAAAATTAGATAATAAAGACTTTCATTACACTTTTTCATTCACTCTGCAAAAAACGTATCTTGGACTTTAAAGTCCAAGATACATTAATCGCTTTGTTTTAAAGTCTGAAATTAAATGGATTTTTTATCCGTGTCCGTGGTATGAAAGTGGTTTTGCTTTAGCAGTTTCGAGGCCCAGGAAAATATCCCTAAACGACCCCGGCAGCCTTCGCTCGTCCGCGCGGTTCCTTCCGACAAGGCACATCTACATAGACGAAGCGTCACGTGGGTTCTTACCCTATATGAAATCGCCGCATTGGTTGTTTGGAGACAGTTTCCTCGCGCGGCTGCTCTAGGAAGCAGTCAATTGCAAACAGAGGAATACCTTTGCAATTGCATCAAATATGGTAAACATAGGAACAAACACATAGGAGGTAGGACACAGCGGTATATCCGTCCGATTGAGCAGTCCGACTGGGGAAGTACCTCCGCCCTACAGAATACCGCGGTTATAATAACTTCGTGTTGTGTTCCCAGCGGTGAGTAGGGTAGCCAGAGCTCACTGGAGAATTTGTGCCGTCAGTGGGAAGACTAAAGGCTTGTCCTGATTTGTCTTCTGACGGCACAGAAACTCTGTACTTACAGGGTTGGCAGCGCGACTGTGACTCCTCTGGTGTTACAGACGTCCATAGGCCACGGTAACTACTTTCCATCAGGTGGGCCGTGTGCTTGTCTGCCAACTAAGTGGTATAAAAAAATAAATAAAAAAAAAAGAACATAATATCTTGGACCTAAATTATGCTCAAAATAATGTGCTCTATAGACGCAGTACACGTTTCTTAAGTGGTGGTAATGGTGGACGAGCTCAAATTCACCAAGCTTAAATTATTACAAAACTATGCGCGCGCGTCAGGGGCTCGTTTGTCTTGCGGCTTCGGTCTAAGATACGTGTGCTGAGCAATAACTGTCCCCGTACTGCCAATCCACGTCTACATATACCGAGTAGTTTCGCGAAGCTACTCGCCTAATGTGGAACCGCCTAATAAACGCGCGGGAATGGGAATCGCACGAGTTGCTGCGACAGAGCGAAAATATCGAGCCAGCATTGGTTGTTCAGGGATAGTTTCCTGCTCGAGCTGTGTGGTCCAGTTTATTCATGTTTTTCAATAAATATGATTACTACTAGTTGTTGAGCATTAAGGCCGCCTTTGTACAATAGACTGTACATAAAATTTAAAAATAAAAACATACACTCGTTTCATACTAGAAATGTACTTATTTATATAAATAAAGTCTTGTAAAATCAATATCAATCAATAAATAAATGAACTGAAAACTTTTTATTTGGAAATTATGATGTGACATTGACAGCTGATGACAGCACTGACAGCAGATTGTCAGTGTTACCAAATTGTGAAAATATTAAAATACAGCATTATTCTGTTTCATAGAGACATTAGATCTATGGGGCAGAATGTGCTTAAGTAACTTATGTGTAAGTAAAGGTACAATAGAAAGTCTATCGTCAATTTTAGGTATTCTGTTAGATAGATATTCTTTTAAACTATTATTACATGACAATATTTCTTCTCTAATACTTATTTCATTGGTCCAAGGGACTCAACAGGCACGAGACGCTTCGGGAGACCAAGTAGTCTATCAGATTAGGTAAAAACTAAGCATAGATTGTAATATGAGTTCTAGAATGCTGCTAAGGCTAAAACATAAGACTATTGCAAATAGACAAATAATTGCAGTACGCGGAAATCGAACGAACTACGCCACACAGGTCCTTGTTCGTAACTGCATATAATTGAATTTCAAATGAAAAAAGAATATCATTATGACTTGTGTAAATGTAATTGTAAAACGATGGAGATAGTCTTACACTCACCCCATACAAGTCATAATGTGAAGGTTAAACCATATATAATATGTAATATCACTTCAAACTCTTAGGCCGCATTCCCACGAGACTGTTTCAACAAAGCCCGGTTTATGCCGCCCTTGATCACGAGACGGTTCGTACGTACCACCGAGTTCAATTTTCTTAAACCTCGTTAGTATGGAAATTGGTATCGCAAAAATCGTATTATGATTGGGCACGTTACCCATAAAATTGATGTGATTGTTTTAACAGAAGACAACCCAATAACCCATCGGGTTATGTTGAACATAACCCGCACGCATAATATCTTTTGTTTTTATCATATTACTGTCCATCCCAAGGTTCCTTGAAAGAAATCGCTTCCAGCGATAAGGTCGCTCATTGTATATTAAACCGTATACATACTATCAACTAGTTCTACTATAAATCTGTTGGAGTACAAAACAATTGTCTATCTATCTAACGTGCACAGTGTTGTGGCAAGAAAACGAAACGATAGTTCCGGACTTCTTGTACTAGTTTTTATATTCTGTGGTATACACAGACACAGCGATCAGTGACCAGTGACCCGGAACTAGCGCCAGCCCGGCGGTGTCTTTCACCGGGCTAAACGCCGCCAGTGTAAAATCATGTCGTGAGAACGCGGCCTTATATTTTGGATTAAATTCATTCATTATATTTTATTCAGTTTTATGGGAGTTCACAAAGAAAACACATACATTGGCAGTTAGTACCAGCCATTACACTGTTATTTATTTAGGGGGATGACTTATAGAGTAATATAGAGATAATGTCGTTGGACTGTTGCCAATCGTATTAAACGCAAGCTTTCAACAAAAATTCACCGCATACTTAGTGCTGTATGAATTTTTCAGGGGCAGACATTGGCTGTTGTCCTAATAAGACTTTTGACCTCTATATACGCTCACATTTATCTTTATATCAACTCTGAGGGGAATATTGAGTTTTTATACAGGTCGGATTATTGAGACTAAGAAAATATCTTAACCGTTATAGTTACAGGGAGACGTACTTAGGAAACTACCCATAACTTATTAAGATATTCCGGCATTCATAGATTTTGGAAAAATTTTACAGTCAATATAAAGTTTACCGTGTATGGCACGCATTGACGTCACAAACCACTATTCATTACCCAAATCATTTGAATAAAAATTCTCGAAATCTTCATTGGACAACGTGGTAACGAATAACAAATATATTCTGACGAATTTGCGAATTGAAGGCACCCCTGGGACAAAATAATTAGAAACGCACACAGACTTGGAAAGAAAAAAGTATAGAGAAGGGAATGAAGAAACAGAATTCATATTTCGGATGTATACTTACGGGTCCAAACACATCGAAGACCTTTCCCAACGCTTTGGAACCGTTCTCCAAGAAAAGGACGCTGTCTAGATCTATTGCTGGGGTTTCTGGCAGGGCGCGAACTATCACTGAAATGAGAGAGTATAAGTATATAAGCATTGTATTACGCCTTCTGCACACAGTCAGCGTGGAGAGAAGATAGTCGTGTCTGGATGACAATACATTGACACCATCAAACTTATATGATCTGTAAAATGTTTATATTTTATCTAATATCCCGATACATCCTTAATCCCCCAGTAAGCTTCTGCGTTTCTGGGCGGAGCTATTCTGGCCAGTGCTCTGCACGCACAACGGCCCAAAAAAGGAGGCTAAGTGCGGACAAGAGCCCCTGTTATTTTTAAACTATTGCGGTGTCAAATCAAGTCATGACCACGGGTGCTGCAACGCATCCGAAACGTCGGCAGAAATTGTAAGTTCCATGATTTAATTATAACCTTGTATAATTATGAAAAGAGCCCCTGTCCATTTCATACATCCTTAATAAGGGATGCGCAAGACGTAGGTCTTGCGCATCCCGTCAAATGGTTCTAAATACGTTTTCAGATTGAACGTCCATCGAATTGGTAAGACTCGTATGCTCAAACAGCTATCGGCAGATGTTGCCAGCTCATCCCAGAACGAAGTTGCGGATGTTATAAACTAGCTCTGAGGATACAAGCTCTGATTCGGAGAAACATGAAAATCCGTTCTAGTATTTCGTCTCAACTGCGATTGTATTGAATTTTTGGATCACACGGTATGCATGAACGCCACCAAAATTTGTGAGCTGTTACATCCGACACGGTTGTAAGAGCCGTTACGGGTCACGTCTCACGTCTGATTGAATGCTTTATTTACTCATGCATATTGAACGATAAAAACTTGGTTACTCGTTTACTTTTTATACAAATTATGTTTTTGAATAAAGCTCTTTTGGGGGATAAAATCGATTTGAATGCCGTGACTACAAGTGACATGATGAATACGTCTTCTCGTTTTAAGTACTAGTAATGCGCACTAGTAACTTTGTATCGAAATCTTTCTTAACATAACATAACATAAACTCACGCCTATATCCCCGAAGGGGTAGGCAGAAGTGCTAGCACCCTACATTTCGCCATTTTATGTTTAGGTCCCAATGTAATAGGTGGCTAGCCTATTGCCATTAACCGGGCACTTATAAACCTGCGATAAATACACACAACTTAAAGAAGCATCGAAAAGTCATTGGTGTGTGCCATGGTAAAACCTGGGATCGAACCCGAGACCTCGTCTCAGCAGTCCATTACCCATACCACTAGGCTACCGCGATACTACTATAATTTGCATAAATAATACAGTCGAATGCATGTAGTAAACTACTTCAAGTTTCTATGGCCCCATCTTCGTTTTATATCAGATCAGAATCGTAGACAAAGAAAGGTCGTATCTATATCGATTGCAAAAACAACGCGGAAATCAATGGAGGTCATGGAAAAGCTCGAGCGGCTCAAGGTTAAACGCCGTGACTTGAACGACGATGCCTTTGCCTATAAATACATGTAATAGCTTTAACCTAAGAATGGTATTTAGCCTCGGAAGCGATAAAAATGATTCGATACAAATAAAATTATACAAAATACTATTGTTGATGGCGGGACATAAGTTTGTGTTTATGTTTACATGAGTCATGACACGATCAAGAAATCCTGGGTTTCATTACTGGATAGTGGAAGTGCAAAGGTAAATTTTAGTAGGAATACAGAAGAGTACTGGACTAAAAAAAGCTCCCTCAGGAGAGAACTACAGGACAGGATAGAACTTCAGGAAAGAAGGGAATCGCTGTTGCTTTTCTAAGGGGAGGTTTTGCAATTGTCAGCTAAGCCACTAGATTTTACCAAGTGTCTTTCTGATTAGCATAGGACACTGTGGAAAGACGAGGATGCAGACGAGTTCTCCAGATCTGTAGTTTTACCGAACGGTGGATATTATAATGATGGTGATAGACCTTCGCTCAGCCAAGGTTACGCCTTGATCGGTAACAGAAAGAAAGCTGTGAGGAAGAAAACCTCTAATAAAATCAAAGGGCCTGATGGTGTCGGGATGAGTAGTCCATTCCTTAATTTACAGGCTAAAGAAGGTATCGACTCGCACTTATCGAAAGAGGAGGTTTCTCGTCTAAAAATGCAGCGTCACGATGTCTTGTTGGGGGTAGGTCTTGGTCATTCTGTTCCCCTGGCAACAAGTTTCTCCAAGCAATAGGACCAATGGCTCAGATATCAGACTAGAGAAAGCATGTATAGTTAGTCGGTTCGACGAAGACAGAACCGCTTTGAACTTGAGTATCGTTACCCTTAAGTCTTGTGAGTGTGTTGTGTTAAATAAAAGTCTAGTGAGAGTGAGGTGTGTTGAATTCAGAATAAATTAAAAACAAGTCTTACCTAATCTATCAACTACGCTGATAATGTTTCCAATCTTAACAGTCTCTTGGGCAGGTAAGCTTATAGCTAGGTCTTCTATAGGCGGCAAGTCGTCTAGGCCCAGCTCACCATTGACTTTTGGAGGCTCCGGTTTTGCAGTCCGGCTGCTAGCTTCCAGCTCTTCACTGTAAGAAATTAGAACAATAGTAAAAAAGCAGAAGTGAATACTTATAGCCAACAATTACGAATCCTGTATGTGTATGAGTAGGGCAGCCAGAGCTCACTGGAGAGTTGTTGTGCTGTCAGTGGGAAGACTAAAGGCATGTCCTGATTGTGTCTTCTGCACTGACGGCACGAAGCTCTCCGTTCTTACAGGGTCGGTAGCACGGGCGTGACTCCTCTGGTGTTGCATACGTTCATAGGTCGTGGTAACCACTTTCCATCAGGTGGGCTGTGTGCTTATCTGCCAACTAAGTTATATAAAAAATTCATCCTACTATTCATACTAATATTATAAATACAAAAGTAAATCAGTCTGTCTGTTACATTTCACGCCTAGATAGCTAAACGGATTGTTAACATTTGGTAAGCACAGAAATAACCCACTTGTAGAAATATAGGATACTTATTAAACAGGCCTGGTAGATACTGAGAAGTTCTGAGAAGCTCGTTGAAGTGGTAACGCCCTAATCTTGATAGCCATAAGAAATAAAAAAGTAATTGAGAAGCTTCAGGGGACCAATGTCGTTTGATTAAATGAATTGAAACAGTTCAATAGGGCAATACAAATAAATTAACGCATTTTTATTCAATAATCGCCTTTATTTGTAGGTATGTTTTGTTTTCGAGAAATATGCTAGATGCTTACATGAGTTTGTCGAACACAGTAACTATGCTGTTTATGTAGGTACCTCTTGTTATATGTCAAAGGACCTCATTTTGTCAACAATTAGGTATGCAACACATATATTATAAATTAAAGGAAATGTGAGTGGATTATATCGCTGTTTTATTCAGTGTATGCTAGATGCTTACATGAGTTTGTCGAACACAGTAACTATGCTGTTTATGTAGGTACCTCTTGTTATATGTCAAAGGACCTCATTTTGTCAACAATTAGGTATGCAACACATATATTATAAATTAAAGGAAATGTGAGTGGATTATATCGCTGTTTTATTTAGTGTTATTTTATTATTAACACTGATCACGACGTTAACCCTGAGACTGCTCAAAAAAAACCTTGAATGTGGTTACTGAAAAAAAACTGAAACGTCGAAAACAGTGTAGATAAATAACAGCAAATGAATTACGAAATAATGCGTTAAATTTAGCTTTTATTTCAATGTTATTGGAGGAGGTAGGACACGACGGTATTTCCGCCCAATTGAGCAGTCCGGAAGTACCTCCGCCCTACAGAATACCGCGGTTATAATAACTTCGTGTTGTGTTCCCGGCGGTGAGTAGGGTAGCCAGAGCTCATTGGAGAATTTGTGCTGTCAGTGGGAAGACTAAAGGCTTGTCCTGCTTTGTCTTCTACATTGACGGCACAGAAACTAGTACATACAGGGTTGGCAGCGCGACTGTCACCTAAGTAGTTTAAAAAAAAAATGTTCAATATTCGTAAACTTTCGATAACATTTGGTAATTTAATCCAATATATTCATTTTAAACCGTATCTATACATATTTGAATAAATTACTGCTTAAATAATTATTAATGAATTTAATGATATTGTTGGGCATTTCGCTAATATTACACATTGAAACCAAACTATTATAACAGATGGGGTAACTTTCCCAACATTCCGGTTGCCTTTCAACGCGGAGTTTAAAGATGCTTGTTTTATAGAATTAAGAAGTGTTGATAGTTATGACTTCGGTGAAATTATGTTGTAGGTATTTTGCTTTTTGTCGGAAGGTTTTTAGCTATCATAATAAATTATTATACGATTTTAGTAAATCGGAAAATGTCACTAAAACCCTAGAAGTGCTGAAACATTATGTCCCCGATGTTAATCCATTATTTTTGCTAATCGTACATGAATGAATAATCTGGCTTCATCCATGTCATTTGTTATTTATTTTGCAAAATAATGCCTATGATGTCTTTTTAATATGTTTTATTTAAAAACTCAGTTTATCAATAATTTTCTGTTTAGAAACTCATTTTAAAGACTAAACACTGAAATTTAACCACTAGTTAGTCATTTGGTTGGCCTAGTTAATTTGTTTAATGTGTTTTATAAAAAGTTGCCACAAGATTATTCACCTTTAGTCAATGATATTACATACTTTAGTTAAATACCTAATAGCATAGAGTATAGACAATAATATAGCTTTTTTATGGAATAATCCCCACCTGACTCTATTATGTAAAATTCTAATGTATGTATATTCTTGTATTACACAAGAAGCAGCGAGACAGTAATGTTTTCTAGTTCTCAGTTCGAGAATAAACAGTCTACGTTCACGCCTAGTAAAAAAATCATCATTTTAACTCTGAACTGGGCAAAAGTCCCAGCTTTCCAGCCTAACTATAATGCGGCTGAACTTCGATATTTTCCGTAAAGCGACTGCCTGACCTGACCTAAAAAAAAACAATTAAAAATAAAGGTAACTGAAACATTCGGGGTTCTTACAAGCCTATGTCTACCTGCGTCAACGTTATGATTAATTACATAAACATGAATCGGAAATAACTGAAATTTTGTCAAACTTCGTGTAGGTATAATTTATTTTCCGCTGGTTAATAATTTAGAGCTTCGAGTTTCGTGAGCTACAATCGTCATCAACTTTGCGTTAGTTTCTGTCGCATCGGAGACCCTCAACTCAATAAAGTAAGGTTCGAATTTGTAGCCGACCGTATATTATAGTAACTGCAAACCGCAGCAGCAGACGGCCCTACCTTAATAGCTTTAATGTGATAATATCGTTTATTCCTTTCATTCATTGCGGCTTCTCAGTACATGCTGCAGTTTGTACGTATAGTATAAGAAGTAAATTTATGGGAAAAAATTAAAATGGATAGCCATAGACCGATAAGAGGATCGTGGGGTTAATACTCGTACTAATGGATTGGAGCATATGTGCAGTTGGATGTGTCGTCTGTTGCTGCTGTATGTGGTCAGCTACGGCTACGAGCTACGACCTCGTACCTTACCGCGCCGTTGTTATCGACTCATAGGCGTGAAAACTGACCCTGGATACCCAGAGTGCATGGAGGATGAGGAGATCAGTCTCCACCTGCTTCCTAAATGCCTCATGTACTCACTAATACAACGGGAAACCGTGGGAATTGACACATTAGAAACACAAAACCTCGAGGATTTGAAGGTGGAACAGATCGTAAGATTCCGCAAAGATACACGTAGGTTCGACGAAAAGCCAAGATTGCTGGGCGCCTCTTAGCCTTCTCAAGAGAAGAATAGTGGAACTGAGTGAAGTGGCCTGGCCTGCGGCGTCCCCTGTTTGAAGTGAGTAGAGTATTAACGACTCCCTCCCATGGGAAGCACGGGAGTCGATAATACGACTCATGGGAGACAAGTGGGACACTAGCCTCACTCTGCTCTTCCTGAAGTTAAGAATTTTGAAACACACGACAAGCCTGCCCCCCTCCATACTCCGATCCGATTTAACTTTTGCGATGGCCTTAAAGTTGAGTACACCCATGGTTCGTCCTACTTCATTCCGATATACTGTTAACTGTCCCCCTGTACAGCAAGTAGTCAAGAACTGTTTAAATGATTAAATACGATTGCATAATACAAGTGTCTTGTACCTAACTTGTGACCTTACACGAAAACTAGTGATAAAAGAATTATTTCGGAATTTCCCAGCACCACAAAACGGGGATTTCCCTTTAGTAAAAACAAACTATTATTTATAAGTACTAGAAAAGAGACGCAAAATTTAGCACACTATCTATTTTAATTTTTCGATTTACTTCAGACGTTTGGATCTGTAACTATTTTGAGGGAGTCATACATACATACATATATATAATCACCTTTATCCCCGGAGGGTTAGGCAGAGGTAAATTAACACCAATTATTAAATTTCGTCCCACGTAATAGGGGATGTATGTGCTTATTGCCATCTTCAAGGCACTATTGTTGACTCGAGCAAATGCATCTGATCCTGAGTCTGTGCTGTATATAACTGTCTGTTATAAAACAGCCAAATCCCTTAGTCGCCTTGCAAATTCTACTCTACCGGGAACTACGCGGCTACATAGGGAATCATAGAATACGTGTAAAAGTATGGCAAAAATCAAATGTTTACCACGCTTTTACACGTCGTCGTACAAACCTAGTAAACCGGTCCGCGTTGCCAGGGTTTCATCGTCCGCATACCTGAGCAACCATGTAGGTTTCGAATATCTCTATCCGAATAGACGTCTATTACAAACTGATCAGACACGGTTCAAAGACGGATCCCTGGTGTACCCCGACTGTTATAAAGGGTTTCGAGTTGCCATCTAAGGGCCGAATCACGCAAGAGGAAAGTTACCTAAGTCGGACGAAATCTTTAGTACGCACCAGATCATCATATGACGAATACAGTCGAAAGCATGCATGTCCAGAAACAGGCAATGCAAGCAGGCGTAAACACATTTCTATATTTTTTTGCGAAAATACTTAGGGTAAAAACAGAATCCATGGTCTCTGGATCGCTAATCTTTCATTATCATGTGTTTATTCTTTTAAATAATAATCAATATTATTTGAATTACTAAAATTTCTTTTAACCCTTCCAGCTAGACTTTTTTTTATACCACTTAGGTGCAGACAAGCGCACGGCCCACCTGATGGAAAGTGGTTACCGTGGTCTATGGACGTGTGTAACACCAGAGAAGCCGAACCACCAGAGATCACGAAAAGTTTTCGTTTTAAAATTGATAGTTTTACAAGGTTAATAAATGTATTTATTCTTACTACAGAATTAAGTTATATTATACAAAGTGCAGTAAGATAACTCAGTAATTTGAGATAATATGTGTAATATAAAAAAATTAATTACAATGACATTCATGTGAACAAGATAAGCATGGAGCTGGAGTATGATGTAAACTTTCAATTTAATTCTTATCAGAGTTTTAAGTGAACGACAAGTACGAGACAAAGTCATTTAAAAAAAATGAGTTTATATGTATTGTTTAAGTTCTTACATCATATAAATTTGTACAAGAAATATGCGATATTATTGAATATGATTATTGAGTTTCCAGGTTTATTTGAATTTTTATTCTTTAAAAAAAGGTCTTTCATAATGTTGTCCGTACATGTACTGTAATGTTTTGGTGTAAAATAAAGATTATCTTATCTTATCTTAAAGAATATTAGAACCGAAATTACTAATATTCCCTCTAATTCTTTTTTTTTATACCACTTAGTTGGCAGACAAGCACACGGCCCACCTGATGGGAAGCGGTTACCGTGGAATATGGACGTATGCAACACCAGGGGTGTCACACTCGCGCTGCCGACCATAAAGAAACCTTCTGATGCCCCTCTTGAAGAACCCCATATTGTAGGCGCTTGGGAAAACCGCAGCAGAGAGGTCATTCCACAGCTTGAATGTGCGTGGGATGAAGTTTCTTTCATACCGCATAGTGCGCACCGTCTCAGGTAGCAATGTGTGAGTATGAATTCCCTGCCTATGGCGAGAGGTGCGATGATAGAATGTAGCTACGGGCATCATGTCAAACAATTCATCTGAGCACAAACCATTTTATAGGCGGTAGAACACACACAGTGAGGCAAAATCCCTCCTAAGGCTAAGAGGTTCCACACAACCTGTGAGTATGGGATTGTCAACCAGCCTCAATCCCCGTCTTTGCACTGAGTCGAAGGGGTCAAGCTGGTATGCAGGTGCTCCAGCAAAAAAATTACAGCAGTAATCCATGTGAGGCCGGACCTGTGCTTTATAAAGGAGTTGCTGCCCCGCAGTGAAGTACTGCTTCACCCTGTTGAGCACTCCGAGTTTTCTACAGTTAAGCTCAATTGCTTGTGTTAGAAGTGGGTTAACATCGATAGTGTAATGGCCAGGATTCGAACCTGGGTCCTCACAATAGCAAGGCCGACTCCTTAAGACCGTGAGGTCCTAGCATAGAACCCTGGCCATTACACTATTCTAGCAAACAAAGTGTTCAAGCTAATGGTTTTTAATGTAAGTCATTATTACATCTGCAGCTTTCTCCACAGCATCTGATTTCTCTTTTTACTCTCATTGGATTGTCTTATAATAGCTTTTATGGGAGTGATTGTCTCTGAACTTCCAACCCTGAGAGGAGGTCATGGCCCAGAGCCTTGTTCATTAAACAGCAGATGTACCAGCTTGCATGCTTGTTTTAGGACCCAAGGGTTTTGATGGGGCCCCAAAATTACCCATTTAATATTGACTGTAAGGGTTTTTAAGACTCTGCTACTCTAAATATAATTCATTTTTCTATTATTGAGGTACAATCACATTAATTTAATAAATATTAATAAATAATATTCTGCAACATACTACAAAACACTATTACTCATGGTAAACATAGCTTAACTAGCTTGTGTTATGGAATCTAGGATGCAGACAAACAAACTTTTTTTTTGCACAGACATATCATACAGAAACACCCAGACCAAAATATACATTTTCATGCATACTAATATTTGCACTGAGCGGGAATCAAACCCACGCCCCCTGCGTAGCAGTCAAACTTTCAACTACTACACCAAATTTAACATTGTTTAGAGTTTACAATTACCGTGATGTTTTGTGTTTTATTCACTAAAACTGAATAAAAGATCTATATATTTTCATACAAGCTTGCTTGTTTCAAGTGCTTTTGAACTGCTCTTCTTTAATATATCATCAGTTTGATCAGGGTTCTGTGATCTTAACCCCCGGCCTGCCTGCCCACTAACACTTACTTGTAAGGCATGTTCATGTGTGAAGAAATCCACACATACTATGGCAGCATTCACTCACTTGCATGAATTTTTTACCATATCCAACTTTCTATACATTAATGTGGGAACTAGCATATTTCTTAATCTCATGCTGTATACACCATTTTCTTACATTTGTACATTTGTGGAATATAAATTCTTTCCCGAGTTTAATTAAGTATTTCCTTAATTTTACTAACTTTACTTAATTATTATGCCTTATTCTCATAACAATATTATAATTTTTCTACAGAACTATTGGGTTTGAATTCTGTACCAGGCATAGTTTTACGGAACTTTAGTGTTAAAAAGTTTTCAGTAATTATATAGCTTGGTGAAGGGATGATATTGAATAAATACCTACATATAATTGGCTAAATAGGGATGTATAATACACCTCTGCTCACTGTTTTAGTCATATACAAGGATGGGTAGCATAGAGAATTGCGAAAAGTGTGTCATATCAAATATGTGGATTTTTTTGTTTTCATGTTAATATTTTTTAATTATTATATATGGCAAATATCCTGATATATCAAATAGTAATATTTTTTTAGTGTCAAAAGTCATTGTTTACAGATTCACAGTATTATCTAATATTATTGCGAAATTACCATGCAACACGTGCAATAATTTACAGTTTTATCTCCATTCAAAACTTAGTCTGCTCCAAATTTGAATGTAAATTAATTATTTACTTAACTACCTACATTTTCATATTTGTAATGAACAATCTACGACATTTAGGAATATAAAAAGTACTTACCCACTGGAAACCTCTTCGACATCCTTGACCGAATCGACTTCACTGTCGCTGGAGTCACTGGAGGAGCTGGTATCAGAGTCAGAGTCTATATCTCGGTACTCGGTGACCTCATACTCCACAACCCCGCTTTCCGCACTGTCAATGATCATATGTCTGGTCACATCCGCATCATCACGGGCGCTCGGTCGTGACAACGGCCCGTGAGCGCACGCGTTTATTATATTATTTTTCAACACCATTTCACTAAGTTCTGCCGCATCAGAATCATCGTTCGTATGACTGTTCGAACGAGTCTCCGTATCATCTGAATCGGAATCCGAACCACCGTACTCCGCGATCAAACTCAAAGACACGTTTTTGTTATTGCTAAGATCAAGGTTTTCCATTGTTGTGAAGGTACACTCATGCAGTATACTCTAATTTAACAAATGTTTATAGGTTATTTAGTATTATAATAGTATATTTATACTATTTGCAATGATAGCAAAACACGTGAACATTAATTGGGATTATTTTGAGACAAGAAAACAAAAGTCGTGAAACGATTACCGCAGCAAAAATGACAAATAACAACTTGCGTGCACAGATAAAAAAAATAGCACAGATTGCAAAGGAATAAAATTGAGTAATAGTCTTTTAGCACATTATTAGAGAAAACATTCGTCTCTACCACGTCTGTCCGGTGAGAATAGTATTGCCAGCGTTACTGTCATCTCTAGGTCTCGTTTCTGTTCCTAAATCTACTCATCGGTTAATAATTGTATGCATGAAATGAACATGTATATTTGAATTGGTCTGATTATTTCTATGTATAATAAGTACTTACCCAATATAGAGAACCGATAATAGAAGCTAGTTATGCTATGCTTACTTTGGGTCTAGATAGCGTTGTACAGAATGTTTGAAATATCGTAAGTAAAAAAGAGGGTAATAAAAATTCAATAACTTTGAAAAGTATTATATTTTAGCAATATCACAGGTCAGTACAACCACTACCAACTTTCGCGGACTTGCTTCTTTTCTTTCTCGGAGGATGGGGTAGCTTGTAGTGCACAGTACGTATGTGCAGATTCACGCTTGAAGAGTATTTAAACATTTTATCGCACATTGTGCATTCATATGGAGCAATGTCTGTATGTACCTGTGAAAATAAACACAAAATACTTTAATTTATAAAGACTTGCAACATCGGACAAATTAAGAAATTAATTTCGTACCGTGGAGAAACCCAATCAGGACAAAAATAAAAAACTGATTTAAAAAATGATTCAATTTAAATTATTTTGAACAAAAGAATATTTTTAGAACAGAAATAACTCCGATTGTTGAATACCTGTCTTTTTATCGACAAATGGAACTCACTCTCGAATGTCGTTCTAAATTACTACGCAGTTTGAAGGCTCTTCCGCACGTGCGACATTGAAATGGTTTGTTTGTTTTATGTGTGGCCGCGTGTCGGGCTAAGGCGTATTTGTCGTAAAACAGCCGAGGACACGCCTCGCACCGAACTGTGGGCGCCCGGTGACGTAACTGATGAAGGTGAAGTTTAGTAGAATTCTGTAAAGAAATATTCGATTGAAATACCTTACTCAATTACGATAGAGTTTAAAAAAACAATAATAAAAATATTTATTTCACTTTAAAAAAGAAACAACTAAAAATAAACCATTTCCACAACTAATCGATTTCAAACGATGTCAGATGTCTGATTAACGATATCTATAATTTGTAATGTAAGTTGTATGATATATTTAGTTTTATATCTATACTAGCAATGCCTCGCAGTTTCACACTTCGTATTCGTGAAACCGCCCTTCGCTTTGCATCGTAACGCCCAGTCCAAAGAATCCATCTGAACTTCTTTTCTTACTACTCTGTTTCTAAGTAGCATAATATTAAATTGCACTATGAACGAGACCATCAAACAATCACGATACCAGCATACAAAATAATTGTTTAAAACTTACAAGCATGTTCAAACAAACAAACGAATTCTCTCTATTTAATAATAAGGTTAAAGCATTAACTAAAAGCAAAAAGTCCAAGTAATATTTTTACCTGGAATCCTTTACCGCAAGTATCACAGATAGCGGTGACGACAGGTCGGTAGGTATCGACCTCCTTGGGATGCTGCCTGCGTACATGCTGCCAGTGTTTCTTGCGACATGTCACTGTTTCACCACACTGTGTATAAAATTATTGGACAAGTTAGACGGTATTGAAGTAACACCATATAAATTATAATACAGAACAGAAAAAAACAAGAACAGACAAAATTTACTAGACTAGTGGTAACTATAACTTCCACTACACACAACAAACTAGGTTCTCTTCGGAAACAATAAATAATAGAACTCTTTCTTTCTTTGGTTGCATTCGAGGGTTACACTTTGGAATTCGAGGTATGGTATCACGGGCTGGTATCCGCAACTCCACGTCATGACGCGGTTTTTGCGTGAGGGTTGGGCACTTCACTCGATCCCCCCCAACCCATTGAAGAACGCCAGCAGCCTATTCACGCTGCAGGTCAACTCCCAGAGCGTGCCTGTATTATTGAAGAAATAAGCCGTGTATGTGGAGGTTGCAAATGAGAGAGGAGTCCAGCGTTCGCTAGTTCCTTCTCTTCAAACTTGTTTTGGAGCGATCACTAATAGTGAAAGTGCGGTATAAGTTGCGTCAGTTATTATTTTATCGTTTTTATGTATTTTTAATCATCCACCGAACCTATAACAGTAAATAATTTGACTATTGAATATTATGACGTCACAGCAATAAGTTTTCCTTATAACTTACAGTTTTGACGTATAGTAAAAGTAACTAATATGACTCGTCAGTCAAATATTCAATTGAAGACAGCCGCTATTAGGTAACCTTTACCTACTGTCACAATTTTACGTTATTAGTAACTTTGAAACTTTTGAGAGTAACCATAAATACCTAGAAACCTCTATAAACGATTAAACTTACTCTCCACCTTGAGGTTGGCAGAAAAATCGGTATCTATATAACCGATGCAAAGAGCCATTTAAATAAAATAATAAGAAGAAGAGAAGAATAAGATACAGCAACCCCAGTTTGAGAAAACTTGATCAAAGTCGCATGATCGTAGCCAGATCATACATAAATAAATTTAAAAAAAAACACATTCTATACCGTACAGAGACACTATAAGCACAGAAGTTACTCACAAGTTCGCAAGCAGTAGGGTAGCAGTCCTGCGGCCGCCAGTGCTTGCGGGCGTGCGGCGCGTGTTCGGCGCGGCAGTGCGTCACTAGCTCCGCGCGCGACGAGCACTCCGCGCCGCACTTGCGGCAAGCGGTGCGGAGTTCCGCAGGCCGGCTGCTAGGATCGCTACAATGATGAGAGGACGCATATTTTGGAGTATGGTTATTTATATATATATTTATTATTATGGTTATGGTTATAAACTCACGCCTATATCCCCGAAGGGGTAGGCAGAGTTGCTAGCATCCGAATTTCGCCAGTTTATGTTTAGGTCCCAATGTAATAGGTGTCATTAACCGGGCATTTATAAACCTGCGATAAATACACACATAACTTCGAAAAGTATTGAAAAGTCATTGGTGTGTGCCATGGTAAAACCTGGGATCGAATATAGCATTGCAGATAGACCAGTTGTTAAACTCTTTAGGGCTTCAATTATCCGTGACAATTGCCTACATTTTTATGGCAACCGGACCTACAGCTTAACGTGGTCACTGAGGCACAACCGGATGAAAACAAATACCTATATTCATGTATACAAATATTTGCATTGAACGGGGATCGAACCCTCGCCTCCGTCTCGCTCTTTAGTTAGGACGATAATACAATTTAAATCAATAAAACTGTTATCATTGGTAGGTACTAAGATCATTTTGAGACCTTTTTTTTACGTGCGCAAAATCCCCACGGACACCCCCCCACCGGAGCCGGTGGAAGAGGTTATGTCGGACTCGAACTGACCAAAACGCACGCCGCCTGTGGGTCGCTTTGGTTGCCGAAGGTGAGGTTGATAGGCATACCCCGGCCGACCCGGGGCCATCTCTCACGATCTGGCCCTCTCCTCGGGTGTGGGGACTACAGAGTCCCCAACTCGTCCCCGGGAGATCATTTTGAAACCTTGCTAGTGAAGATAGTGGCTCAGCTAGAAAGAGAACGGGTGCCGAACTTGTCGTCGATTTTACGGTACGATTGCATTCCTGCTCTCTAGTAAATGACGGTTCTGAGTGTTAGAAAAGGACAGAAGCACCGAAAAGCGATTCGATGCTGTCATGTATAGTTAATACCTTTTATTGCCCTCTAACTCACACACATATTTGGCTTACAGTTGGTAAAGAAGAATACAGAGATATGAAAAGCGAGGAGAATAGAAAAAGATATGTTCACATTATGTCTTTTTTTTTCTTTTTATATAGAATACGACAATTAGATTTCGCCTTGCCTGATGGTAAGCTGAAGGCAAAGTCTCAGAAAAGAGGGTCACCATTACTTACACATACCATGTGACAATGGTGACACTCAGCTTGACGGCCTCATCATATGCTTTTTCACGCCCCGTTTAAAGGACCTGGGACTGTAGGAAGAAGGAAACACTTGAGCTGGTAATGTATTCCAGGCCTTAATGGTGTGACAGAGGAAAGAGTCACCGAACCGCTTGGTTCTTGATCGGATGTTCTGCACCGTGTGTCTGTACTTCAACTCACCAAAGGCTCGATTTCTTTCTGTGTTGGCTGGAGGTCAGTAAGTGTACCCGCCTGGCGCCCTCCGACATGAAGTTGATATCACACTCTTGGCAACGATACGCTTCGGTTAGTGTTGTATCCTATTAATTATAAAAGATGTTAAAACACTATTAAAATTTAGCCGTTGGAGCGGGCAGGGGTGGTTATGTCGGACTAGAACCGACTAAAACCGGGAGTAAAATTGCTTCTGGCATACCCCTAAAATCTCACCAGACTCAGGGCCATCGAAATGTCTCCCTTGAGCCATACCCAGTGAGCCATTTCGATGGCTACTGTCAACTGTGTCCCCATCTTGCCCCGTTTAAAATACCTAAACGTTCGGTACTGGTTTAACGAAATTTGTTGCCAGTGTTCGTAGCTTACAGTGCGATCGTATAATTTTAGTCATCAGGATGATCCAATCACGCAACGAGTGCGAGTGCGCATGCGTTTATTTGTTAATAAATGCGCTATAACATGGAGAAAAAAAAACGTATTGTCTACAAATTAATCATTATTTAACTTAACCATTATTTTTTTTATGAGCTAGGCCACAGCACCATCTAGCGAAAAAAGCTTGTACTAAATTGATATTTCATCGTTTTATTGTTTTAATAATTAGCCCATTCTGATTGTAAAAAAAGTAAACAAAAAAACTGGTAAGACGCGATCTTTATTTTTGTCGTATGGTAACATTTACACGAAATGAGACAGTTTGGTAAACGAACTGTTGTAATTCTGCTCAAGTTGAATGCCCATTTTACAAATTTTATAGGAATCGATCAACATCTACTCAATTTTCATAATGATACTCGTTTTTAGCAGAATCGCTCAATGTGTCCTTTTTAGACCGTCTGGTGCTGTACTGACCTTGAAATCTCGATGAGCAGTAGCGGTGTGCAGCGCGAGGCCGCGGCGGCTGGCGCAGGCGCGCCCGCACAGCGCGCAGGCGTGCGCGTGCGCGTGCGCGCGCCGCACGTGCGCGCCCAGCGCCGACTCGTGCGCGGAGCTGAAGGCGCACGCCGCGCACGAGTAGCGGAGGCCCAAGTGCCAGCGCTGGTGCTTCTTGGCCACGCCGCTGGGAACCGACGGCACACGTATAGCCACTATCTTCACTAGCAAGGTTTCAAAATGATCTCCCGGGGACGAGTTGGGGACTCTGTAGTCCCCACACCCGAGGAGAGGGCCAGATCGTGAGAGATGGCCCCGGGTCGGCCGGGGTGCGAGGGATATGCCTATCAACCTCACTTTCGGCAACCAAAGAGACCCACAGGCGGCATGCGTTTTGGTCGGTTCGAGTACGACATAACCTCTTCCACCGGCTCCGGTGGGGGGTATCCATGGGGATTATCGCACATAAAAAAAAGGTCTCAAAATGATCTTAATACCTACCAATGATAACAGTTTTATTGATTTAAATTGTATTATCGTCTGAACTAAAGAGCGCGCAGGAGGCGCGGTTTCGATCCCCGTTCAATGCAAATATTTGTATACATGAATATAGGTATTTGTTTTGATCCGGTTGTGCCTCAGAGAGCACGTTAAGTTGTCGGTCCGGTTGCCATACCAATGTAGGCAATTGTCACGGATAATTGAAGCCCTAAAGAGTTTAACAACTGGTCTAGTTGCAATGCTATATTTCCTTTGGGTTATGGAGATCAGTGGCAGAAATCCGCAGTTAGACGGGTATAGCGGACCCAAGACTCTAAGGTAAAAACTTCGGATGCGATGATTAACGCTAAGAAGATCGTCCGAACTAAAGATGTGTACTAAATATCAGAACAACCAGTCAACAGGAAGGGGAAAAACAAATTAAAATCATTTTGAGTAGTTGCAAGTCAAGATCAATCTGATGCTGGCTGGACGTACGCACCACACTGGCTAAGGTCTCACCACATCGCTCCCTTACATAGTCGATACCTATAAACATATGCTCACGCCTTTTTCCCCACCGGGGTAGGTAGAGACGAAAACCCGCCATCTGCTTCCTTGTACACTTTCCGAGTCGCCTCTACCACAGTCTTATTATCTTACATCTTTGACTCGGTACTTGCCCGGGGCAACTATGACGCTCACACGGGGAAGCGAGTGGCAGGGTCGGCTTGTGCAAACCAGTGTTGGGCAAAGTTTAATTTACAATTAACCTGACTGCTGCAAGGGAAAGATTGCGAGTTCGAATCCCGCCCAGACCATTTCAATTTTTTCTGTCTTAATCGAACCTGACAGCTGTCCACAAATTTTTCTTTCGGTTTATGTTTGACAATAGGGTACAAGCCTGCTGTCAAACTGGATTCGATAATTTAGACAGCAGTCGGGTATACTTGTTCCGGTCTTTTAGACAGCAAGTTCGGTTTTTCTGAATATTATTTAAATGCAATTAAAATTTAACCAACATTAGTGCAAACTCAAATACCGTGGAGCCGACGACGGCTGAAAGGACACTGTTGAAATTTAGTACAGCCTGTACAGGGTTAAATTATGGTCGAATAACACTTTTTTTTACGTGCGCAAAATCCCTACGGATACCTCCCCACGGTAGAAGAGGTTATGTCGGACTCGAACCGACTGTAACGCACGCCGCCTGTGGGTCGTTTTGTTTGCCGAAGGTGAGGTTGACAGGCATATCCCTTGCACCCCGGCCGACCCAGGTCGAATAACACTTGAGGTGCGGGAACGCGATCATCAATCCTCGCAGGTGGAGCCGCGGCCATCAGCTAATGTTTTATAAATTGACAACTTATTGTTATTAACACACAAGACTGTACTTACACATTATTGAACACTTTTAGGCAAATCTTGCAGAAGAACTTCTTAGCGTGTGCGCGGTTGGCGTGGGATTTCATGAGGACATCTGTTTTAAAGCGGAGTTTACATACTGGACACTCGGCTTTGCCTCGGCTCTGATAAAAATAATATAATGTTATACATATAGGTAGGACACAAAGTATTTCCGTCAAATTGAGCAGTCCGACTGGGGAAGTACCTCCGCCTTACAGGATACCGCGGCCATAATAACCTCGTGTTGTGTTCCCGGCGGTGAGTAGGGTAGCCAGAGCTCACTGGAGAATTTTTGTACTGTCAGTGGGAAGACCAAAAGCTTGTCCTGCTTTGTCTTTTACACTGATGACACAGAAACTCTAGTGCTTACTGAGTTGGAAGCGCGAGTGTGACTCCCTTGGTGTTGCACACGTCCATAGGCCACGGTAACCACTTCCCATCAGGTGGGCCGTGTGCTTGTCTACCACCTAAGAGGTATAAAAAGAAATACTCACCTCATCGTGACCGGAGGCATGAAGTCGGTAACTGTTGACATGAGCGAATATTTTAGTGCACACCTCACATTCGTGAACAGTCTCACTAGCCAGAGATCTTCTCGCTGCTGTTCTTTTCCACTCTTCTATCTGTTCCTGTAACTGTCACACAAGTTAGCATCATCATCTCAAGGAAGTGTAGCACCTGTTAAAGATTTCATTTTAAAATACATATAATCACGCCTAGGCAGAGGTGAATTAACACCAACATTTCACCAATCATTGTTTTCGGCCCTACGTAACAGGGAGTGAGCCTACTGTCGTCTTCCAGGCACTATTGTTGACTCGAGCCTTGTATCTGTGCCTAAGTCTGAGGTGTATGTATATCTGTCTGATGTTAAACAGCCCTATCCCTTAGTCGGGTTGTACGACACCGCATAGGAAGAGATAGAGTGACCAAAATTCTACTCAGCCAGGAACCAATAGAAGCAAAAATATAGTTAGTAACAATATGAGAAGTGGATCTTGTGATATAGTATATTTACGGGCACTTATCTTGACCACAAACGTACCACAAAATATACTCTTTACACGAATCCGCGTTTTACGGCGTGTTTTGTATTAAGTTTTTTAAGGATAGCACGAGTTGCTATGGCGGCCGAAAACCCCAAATCCACCAACCGTGAGATTTCAACACCGGAATCGACTATGCCCTGGGTGTTTTAATACTGCGTTACTACAAAAAAAGTGTTATTGGCATGGCTCCTGTAACTTACAACAAGGTACGAAGCACTATGAGAGAGCAGCCGATAAAAATATTTAAAAATAATTTAACCGCTATGTTACTAACAAATGTTATTACTCGGTATCTGACTTTCTGGATGACAAGCTGATACCAACCTAGAATAATGTACCTAATCTTTGTGATGCAAATAACTCAAATAATTAATTTTTTAATTGTAATTCTGAACTAACATTCAACTATATTTTGACTGTACTTTGAACTTAAATTCTGACTTTATTTGACTGTATGTTTGACTAAATTCTTTGTTTAAGTGCATGATTGACATGTTTCAATATTTGTATGCTTAAATGGTAAAATGTATCAGGAACCGTATTGTTAAAATGTGTAATACCTACATTTAATGCAAATAAATAAATATTCCATTCTATTCCAATTATAGATTATATCAATCTCTTATTTCGAATTTCGCGACTTGAGTTCAGATAAATATCGGGAGCAATAGATGTAGTGACCAAAATAGAAAAATGGATATTTAGATGATTCTGACTGAGGGTGGAAGAAAGCACGAAAGGTTGACGAAATATTTTTTGAGGTGAGGGGTAAGCGTGTATAGGTATATGTCAATTAGATCGAATTTGTTTTAAGGAAAGTTCAGTAGTGCCAAGTGAGAGTTCTTTTTCACATTCTCTGGCGACGAGTACACAATGATTTGTATGATATCGAATTAGCGCCACCTGGCGGCCAACTTGTGATTTTTTTTTCGCATACATATCACCGTTTACCCGCTACCGGTAAATGTAAGAGAAAACTCGCACTCGCAATGGGTGAAGTTGGTCAAGAGAACCCACAGTCGACGAGCATATTCCTTCTTCCTACAGTTCCGGGTCCTTTAAGCGGGGCGTGAAAATCCCATCTGATGAGGCCGCCAAGCTACTCAACTTGGCGGCCTCATCAGATACCACCATTGTAACATACTACGTGTATGTATCTAATGGTGACCCTCTTTCCTGAGACTTTGCCTTTGTCAATGATTCGGATGAGAAATTATGTATGTGACCTATAACTTATATGACTAGTTAGCTGTAAGTATAATTTGGTTAAATGAATAAATAAATAAAAAATAAATAAATTTAGCTTACCATCAGGCTAGGTGAAGTCAAATTGGCGTGTCCTAGATAAAAAATATACTATAACAAATGGTAGAAACAAAGGTGGTCTATCAGGTAATAAATAATAATAATAAATATTCCACGATATTCTACACAAGGCTATCTAGACCCATGGTAAGCATAGATTAACTAGCTTGTGTTATTGAATCTAGAAAGCAGATAATCATAATTAGATAATATTTTTTTTGTAAATACATACATATTATACATAGAAACACCCAGACCAATGCAAATATACATATTCATGCATACAAATATTTGCACTGAGCGGGAATCGAATGAAGTGGAAAGATATGGTCTGCCTTACCCAATAGAAAAGAGGCGTGACTGTAGGCAAGCATTAATGGACTTACCGAAAGTTTAACTACGTTGAAGTATTTCTGCATGTCTGTTTCATCAGGAGTTAGACCATTGGATGTACTACGAAGTTTTTTCCTAACTGACTTGTCTTCACGTTTTATTTTCTAAAAATAACAAAGAACATAATCAAACCTTTGATAGAAATATTAAGGCATTTAGTACGATTTAGGTCGATGAACGACCTCCGCCCCCCATGAGCGCCGGACTGGGGGTGACAGGTGGAGCCGCCTGTCACCCTGGCAGAAGCAGGCCGCGGCGGCGGCGTGCCTGGCGCGCCTCCCCGTTTTCCGGGAACGAGTTGGGGACTCTTGCCGTCTCTTCCCTCTGTCCCTACACACCCGAGGAGGGCCAGATCGTGAGAGATGGCCCTGGGTCGGCCGGGGTGCGAGGGATATGCCTGTCAACCTCACCTTCGGAAACCAAACGACGACCCACAGGCGGCGTGCGTTTTAGTCGGTTCGAGTCCGACATAACCTCTCCCACCGGCTCCGGTGGGGAGGTATACATGGGGATTTTGCGCACGTAAAAAAGAAAGGCATTTAGTATGCTAAATATTCAAATCTATTAAGATAAAGAAAAAAAATGGACAGGTAAGGGAAAGATCGCGGGTTCGAATCGCGCCTGAACCGATTCTATTTTTTCTTTATCTTAATCGATCAATCAAACCTGTTTGTATTTGGTGCAGTCAGTCAAAGTTAAAAACAATGATCAGACGCCATTCGATTCCGTAATAATAAATAATCAAAATTATCAATCAATCAATCAATTAGCCCACCGCTGCCCACCGCTGGACATAGGCCTCTCCCAATGTGCGCCATTTTCTCCGATCCTCCGCCTTCCGCATCCAGTCTGTCCCAGCCACCTTTTTCAGGTCGTCCGTCCATCTGGCTATGGCGTCCTACCTTTCGTTTACCTTCTCGCGGTCTCCACTCTAGGACTCGTTTGCTCCAACGGCCATCGGTCCTTCGGCAAACGTGGCCAAAAAATCAAAATTAACCAAATAAAAATGGGTCGGGAAACTCCGAGCTCGGTGATAACGTTAAAAGGGTAGGTAAATTTTTCATTTCCGGGGACGAGTTGGGGACTCTGTAGTGCCTACACCCGATGAGAGAACCAGATCGAGAGAGAAGGCCCTGGGTCGGCCGGGGTGTGAGGGATATGCCTGTTAAGCTCACCTTCGGCAACAAAAAACGACCCACAGGCGGCGTGCGTTTTGGTTGGTTCGAGTATACATAACCTCTCTCACCGGCTCCGGTGGTGGGGGATTAGCGCACGTAAAAATAAAAGGTAGATACTTTTTTCAAAGTTTGTGCTTTTGTTATAATCTCATAGGGACTTTTCCTGATTAGTAAACAGTAGTCTTATTAGCTAGGTACCGCTGTACCACAGAACATTGGCGAAGAGTGGAAATTTTCAACATACCTACATACATTACCCTAAAAAAAACAAATATGAAAATATGCTAAACCAATGTTTACGTAAGCATGGGGGGGGGGGAGAGTTTTGCTTACTTTTGTTGACAAGGGGATGGGGGGACTAAAACTTGAACGGCTTCTTACCTTATTTTTCATGAAATATGCGACCCTATGGGAAGCCGGCAGGAATTGGATTAAAAGGAGCCCTCTATTATTACAGGGAAAGAAAATATAATTACAAGTGCAACACTTACCTTTCTTTTCATATTACTACAGTTTGTAATCTTTTCTTGAGTTTCAGTCATCTCATTATCAGATACAGGATTCGTTACAGGACTGTCCACATAAGAGTCTAAGTAGTCATCATTATAATTATTGATTTCTTCATTTAAATTCTTTTCATTTAATTGCATTTCATTTATGTCCATTTCATTTTCTCTATTAATTTTAATATCTGATTGTAGTTCTTCATCGTCATTTTCGTTTTTGAAACATATATTAATAAGATCTGCTGCTGTTTTGTGCACTATACCACTTTCTTCATCATATTTGTAGTCATAATTGTTTTTTGTTGTGGAACAAATAAGTGGAGAATTTAAATTTAGCTTTTCTCTATTTTGTTGTTTTATTAGAGGTTTAGTAATCTGAAAATATTATATTGTTTGATTGTTTGTCAAAAGTTATGTGAATACTATGCTATAAAATATAGTTATATAGGAGGTAGGACAAGGCGGTATTTCCGCCCAATTGAACAGTCCGACTGGGGAAGTACCTCCGCCCTACAGAATACCGCGGTTATAATAACTTCGTGTTGTGTTCCTAGCGGTGAGTAGGGTAGCCAGAGCTCACTGGAGAATTTGTGCTGTCCGTGGGATGACTAAAGGCTTATCGTGCTTTATCCTCTACACTGACGGCACAGAGGCTCTGCGCTTACAGGGTCGGCAGCGCGAGTGTGGATTCTCTGGTGTTACACACGTCCATAGGCCACGGTAACCACTTTCCATCAGGTGTGCCGTGTGCTTGTCTGCCACCTAAGTGGTATAAAAAAAAAGTTCATAACATTACAATTACTAGGCCAAACTATGTTATAAATGTGTTATATGTATTTTTGATACCAAATAGTCACTATTCCGCATCAAATTAAAAAAGAATTTCGTTAACCAGATCATAAAACGCAGAATAATCGGTTTAAAAAAAATACAAATTGAATTGAGAACCTCCTCTTTTTAGAGATCGTGTAATAATGCTAATACTATAGCGCAATAGAATACGTTAATTTTAACCTAAATCAGCAATACATGAGAACACGACGGTATTTCCGTCAAATTGAGCAGGCCGACTGGGGCAGTAGGTACCCTCCACCCTACAGAATACCGCGGTCATAATAACCTCGTACGTGTTCTCGGCACTCTGGTTAGGCCAGAGCTCACTGGAGAGTTTTTGTGCTGTCAGTGGGAAGACCAAAAGCTTGTCCTGCTTTATCTTTTACACTGACGATGATGGCACAGAAACTCTCTGTGCTTACAGGGTCGGCGCTGGTGACTGCTTTGGTATAAAAAAAATACACATATCTAAACATTAAAATAAAATTCTAACCTGTCCATGTCTGGCAAAAATATCCAATAGTGTTGCTTGAGAGATCATGCTCTTCTCTATAAGTCTATAGCATTTCATCAGACAGGCAGCGCACTGGTAGCACACATACTGTGGTAGGCCTTCTATGTTGTAGTTCTCCTGCAATTCACCATATTGTTATTATGCGTGAAGTATGTAAAGACAAGAACAGAGTGCCTAGTGCAAGGCTTTTCTCATATTCACCAGTGATGATTAAACTGTGATTGGTATAAGCAAAATATGTATCGCAAGTTTGCCACTAGGTGGCACTAAGTCAATGTGATGCAAAGTACTGTTTGCTAATCACCGGTGAATGTGAGAATAAACTCGCACTGGGCATTCTGATGGCCAGCTGTTGCATTATGTCAGGTGAGAGAAAAGAGTGAGTATCATATGAATGATAACATCACTTATTTGATATTGAAAACTGATTTCAGCAATGATAGGAACTGAGATAAAGGAGTATGTCTCTACATTTCAGATCTGTACCACCCTATGGACTATCAGAGTAATCACTCCCTAAATATTAAACACTAGTGACCCAGCTGAACTTCATATGGATAAACAATTTTTTTTACAACTACCTACTATATTTGTAAAAAGATATTTAAAAAATTTCCTTTCTTACATTCAGCCCAACAACAGAGTCCATACAGGTGTTCAAGTGACTGTCTTCTAAACTGTACAGCTTCAGATCGGTCTCCAGGCAAACCCTGCATGCTTCAACATCAGATGCTTCAAAATTTGAGTTTACCTGCAAAATCAATTATATTTTAATGCAAAGTCTTTTAAAACCTCCTCCTTTATGAATGCGGTTAAAAAGTAACACTTCTTTAAAAAATATTATCCATGGGTTCTGTAATCTTTACATAATAGTTAAATCCATAGACTTCTAGTATCCCATTTCAACAACATGTAAGTTATCTATTATGAAATTGATAACTACCTACATTAGAACTTTCATCATACTAGTGGTTTCGGGGCGGAGCGGGCGCGCGGCGAAGTCGTCACGGCTGCATGCATGGCAAATTCGCAACATATTCATCGTGATATTGAAACCACTCGCAAACCGCTAGTATGATAAGGCCCTTGTTTCTGGATATTAGTATTGATAGCAAACATTACTTACAGGTAAACTATTAACAGGTACAGCATCATCTTTTATTCTTATTCGGCATCCCTCATAGTTCACTTGATCCTGGTTGAAATGGATACTACATATGCGAGCATGACTTGGAGGCGCCCAGTTTGGACGGCCTATAGCTTTCAACCATTTTGTTTTGAGGTCTTGGTTGCATGGAAAGCTATAATGATAGTTATAGATTTGCATAACTATTTTATTGAAGTATCGGTATTAAAGAAGCCTGGAAGCCGTTGTTTCGGTTTATGTGTTTCCTAACTTCAATTTACTAATCCAACAACATGAATATCTACAAAGATATTATCACTGGAGATCATATGTTCTTAGACACAAAGTCAAGCTCGTCAAAAAAGTAATTTATGAAGTGACCAGCAAACTGGTAACAAGAGCTCAGATAGACATCAAAATTGAGGGTTTCAATCCCCCTGCGGAGAAGGCTGATGAAGGCACGGATGATGCAGTTGAAAGTGGTGTCGACATAGTTCTCAACCACAGACTTGTCTAAACATTTACTTTCGGTGACAAAAATCCTACACATTGTACTTGAAAGACTACATGAAAAAATGAGTAGCGAAATTGGAAGAGAAAGCACCTAATCAGATTGATGTTTTTAAGACCAACATGAACAAAGTAATGGAAGACATCATGGGTAGGTTTAAGGAGCTACAATTCTTCACTGGCGAGTCCATGGACTGCGACGGCATGGTCGCCATGTGTGAATATAGAGATATTGATGATGTCCAAATACCCATAGTGATGTTCTTCAAACATGGTCTTGAAAAAGAGAAGTTTTAAGTATAATGCATAAATGAAGGTTAACTCATAATATTCCACTTCTAACACTGGCGTCTAAAAACTCATATTTTTTCTTATGTATTCACAAAATCATGTCACACTGCGTATTGGCCGGCAAATAGCTTCTCCCATCACAAGACTAAATAATTTTATAATATTACTACATGTTGCACACTATGAATAAACTAATGATAATGAACAATGATCTACGGTGCAATTGCAATATAATTAGAAAAAAAAGTGAAATAAAGAGGGTATTTGTAAATAAAATAATACAAGTACTTACGCATGAAACGATATCAAACTTTTGGGATCTTTCTTTTTATGATTGCTGTTGTTACTACAACCTTTCACACAGCAATAGGACACCATTTTATTGAGAATTCTATTTAATAATTAAACAGATCTCGTACATTAGAAATGATAATGTCATTTATCCTACAAAAACAAATATTAGGAAAGAAAAACAACTTTGTTTGTTCGGTAATTCCAATTCAGCTGGTTTCATTAAAATTATCCCAATTTGACATTAAATTAAATTTCTATCTTACACTTTTTGAGTGAAATGGAATGGGGATTCATTTATCGTTCAGAAATATGAAGTTAATGGAGGAATGAAATAAAATAAATATTTTTTAAGTTCACGTTAAATTTAGTGGTTCTCCACTCATTCTCGCCTCATTTTATTTTATCTGTTTCCTTTGGTTTAGCCTATCTGTGCTTGGTCCAATCCGAACTATAAGCATAGCTATTTAGCATGGACATGGGATCCACCCTTGGTCCACTCGGCTCTGCTCTGTCCGAATTTTAAAACACATGATAACATTCCCCTGGCCCCGGATCTGAACTGATTAGAATTTTATGCCATTCCTTAAAAAAGCTGGGTACGCCCATAAAATGCAGTATGCATATTTTCTCTATTTTGGTCGCTTGTTATTATTTGTTACAGTACCGTTGTGTTAAAGTGGAAGTGTAACGACACTTCCACTTTAACACAACGGTACTGTAACATACTGTTCCTCTCTTGGCCCTTGAACGTCACTTGGTCGCTTCAGTGGTGGTTGGGATAAGCTGGATGCGGGAGGGGAAGATCGCGTAAGCATTATGGCATGGCACACATAAAATAAAAGGAAAACTAGAAAATATACCATTTATTTATTATTAAAAATAAATATGGATAAAAAGTTTTTATGTTCTGATCCTGGTTGCCGTATACAGTTGTAATTTACTCCTCGAAAGGTATGGCCGGAAGCAGTTTGCCCTCACATTTGCCAAACCCGATTCTGACGCCATTATCGTCAACGCAGAATCCACGAAGAGTCACTGTGTCGCCATCTTGAATGAATTTTCTCTCTTCTCCTGATAGTAAACGTATTGGCTTGGTTCCTTTCCAGGCGAGTTCTAGCATACTTCCAAATGAATCTGATGCCTGTGAAAAGAAATCAATAATTAGATATTTCCATATAAAACTGATAAGTGGATTGGTAGAGTGCACCGCCAGAAGAGATATAGGATAGAAATTGACATAAGAGAGAGCCTACCATTAAATGTACATCTGAAAACTTTCAGGCGGGTACGAAACAAGAACGAGAGAAATAGCATTAAGGTAGGTACTATGAAGTTACTTCGATTTTTTCTTGGTATTAGAGCGTAGTACGCGCCCCGTTTGGGCTCAAGACAAGACCGATTGCCCGAAATTCCTGATGTTCACTTCATGGTAGACCTGTATTTCAAGATATCAAAGGCCACATTACTTCTCCACTAATGGTGCCGGAGCCTAGCACATCTCCAGGTCTCAGGTTACAGCCCGTGACGGTCTGCTGCGCGAGTTGCTGCTTCACAGTCCAGTACATGTAGCGGTAATTAGATCTGCACACCGTGGTGGCGACTCCAGACTTAGCGCCTAGAAAATATAAAGTTAAATTGGTTACCTGTACCACTGCATCTTTGTTCGTTCAGTGTCTGTTCTTAGAGAACATTTTATTAAAAATAAAAATTGCGATATTTCCACTTTTTAAGCAAAGTCATTGTGTTGGAATCAAGTCTTGTGAGAAGCCACTTGAAGAAAAACTTTGTCCAACCCCCATAAGCATACACGCGGGTTTAAAGACCTATATTTTAATAAGAAATGATTACTGCTTACGTGATCTATTGTACCTATAGCTTAACCAAAGTACTCATGTGAATGTCCCTCGTAAACATAAGACAGCACGTTTTAGTAGGTTATGGACCTAGTACTCTCCCACTGCGAACAGCAGGCACATGCTCTAAGAACGTTTCGAACGAAATCGACAGCTGAATCCGCTGTGAGTTTCCCATTTCGCATGCTCTAAATTTGGTGACGGTGAGCACAAGATGATAATGATTTATGTTTATATGCTTGATAAAGTGACGTCACCAAATTTACAGCATGCATCTTGAATGCATCTCAAAGCGGATTCAGCTGTCGATTTCGTTCGAAACGTTCTTACAGCATGTGACAGCAGTACACTTTGTAATCAGAAATATAAACGGTAAATTCTATCGGCAACGCACTGTAGTTTGGGGGAACTCAAGTGCGAGGCTGAATGGTACATTAATTGCAGTCCCAAGGTTGTTAATGAATGAACGAGAGGTAGATAGAAGTGAGAGGTTTTTGGAGGCAGACTTACTTGTAATATCCACCTCAAGCTTAATATCAAAGTTGAAGTTATCATCATGTCTCAGGTAGGCGAACGGTGTCGGGTCTTGTGGGAAGTTGTCCACGATATACGGTCTCAATGCCTCAATGGTCACGATCCAGGGTGAAATGGTAGTGCCCAAGTTCTTCGCTGTGAACGGTCCCAGGGGAATGTATTCCCATTTCTGGATGTCTCGAGCTGCGAAGAAACAGATAAATTGGATATTACTACACTCACATCTCCCTGGTAGAAAGCGAATTCTCTTTCAATACATTTAGTTAGGAAAAAGTCAACTTTCAGGATACAGGGGGAAATTTCCTGACAGCTATCTGAACACGTCCTGGATATTCGAAATCCTCCTATACCTACGTGTGTCTTGGGGGACACTCTTTTTCCTTCAAGACTTAATCCTAAGAACTCACCGCTCCAATCGTTCATCAGCGCGAACCCAAAGATACGGTCCTCAGCCTGTTTGGCTGTGATTCTTTCTCCAAGTTGAGTGGGAGGACCTCCAACATATGCAGCCATTTCTAACTCGAAATCCATTAGCCTGGAGGGTCCGAAATGGGGATCAGCACCTGCAATGTAATATTGTACGTTAGGTTACTTATAGAAGTAGGCTACAGTGTTATAGACCGACGGCGAGTGCTGTACCGCTTTCATGGCACGCGCGGCATAGCAGGAGACGCGGTAATAAAAGAGAAAGATAGAGTATGTAAAGAGAACGAGATAGATACTACTGCCAGCGCTTACGGCAGTATCTGTCTTAGGTTACTTTTGTGATAATGCACGAAGAAAGAGATGTCCCACTTTGGGGGATGGGTAGATCTACTTTTTGTTGACAAACCAAATTATTTTGGTGATAGATAAATCACACCCGTTCCAAAATACCCTAAAAAATGTGAGACTTTGGCATCAAACACGCTCGAGAAAAGCCAGCGCCGATACAGTCTGTAAGGAAGGGGACAAGAATTAAAAAATGATATCATATCACATGAAGTTAACATTGCTACTTATTGTTTTTCTTTCATATTGGTATGTATTGCTTATTTGATATTTTATTATATCTACTACTTAGTTTATTTTATATAAGTATCTATTTGTGTTGTGGTTGTGCGATTATGTTTGTAATACTTAACGTAAAGCTGTATATTTCATTTTATTTTCCTTTATCTGTGCTTTTCTCCGTCTTTCTTTTTGTTTTAGTATACCTTTTATTTAGTTTTATATGATAACTACACCATATATCTTTTGTCTTGTCACATTACTGTCCATCCCAAGGTTGCCTGGAAGAAATCGCTTCAGCGATAAGGCCGCCCATTGTACATTAAACCGTATATTATGCATGTTAGCTAATTGTCTCAGTTTTAAATGTATTGGTGTACAATAAAGTATTATCTATCTATCTATCTTTACCTTCAACAGGCAGTGTCTGTCCATAGGGCCTGTGTATAGGTGTACCAGATACAACAATGGAGCTGGAACGACCGTGGTAGCCAACTGGAAGCTGCTTCCTGTTATAAAAGAAACACTTTCAGTGGGGGAGTAGAGGTTACTATAATAACGATTGTAGTATTACGTACCAGTTCGGGAAAAGAGCGTTCTCTTTCCCGCGGAACATGATGCCGACGTTAGTGGCGTGGTGCAGCGACGAGTAGAAGTCTGTGTAGTCGCCGATCTCGGCTGGCACATGCATTTGTGCCTCACTCTGCTTGACGAACGCTCTACGAAACATAATAACAGACAATTAGTTATAGAAATGCGCAGAAGATCTGAATACTTCCTGAAACAGTCTTTATAATACTTAAGTATTTTGTACCTATCTTTAAGATCATTTTGAAGAGTAGGGTTTGTAGCATCAAGTAGTTTTTGTATTGTGGTTCTTGCTTCAATCCAATGCGGTCTTGTGAGACTCATAAAATTGTTGAGTTTTGGTTCCTGTAAGTATTAAATAATGTAAGATATTTAGCAAGCGCTGTAAGAGTGAGACTGACGACCTAGGTGTTCCTAGGTCGTCAGACTCACATCCACATAACCATAACAGGCTCCGACCCAGAGAGAGGGCCGCGTTCCCCCTATTCTCACCTATTCGAACATATCTATACTCATATTATAAAGCTGCAGAGTTTGTTTGTTTGTTTGTTTGTTTGAACGCGCTAATCTCTGGAACTACTGGTCCGATTTGAATGATTCTTTCAGTGTTGGGTAGTCCATTTATCGAGAAAGGTTTTAGGCTATATATCATCACGCTACTACTTAAGGGAGCGGAGCATTGATAATAAATGTTAACAAATCCGGTAATTTTTCATACATATTTTGAAGACTAAAACATACGGGCTCAAAGGGATATGAAGCTTCAAAATATACCCCGGGCGAAGCTGGGGTGGGTCAGCTAGTGTAAGATATTTAGCAAGCGCTGTAAGAGTGAGACTGACGACCTAGGTTTTCCTAGGTCGTCAGTCTCACATCCACATAACCATAACAGGCTCCGACAAAGAGAGAGGGCCGCGTTCCCCCTATTCTCACCTATTCGAACATATACAAATATGTGGTAAACCAAGAGCAGGTCTACTCAGTATGATTTAAATAAAACCGAACTTGATATTTACCTTTCGGTAGGTACCTACATACTTCATAAAATTCTGAATTTTGAACGACAAAACAAAATAGGTATTTATATTTACATACCTAAGTGCCTAACATTTAACAAATGATTAAATTAAAGCAATACTTGACCTGTAGCTATTTAACACTTGCAGAAGTTTAATTATTTATATTTCCAAGGTTTTTATCTACTGACGAAATAGTAGGTTTATTATATGTTCCATCTTTTTAACGAATAAAGTACCTATCTAAGTATAGATCATATTGCACAAGATGGTTTTTACGGTGATGACAGCGGCACCGGCCGACGTAGCAATGGCTCCAATGCACCATAGAAAACTTAGACCGGATTTCTATGCGATGAAGACCTCAAACATTAATAGTTTACTCCCGGAAAGTGTTTAAAACATTAATATATATTGTTACTAAAGTTTAGATTTACCAAATACCTAGGTACTTTTACACGGTGCGCACCTTGGGCATCGGAGACGGCAACGTATCTTTCTAAAGGTGGGATAGACGCTGCCGTTTACCGCTTAACGGTCAACTCCGACCGAGGAGACAATAATTACTTACCTCTTAGTTAATTCATCTAAGACTTACCTTAAAAACATTCTGTTTGCTCTGTAGCAGGGGTCCATTGAATAAGTGAGCTATTACATGTAAATCCAATATCCAATCGCCGATAGCGACTCCAATGTGCTTGTCAGTCTAAAAACATCCATAAAATTAAGTACAAATCCATTAATAAATACATACAAAAAGTTAAAAACAATAATTATAATCATTCCAATTTGAAGATTGTGCGTAGATTGACATTTATTTCTGAACCGACATACCTTCGGAATTTAGTCGGATGCAACCAGTAATGTCAAAATAAAAATATCAATATTATTCAAGGCAATTTTTAGCGCTCTTATTGCTTAAGGCATACGGCTTATAATTAGTTATAATATGCATACAAAACAAACATGATTAAAATTAGGTACTCACATTTTTAGGCGATGTGAACACTCCAAAAGGAAGATTTTGGATTGGAAAGTCGGTATCCGGAGAATATTCGATAAAAGAGCTCATTTTCACGTCCTTTTGCGGCGAGAATCACTCGGAATGTGTACAAATAACTACAAAATGTTGTTATGGAAATGTAATAAGCCGGTTTCCCTGCCGGCCGACGAGACGTGAACCAGATAAACTAGTGGACACAAGGTCAAGAACGACTTCAATAATGTAAGAGTTGAGTAGGTACCTAATAAAATAGTGCTTTTCTATTACAAATGAAAGTGAACGAATGAGTATTATTACTTAACAATAATGATTAGGGTTAACAAGAAGTTTATAGGTTAAGTACCTAAGTTCCTATTACATTTAGAAGAAGAAAGACAACATCAATACAATAAGCTAACTAAGCTCACTGTGGGTTTTAATTCCGATATTGATGAAGATGCACTATGTGACGAGCTCATAAGTCTGAAGAATTTTCTTTCATTGATGATATTACTTAAGTACCTACTTACCTATATGAAATATCTCAATTTATGCAACAGCGCAATATTCATTTACTATAGGTATCCAAATGTATGGATTGCATTCTGGATTTTTGTGACTATCACGGTTACGGTTGCAAGTGGATTACGCAGTTTTTCAATATAGTAATTTAGCTCGGCTGGAGGGGTTAGCGGGCATATTAGTAATTTCGGCAGGCCTCCGTCACTCGCCTATAGCTGCGGAGAAAAGTACCTACGACGCGCCACAACTCTGGAGTTGTTAGAGCAGTCGGGGCTAGCACGCACCGGCGGCGAGCACACGCGTGACGCAGCATGCACAAAAAAAGCATGAGATCAGTAGATATACAGCACTTCATCGTTTGTGCCAATGATGAGCATAATATTTAATTCAGAATATTTATTAAAATTCTTTATACGTTTAAGAACGTTTGGAATACTGATAAAAGGTATCTATGTACTTTAGATAAAAGGTATCTATGTACTTTAGAGGAGGTATCAGATACTTTTAAATCATTCTGTAAACACATGAGTGCATCATAAAATCTATACTAATGTTATAAATCTGAAGAGTTTATTTGTTTAGTTAAACGCGCTGATCTCAGGAACTGTTCCGAATTGAAAAAATACTCTTATGTTGAATAATCTGTTTATCGAGGAAGCCTATTTACCACTCAAGGAAGCGGAGTAGTATTCGTAAATGCGGTAGATTCTCATGCACTATTTGAAAACCAAATCGCGCATATATTGCTCTTAAAGGTAATGCGAGGTTTCGAAGGTACGTAAATAATAATTTTCTGTTAGTGACAACCCTAATACCCGAATTGTCGGCGTTGTATGCTCGGAACAAAGGTAGGTGCCAACGTAATATTGTAGGTAGGTATGGTGGCTTTCATCAATATGTGCAACTTCTGTATGTACTATTATGTATTCTGTGATTTCAGTTACTAAGTCGAATGTCGTGCTTTACCCCGTTCAACTCCTAAAAATCCAAGTATTATTGAGACCATTACTTTTAAAGAGACGCAACAAGAGTTAGTAACAAATTCTAAAGCGGCAGGTGATTTGCTAGATGATTCATGCAATATAATCGGTAATATATGGAAAATTTCCGAGCAGGATAACGTTAGTAATGTTCCCGTAATAATAGTACCGCCCCCAGAAACTATACTTCTCACACAAGAAGCTATTCTGGAAGAATCCTCAGTTGTCATACAACAAAATGACCCTGCTGATGTTCCTACAATCATACCTCCCAAAGAAAAAGTCGCAAATAGAGACAACGATAAATTATTTAAGCCATCGGGAACATTACCAACCAACAATTTAACTTTTTCTGTGACTACGCCAGTTCCTCAAGAAAGATTCTCACCACCTAATGAAACGGATAGAAAAGTAGAAAATAGCAAACCTATCATTTCCAAAGAAGCACTAACTTCTCAAATAGCATCTGTAGTACAAATATATGATATGAATATGAATATAGCTGCTGATAAACACGAAAAATGCGTAACCCCAAACAATCAGACTAAAAAAAAATCATCCAAATCTGGTGAACTATCTTCATCTCACCAAACACCTATAAAGATACTTACTAGATCTGCTGATGATACATTGGAATCGTCTCCGATTTCGACGTACAAGATAAATAAAAAATATGAAGATAGTTCTACCAATATTCAGAATTCCGTTACTGAATCAAATTCCCCTACTCAAGATCAAAGCGAAAATTCTCAAAATGCCAAGAAATCCGCATTTCCCACACCCTTCAAAAATGCTTTGTTGTGGCCAGAAGCTCCGTCGACCAGTAAAGGTAAAATACTTATTAAAAAAAAACTGGCTCCCATTATAGGAACAGCTGATGAATACATTGCATATGAAAAGAAGCTTAAAGAAGAAAAAGAAGACAAGCTAAAGCAAAAAGAAAAAAGAAAACAAGACCGTGAAAATAAAGCCAAAGAAAAAATAAAGGCGAAGAACATAGTAAAAAAAAACAAAAAGAAGTCATCTAAAGTTCCAGATCAAATTAATGAACCTGGTCCTTCGAAACAAAAAATAGAGAATTTGAAACACCAGCCATAGTTTCAGATGAAAGGATTGATTCTAACTCGTTGAAAATAACTCCAGGAGATTATGTTATAATTATTTATGAAGGAGAAAATTTTCCGGGTGTAGTAATGGAAGTTATACACGATGCATCTGAAACTAAATATAAAATAAAAACTATGACCATGAGCGGTTTCGAGCCAAGTGGGCGAGTGAATTGGCGTTGGCCTGAAAAAGATGACATTTTAATATATGACGCTAAAGAAGTTCTCAAAAAAATTAAGGCTCCTATGGCGGTAAATAAAAGAGGCGTATTTTCTATTCAATGTTTAGACTGTGATGATTAAATTATAGACTTTAACGGATTATTTCATATATAAATAAATAAACGAATATAATATAGTTCGCTAAACCCTGCTAATTTAAATCGATGTTTTTTTTTTTTTTTTTTTTTTTTTTTTTTTTTATATAGGACACGTCAATTGGACTTCGCCTTGCCTGATGGTAAGCTGAAGGCAAAGTCCCAGAAAAGAGGGTCACCATTACTTACACATACCGTGTGACAATGGTGACACTCAGCTTGACGGCCTCATCATATGCTTTTTCACGCCCCGCTTAAAGGACCCGGGACTGTAGGAAGAAGGAAACACGTGAGCTGGTAATGAATTCCAGGCCTTAATGGTGCGACAGAGGAAAGAGTCTCCGAACCGCTTGGTTCTTGATCGGATGTTTTGCACCGTGTGCGGATGACATCTAAGACCTGCACGCGTTGTCCTGTGTAGGAAAGGGGAGGGTGGGACTAATTGGAAGAGCTCATCAGAACACTCCCCATGGTACAAACGGTAAAATACAGCCATGGACGCAACATCTCTACGCAGCTGTAAAGGTTCTAGGGTGTTCGTGATGTCGGGATTCCCAATGATGCGGACCGCACGTCGCTGCAACCTGTCGAGAGCATCTAGTAAGTACTTTGCTGAACCATCCCAGAGATGCGAGCAGTACTCCACACAGGAGCGAATTTGTGTCTTGTATAGAAGACACCGCTGCTCCGGCGTGAAAAACCGTCTCACTCTGTTCAGGACTCCGAGTTTTCGTGAGGCTGTTTTGATGATACTTTCGATGTAGTTTTTGTTATTCAGGTTGCAGCGAACATCCATACCTAGGATATTGAGCTTGTCCTGCAGTGGCAGTGGCGTGCTCTGAAGAGTGGGGAGGGGAAGGAAAGAAGATACTTTTGCTGTAAACGCACATGCCTGCGTCTTCTTGGCATTGAACTCAACTAGGTTCTCAGAGCCCCATTGAGAAATGTGATTCAGGATCCCGTCAAGCTCAGTGACAAGAAGCTGCCTTTTCTCCGCGATATCCGACTGCTTGGCCGCAGGATGTCCATGATAACTCCCATGCAAAGTGCTATCGTCTGCATAACAATGAACATTGCCGGTAGACAGCATGTCGTTGATATGCAGAAGAAAGAGAGTGGGTGATAAGACGGACCCCTGGGGCACGCCAGCATTAACCTGCAGAAACTCCGAAGCTCGTCCGTCACAAAGGACGCGAATACGGCGCCCCTGCAGGAAGCTAGCAACCCAGTTGCACAGCCTAGAAGGCAGACCAAAGGCAGGTAGCTTGGAAAGAAGCGATTTGTGCCAGACTCTATCGAAAGCTTTGGCGATGTCAAGACTAATTGCCAGTGACTCGCCGTGCTTGTCCATAGCCTCACCCCAAAGATGGGTAACGTATGCTAGAAGATCACCCGTTGACCGTTTCGGTCTGAAGCCATATTGCCGGTCATTAATTAAGGAGTGATCCTCTAGGTGCCGCATGAGCTGTTTGTTGTTTGTTGAGTTGTAAGTTCATTTTGATCTCATGAAAGTACAAAGTTACTATGAGTACCTGAAATATAAATATAGACTGATGATTAAATTTTAGACTTATAAACGGATTATTTCATATATAAATAAATAATAATAAATAAATGAATATAATATAGTTCACTAAACCGTGCTAGAAGTAAGTCGAAGTAAGTTCAATTTGATTCATGAAAGTTTAAAGTTACTATAAGTACCTAAAAATTTAAATAAACTGTTTTCCTACACTTATAAAATAAAGTTGTTTTATTTAGAACACGTCACAATAAATTTATTTTTCATAGTTCATGTAATCCTGCAGAAAAACGGCATTTTTCTGCATATGCCGGTATTACCAGCATCCATTTACGGAATTACCTGGAGAGTCAAATTTTATACCGTAATAACGGACATTTACTAGGTCCAGAAAAATTACGATTACTTTTATTAAATAGTTTAATTATAGTAGTGTTACATAACAATCTCTTCTCAGAAAACCTCTTTTTACGACTAAACTAACTTCAATTCGCTGATTTTTCCTGCTTTACTGGAAATTGCTAGGAAAGACAAGAATGCCTTAGTACTCCGGAATTCCGTACATTTACCTTAATATACTTTTTGAAGAAATAAAGACAGTTAAGTAGGAGCGATTTAGGAATGAAACCGTAACATACAGACAGACCGACAGACGTACTCTAACTTTTAAACTTTAGCTTTCCATGATTACATTATTGTTTAATAATGTTTACGGAAATTAACGCGATCATGGTATAGGTATGTAACATTTGATTTGCCTGACGTACTTAGGTACAGACGTACAGAGGTACTTCCGCATTTATAATATTACTAGCTGACCCACCCCAGCTTCGCCCGGGGTATATTTTGGAGCTTCATATCCCTTTGAGCCCGTATGTTTTAGTCTTCAAAATATGTAAGAAAAATTGCCGGATTTGTTAACATTTATTATCAACGCTCCGCTCCCTTAAGTAGCAGCGTGATGATATAAAGCCTAAAACCTTCCTCGATAAATGGACTACCCAACACTGAAAGAATCATTCAAATCGGACCAGTAGCTCCAGAGATTAGCGCGTTCAAACAAACAAACAAACAAACTCTGCAGCTTTATAATATTAGTATAGATATGGATAATTGAAATCTACCGTCTTCTAACGTTACAATGCGTTTGAGACCCAATGTCAATCAGAATAATACCCCTGATATGAAATCGTACCGTGACTTACAAAAAAAATATAGAAAAGCAAAAAAAAACAAAACAAAATTGAGAATCTTCATTTATTCCATAAGTATAAATAAACAAAACTCCAGTGTACTATTTACATTTCGAAGTTGACTTTAGTGAGCACCCCGGGACTATGGCGTAACGGCGCACGACTGCTCGTTCGTGCTTGAATGATGGTGGCCAGCGAGTCCGAGACTGCCTAGAAACAAGCTCACTATAGTAATCCACTTACCAGATCATACTGGTGGTACTCATATTTAGTAGGTACTTTCATTGAGGGAGATGGCGCGTAGACACCCCTTTCCAGATGCAAGACGGGGATACCGAGGTTGTCTCATTCGAAACAGTAATTGGTACTGGGTCCTGGGTCAGTCGGGGTGTGAGGGATATGTCGCAAACATTATTATAAAATAACCTGAAGACCCAAGACAGCGGTGGGGTATTAGTCGGTACGTTCAAGACTGTCCGACTGGAGAAGTACCTCCGCCCTACAGAATACCGTGGTTATAATAACTTCGTGTTGTGTTCCCAGCGGTGAGTAGGGTAGCCAGAGCTCACTGAAGAATTTGTGCTGTCAGTGGGATGACTAAAGGCTTGTCCTGCTTTGTCCTATACACTGACAGCACAGAGACTCTGTGCTTACAGGGTCGGCAGCGCGAGTGTGGCTTCTCTGGTGTTACACACGTCCATAGGCCACGGTAACCACTTTCCATCAGGTGGGCCGTGTGCTTTTTTGCCACCTAAGTGGTATAAAAAATATAAAAAAACTGTCATAAACTCACAACCGCCCGGAACTTTCCGCACGAAATAAATTGTTTATACTTTTACACACAGTAACTGTACTACAGAATTCAAATTCAAATTTAAATGTATTTTACTGGCTTAAATTCGAATTTCAATACTTACTACAATTACAAGTGGGTTGTAGTGGTCAGATGGCAGTCGTCTGGAATATATCAAATTTGAAAATCAAGCCGAATTCAGTTTCTTTAGTGACGGTAGCGCGAGTGTGACGCCCCGGCCCTGGTGTTGCACACGAACATAGTCCACGGTAACCACTTCCCATCCCCACTCCCCCAGGAGGGCCGTGTGCTTGTCTGTCACCTAACCGGTATAAAAAATAGTTGAAAAGAGGCTGGAGGATGATGACTTGTAAAATACAGAGATTAAAACGAAAACCTGCACCAGAGTCGTGCCGTTCGTTGAGATAGATCAGCTACATGGTTTCTTTATAAATTATGGTATCCTTTCGTCAAGGAAAAGAAGTATCCGATGGGGTTGCATTAAACTTGTAATGTTTCATAAATATTGTATAATATAGACAATAATAAATACATGGTACAAACATAACTACAACATGGTACAGACATAAATACATAGGTATACTTGTACTACTTGTCTTATAAATATGTATAAACAGATACTTGTGATAGGTATTATGTTCATTAATAGTATCTAATAATTCGAGAATTGATACAATACGCCTATTTTTATCAAGGTCTTCCACTTTTGAATTATTCATGTTGCAATAAGACTGCACAGTTTTACATCTTATGCTATTAATATTACATTCAATAACAATTAATAAATAGCTATTTAAAAAGATTTTAAGTTCGACAGGCACTTAGATAAACACAAGTATTATATGTATATATTATATTATTTTTGTACTTGTGTAATGACTCTCATATATTGAGGCTTAGTCTTAAAAATTATGTTTATTTAATGTTAGCAACACAGTTTTAATATTTATTAATACTTCAAGAATTGGCAAAACAAAATGCATTTGGTATTTTTCATTCCATTCACAATGAGACACTTATAGAAGTTTATCTATTTTCGAATTTTCCATGATATCTAAAATTTATTGTTATATATTTTTTAATAAATTAAAAACTAGACTTAATTTTTGTATGTGTTAATTTTATTTTGTAATGTTTATGTAGAATTGCCTTATGTTAAAATAAAAATATCAAGATTTTTATTGGTTTTACATAATATATTTAACAAATAACTTCTGCGAATATAAAAATTATAATCTAGGGAGTTGCCGATGATACTACACTATTGTACAAATTACAATACTTGCAGACTAACTCTGTTCAACATACATTTAATAATACATTCTAATTTATGAATACACTCTACTTGAGGTGTCGTAGAATACATGTCACTTATTCAGAATACATATTGGACTGGTTCAGAATAAGGACACCACAATTAGTAATAATTCAAAGCTGCTTTGTATTTTTCAATTCATGTTACTAATTTAAGAAATCATAACGTGAGTGGACGGTGGATTTCAATTGGCTAACATAGAAGACAGAACTGGCATAAAATTAAATGTGTCGGTTAATACGTACACGTGTGGTTATATTACGGTTGTGCTGGATCATTAAAATCGTATTTTTACGGATCCGGATCTTGTGTGAATGACGATTTGCGTGACAGGGCATATTATGACTTACATTACACGGTTCTTTCTGTATTTGATTATCCTACTAATATGATAAATATAAAATTGTGAAGATGTTTGTTATTTAATCACGCTATAACAGCTGAACAGATCTGGTTAAAATTTGGTACAGGGATAGATTTTAGTCGTGAATAATACATAAGTTTCATTTTTATCACTGGAATAATTGCTGGTTCCTATGGTGAGAAAGAGGACCAGAAATCCGTGCGAGCAAAGCTGCGGGCATCAACGGGACCAAAAATCCGCGTGGTCAAAGTTGCAGGCATCAGTGGGACCAGAAATCCGTGCAGGCAAAGCCAGTGGCATCGCCTAGTAAGAAATAACGTTTAACGTTATAATCAAATATAGAAAGACCTGTACAACCTGACGTGTGTGACGCTGTGGAATATATCCTAGAATTTACATCCAATCTACAAACAACAACACCCCAACTACTCTAAACAACTCTAAAACAAAAAGTTGAAATCTTATCTACACAAAGTTGCGTCGATCTGCTGCAGTGACGGCAGTGTTAGCTTCAGTTTTCTCCTGTAGGCTGGGTCGGACGATAGAGGATTCCTCTCCAGGTATATGGTGGCAATCTTCTTGTTGTCTTTAAGGTATTCCACAGATGACCAGTCGGCTATTTGGTTGTCGTTCAGCTGCAAATTATAGAATATTGTAATTGACTTGTGTTATGTATTTTATTTTTAATATCAACAGTTATGGCGCAGTCTTTCTTTTTAGGGCGAGTGGTCTGACAGCAATTGCTCCTGTTAAAATCGAAATAAACTACAGGATCGTAAGATTTTGCAAGGATAGCCTCTGTGGCGTGGCGGTAGTGAACGCGGCCGTTACACAGAGGGCGCAGGTCTCAGGTTCAATCCCCGCTCAGTGCAAATATTTGTTTGCATGAATATGGGTATTTGCATTGGTCTGGTCGTGCCTCAGAGAGCACGTGAAGCCGTCGGTCCCGGTTGCCATATTAACATCTATGGCAGTCGCTACGGGTAATTGTGCCCTAAAAAGTTCAACAGTGGTCTAGCTGCAATGCTTCGATATGGCCTTAGATTCAGACGTCAGTTGTTCCACAGTAAATATCGAAATTCAGCTATATTCGCAGTTAACTGGTAAAGCGGACCGCTGACTCTGAGGTGAAAGATTCAGATGGGGCTGGGATTACCGCTATGATGAAGTGGAAACAATAGGTTCGATAGAACGCCGTGAATGGCGGATATCTCTCATCATCTCCAGAAGGCAGGACCGGAGGAAATATACAATGATTTTTTTTTTCAAACTCAAACTCATTGTGAAAATGGGTAATTTGTTCCTCCATTATCCACCTGAAGGCATGCAATTTTACAGGTGTTTTTACATTACATATAATTACGACTTTATCCCCGGAGGGTTTGGGCAGAGGTGAATTAACACCCACATTTCACCAATCATTGAATTCAGTCCCACGTAACAGGGGGTGAGCCTATTGCCGTCTTCCAGGCACTATTGTCTGGGCTGTATATATCTGTCTGATGTCAAACAGCCCAGGTATTTTTAAATTAATATTGATTATGCACCAGTAATTATTATATAAAATTAACAAATTAAATACAATAATTAGTCCATCAAAGAGAATATGTCAGATTTTTTTTCTTTCTTTGGTACTAGTCAATAGTGTGAACAAGTCAAATAAAATTAAAATTTAAAATATGTAAATAAATAATTAACATAAATGAATATCCAACTTACCCACAGCTCCTCCAAGTCCGCCATATGTCTGACATTCTCAATCACCGTGATCCTGTTCATCGCTAGATCCAGCGTCTGTAACTTGACCTGGGAGCCCAGGTTCTCTATCGTGGTAATACCATTCTCAGATATGTACAGCTGATCCAATTTTGTTAGCAGTTCCAGATTTTCAATTTTAGTAATTCGATTACTTTGGAGAACTAATATTTCGAGATTCGTCAAATTTTCGAGATTCTGTATTTTTGATATCTTATTTTTACCTAAATACAGTTGCTTGAGAGTTACCAGGTGATCTAAGTCCTTGATTTCCTGGAAATAATAACATAGGTCAATATTTTTTATTTTTTTATTTTATGTCTTTGGCCTTGCCTTATCCTATTTCCCAATTATTTCACTGTTTACCTCCTACGTGTCATCCTACTTCATGTCCTTCTGGACACATTTCATCTTTGCTCTATGCAGTCATGGAAAAGTACTTTCTCATGACATGGCTATCTGGTCTTTGGTTCTTTCACATACTACTATCAGTCTAATCGACAACTTTAATGCTGCTGATAAATAGACATACAAGGTCCCAATCCTGGTCATGTGAACCCGCTCCTAACACTATCAATTTAGGTTAGTTGGAAGGGTAAGCCGCTAAGTTGTAACATGTTGCAAGTTATTGTGGCCTCTGTGGAGTAGCGGTAGAACGTTCGATACGCAGGAGGCGCGCGTAAAATTCCTGCCCAGTGCAAATATTTGTATGAACGAATATGTATATTTGCAATGGTCTGGACGTTTCTATGTATATTATTAAAAAAAAAAGGATCTAAGTATGCTTACCCTTATACGATTATCGCCCAATTCAAGTAGCTCCAAGTTAGGAAAATGATTGACATTTTTGATTTCTGTGATCTTATTGGAGCTGAGGAATAACTTCTTTAGCTTGGACAACTTCTCCAGGCCAGTAATCTCTTTGATTCTGTTGAATGATAAGTCTAGCATCCTGCAATCAAGTGTTTATGATCATATCAGGCAATCTTATTGTCAACAGTATTTATTTTTTATTATTGTTATTTTTATTTTACTATGGTACTTGAACTAAATATTGTTAGTCACATGAACAAAAAAGCTTTCAATAGCAGTCACTTGCTAAATATTAGTCAGTATGTAAATAGACCAAAAAAAAATGCCACTGAGTTTCTAGCTGGGATCTTCTCCGGTTGGGGCCGCGTTTCGAACTGGTGGTCCATTTGCTTAACTAGTGTTTTATATTGATGTTTTGTAAGTAGCGATTTAATGGACTATGCTGAATAAATGATTTGTTGACTTTGACTTCTTTATTTTTTTTATACCACTTAGGTGGCAGACAAGCGCGCGGCCCACCTTATGGCAAGTGGTTACCGTGGCCTATGGATGTGTGTAACACCAGAGAAGCCACACTCGCGCTGCCGACCCTGTAAGCACAGAGTTTCTGTGCCGTCAGTGTAGAGGACAAAGCAGGACAAGTCTTTAGTCATCCCACTGACAGCACAAATTCTCCAGTGAGCTCTGGCTACCCTACTGACCGCTGGGAACACATCACGAAGTTATTATAACCGCGGTATTCTTTAGGGCGGAGGTACCTCCCCAGTCGGACTGCACAATTGTGCGGAAATACCGCCGTGTCCTACCTCCTATAATTTTTTCATAATCATAATAATTTTTACTTTATTCTTGGACAATTTGTAAGTACCATTTTAATGTCCGCATTAATGATTTTAGACTTCAATACTTACTCTAAATTAACAAGATTATTTAAATTCTCAATCACAACAATCTGGTTATCATACAGCTCCAATTCCACCAAGGTGCTTAAGGTGGACAGGCCCTCAATTTTCTTAATCAGGTTCCATCTCAGATATAATCTGAAAGTTAGGCAAAACATGATAAGGTATCGTAACACAAACACAATTGGATTGGGATGTTTTTACTATGTATTTTGTTTATTAATCATTCATTTATTATTCATTCATTCTAGTACCTGTGTGGATGTTGGTTATTGTGATGAAATATAGCCTTCCCTTTACCTAGCTATAATTACTATAGTTGCAGCACGCAATGATGACCGTTTCAACACGTCCAGTTTTGCTTATTTTTTCTTTTTTGGTGTGTGAATTTATTTTCTTCTGTGCCAGTCTCGCCATATTTATCTTAAGTTATTCGTCTAACAGTTAGTTGTCCAATATAAAGCGTACCAAAAAAGAGAATATGAGCAAAACCAATCGTGTCAAAACGGCCATCATAGCATGCCGCAACTATAATCTATTTTTGTATCAAAAGTTGTAAAAGACAGATAGACAGTTTGCATGTAACACATATGGATCACTTATGAAATGACCTTCACCAACCTATTAAACAAGGAGCCAATTGATGATAAAAATTGATTAAACTCTTAGTAACTTCTAGATGATGAAAGATGACCTTATTCATTGATTATCTCATCAATTGATAGCACATGATCACTATGTTATGTCATGAATTAAAATAGCAACATATAATAAAACAAAATGTACAAATAATGTAACATTTGAGACAAGTAGTTTTATTCTTAGTATGTATTATATGTATTTTTTCTACTGTTGTACATTTGTTTCGATTTTGTCATTTTTTTTTTGCACTTTTAATCCCCAAAGGTTTGCTGGGAGAAAACTCAATATTGAGATAAGCTCGCCTTTGTACACCAAGATGTATTTGTGATTCCCTGTTGATGTATTAAATAATAAAAAAATTAAAGAATAAAGAAAGAAAATAAAATATAGTGAACAAATTTATGTTATAATATTTCAAACTGGCTACTTTGTGACTTCTGTACATACTGTAGGATACACAGTCCTAGTAATATAATATTATGTTGTTGAGTAGAGTCGCACTGGCTCACTACTACGCTCAATAACACGGTGTGTCTCTCTGTATACGGATACACTCTGCTGTAATGTCAATGTCCAACTCCCCAATGACAGCTAACTGTTACAAAAAGGTTTGCACGCGTAACAACTGACTGGCTGGCTGGAATGACAGAACGATGGATGTTTCGAATATGTTGATGTACTTTGTTTATATGTCATATATGTGTTCGGTGTTAAAAATGAACAAAAGATTTAAAACATATATTATTATTGTTTCTCAGTACCTTGACTCTCGGGACTATGGAGTCCCGGGCCTTTAGAAGGCGTGCGTCGGGCCGAAGCCAAGACGTAGAGGCCCTTTATTATTCTTATTATTAGGGAACAGGCCAGCAGTTGAAACAACTGATATCAGCCTGCATCTCATTGTTCACTACACTGTTTTCACTACTCAATGATTTTGTTGATTTATGCGTTTGTCCAGTCTATTTTTGAACTGGTTAATGTTTTCTGCTGTTACAATATTCTCAGGCAGCCTATTCCACGTGTTAACCACTCTACTGCTCAAGAAGTTCTTGTGTGGGTTTATATTCCAACTAAATTTTTGCATTCTAATGTTGTGTCCTCTACGATTTCGGTCCGGTGCGTGTATGAACATGTTGCTGAATCCTTGTAAGTCATATCTTGTGTATTCAATGCATATATTGTGTATTGAATTTACTATGCAAAACAATCAGATCAACAGAACTGCACTATGAGACTAGGTACAGTACATAACAGAAAATATGTATGCAATACTAGCTGTTGACTGTGTGAATGTTGGTTATCGCATCAGAAAATCTGTCCTGCCTGTCCTTTCTTAAGGTATAATCTACCCCTATACCAAATTTCATCAATATTGGTTCAGTGGATTAGGCTTGAAAGCGTAACATACAGATTTACTTTCACATTTATAATAATAAGTATGGATTGTGTGAATATAAACTAATTTGTTTTAGATAATATTTTCGCATTCAGTAAAAATACTGATTGTGCATCTAATTAAGTTCAGAATGATCACCACGCACCCCGAAATGGATAGGTTAGGTTAGAAGATTAACTTTTTATAACTTGTTGGTTGGTTGGTTGCTAACTAACTACTTGCAGTAGTTTGTTGCTGCTCAATCAGTATTTTTGATGTGAATTTGGATTATTTTGTCGTACAAAATGTACTCTTTTTGATATATGTTTAAATACCATCCATTTGTTTTATAATATGTGTCATTTTTTATTTATAAATAATTTTCGATATATGGTTAGTACTTATTTATGATAATATTACTGTCCTACACTTTACATTATACTGAGATGAATGAGATAAAAGTAAAGATAGAGAGTGATGATATATAGTAACTGTAATATTTTGTTCTATGACTCACCTTTCAAGGTGTTTAAGTTGTTCAAGATTCTCAATTTTCCCAATTCTGCCATGGTTCAGGTCAAGTTCTACGGTGTCTTCATTGACTATTATCATCTCATTCAGTTCTCCTCCATCTTCAGTTGGAGGCGGTGACTGTGAGTGTGGCGATCCAGGCGCGTCCTCTTCGTGACCCGATGTATTTGCATGAGTAGGTAGCACTTGAACTTTAACCTTTGAAGCTGCTTTAGGCACTTCATTGTTGCCATTCTGAGGTCCAGGCGTCTGATTGTCTAAATAACAAAATCTTATTAGTTTCACACTAAACTTCGCTAACGTATTTGTGAGAGTTAAACATACCTGCCATATTCATGCAAACCTGCACACTACTTAAAGGAAATCTAGTGTATTTGTATCAAATTTCATGCGAATTATAAAGTTAAATTAATACAACCGTATTTATTTGTATAATTTAAAATTCGGCAGTTCAAGAAGAATTCTCGAAAAAATTAAGACAAGAAATCAAAATTGTCAAAATATACAGATGCAAAATATGAAAATATATCATTATAGATTATCTATTTGTCCCATAGAGTCATTAGCACATTTTTCTACTGACTATGGATTATGATTTCGACTGGCGATCACTGCGACCAGCGACTGTGTAAGTTCTAACTATTTATCAGCATCAAAGTAAAACTGTACGTGTACTGTATAAAATGTAATGCAGTTCTTACTTTCTATGTAAAGAATACAATTTCATACACAGTTCAGGAATTAGTGTTCATCTTTATGGTGTAACAAAAAAATCTAGAAACGTGTATAAAATTCTAAAATGTCAATTTGACAATCACAGCTGATCGAATCGAACAATTTCGCGCCCATTTTACTTATGTTGTTTTGTTGTAGCTGAACAGTATTATTTAGAGCACGGTTAATTAATTCACGATGGATGAAAATGATGAACTATCCCAACTGGAAGAACTATTATGTGCCGATTTAGAAGAACACGAAAGCACAACCGTAACGCCCGTTCCTGTTCGGGAAATTGATATCTTCTCGGCGAACAGTAGTAACGTCGAAAATGAAGAGAAACCTGGTCAAGAAGTTTCGGATAAGGCGTCAGACGTTCATAATGGAGACACTGACTCGTCAGACGATGAAGAAAAGAGGAATTACACTGAACGTAAGTACAATGATTACGGTACGCACGTTAAAAAGATGTTGGATAACCAAGCACAAGAGCAAACAGACAAAAGACTTGATTTTGAAATGAGACTACGACAAACAAATATGGATACTAAAATTGCTCGTAACACTTTTAAAACGCGTAAATCTAATGAACAGGCTAATAGAAATACCCTTTGCGCTCCTGAACCAAAATCAAAGCATACTTCTGACATATACACAGATCCTATCTTTGGAATAAGAATAACTAAGCCTTTAATATCAAGTTCGGCGTTATTAGACCGTATGCAAGGCAGGGAAGCGATTAACATGCTCAGAGTGAAGCGTCATGTGGAAAACGAGGACCTCTCAAAAGATTGGGTGATCGCTGGCGTAATTGTAAGAAAAAGTGCTGCCAAAAAATCACAGAAAGGTAATCAGTTTGTAATTTGGACACTCAGTGATCTAAAAGATGACATGAAAACTGTTTCTATGTTCTTATTTAGGAAGGCCTATAGTGATTTGTGGAAGACTCCTGAAGGTACAGTAGTAGCAGTATTGAATCCCAATGTGTTGGATAGATCACAGAACAGTGCTGAGCAAGCAAGTCTTAGTGTCGAGAGCCCTGACAGAGTGATGATACTGGGACAGTCCAAAGACCTTGGTGTTTGCAAAAGTAGAAAAAAGAATGGAGAACCTTGTACTGCGTTTGTCAACTTGACTCAATGCGAGCACTGTATTTACCATGTTAAGCAGGAATACCAGAAGTATTCTCGACGGCAAGAGTTACAGTCATCAACCATGGGCAAAGGACTTGTTAGCTTACAGAATAAAGTATTAGGTAAGAGCACTGTTATTTATGGAGGAAAAGCATATTCTGCATTACCATCAGGTAATAATTCTAAAATTAAAGAGAGAGACAACAATAGATTGATGTCTTTAAGTGAATATTACAAATCTGAGGGTGATAAAGTCATGATGAACAAAGCACCTTATGGAACACACCCTACAAAAGTTAGTTCTGTATTACACAGTCCTGTGACTCAACGAACTAGTGATGTAGAAAGATTGAACAAACTCACAGGTACAAGTCCACATAGTTCAGTGGCCAACTCACAAAACCAAAGTTTAGCAGAAAAAGTTAACAGTTCACCAAAATTGGGCAAATTTGGCTTGATAGGTAGTGGCTTTGGCTTAAAAGGCAGTGGCACAATTGACCTTAATGTCTCATATGGTCAGAAAGCAGCAGAAAGGGCTAAAGCCAACGCAGTCAGACTTATTCAGAAGAATGGTGGGTTATCAAAATCAGATCCAAACAACATCAAAGGGACTGAGGCTGGCAAGAAAAGAGCACTGGATAAATTGAACAACTCTAGCAGTGATGAGAATGATAGTAAAAAGACGAAGCATAGTGAGGAGTCTACATCAGAAAAGAAGATACTTACAGGTGTGAAGTCTGAGAGGTTCAAAAAGATTCTAGAAGCTACATCAGCACATCAAAACTTAATTCAACAGCATGAGGATGATGAACAAGACAAATATTTCAGTAAACTAGAGAAAAAAGAAAGTATGGAAGAGAAAATGTTGAATACCTTCAAGCTAGCGTGTAAAGCAGTGAGGTGTGTGAAATGCAAATACACTGCCTTCTCTGCAGCTCAGTTGTGTAAAGATGAAAGGCATCCTCTCAAAGTACTTGACAGTTTCAAGAGGTTCTTCAAATGTGCAGATTGCAATAATAGAACTGTTTCCTTAGATATTATTCCTCTCCATTCTTGTAGTAATTGTAGGGGCTCTCGCTGGGAGAAAGCTCCGATGATGAGGGAAAAGAAAGTCACTTCTCTGTCTGAAGGTCTATCAATCAGAGGTGAAGAGGAGTCACATATAGGTGGACAAGTGACAGCAGGCAAAAATATAAATTTGTTAGTGCCTGAGTAATTTATTTTGTTTTAAAATAATTTAAGTCTTGACTGAGTGTGTTGTGACAATATTTTTATAATATTTATATAGAATTATGATATCAGGTTTTCGAAATAAAATCCAATATGAAAATAAAGCATAATATAATTTTTATTATGAAACTTCCAGTCAATAACACTGAACCATTCCATAAAACACAATGTGTCTTCGATTTAATACAAGATTCATTTATAACTATCTTGTCGCGCGGAATTATTGTAGGGCTTTTTATAAATTTTTACACAGCCTTTGGACATTTACATAGCTTTTGACAATAAATTACTACATGTTACAAAACTGATTAGTGGAGCTAACAATAACATGTGACACCAATGTATTTACAAAAACTTCATTATATCAGGCAGTGGCGCGACTGTTGAAACGACAAATTAAACGTTGACACAGCTAAAATGCTAACAAAACAAAATCAATGTGTGATTACAACTCAAAATTCGTATACGTGATAAAATGTTAATAATGTCAAAACAACTGATCTTGCGAAATGTCACGACGTGGGATCATTGTACTCGTAACGATGTAATGATTTGTTCAGAAGCAGTGGTGACAAATCGCTAGATCCAAATTGCCCTTACGAATAATCAATTAACAATTGCAAATGTCCTGGTAAATGTTTAGAACTGTGACATAACCAACAAATTACAAAACAATTTATTGATTTGAAAAATGTTAATCCAAAAATAAGAAGCAAGTAGTACCATTGTACCATCACATGGGTCTAAATATATTATAATGAACACAATATTTTAAACTTATGTCATAGTTGTATGCCACAGGACTAAAATTACAAAAAGTCAGTCTATCACCAGATAGACAATATATGGGTAACTTCGAACACACAGTTGTCCGAGAACCTCACCTAAATTATCGTCTCAAATACGTGGACAGCACTCGTTAGCCGCATAACGAGTCTGTTCATGTTCACAAAACTGTTTCCGATGAGTCCTCCATCAATGAAATAAAATAAAAGTCGCAGCCACTGCCGTGGGGTGCGTTCGTTTAGTAAAAAATATATAAAAGTATGTTGAGCCTACTCCCACTCGGTGGTGGCGGGCGGCTTCGGCGTCAGGTCGTATAGCACGCGGGATATGCCAGGCACGGTTAGCAGCTCCTTGCGCATTCTGTCTACAACCTGGAGAAAGAGGATTAGCTTATTAGATAGAAAAAGTTATTGGCCACAGGTATGCTTATGAAATATGTGCCCCCTAGCCTGGAATCTGCACACGGTGCGCATCCTGTTCAACGGAGATGGCAGTACCTCTCTCCTGAGGCGGGGGAGACGCCGTAGCCTTGGCTACCAAGCAGAACAGCCGTGCAGGCCTGAGGGTGACAAGTGCGGTCACCTGTCACCTACAACTGTCGATTGACGGTTGAGACTCTGGCGTAGGCTTTCCATTTAGGAGCAGTCGCTTATAGTAACCAACACTACAGTAACTGACCAAATCAGTAAAACTTTAAACATGCGGATTCAGGTGAAACGTTTTCGGGTCAAAGTTTTAGATGCCACCGGGACTAACGCTGAAATGATTACGATGACGATGTAATGTAGTGTACTCGAGCTGTCTCCAGCTGTCTCTGAGTATTCAGCGTCGAGCGCGGCACCGCGCCTGACCTTGACAGAGACTGTTATCTGTCAGACTAGGTGACATCACTGGATATCAACAGAGAGAGACTTTTGATAAGAGAATTGCACAGCAGGCTCGTTCGGCAGTATGTAGGCAGTACTCACGTCCATGGGCATGGCGTCGCCGCCGGGCAGCGCGGCCTCGCCGGTCATGAAGTCGGACGTGAGGAAGGGGCGCAGCACGAGCGAGCGCTGGCACGACGCCGCGCGCACGGCCGCGTCGCGCTCGAAGTGCACCGGCAGCAGCACCACCGGCATCTGCGCGATGCGCGACATCATGCCCGACGACACCAGGATCTGTGCGGGGAGGGGGACCTTTTATTGTCTATGGTACATAATACCTTCGTTTGGTGGGGGCTTCCACTGGCAATAAGTAAAAAAAAAAACTATTAGTATAAAAACGATAATAAATTCTTTGCATCCTTTCTATTCGAAAAGTGTCTCTGTTCCTCTACAAGTGGAAGCAAAATATCTTTTTTCTGTTAGGAACATTTTAGCGGACGGAATTCAAATCCCTTGATTACTTTTCGTTTGATTTCTGTTCCAAATTCAAATAGCTTGGTTTGAATTTCGAACAGAAATCGAACGCAAACACTAATGAATTACTAGCTTTTATGTTTAGGCTGCATGGCGAGAGGGAGACCCGTGCTAATTAAAACAAAAAGCGCGCGAATTATGTCTCTGTCTTGTATTTAGTACATATTTTCTCATAGAAAGGGGATGAAAATACAGTATTATGTATAAACTCGAAAGCAAATTATTTTAGCGATGTACTTTGAATTCCTCGCTGTGCTCAGGATTCTACGTTAGAATCTCCTTCGCTTCGCTCGTAATTCTAAGAGGCGTTAAATACTATTTGGCTCCATTGTAATACAATCTATAATTATCACTAAATGTGAACATATCAGTTTGCAACTACCCGCTCCTTATCAAATAAGTCCAAGACATCCCTAAATTAATCCAATAGACAGCTTTTTCTTTGACCTTTTTACTATTTTATTTTGATGATTTAAAAGTTAGCAAGAAAATGTTGTATGGCGCTGAATTCGAACAATTAGAATAAGGGTAGACAGAGATAAGTCAGTTTAGGCACAGATCACATTTGAATGTCAAAGTTTTACAATTATGTCAAGAAATATTATAAACATATTAAAGTATTATGCAAAATTAGTCATCTAATATATAGTATATAATATGCTTTAGGAGCAGAGCTAAATTCAAGAAAAGATGGATTGTGTGAAATAGGACATGACAACGGTACTTTCCTGTCAGATGTTATCTGATCTCAGTAATTCTTTGTGAATAAGATGATGTCTACCAAACCCGGAGTATTTGAAACAATGGCTGTCAAATATATTAATATGCTATTGAATATACTGTGTTATGAAATATTACCTGCGTGGCGAGGTCGTCCGCTTGGCGCAGAGTGGATACTACTTGCTGTGTTAGGAACGTAGGGGTAATATCTGTTACTTGCTCCTTAATTAGGCCTCCGAAGGCATAACACACCCTGCAAAAATATACTTGTAGTTAATAATTTAAAAAAAAGCAATTGAGTATAATCTTCTTCGGAGTCAGGTCTGGGTTTGAATATAGTGACTAGGTTATATTGAGTATATTATTTACGTAAGACTAAAGCAAACGACAGAGACAGTTTTTTATATGTAGGGTAGGTCAAAGCGACTCCATTTCTGACATCCTTGTCAGATAACCTCATTACGAATTTCATTTTATCCTTACAAAGACAATTCAAGCATAGTTCGCTCTATACTCTGCTGAGTGATTGGTAATTTGTGGATTAACATTGCGCTGTCACACGTTTCGGCAACTTGGAATAAATATGCAAATGTCCGTGCCTAATGTGTTCAAATATTTGTGCTATGTGTAGCACCGGAATAAAATAAATCTATCAATTATTGATAGCTTTATGACCATAAATAGATTTAAACCCAAGAAACGAACGTGTTTTTTTTTATATAGGACACGTCAATAAGACTTCGATTTGCACGATGGTAAGCTGAAGGCAAAGTCTCAGAAAAGAGGGTCACCATTACTTACACATACCATGTGACAATGGTGACACTCAGCTTGACGGCCTCATCATATGCTTTTCCACGCCCCGCTTAAAGAAACTCACGGCTAAAAGTAAGTTGACAAGTAGTATGAGTAGCAGGCTACCTGTTGACGTTGTGGCAGACGCGCGGGATGATCCTGGCGAGGTACAGCATGTCCTGCCAGTCGGGCGGGTAGCGCTCCGTGGACAGCGCCACCGCGTAGCTGTACGTGCGCCCGTCGCCTGCGGACAACATCGCCCTTAACATTCAAAGCTCCCGGGTTTAAATCCTGGGCAATGCATTTCCGACGTGAACCCACTACTAACACAAGCAACTTAGCTTAGATAATAAATAAATAATAAATATTCCACGACATTCTACACAACGCTATCTAGACCCATGGTAAGCATAGCTTAACTAGCTTGTGTTATGGGATCTAGAATGCGGATAAACATACTTAGATTTTTTTTTTTTTGTAAATACATACATATTATACATAGAAACACCCAGACCAATGCAAATATACATATTCATGCATACAAATATTTGCACTGAGCGGGAATCGAACCCGCGCCCCCTGCATAGCAGTCGAATGCTCTATCGCTACGCCACGGAGGTCGTCGAGATGGTTGGGTTAGAGGGAGTAGCACACCATGCTATCTTTAAAATAGACCCCTTCCGTCGTGCCGACTTCCAGGCACTATTGTCGACTCGAGCCATGCATCTGAGGTTGAGTCTGATATTAAACAGCCCTATCCCTTAGTCGCCTCGTACGACACCGCATGGGAAGAGATCACAACATAAACTCATAAAGTTACGCTTATATCCCCGAAGGGGTAGGTAAAGGTGCTAGCATCCACATTTCGCTGGTTCATGTTTAGGTCCCAATGAAATAGGTGGCGAGCCAATTGCTATTAACCGGGCACTTATAAACCTGTGATAAGAGATCAATTTGTGATAGGTATAGTATTGAAGCTATCATGGTCACACACATCAGTATCAAAATAATCTTTGCAAAAACAACCGGGAACAAGCCAAAACAAAATCGCGAGTGGATACAGTAAGCATCGCGTGACGTGAACGTGATCGAGATCGGGTTCGAGTTTGTAGTGAGAGTGAAACCCGTGGTAGTGCAGATACTCGTAGTAAAAGAACTCGAAAGAGGGTAGATCGATGTACTTACTCCTGGAAAAAACTTTTTCTCTGTTCACTACTCCAGTTTCTCCGTGATCATGGTGCTTGCAACAGCGCCGAAATATAGGGACACTCAAAACAATGAAACATGGTAAATATCCCGTTTATTTTGATACTGATATTAACGTAACCGCGAGAGTGGAGTATAGAGTGGAGACCGCGAGAAGGTAAACGAAAGGTAGGACGCCCACTAACCAGATGGACAGACGATCTAAAACAGGTGGCTGGGACTGACTGGATGCGAAAGGCGGAGGATGGGAACAAAAAGGAACATGAATATCAGTTTAGTAAATGGACCACCGGTTCGAAACGCAGCCCCGACCTGAGAAGACCCCGACAAGAAACTCAGCGGGCCTTTCTTTTTTTTTTGTCTATTTACAAATATACACTAGTCTACTTAATCTAAATACAAAACAGCTCATTTCCAAGCTTGTTTATCATCCAAGTATTCTTAGATTTTATAATAATAGCCTTTCTGGCACAATTTACGATATTTTTAAATTTAAACACAGGTAAATCCCTAATTTCATTAGAGAGCTTGTTAAAAAAGCGTATACAGTTGCCCTGGAATGAATGACTAATTATTTCAAGTCGACTACCACAGACTACAAGATTGTTTTTGTGTCTGGTATTTATGTTATGCCGGTCACAAACTCTGAAGAATTTTGAAACATTTTTCCGTACATACGGTTCTCGAAAATATATTGTGACACTTAGGTTAAAATGTCTATCTCTTTAAACTTTTCTCTGAGGGAGACTCTTGGGCCTAAATTATAAATAGCTCGCACAGCCCACTTTTATAACACAAATATTGTGTTTAAATGTGCAGAATTACCCCAAAGGAGAATTCCGTAGCTCAAAATACTATGGAAATAACTGAAATATACTATTCTAGCCGTATCCACGTCTGTCAAGGTCCTAATCTTTTTTACAGCGTAGGAGGCCGAACTTAATCTACTGCCTATTTTATCAATATGTGATCCCCACTGTAGTTTAGCGTCAATACTCAAGCCCAGGAACACTGTCGATTCCACAAGATTCAACACCTGTCCATTGAGTTGTACATTGGTTTCCACCTGTGTAGCATTAGGTAGAGTATATTTTATACATTTAGTTTTGTTCCCATTAAGGCAAAGATTATTTGTACTAAATCAATGTACCACTCTTGTGATTGCACCATTCACTTCGACATAATTATTTCGGTGCCTCTTAATTTAAAAAATTAACGACGTATCGTCAGCAAATAAGATAATATTACTTTTGTCACTTACGTAGTAGGGAAGGTTGAAGGTCATTAACGTATATTAAGAATCGAAATGGTCCAAGTATCGAACCCTGTGGAACGCCCATCGAAACCACAGATCCCACTGAACGTGTACCGTTAACATCGACCCTCTGAATTCTATTATTCAAATAAGAAGTCAGAAGGTCGAGAGCCTGGTTCCTTATTCCATAATGTTCTAATTTCCTGATGAATGTGTCATGGTGCACGCAATCGAAGGCCTTGGATAGATCACAGAATACACGTTATGCATCATGCTGATGTTCCCCGGCGTCGTAAGTACCTTGCACGCCCACGGAGCGCACGGGCAGCAGCGCGGCGGCCACGGGCGACTTGGACGAGATGCGCTTGAGCTCCGCCTGCTCCGCCGCCGTGCTGGCGCCCGCCACGCGCCCCAGCAGCGCGTGCGACTTCACGCACATGGACGCGTACTCCACCATTATCTTCACGATCACCTGCGGCACCACCGTGCAACTATGATTATCAGACACAAATGCCGCGGCGGCAGCGCGTCTCCCCGTTTCCGGGGACGAGTTGGGGACTTAGTAGTTCCCACACCCGAAGAGAGGGCCAGATCGTGAGAGATTATCCTGGGTCGGCCGGGCTGTGAGGGGGATCCTGCCTTTTCGCCGAAAATTGTTTGGCCGATTATCACTTGCCAACCAACGTTTCGCCTATTTTTCACTTTGACGACTAACGATTGTCAAATTTTTGTATGACAACGTTTCATTTGGTAGAATAGTTAAGCTGATTATTGTAATGACAAAAAACGTTTGGGGCATTTATCTTTTGTCAAATTATTTATTAGGCTAGACAACTTTTAGACGAATAACGTTTCGTCTGTGTAACAGTTCTCTTTCGTATATTGATATAATGTTAAAAAAAAAAAAACAATTTTACATGCATTTTTTATTTAAAAATCATTTTCAAAGTGCGGAGCGAAGTTAAGGTGAAATCGAAAGGAATCTGTTAGGTTAAGTTAGGTTAGTATGCTGATAAACAATGCACGAGCCGAGCGAGCGAAGCGAGCGTGCCGCGGCAGCAGTTGGCGAAGTGCCGGAACCTCATCGCTTTTATTTCACTACACAGGGCATTTAAATTAAAGTTATATCTATAATATCTATAATATAACTTATTCTTATTATTATTATTTTTTTTTTTTTTATAAAGAATATTAGCAACCGCGATTACTAATATTCCCTTTAACCCCTCCAACTAAGCTAAATTGCTTGTGCTAGGAGTGGGTTCACGTCGGTAGTGTAATGGTCAGGATTCGAACCCGGAACCTCTCGATCGTAAGGCCGACTCCTTAACCACTAAGCTACCGACGCTTCGTATATAAATATCGTATCGTAATATAAAGTTGACATTTTGAAAAGTGTCATTCTAAAAGGAAGACCAAACGTAATATTGGCAACTGTGAGGTTGGGTAATAAAAACAAAATTATATCACAAGTTGGCAAATGATTATTCTGCAAAATAAAATTCTGCGAAACGTTAGTTGGCAAGTGATAATCGGCTGAACAATTTTCGGGGACAAGGCAGAGATCCCTGTGAGGGATATGCCTGTCAATTCTCCTTGTCAGCTAAAGTAAGCAAAACTCTTATCCCCCCCCATGCTTACACAAACATTGGTGCCTATATGCATATTTCTTTTCATGTTTGTTCTTTTAGGGTAATGTATGGGTAATGCATGCAATATTATGTGTGAAAAAGTAAATAACCACTGCTTACGTAATCATTATCTAGACCCCTCACCCCCATACATACATATAATCACGCCTTCATTCCTGGAGAGTTAAGCAGAGATAAATTCACACCCACATCTCATCAATCATTGATTTCCGTTCCATGTAATAGGAGGTGAACCTATTGCTGTCTTCCGGGCACTATTGTTGACTCAAGCCATGCATCTGAGGCTGTGTCTGTGCTGTATATACATCAAATAGGGTTGTTTAACATCAGACAAATATATATTTGTCTGATGTTAAACAGCCCTATCCTTTATTCGCCATGTACGACACCGCATGGGAAGAGATGGGTGGGTCCTAATTCTACTCTGCCGGAAACCACCCCCATACCCCCCTTTACTGCTTACGTGATACATGAACGGTGGTATTTGTTCAAAGTTGTGGACAATAAAACTCAGTTATTTTTATTTTGGCTCGTGAAGTTTTTGGGTAGTAAGATTACCTGTGTCTCGGCGAAGTCCCGCTCCATAAACGGTTCGTCTTGACATAATATTCGCACGGCGAGCCCGGGGCCCGGGAACGGCTGCCGTTCTACCAGAGGGGCGGGCAGGCCTAGCTCCACACCTAGTGCTCGGACCTACAAACATTAGAATATTTTAAGGTTAGGTACTTAACCAAACATTAACAGTCTTGTTGTGTCTTTTTAATATCCATATATTTTATTTAATAACTCAGTTCATTCAAATATTTGTTTAGAAACTCATTTTAAAGACTAAAAACCTATTTGGAACCACTGGTTAGTAAGTTTACGACTTGTTTCTTGATGATAACGAGGGGTAACTCTATTTATTCGATGATGGCCTTTATCCCCCATGAGCGCAGGCCTGGGGGTGACGGGTGGAGTCGCCTGTTACCCGCAGCAGAAGCAGGCCGCGGCGGCGGCGCGCCTTCCCGTTTCCGGGGACGAGTTGGGGACTCTGTGGTCCCCACCCGAGGTGGGCCAGATCGAAAAGGATGGACCTAGGTTGGCCGGGGTGCGAGGGATATGCCTAGCAACCTCATCTTCGGCAACCAAAAACGACCAACAGGCGTCGTGCGTTTTGGTCGGTTCGAGTACGACATGACCTCTCCCACCGGCTCCGGTGGGGGACGTTGTTGGGCACGTAAAAAAAATACCAATTTTTATTTGGTGTTCTTTTATTATTCACATTGATTCTGACATTTCGGTTGCTTTTCATACGCGTAAATTTTCGATTTAATGATTTCGGTTCTGATATTATTTTCAATAAAAACAAAAAATAATAAGATCATATCACTCACCTCATCCTTATGAAAGTCTTTGAGCGGTTCAACGACCCTCCCCCTTTGTCTCAACACCCGTACGAGTTCCGTGTCGTTGTGGTGAGTTTTGATAGTCGCCGCGTTGTTGGAACAAAGCGACGACGCAGACTCGATCAGGTCCGGCCGTAGGGTCCCCTGGCCTAAAAGGACTTGGTCCTCCCTGCCGATGAGATATTTCAATCACGGTATTAAGCATACTATTGCAATCAAATAAATTGTAATCGGTAAAGTAAAAGAGGCAGGCCAGTTTCTTTATAGAGGCAATAATTCCCAGAGCTACCTTGACATATCATTCGTTTTGCATATTCTCATATACATTTTGATTTCTAATATTCCATACCCGAGTCAATCAATGTAAGTTGAGTTCTAACATTTCACTCACTGTAAGATGAGTTCCAACACTCCATACCCGCGTCACTCACTCTAAGTTGAGTTCTAAGAATCCGTACCTGCGTCACTTACTGTAAGTTGAGTTCTAACATTCCACACTCACAACATTCACTGTAAGTTGAGTTCTAAGACTCCGTACCCGCGTCACTCACTGTAAACATTCCACCACCCACAACACTCACTGTAAGTTGAGTTCTAAGACTCCATACCCGCGTCACTCACTGTAAGTTAAGTTCTAACATTCCACACCCACAACACTCACTGTAAGTTAAGTTCTAAGACTCCGTACCCGCGTCACTCACTGTAAGTTGAGTTCTAAGACTCCGTACCCGCGTCACTCACTGTAAGTTGGGTTCTAACATTCCATATCGGCGTCACTGTGAGTTGAGCTCTAACATGGCATGCCTACGTCACTGCAAGTTTGTATGTAGACAGATAGGTAGGCGGGTGGCACTCACTGCAGGTTGAGGTCGATGACGGCCTGCTCGGCGATGCGGATGAACACGTCGCCGATGATCTTGCGCTTGTCCTCGGGCGCCGTGGCGTGGCACAGCAGCGGCGTGTGGCGGGACCGGCCGCCTGCCTCGCGGACCACCGTGCTGCCTTGCCGGAACTGTGCGGACAATCATATTTTGTTGTGGTTATGGAGGTCAGATGCCAGTTGCTTGACCCAAAGTTACATTGGATAAAGCGGACCCTATGCTCAGAGGTAAAAACTTCGAATGGGACTGGGATTAATACTTAAATGAAAATGACTTAATATTATAAGGCTGAAGAGTTTTATTGGTTGAGCGCGCTAATACTGGTAAAGGTTTTTGTGTTGAAGTGTCTGTTTATCGAGAAAGGCGACTCTTTCCGGGGATAAGATGGGACACTGTAGTTCCCACACCCGAGAGGGCCACTCGAAACTGAAGACGGTCTTGAGTCAGCCGGGGTGCGTAGGATATGTTATATGGTTTTGTCAGTTCAAGTTCAACATAACCGCCCCCACCAGACGACGAGTGGGGGAATCTGAGATTTCCATACGAAAAATTTAATAATAATTATTATTTATTTCTAAGAATATAGTACATTGAGGTCTAAGAACATTCAACCACATATAAATTTGTATTTATAGTAGGGACAAGATAATAGGTCACTTTTGACATTTCATCAAAATTCAACAACGTAACCTTGTAACGGCGGGCATAAAATAAGAACTGCACAATTGCTTAACTTTTTTCAATTACGTTTACATATTTATTGTAATAATGACCGATACGAGTAATTTTACGATTTGCTTTCACTAATAAACCATTCTAAACATAATAAACAATTTCTGATCTAAAGAACTGAACGTCGTTACAATGTTGCGTCAGTCAACCCTTTTTCTTTTTAAACACTAGGGATGTTACTCTAAAAATCGAAAGCTGATAGGATTGTAAGTTGAATCGAATGCAATGATTACTTGTGAAGAAAAATCACCATAAATTTATAACCACGTTGTGATTATAATAAAACCTAATTATACATATTTATTATTCTTTTAACTAACTATAAAAATACAAAAAAATAACTAAATAGAAAGGTCATTGATGTTGGGTGCAATTTAGGTGGATGTTGCTGGCAACACCAGTGCCTGTCGATGACGCATGTCATGTCGCCATAACATGATGATGACGCAGTCTTTTGTTGTTGTGCGAAGTGACTGTGCGTTTTTGGTGTGCTCTCTGTTATTTTCTTCTGATCCGGCTTTTTCATTGAACTGATCTTACTGACTACGTTTACCTGGCTATAAATTGGACTCCGATTGCTTAACGATTATTAAACAAGAAAAACATTACAGTCTTACTATGTCGAAACGGGGGAAAACTCTAAACAGTCAATCTCGCGAACTAGTGCTGAAATTGTACAATTATTTTGGACGTGAATCAGTTAACGATGGGCCTCTTTTACCATTGAAACCACCGAGAGAACGCGTTGCCGAAGCATTGGGAATAGAGAAGAAGACAGTAACTCAAATTCTGAAAGAGAAATACGGACTATCAGGCTCAGAAGAGAATACTTTACGTACACCGAAAAAACGAAAGAGGGACAAGAAAATTGTTGACGTTGATAATTTTGATGCTGCTGCAATTCGCAACCACATTTATGGATATTACTCGAGAAAAGAATATCGGGAAAAGGAGCCCGACTTATTATATGTCACGCGGGATCAGCTTCTCAAGGTTTTATTCCAGACTGCCTCCTCGCATTCGCCTCTAAAACTACAACAGATTACCATGAGGAAATGAACTTTGATGTTTTTAAAAAGTGGTTTGAGAAGCTGCTAGTCAGCTTAGAAAACCCATCGAAAATTTTAATGGACAATGCTCCGTATCATTCTGTACAAGTTGATAAACCACCAACTCAAGCAAATAAAAAGCAAGAAATTGTCTCGTGGCTGGTAAGAAATGGTGTGGAGGCAAGTCCAACTTTATTAAAAGTTGAGTTGTTAAATCTGGTAAAAGCAACTAAGCCGTCCAAGCTCCGCTATGTAATCGATGAACTAGCCCTAGAGCATGGACACGAAGTTATTCGATTGCCTCCCTACCATTGAAAGTATAACGCCATCGAGCTTATTTGGGCACAAATAGAGGGTCATGCAGCGCGGAACAATACTGAACCACCCTTCAGTACTGCTAAAATGATGACTCTGCTACAAACTGCATGTGCAGAAGTCACTACAGAAGACTGGCGAAAAGTCGTGGAGAAGACAAAGAAAATAATTTTACAAGATTTTGAACGAGATGTGAGAATAGACAATATTATTGAAAATGAATTAATAATATCTCTGAGTGCTGACAGCAGTGATGAAGATAGCAGTTCCGATAGTTCAAGTGAATAAAAGCAATTTTTTTGTTAAATTACGTAGGTACTTGTCTTATTTTGCTCCTTTAATTTATGAAAGAAAAAATAATAATGGGACAGGGATTCGCATGATCATTTTTAAAATTCACATATGTTTCAAGTCTGTATCGATTCATTCGATTCATTCATTTAATCGATGTTTTTAAGCAGGTCACCTCACTATGAATATAAAACTGACATCTGTCAAAAGTGACCTATTATCTTGTCCCTACTTTAGAAATATTAATTTCTCTTACCTGGTGTGCTGCATTGACAACGTGTAAACGTACTCCTAGTTCCCTCAGACACCTCTCGACCTTGGCGCTTTCATTCTTACGCATAAAACCTGTTAACAATATGGGTTTATTAGACGGTTCCTTACATATTATCCTTACAGAGAGCTTCATGACGCCCTCTGTGACTCAGCGGTAGAACGTTCGACTGCTATGCAGAGGGCGCGGGTTCGATTCCCACTCGATGCAAATATTTGAATATTTGCATTTGTCTGGGGGTTTCTATGTATAATATATAAACATTTACAAAAAAAAATAGTATCTAAATATGTTTATCCGCATTTTAGATTCCATAACACAAGCTAATTAAACTATGCTTACCATGGGTCTAGGATCTACACATGTGTAAAATATTGTAGAATATTAAAAAAAAAACATTTAGGAAGGAAATCACAAAATGTCACGGCTTTATATCGTGATATATCTGCGGATAAGACTACGTGTATAGCCGTCATTCGTGAACTAGCATGACGAGTTAATTCATTCTCCCAGCGTCTGTCACGCGACTAGACGATAATCACGCTTGTGAAATTGTCAAACTATAATCGCGTGAATTAAGACGTATAATTTTCATATACGTTTGAATTGTTGTAAATAATATACGCACGTGTGTTTACAAGTGACACAAATTACTGATTCATTGTCTTCTTTCACACACACAACCACATACAAAGACTGCAATGAATTAAAAGTAAACAAAGATTTGGATCACGGCCAAATGTACCAATGTCAACACAAAAACATTGATGCTATTAGGTATGACGTCACAGGACGTATGTACACGTATAATATTTTAATAATATTACAGAGTGTCGGAGACTGTACGATTATTTTTTTTACAGTCGAATATCATACAACCATATAATCACGCCTTTATCTCCGGAGCATTAGACAGAGATGAATTAACACCCATATTTCACCAATCATTGAATTCGGTCAAACATAAGAAGGGATGAGCCTATTGCCGTCTTCCGTGCACTATTGTTGACTCCAGCCATGTGAGGCTGAGTCAGGCTGCATATATCGGTCTGATAATAAACAGGCCAATCCCTTAGTTTCCTTGTACGACACCGCATGGGAAGAGATGGGTTGGTCCAAATTCTACTTTGAACGACCACTGATCACAATTAGTCTCATTGGTGAAATCCACTCTAAAAAGGATGCAATTGAAGGGCTTATTATGACGAGGTACCATGTTAGTGTTCTGGAGGAGAAAAATGAATGAAGCTACCTTATATAGGTTTATCCGTCTTTCGCACACAGATAACATTCTATTGTACGACGCCTTCTATTGTATTAGTTCTTAAATATAAACTCACCATTATCAATATGTAAGGCAATGACTTGGTCTTCACGTAACGCGGTCCTAAGTAACGCCGCACACACTGTCGAGTCTACACCACCGCTTACCAATACCTGATTGGGAAAATAAACATGATATTAGAATCCGATATATTTCTTCTGCTCAGGCATCAGAGGTCGTAGAATAACCCCTGTCCTCAATGAGCGCGGGCCTGGGGGTGACGGGTGGAGCCAATTGTCATCCTAGTAGAAGCAGGCAGCGGCGCGCCTACCCATATCCTGGGACTGAATAGAGTCCGTGGTCCACACACCCGTTTCAGCTTTCAGCCGAATTGACTAACAAACACATCTCTGGAGGTACTTCCCCAGTCGGACTGCTCAATTGGGACGGGAATACCGCCGTGTCTTATCTCTTAGAAATTGTTCTCTTTGCATACTTCTACACTTATAATATGAATAGGATATTACTTACAAGAACTTTATTGTCTCCGACGGTGTCCTTAATGTATTGTATACAAGCCTCGCGACGGCACCGCAGGGTGAAGGACCGCGTCAGGCCCGCGATGTCGAACAAGAAGTTTGACAACATCTGTTTGCCCTTGGGGGTTAGGTCCACCTGGAAATTACAACATTATATTTACCACCGATCTCTTTTTTCGGGTGTGAAGTTTATTTTCTTCTTCAGAAAACATGACAAATGTCCCACTCACCTCAGGGTGAAACTGCACGCCATAGAGTCGCAACTGTTCGTTGTATATGGCGGCGATGAGATGATTGGACGACTGGGCACCGACGCGGAACCGCTCGCCGACCTTCTGTACGCTATCGCCGTGTGTCAACAACACTGGCTGGAGCTTTTCTAAACGGCTGCACAAAGAAAGATAAGTTTAAACTTGTGATACATGCAGTGGAAGTCGTTACCTGCAGCCCGATTCGGTAATAGCACGATTTTAAAAGGCGTGGTTTCAATTCGAGATAGCAAGAAAAATGTAAAAAGGACTTTGGTATTCAGTCACAAATCGTGAGTTCATTAAACTTTCAAAATGACTCATAGTTTTAACCCGTTATCAATTTTATAAATTTTCGTATTGGAAATGCAGATAAGCAATTGCATATTTCACTGACTAGTCAAATTAGTTACTTTTTACTAAACGTCAAAACGGTAAGTTACAACGAAACTTATATGAAATAATTTATTGTGACGTCATACGTCAATACCCGTATATGAAGACAGGCTTAAAACCTTTGAGTTAATGAGTTTGGAGGAGAGGAGGAGGATGGGCGATTTGTGTACTCTATACAGGATCGTGAATGGCTTACTGGATTGTAATCTTGTCACCTACGTAAGCTTTAAAGTGCCTACTCGGTCTGTACGCATTCCGCAGCTATTTTTTATACCGTTGTGCAAAAACAATGTTTCACAGAATAACCCACTCCATAGAATGTGTAGTATATATAATAGGGTTTGTACTCAACTTGATATCTTCTTTGATAGCTTCAGCACTTTTAAAAAACATCTTTAATGTTAGCGTTTTGTTTTGTTTATATACTTTTTCTGTTGAAGATTTGTGTCAATGTAGCCAACCAACCTACGGTATAATTTGATTGTGTGTATGTTTACATATGTATATACCACTGGCTTAACGAAGTTGTTTAACATTTGAACGTTGTGTACAAATATAATTGGATTTCAGGTTTAAAAAGTGTACTTGAAGATGTTATATTGAATTATGTAATCTGTTATCTGTTTTTGTACCTAATAAAATAAAATAAAAAAAATAAAAATAAAATATTTAATAGTCAAATCATTGCCTATTATACGTTCGGTGGATGACTAAAAATAAATGAAAACGATAAAATAAGAACAGACGCAACTTTTACAGCTCTTACGATTCCTAATTTAATAAGCCCTGTTAAATAATTTACCTTAATTACAGGAAAATTCCCTAATTAGAATAGTACAGATACGATAAAAAATATATAGGGTCAAAACACATGAGTGACACCTCTGAAGCATGGAATCATAGTTAAGTCTTCCTTACGACATTACTTTCATTGCCAAGCATTAGTCCGAACCAGGACAAACGATTTCCTCGTAATTTTGGAAGAAGTAGCGAAAGAGAGTAAGTAAGCTTGTATGACATCTTGTGTCGGGTACCATGCAATCACTGGATTGAGCTTCATCAAACATAGTGAACCTACATCTATAATAAGTAAAATCTTTGTATACCTATGTTTTACAAATAAAGATATTCTATTCTATCAACCCAAAGTCCTCTCCACTGATCGTCACTACTATTCACGGACTGTACGTGAAGTCATTGAAATCAAAAAATATAAGAATTTCAATAGGGAAGATGGATTCAAACTATCCGGAACGTGGAATCCAGTGATTAAGATGCTAAAACCAAAAACACAGTGCTGTTAAAAACTGACATAGTGAGTGTGGTGTGTCGCCAGCCTAACCGTTCATAATGAATGTATTGGTGGGTAGGCGCTCAAAAAATTGCCCCGCATACCTCTCGACGCTCGCAAGCTAGTCAAGTCGTGACCATGGGTGCTGCAACGCATCCGAATCGTCGGCAGAAATAGTAAATTTCATGATTTAATCGCGAAATGTCCCGAATTGTTGTATAATTTATGTGTAAACTTTACTTATATCCTTGGCCATGTGTCTCTTAAATCTAAACGTCAGTTGAATTTACCTCATAAAGATGTTAGCAAAACTTACTTAAACAGAGGACACGACGTCTCAACCTCCACTTCGTACTGGCCATCTTCACGCGCCTCCTTCCGCAGCACGGAGCCACCAAATTCTTTGTTGAGCATCTGCATGCCATAGCATATTCCTGACAGAGAAAGTTCCTTGTATGCATAACGGAATGACTATTCAAAGGTTTCTTGGAGAGAATTGATTTTGATATACCACAGGACACGTATCTCCTGGCGCGCGTGAATTTTTTTGTAATAATCTATGCTTGAAATGATAATTTATTCGTACGAAATACTGTATTATAGTCACAGTGATAGGTGTACAGTTATAACAACAGGTAGCTTAGTGTATTTCAAAAGAATTGGCATGCAAACATTTTAAGACATATTAAATACACAATGCCAAACGAATCTAAATATAAAAGTATGTCATTTAAATATATATTGGAATAAATTACGAATCATAAAGGAATGTCAAGTTTACATATTATTCAAGAGGTCACAATCAATAAATAAAATTTTGTAAAATAATAACAGAATAATTACAAATTTCCATTTTCTTAATAGGAAAAGTACTCTTGCGTAATGTAAAAACACCAATCATGTAATTATGCCTTGAGCTTGGACCCAAAATTTGAGTTCGTCTAACGCAGTAGCACCCCGTAGTATCCTTAAAAGACACCTAAGAAACGCATACAGAGCACATTTTAGGTCCAAGATATATGTCTCGAGCAATATAACGATGAGGTTCTTAAACGACAGGTGTAGTAAGGTCCCGAGGAGGGTCAGATCGAGAGAGATGGCCCTGTGTCCGCCGGGGTGCGAGGGATATGCCTGTCAACTTTACCTTCGGCAACCTACAATGACCCACAGGCGCCGTGCGTTTTAGTCGGTTCGAGACCGACATAACCTCTCCCACCAGCTCCGAAGGGGAGGTATCCGTGGGGATGTTTTCGCACGTAAAAAATAAAATAGGCGTAGTAAGGTCATCTAGTCGATATAATCAAACAATCTACAACATAATAATCAATCAACAGAGACAGTCTTATACTAGTTACGTGTGAAAGAAAAGGATGGATATTTCAGTCGTAATAGTTCATTAGTGTTTTAATATTTCAACTTTTCGTTGAAATATAATCCCCAGAAATTCAGATAGGATTTAATTTGAACTACCGGTTTGAGATCTACTAGTTAAATCACTATGTTACTCAGCCATCACAATTCTAAAATTTAAAAGCTAAGTATTTGAATTACATTATTCTTAAGTTACTTACCTAACACTGGTAGTCCAATTTTGAATATATCCGAGTCGTATCTTGGTGCATCTTCAGCGTATACCGAATTAGGTCCCCCAGATATGACTATGGCCCGGTAGCCCCCCTCTTTGAGGTGGTATGCCGGCGTATCCAGTGGCAAGATGTCTGACTCCACGCATAGTTCTCGTATGCGACGATCTATTACCTGAGTTTAGAGAAGATCTGGTTATAAGAATAATATAATAAAAGGTAAGGCCTCTGGCATTCCACATAAACTATACTCGTTTATTAGCATAGTCCTATAATTCTATATACTTTTTTCAGCTATTTCATTGGTCGAAGAGAAATGAAGAGGTACGTTTAAATCGACGTATAAAGAGGTACATTTTCCACTGCCACTGTATAATAATCAATTGCGTTCTTGGCAGTATTTTACCGTCTGTACCATGGTGAATGTTCAGATGAGCTCTTCCAATTAGTCCCACCCTCCCCTATCCTACACAGGACAACACGTGCACGACAGAAATCGCCATGCTGAGGTTGCAGGTGTCGATCAACACTCGGTATCTCCTGGAGGACGTTACAGCCGAGGATTTTTAGAAGGAGAATATTAATAGGCTGTAGTCACATAAGATTTAGTTAAAATCTCAATAACCGACGTCGTAGTTAGAAAGTCATGCTTAGTAAACTTAGTTAATTAATTTTTAACGGTAATGTGGAAAGGTGGCGACCCGCCATTGCATTCTGAAGTGATGGTGATCACGGGTTGGGAAACCACGTATGGTACCCACCCAAAGTTGACTAGTAAGTCCTCAATCAATTAATAATCAAGTTGACTAGTAAACTACAAAGTTGTTGCTTTAACAAAGTGCTTTGTAACTGACAGCTACACCAGATTTTTTTTTAATATTCTCACACAATAGAATTGTTCCTTTGTTGACGAAACCTCAAGGAAACTTATATAGGTAATTGTCTGTGAGTAGATAAATAATTAGGGAGCGTTTGTTCCAATAAGCGAAAAGAAGGCGGTTGGAACTTCGACCAGTCACTTGCAGATTAGATGTGGAATAATTAATACCTATGTGAAATAATACCTATAATGACAAAATGAAAATGAATGTGGTGCTGGTGCATGATAATTTATTGATGAATTTAATTTCTGTTACGATTGACGTTGTGCTATTTGCACTTTTTATTTAATTTTATGTGATAACTAAATTAACAATTTAATTAATAATCTAATAATTTAATAAAATTAATAATCTAATTAATATTGTATACCCAAATGGTGAAACATAGCTGAACTAATTATTATGTGAACATCTTCTGTACCTATGAGTTACAATAAATATGATTTGATTTGATTTGATAAACTGGTCCTCGATTATACTAAAGCAAAACCACTGTTATACCTCAAACACTGCAAACAATGGCATTAAATTTTAACCTTATTTCTATACACATAAGTCATACACTCTGCTAATATCCTTTTATAAGAAATGTTATTTTGGTGTATGTACCTATATATATTCTTATGCATGTAGTAAAAAGCAGTTATTTCAATAGTACAAACTGACACTCCAATTTTATTTATATGTATAGATACTCCGAACTCCTAATTTATGCATAAATATTTATCGCATTAGTAATATTATGTTGCGAGCTATTATTATGTTGCAAGCGTCCGGTTGCTATCAAAGGCGGGCTTTTTATTTGTATACTTACTAAGGAAACAGAACATAATAAGGTTGCCTTTTTAAATCGGGGAAGTGCTTAGATAACACTATTTAGTAGTTTTCGGGAATTAGATGTAAATTGGATTCGTGCAGTAAGTGTGGGTTAACTTCGTTAAGTTTATTATAAGCATGGATAACTGGTAATCATGGATAAGCCGCGTGGTTCCCAACAGAGTAGAGGCCGCATGGTTCTCGGCAGAGAAGAATTTGGACCACCCCATCTCTTCGCATGCGGTGTCGTACAAGGAGACTAAGGGATAGGTGTTTAACATCAGACAGATATATACAGCCCAGACTCAACCACAAAGTCAACAATAGTGCCCGGAAGACGGCAATAGGCCCACCCCTTATTACGTGGGATCGTATTCAATGATTGGTAAAATGTGGGTGTTAATTCACCTCTGCCCAACCCTTCAGCCCAAACTTTCAGGGAGCTCAGTCGCTTCTACAATAGTCTTATTATAAGCCAAACTTAGAGAAGTACCTAAGTGAGACATGGTCTCCGAAGTGGGACGACACTAAGATGTCGTCATGATAGCGGTTTCCCGTGTTGCTCTGTTTCCGAGCAAAACTGAGTACGCTAGGTAACGTGGACAGGCAAGTTGGGGTCAACGGTCAACCTCACAGAACATACTTTAGTTAAACTGTTGACGCAGAGCTATGTCCGTCTATCAGCAGGTATTCGGTACACCTTGCAGCAGTGGTAAGTTGGATTCCACAAAAGCAATTTCTTCGAGACCCCTTCAACCAATAAAAGACCAGACGCACGGCGTCACACCACTGATTCCACTTATATGTACTATTCGATTCGGCGATGCGTCCATTATGCGTACTGCCAAGGAGTAGAATGCCCTGCCCGATTTTTTTTCTGGATAACTTTCTTTTTATACAACTTAGGTGGCAGACAAGCACACGGCCTACCTGATGGAAAGTGGTAACCGTGACCTATGAACGTATGCATCACCAGGGGAGTCACACCCGTGCTATAAACCCTGTTAGAACAGAGAGTTTTTGTGCCGTCAGTGCAGAAGAAACAATCAGGACAAGCTTTTAGTCTTCCCACTGACTGCACAAAAACTCTCCAGTGAGCTCTGGCTACCCTACTCACCGCCGGGAACACAACACAAGGTTATTATTAAGGGTATTCTGAAGAGTACTACAACTTGGATGTCTTCAAGACTAGACTGAATAGGTTACTACTAGGTAAGCATGCTCCACGGTCGACCACATCGTCATTTACCAACAGGTGACATAGCGATCAAACGCAAGTCTATCTAACATAAAAAAAACACAAAAAAGCAAGTAAATAAATGATAATACTGACCTTCCCATACTGAGACCCGGCGTCTAATATGGCGACCTTGTCACGTCCATAGGCGGACCCGTTAGTGCTCCGGAACTGCCCCTCAGTGACTGTGTGCATCTCGCCGACTCGCCAGCAGCACTGACAGAAACGTAGTACGTTAGAATGTTTTGAATGAGATAACAAAATAACATTGACCTGTGACATGTTGTATGAACTTGTGTGGTGTGTGTGTGTGTGTGTGTTTGGAAGTTGATGTAATTTGTCAATAATATGTAATCTTATGTTTTCCTATTGTGTTATTATCTGTGGCTTGCGGCTCCACTCGCGTGGGTATCTGATTCTGTACCCGAAACCTATATAAACTTGTTCCAGGAATATAAAGTAGTAATGTTGGACTATGTTAGACTATAAATTTATATAGACTGTATCAAATTTTATGCGTTGTTTATGTATGATTGTGTAACAAATAGTTAAACATCATTGCAAAATTACCAGTGGAGAATTCTGGACATGGATATGGAATGATTGTTTTGATTTTTGATAATGTAAACTTTTTAATCATTAAAATAGTTTATCCTCAAAATCAATAATAATTTTATTAATCCATTTCTATTCCAATATGAATATTTTTACTTTACTTCCAATTGCAACCTCTCCTACTCATCATTTAAAATTGTAATGGTGATAGGCAAAGATTCTTCTTTTTATTAAGTATGGAGGTACCAACATATACGGTACCATTAGGTGGAATGGCACCCAAACCCAGTTAAACACAGTAAATTTCAGATTATGGCTAATAGCAGATTGCAGATAAAATAGAACGCAAAAATAAAAAGTATGGAGAATCAGACAAAAAGTCTGATTGTGAGTTCTGATTTGAACAAATTTATAAAGGTAATGAAAACTACATACATAATTAATTTTGAACTTGCAATACTGACAATATTTTTAACCCTTTTCAAAACATCTGTCACCTCAGTTTGCCCTCTTGTCATATTATATGCTTGTTAGTATTTTAATAAACATCCTTCTAACACAATGGTTACCACAGACTATAAAATAAATATATTACAGTTCTACAGAATTATAAACATAATAGATTCTAAAAAGTCTACTCTTTTGCGGGATATGAGGATGTTTTAAACACACATTTTATATGCAGCCCAGACTCGAATCAACAATAGTGCCCAAAAGTACAATAGGTTTACCCCTTGTTATGTGGGTTAACCCTCCAGAGAGAATTGTGATGAATATACCCACACTTTTTTCTCAAAAAATTTAGGTTTAACTAAACAGGGGCTTCACATTTTATTCAACAAAAGTAATAGAATTAAAATAATTAATGATAAAAAAAATTATATTCATTGGTGAAATCCAGCCTAAGTGGAATAACAAATTTTTGACACAACAATACATACATGCACAGTACCTTGAAGAAAAAGCTCCACAGATCAAACATGACTGTGCAAAATTACACAAAAGACTCATGTCTCACACAAATACTTGGCACAACCAACACCACTATGTCTTTACCATTTTCTAATAACAAAACTGTTCACTATTTCACCTTATAACTGTCAGAATAATGTGATAGTAAATATTACTGCATAATAAAATTCTCCCTGTGTAACAACTCTATAGTGCTTTCATTAGAGTCTACATAGTTAATGGTTATTTATAGACAGCATCCCATGTGAAGTGTTAATGTATGTATACATACAAATATGTGTATGTATTTATTTTTTATATCAACAAATACATTTGTACTTCTACTATTAAATACATTTGACTTGAAGACTGTTGTCAGGTCCTGTTGAAGACTTATAGACCATTGTTAGGCCTGTTAAAGACATGTTGACTGCAGTCAGGCCTATACTTTAGTTTTTTGCAATATTGAAATGGCTCATATTCGAAACAGGTAGGCTTGCACAAAAGGTATAATGGCAGTTGAGGAAGCACATGAAGTATGAAAGATAGATTCAAATTGGTGGCTGTTGTCTCTGCCTACCCCAAAGGCATGAGGATATCGTTATATGTATGTATTGTAAGAAATAGGCATTGAAATTAGTGTTTTTTTTATTAATTTCTTCCACAATGTAATGTCTCCGAAATTCTAAATTTGAAAGGTTTAGAATGAGAGTGTATGTAGGTTTGTTCTTCTGTCTCTGGTAAGTATACACATATAATTTGAGTGAAATTCTATTTGGAAAAACTATATCCTGCCAAATACAACAAAACAATTACAAAAAACAACATGTTAGTTTTGATAGTTTCTAATAAGAATTATGTAGGTACTTCTATAAAGTACATAGAAAATCTTATTTGTAATGACAGTAATTAATACTAGTATCTACTTTCAAAAAGTAGAAATACTAGTAGTATAGATACTCAAGACTTTGTTTGTTCACTGCCATTCATGAAGTTGTACATTTACAAACTGTTAGTCACAGTTTTCATAACAACAACAATAATCAATACTGATGACTGAATAAAAGTGAAAATGAAATGATAATTATCTCATTAGATAGAGGTATTCTATATGAATAAATTTTATGATTAGATAATCACATCCAAAAAAAAGTAAATCAATAAATGAGGTATTTGCACTTTAGTTCTTGTAAGTAAAAGTTATCACAGATACCTTAACCTTACCTAAAAGACTTATACTATGCCATAACTACAGACTTTTTCAGGTAATTAGCTTCTATAGAGTAGCATAATAAACCGTAACACGTGCTCAAATTAATAAATAAATTTTTAAACAAAGAACATTTTTACATACTCACTTTTCTAAGAATGCAAAACATGTCAGTGGTGTGGTTGGTAAAGCATACATTATTTGTTGGAAATGAGATGATCGTGATCCAATGATAACAAGGCAGATAACACTAAGATAAAAACTAAGATTTATTGGCGAAAAGTAGCATAGTTTTGGCAGGTAATAGACCGGGCACTATCACGCATTCGGCCAAACACACTTATGACTCTACTATGAACGAAGGTTGCACTCTGATAAGTCACATTCTTTTTGTTGATAACTGATAAAAATGGAATGTAAAACTGTGAGTAATCCAATGAAAATGTTATGTGAAACCGGGCTTTGACATTAGGTTGTGGGTCATAACAGGAGGGACACATCGCAGCAGCCATTTCTGTTCATAAAAACTATATTTTACGCCAATTGAAGTCTTTAACATGGTTTTTCAAACTTACCTAAAAGAAAAGATTATCTAATTCAGAAGAATATGATCATGGAAAACACGAAAAAATGTGATTCTCCATTCAGCACTACGAATACAAAATTCTAGTACTGATGTTAGCTGTCAGATGGCGTACGCACCGAATACCGAATTTATATAATCCATGCGTTCACTAAATGTGTTTCACTACAGATTATTTATTTGTTGCTTAGATTCTTATTACCTTGTATTATTTTGTCTAATTGACTAACTAAACTTTATTAAATTTGATAATTAATGATCTTATTCACTGTAAAGAGGTAGTTATATTGCAAGAAATGGTATCTAGCAGTTTGACTATTTAATGAACGCATTTTTAATTTTGCTTGTCATGGCTGAATTCGTTTCTTTGCTTGCAATTCTTACCCAAGTAACATTGTTTCACCTACACCAAAATAGGATTATGTAACACAATTAAGTAATTAATGGTATACTAAAAAAAGTACAATATAATTCGATTGTGTATACTGAAAGGTTGTAAAAGTATATGACACCCAGCAAAATCATATAAAATTTGTTCATGTTGTGTTTAGTTAATAGAAATCCTGCGTGGAACGTAAAATTATCAGCAACGGTCCTTTACACTCAATAAACATTAATTCAATATTTATGAAAATATCATTTTATTGATCTTTGAATAAACGTTCTTACAACCGCTAGCTACTGAAAGATAATGCGTGAAAAGGATAGTTTGCTTTGAAAATTGCAGCACACTGAAGTTTGATGACGGTCGAGAATTCATTATTGAAACTATAGGATATTTTTTACAAAGAAATAGTTTATAATTATACTTAATTGAAAATGCCGGACCACTTAGGAGATGATATGCGTAAAGTAAAGAAGGACGATAAAGAGGAACCTGAAAAAGAAATCAAATGTAAGTAGTGATACTACTTTCGCTTTATTCCATTTTGGTTTCCATTCAATGTGTATTTCTCTGAAATTAACATTGTTTCTAACTTACAGCACTGGATGAGGGTGATATAGCACTTCTGAAATCGTATGTAAGTTATGAAGAAATATATTACTATTGTATACTAACTTCGTTAATGACTGGCAGATTTTGCACTAAAGTAAATATTTTTGATACTTAGGGCCAAGGACAGTACACAAAAATCATCAAAGAAGTGGAAGATGGCATACAGACAGTAATGAAGAGGGTTAACGAATTAACTGGTATCAAAGAATCTGACACAGGATTAGCACCTCCGGCTCTTTGGGATTTAGCTGCTGACAAACAAACATTGCAAAATGAGCAACCTTTACAGGTATTTATTACATACTTTGCATCAATTTTGTTTCATTACCTCAATAGTCATTTTAATTATGAGTTTTTTTACTATACTATTTGAAATATTTGTTATATGGAAGAAAGGTTATTAACCCTATAACCTACAAAGTCTTATTCATATACCTTTTTGAATTCTAAATCTAATTCAAATTCAAATTCATTTATTGTTTGTCACACGTATTCTAAGGCCAATGATACCTAACTAATTAGTGGTTGAAATTCAGTTTTTAGTTTTCAGAATAAATTTTTAAACAGAAAAGTATTTATAATCTGAGTTTTCAAATAAAAAATATGAAAATGACACATCTAGATTCTTTATGTTCAGTCAAGTACCTAACCGAATGGAATATAACTGTTAAGAAAATTGAGATTTGGAACACACAGTATTGTTCAAGAATATGGTCCTGAATGTATTATTATTATATTTCAATGGGGAGATTGAAAGCAATAGATGATCAAACTGCATTATATCATACAATTCCCTAAAATAGTGTATATTTTGAATTCATGTTTGATTAACGTTGGATTTGCTATATTTGTGCATGGTCCCAGCAGTGTAGAATTTGGACCGCCCCATCTATTTCCATATGGTGTCGTACAAGGCGACTAAAGGATAGGGCTGTTTAACATCAGACAGATATATACAGCTCAGACTCAGCCTCAGATGCATGGCTTGAGATCTCTGGATGGCAATGTCTTATACTGCTTACAGGAGTTATGGTAATTGAAAACATAATTAGGGTTGTTATTTTTTCCAGTACCTACATGGTGCTTAAAAGATTCCCAGATCCAGATAGTTATGGAGAGTAAAGAAAGAAATCTAGACTTCAGCTTTGCTAGTTTTCTGATACAACTCTCCAAGAGTATTATATTGCGATGAACACCTCTGTTCCATAGAGTTTGTACACAGAGCTACATGTTGCAGTACATTTAAACATTTACCATGTCATACTAATGAACTACACTAACAGGGACACCATAATAATTGCCATAGGTGTTGGTATATAGTATAAAAAAAAACTATGCGGTATTTATAGAGATATATATACAAGGTCCTGTGCCACCTGTCAGTCTGTCTGTCCTATAGTATACTCTTTTACATAGTGTTTATACAAAGGTCTTAAATTTATTGTCTGGCATACCAAGGACCGAAGGCAATATATTATAAAAACATATAACCTTTCCCCTTTAAAAGAATCACTAACTTTGCTAAGCCAATAACACAGAGGCACCAGTTTGTTTATTTCTATTGCAGATTTCTATTGTAATGTCATTTACTTTCATAAATGTTGAATGCACATACCACTACACCACAGAGGCAGTCCAATGGAACTAGTGCATACTAAGTGCCACCATTGTAACACTTAGTGTCTGTAATGGTGACCCTCTTTCCTGAGACTGTCTTTAGCTTACCATCAGGCGAGTCAAGTTGGCGTGTCCTATATAAAAAAAAATATGCTTTCACAGGTGGCAAGATGCACAAAAATCATCAATGCAGATTCAAACGATCCCAAGTACATAATTAACGTGAAGCAGTTCGCCAAGTTTGTGGTGGACCTAGCTGACTCTGTAGCTCCTACTGATATTGAAGAGGGCATGAGAGTTGGGTGAGTTTTTTTTTTTCGTGTGTTGTAGAGTACTTATCAATTGGCTGGGGTGCGAGAGGTAATTGTGTTTGGCCACCTGAGACCCACAGATGATGTGCGTTTTAGTCGGTTTGAGTCCGACATAACCACCTCCATCGGCTCCGGTGGGAGGAGTGCTCATGAAACTTTTGCACACTCTGAAAAAAAGAACCTATCATTACGTTTGCTATTTTGGAGGAAAGTAAAACGCTCCTCTCTTGATAAGAAGCATGTGTGAGGCATGCATGGTGTCTCCTCTGACGCTTTTTCTTCATTAGTTCAGCATACATCATTTCTTACCTCATACTGAATCTCTTGTGTTTGTGTGGTTTACCTACATGTAACACTTGGAGAGCTATTATTGATATTACTTCAAAGAGAATGTTTCAAAACTTAGCATTTTCTTATAATCTCTCCAAAATCAAACAGTTCATTAAGATTCAACTTTATATCTTGAGTCTGATATAAAGGTATTACCTTGAACAATATGCATGTTTTCTGTTTGTTTGCTTGGAGTCAGGTAAGTGACTAGTTAAGTGACGTCGGGGTTACCTGTGGTTTCCCAAGGTCTGTCACCAGATCCCCTGCCTATTGTTGTTGGCTAGATAGAGCTTGTGACAAAATAGATTAGTAGGTTTGATTCTAAAATTCCCAAAACATTGTTAGCTCCATTGAGGTGAAGCATAAGGTGGTTTGCACAAGCAAAAAAGTCTTACTGCTGAGCCTCAGTAAGCTTATAGCTGCTTGAAAACGAGTATAATGGTAAGAGGTTATCATAGTATACTTTGTTCTGTGGTATCCTTAAAACCATAATAAATAACCAACAATAATTATAAGAGCACGGCTGGTGACTTTAGTACATTCCACCTGCATAAAGTGAAATAGAGAAATCAGAAGAGATAAGAAAGAGAGGTGAAATTCCAGTAGTCATGTCCAGTACCCAGAATTCCTCCAACCACTCAATTCACCGTCTCACGCTGTAGTCCTTCTTTCCTTTTTGGGTTAGCAGTTTATTAATATAAAAAGGCGGTCAAGAGCGAGTCGTACTCCGAGTGTTCCTTAACTTAAACTACATAAACCGTAATATATTTTGAATGTGTTGACTTACAAGTTTCATTTTTGTACCGTTTCAAGATGATATAGACCTTGAGTATGAATTTCAACATGATACCTCCAAGCATTCCTGAGAAAAAAGTCTTGATAGACAGACAAACAGACATACTGATAAACAAAGTGATCCTATAAGGGTTCTGTTTTTTTCCTTTTGAACTCTGAAAAAGACGTGATTTTATATAATACTAACGACTATCTATTTTTAATTACCTAGTGTCGATCGCAATAAGTATCAAATTCACATTCCCCTGCCGCCGAAGATCGATCCGACGGTAACCATGATGCAGGTGGAAGAGAAACCTGATGTCACATACAGCGATGTCGGAGGCTGCAAGGAACAGATTGAAAAGCTTAGGGAAGTCGTTGAGACTCCTCTTTTACATGTAAGTAGACTTGTGTTCTCATTTAAAATATTCTACTTAGGTGTAATGGGCCCTACTAACCCCTTTGGGACCCTACCAGCTAGTCGATACAATTTTTTTTTTTAATACCTCTTTGGTGGCAGACAAACGCATGGCCCACCTGATGAGAAGTGGCCTATCGTGGCCTATGGACGTATGCAACACCAAGGATGTTACACTCATGCTGCCGACCATGAAGAAACCCAGTAGGTGCTTGGGAAAACCGCAACGGGGAGGTCATTTCACAGCTTGAGTGTGCGTGGGATGAAGTTTATTTCATACCGCACAGTGGGCACCGTCTCAGGTCGTAATATGTGACGATGAATTCCCTGCCTATGTCGAGAGGTGCGATGATAGGATGTAGCTGTGGGCATCATGTCAAACAATACATTTGAACACAAACCTGCTAAATAACAGATGAGGATCTGACGTAGTCTTTCTGTTCGGCGACTGTAGTCTGATCGACCCAAACTGATGTACCAATGATTTTTTCCGTGCGAAAATCCCTTCAGATAATTCTGCGTACTTGAGCCCACTAAAACTACATGCTGTTTCGGACGGATCTTCAGTGTAAGGTGGCCGTATAAGGCATATCCCTGTAACGCGGCTGACCCAGGGTTTTATCCGGTTTCGAGACGTGCAATCTTTAAATGCAACTGGGAAATCGTTATAAGGATGATGATATTTATTTAGTGAAAATTAATCTGCGAAGTTGAGCTTTCGGTTCTATAACATAATATGTTTTTATAGCCTGAGAAGTTCGTAAAACTGGGCATCGAACCCCCTAAAGGCGTGCTGCTGTTCGGCCCGCCTGGTACCGGCAAGACGCTTTGCGCGAGAGCCGTCGCCAACAGGACTGATGCCTGCTTTATCAGGGTCATTGGTAAGCATATTTTTTTGTAATTAGGAGACACATATAGGATCAATTTGCATTCACCTCGGCTGATGTAAGCTGAAGGCAAAGTCTCAAGAAATAGGGACACCATAGGGCTTTATCGTATTAGCGGAGAGTCCACGGATATGCGCTGCAGAAGCCGCGGTTTCGCAGCGGAGACGTCGCGGATTTATAGTGTGTTTACGATATACTGACAATACACTCAGTAAAGAAATGGATTCGTTTATTCATCTCCAAAATAACACAAAATAACCGCTTTCTTTCGTTAATTGATAATGGATCTTCTCAAATTCGTCGATACTTTCGTTTTCGTCTCCTGTATCCTCGTCAGAATCCATTTCGTTAGTAAGTGTATTGTCAGTATATCGTAAACTCAGATCTTTTTCACGCCACGCTTGAAGGACCCGGGACTGTAGGATAAAGGAAACACGTGAGCTGGTAAGGGGTCCAATTTTTTAATGGTCTGGCAAAAGAAAGAGTCTCCGAACTGCTTGGTTCTTAATCGGATATTCTGCACCGTATGCGGGTGACATCTAAGCCGTGTTGTCCTGTGCGGGAAAGGGGAGGGTGGGACTAATTGAAAGAGCTCATCAGAACTATCACCAGGTTTTATAGTTACCAGCATATCTCTTGACTGTTCACGTCCCATAATGTACTCTATATGCTTAGTACCTACTTGTTTTTGGGTGTCTCTTGAGAATAATACGGAGTGCTACGGCAGAGGAACCCAAATTCACCAATCATAATTTTTATCTAATCAATCCGTGTGGTACAAGGCCTCGCTTCTCTAGTGACTCGAAGGTCATTGCGGTGGCCAAGTTCTGTGACCCAGAACTTGACCTAGCCATTAACTCGAAGAAGAAGAAGAAGAGAACACATAATATAACATGACGTTTTGAAATACACTTTTCTTTACATAGAAGTTATCGTTCCGATGCCTCACCTCTTGGGGAGTAAAGAAAGAACCTTGTCGTTAAGTATAGACAGGTTTCTGATACACCTCCCCTACAGTAATGTCACTGCTGAATGTTATCTGTCAATAATGTTGTGTTTTGATAGAGTATATAGATTATATCTAGCAGTACAAACATTTGAAATAAACACCTCAACAAAGTCTAGGGAACAAGATGACCCCAATTTTTTTTTCGTGTAAATCTTGTTTTGCAAATAACTGGCAGCAAATAAATAAAAATAGAATAAAGTAGATTACAGAGTTGTTCGAAATTTAAAAATAAATTTAAATAAGTAATGATTTTCGAATATGGAGGGAAAACTTTTAAAAGTGTTTGATTGTGCAGTTTCTCTGAGGCAAAATAAAAATTATTTTTTTTGATTGTAAATTACGTTTATTATCAATAATACGTTTTTTACGTATGGTTTGTGCATTTTTGTGACTGTAGTCATCATGTCACGTCGTCATTTAAGTCGCGAAGAGATGTTAAGGGCTGTTGGTATGCTGCAAGCAGGACGAACTCAACGCGACGTAGCGGATGCTGTCAACACCCAACCAAGCGTAATTTGCAGATTATGGGCACGCTACAGGTCTACAGGGGATGTTGCCGAACGTCACAGGGGACGAAATAGGGTTACTACCCCGCGACAAGATCGTTTCTTGCAAAATTCCGCAAGGCGGCAACCCACGATTACTGCTCGTCAGTTGGTCGCAGGCCTCCAGTCTCAGCATCAAGTGGTTATTAGCGATCAAACTGTCAGAACAAGACTACACGAAGCCAATCTTTATGCTCGCAGACCGCTTAGGGTTCCAGCTCTTCGACGTGGAAATCGAGGTCGACGCTTATTGTGGGCTAACGCACATTTACAGTGGACCGACCATCAATGGGCACGGGTTCTGTTTTACGACGAATCTTGCTTCGGTTTTCATCCTGATTCGAGAAGAGTGCGTATATGGCGAGTTCCTGGACGTCGGAGTCGTCTCCAGAATCCGCAAGAAGTTCATCCTTACCAAGGTGGAACAATCATGGTATGGGCTGGAATTCGCCTTGGTGGAAGGACCGACCTCGTTTGGATACGGGGCAATTTGAATGCAAACCAATACATTCAGGAGGTTATACACCCCATGGCAATCCCTCATCGACAGCAGTTCGGTCAAGATTTTACGTTCATGCAAGATAATGCACGGTCACACACCGCGAGGGTAGTGGTCAATGCGTTAAGCGAGCACAATATGACGACGTTGGAATGGCCTGCTCAGTCTGCCGACCTCAATCCCATAGAGCATGACTGGGATTTGCTTGGGAGAAGAGCTTTCAGTGATTCTTTGGAAAATCTGAACACTGAAGAACAACTTTTTTTACACCTTCGCAGTGTATGGAGCCATATTCCACAGACGATGATTGACAATCTCATACTAAGTATGCCACACCGTTGTCGAGCTGTTGCTAATGCTTTAGGAGGTCCTACAGATTATTAAAAACGTTTAAAGTACGGTTAATTACTGTATTTCTTACTACCTCGTTATTTTTGTGCCTAATCATAGAAGGTTGTAATACTCAATATTGGCACTATTCAATTCTTTCTTAAAAAAAAAAAAATTGGTATGAAAATGTTTTTATTAAAATTAAAAACGGTATAAAAATACCTTTCTATTGATATAAAACACTCACTATTACAAGAAAGGGTTTTTAAATAAAAACTAGAAATGTCCTTGTTCCCTAGACTTTGTTGATGTGTGTATATGGAATGAAATTTTAAAGCATTGAGTATGCTAAATATTAAAATCGATTAAGATAGAAAAAAATCCCACACGGCCCACCTGATGGAAAGTAGTTACCGTGGCCTATGGACGTGTGCAACACCAAAGGAGTCACACTCGCGCTGCCAACCCTGTAAGCACAAGAGTTTCTGTGCCGTCAGTGTAAAAGACAAAGCAGGACAAGCTTTTGGTCTTCCCACTGGCAGCACAAAAGCTCTGGCTACCCTACTCGCCGGCAGGAACACAACACGAGGTTATTATGGCCGTGGTATTCTGTAGGGTAAAGTTACTACCCCAGTCAGCTACATTAGATTAAACCGCGGTGTCGGTGGTTTTTCCGCCCTCATAACGATACAGTCATGACCATGCCATGAGGTTATGACTGTTTCTTTAAAGACAACCAAGAAACGTCTACCTTGCGTATAGAGCACATTTCAAATCCAAGATATATATCCTGACTGCCCTGAGGAAGAAATTCAGATAGTATACTAGCAATATTCTTGTTATTAGGGTCGGAGCTGGTGCAGAAGTACGTCGGTGAGGGTGCTCGTATGGTCCGCGAACTGTTCGAGATGGCGCGCAGCAAGAAGGCCTGTCTGATATTCTTTGATGAAATCGACGCCATTGGTGGAGCTAGGTATGTTTACATTACGACAGTATAGGGGGTTTTAAGGATTCAATGATATATTGTGATCCCCTGGATCTTGTCAATATGATATTGATATAAACGCGACTGGATAGCGACATTGGATCGCGATATTTATTACTCTTCATTGAAGAAGAAGATTTATTGCCTAAGAACTACTGACTATCCTAAAATACTTCTGCCTACAGCTAAATATGTTTACTGCACGCGGAGAGACGAAATAAAATAACAAAAGTACTTCACTTATATTTTTAACTTATAATAATAATGATACTTGAAATAAAACCACTTCTTAACATATTGTAGACGTTTTTTATACCACTTGGTTGGCAGACAAGCACACGGCTCTCCTGTTGGAAAGTACTTACCGTGGTCTATGGACGTGTGCAACACCAAGGGAGTCACACTCGCGCTTCCAACCTTGTAAGCACAGAGAGTTTCTGTGCCGTCGTGTAAAAGACAAAGCAGGACAAGCTTTTGGTCTTCCCACTGACAGCACAAAAAACTCTCCAGCGAGCTCTGGCTACCCTACTCATCGCCGGGAACACAACACGAGGTTATTATGGCCACGGTATTCTGTAGAGCGGAGGTACTTTCCCAGTCGGACTGCTCAATTGGACGGAAACACCGTCGTAGCTTTGAGGATGCCGCAAGGCGAAACTGGTCAGGTCCAATAATAAACACAGTTTTTTCTTTAAATAGTACAAGTGTGATTGTACCGCGATTTATTTAGTACACATTTAGCCCTACGTTTCGGCTACATTTTAGCAGCCATGTCCGCGAGTTGAGTATTAAAATATTATGTTTTTTTTATAGATTTGATGATGGCGCCGGCGGTGACAACGAAGTTCAAAGAACTATGTTGGAGCTCATCAACCAGTTAGACGGCTTCGATCCTCGTGGAAACATTAAGGTACACACAGACAATTATTTATCAATCCCTCTTCTAATATATAATGTTTTGTAAAGGCAGGTTATCCAAATATTAATTTGCAATAATGTTTACGGGAAATTAACGCGATCATGGTAGTACATACATACCTTTGATTTACCTGACGTTTTGATTAGGTTACACCAGCCGTGGTGGGCTCCTTCTGAACTTGTATATCTTGAATGCGATAGTATAAAAGTTAATATTTATTTAATGTTTTTCTTAAAAGAAATGTCAACAATTGTTACAAATAAATTTATTACAAAACTGTTATTAGATGTAAGGATGGGGTGGCGAGAACACACTCAAAAACGTAAATCCTATTGCTGCAAATTAAATCATATAAATAGTTATACACGGGACATTCAGATTAGTGTAAATCACACACTCAAGCTGTGGAATGAATGCTGCGATTTTCCCAAGCGCTTACAAAATGGAGTTCTTCAAGATGGGCATTGGTAGGTTTCTTCAGGGTCGGCAGTACGAATGGTAACCGCTAAGTGGTAAAATAATAATAATAATAATATTCTATTTGACAAGATTTTATATAGATATAGGAAACGTCAATTTGTGTTTGATTCTTCCCAATACTCAAACCAAATCAAATCATTTGATGTGTTTTGTGTCATGAATATGTTAGCTTGTTCTAAAAAACTAAGGCTAGATCTTTCATTATTTTTAATTCCCAAAAAAGTTAGAATATGAACTATCAAATACAGTTCGAATTTTAAGCTTGTTAGATTACTCATTAAATTTCAAACTTCTTTTATTATGAGCTATTTAAGTATGTTTATCCGCATTCTAGATTCCATACCACAAGCTAGTTAAGGTATGCTTACCGTGGGTGTAGATACCGTTGTTGAATATTTATTAATTTGTTTGCGCCAGGTGCTGATGGCCACCAACCGGCCCGACACGCTGGACCCCGCGCTGATGCGGCCGGGCCGGCTGGACCGCAAGGTGGAGTTCGGCCTGCCCGACCTGGAGGGCCGCGCGCACATCTTCCGCATCCACGCGCGCTCCATGAGCGTGGAGAGGGACATCCGCTTCGACCTGCTGGCCAGGCTGTGCCCCAACTCCACCGGCGCTGAGATTAGGTAAGCTTCTAACTCTTCAACCTCCTCTCTAGTTCATTCGACTGCTATATTTGGTAGCGCTCACTGTAAATATTTATAGTATGAGTATACTATACTCATATTGTCTATGTCATACATACATATAATCACGCCTTTATCCCCGGGGGGTTAGGCAGAGGTGAATCAATACCCACATTTCACCATCATTGTATTCGGTCCCACGTAATAGGGGGTGAGCCTATTGCCGTTTTCCAGGCACTATGTAACGACGCGCTCTGCGAACGTCGTCACACCGGTTTTAATTCTATTTTTGAACGAAAAGTTTCGGAACGCGGAGTGAATGACATTTTGACGTATACCTGTCAAGGCACCTTTCTTCCTAGCGCTGAGGCTGGATGGTCGATATTCATGGCTTCGTAACTTAATTTCAATAAATCTCATAAAAATGAGAGTATTTTGGCCTAAAGGATAATAGTTTGTGTCCTCACAACTATCCTCTTGTGGAATTATAGTTTATTTCTGGTGAGTTGTCATTTTTTAATAAGATTCACTTTGTGGGAAATTCTCCACGTTCCTAATTTGAAAAATAATTGTTAAAATTCTATTGTTTCAGCTCTTAATCTGAGAATATTATGATTTCTTTTGCTATTGGCATTGTTCCAGCAAATTAAGGCGGTAAGTCGCTCAAATTTATAAAAAAATTAGGACCTCGTGCCCATATAGGAGTTTGTTCTAATGACATGCAATTTTGTTACAGGTTTCCAATTGGAACCGCCTTTGTCTTTGCCTTTTCTCTTTTCTTTGGACCTTTTTCGGCGTTTCTTTGTCTTCGGTCAACTGCATTTCCTTATGGAGGGTTTGGGCTTTTCACCTCAAACATGGATGTACCGCATGGGCTTAAACTGAGGGCTTCGCCTGCTACGAGCTTTCCCGCTGCTGTGTTTACATATACTCGCCGAGGGATGCCGTGAGCTTACTTTAATTATATTTTAAATCTAAACTTCAAAATAACCTAAAAGTGCATTGGTGACATAGAATCATATTGACGTAGGATAATATTGACATAGCTTATAAAAATCTAATTTTAATTTTAAGGTTAGTTATACATTAGAAATGTATCCTTACATCTATTTCTGAATGCACACTGGAGTGGACAATAAAACCTTAAACCTCACAGTTTGGTTTCATTTAGCTCACCTCCGGAAGATTAAAAGTTTCCAGTATCCGCTGATTATCTTAGGCATGTGTATCTCCAAGGCGCCCGAACTTTTATGGTAATGTACTTACAAACCAATTTTATTTATATTTCTTTTAAATAGGAGATTACACACTTACTTCTTTCATTGTCATATGACACATATTTTTTTATTATTACATCTGACGCTTGCGAACCAATTTTTTTTACTTTGTAATAACACATATTTTTTTAATTATTACAATTGGCACTCGCGAACAGGGACATGACAGTGTGCATATATCTTTATTCCTTGTCACCTTTGCATTATTTTTTACCTTATCATGTTAAGAACAGTGTTTTCTTCATGTATTTTACTGTTACATAACTGTGTATTACAGTAAATCTTTGTTATTGTTTACTTTGCAAAACTAATCATACTACAAGTTAGTACTATTGTTTGTATCTCTCAATTACAGGTGAATGTTTCAATTTGTATAACATGGTTACTGTTATAATTGTTTTATCTTATATAGCTTTTGTTTATTACAGGTAAGATTTTCCACTTAGTAATATTATATAATTACTAGTTCTTAACCTTTATTCACATGTGTGAAAACATAGTAATATTTGAATATTTGCTGTTTACCTTAAGTAGACATAAATAATTTATTTTGTGAATCACTAATGCATTTTTATCTTTATAGGCATTTGACCTAAATAATTTTTGCAACAATAACATTCCATTCTATGAGTTTGTTTGACTTTTGAGTTTAGCGTTTTGCTATCAATGCAATTAACTTCATTCATAATTTAATTAACTTTAATTAGAAACTTTAATTGATACTTTAATTAGAAACTTATAGTGTATTTAATACAACTTTTTATTAGATTTTCACATCCTTTTATAAATCAAACATGGATAAGGAAATACAGGTCCCGCCTTTGTTTGAGAATATTGTTAATGATGTTCCAGTTGGTACTTCTACTCATGAGATGCCTCATGTCATGGCTGATTTATCTGAAATTGTTGATCCATTTTCGAATAGTCGAGGAGCTGGTGATCATAGTCTGAGAGCCGCATCTTCATTTAATATGATGAATGTTTTATTGAATGATAATTTGAGGAAAAACTTGCCTTCTGTTACTTAGATGATCTCATATTGATAAATTCTACATTCTCTGATCATTTAGATTATTTAAATAAAATTTATAAAATCCTTAAAGATGCTGGGTTAACTATTAATTTAAAAAAGTGTAATTTTTGTAAAGATAAACTGCGTTATCTTGGTTATATTGTTGATAGTAATGGTTTACATACAGACCCTGCTAAATTAGAGTCCATTAAAAGTTTCCCACGCCCAGAAAGCGTTAGACAATTAAGAAGTTTTCTTGGGTTATGTTCTTATTACCGTAGATTCATTGATAAGTTTGCTGATATTGCTTCGCCCTTAACCAAATTAACGGCCGGAAGCAAGAATTCTAAAGGATCTCTTTTCTGGAATGAAGAAGCTGAAGTTGCTTTTCATAATTTAAAACTTGCATTAATTTCTGCACCAGTTTTACATTGTCCGAATTTTGAAAGACCATTCTCTTTACATTGCGATGCTAGTTCTGTTGGAATTGGTAGTGTCCTGAGCCAAGATGATGATAATGGAGATCAACATCCTGTAGCTTATTATTCTAGATCACTTAATAAATGTGAACGTAATTATAGTACAACTGAGAGAGAGTTGTTGTCAATATTGGATTCTATTGAACATTTCAGACCTTATATTGAAGGAATGAAATTTACAGTTATCACTGACCATGCTAGTTTAACTTGGCTTCTTAAACTTAATAATCCTAGTGGTCGTCTTGCACGTTGGGCTGCTAGAATTTCTCAATTTACTTTTGATGTTAAATATAAAAAAGGTTCTTTACATTTAGTTCCAGATTGTTTATCCAGAATAGAAATTTCTGCTATTAATATTCCTGTAAATAATATTATTGTTATGCCAAATGAGGATATCGTTGATCCTTGGTATAGAAAAATATTTGTAAATTGTCAAAAGTTTCCTAGAAAATATAAAAATTTCAAAGTTGAAAGTGATACTTTGTATAGATTTTGTAAAGATAAATATAATCCTAATAATCGTTTAAATTGGAAAATTGTCATACCTAAAGAACACATCTTAGACACTATTAAATCTAATCATGATGATGTTAATTCAGGACATTTAGGAATTCATAAAACTTTAAATAAATTAAAAATACATTATTTTTGGAAAGGTATGTTTATTGATGTTCAAAAATACATTTCTTCTTGTGATATTTGTAAAGCTTATAAATCTTCTACTAATCCACCTCATGGAATTATGGTTAATCCTAAGAAAGTTGATAAACCAATGTTAATGCTTTCTATTGATATTATTGGAACTCTTCCAAAAGCTTATTCTGGCCATAAGTATATACTTTCAATCATAGATGTTTTTACAAAATATTGTTGGATATTTCCTATGACTAGTGCTACCACTAAAGTAATTTGTAGGATACTTGAAAAAGAAATATTTCTTAAGTTTGGAACACCTAAAATTTTTGTTTGTGATAATGGAAGCCAATTTACAGCTAAGCAATTTGTAGATTTTCTAAAAAGTTATAATATTAGTAAAATATTTTATAATACTTTATATACACCTCAAAATAATCCTGTAGAGAGATATAACAAAACAGTCGAAACATGTATTTCTTGTTTTGTTAAAGATGATCATAGAACTTGGTCAAAATATTTGCCTCATGTTCAATTAGCTTTAAATAGTAGTGTGAATCTAGCTACAGATTTCACTCCTAATTTTCTCATGTTCGGTAGAGAACTTATTTTTGATGCTTCATTGCACCGTTTTAGTAATTCTTTTGATAACCTCAATCAACTTGATGTTGTTGATAGGTCTTCATTTGCTTTTTCACTTAAATCACTTAGTGATATTTTTATAAAAGTTCAAGCTTCATTGCTTAAAGCTTATAAGCGTAATGCGCGTTATTATAATATAGGAAGGAAGGTCATTTCTTTTGAAGTGGGAGATATAGTGTGGAGGAGAAGTTTTGTGCAGTCTAATGCTCCTGCATTCTTTTCGGCTAAGTTAGCACCTAAGTTTGTTAAGTGTGAAATAATAGATAAAATTTCCTCTAATGTTTATGTTTTAAAAGACCTTAATAAAAACTATACTGGTCGTTATCATATTAAAGACATAATTAAATATTAAAATTATTCTTGTTTTGACAATGTCTATCTTTGTCTTTGGTACTTTGTTTGAAGTAATGAACCATTAAAAGGTGATGTTTGGTAGGTTTATGGTTCTTGAAAGGAGATGTATGTTAGGAACTTCACAACAATTTATTAATTTCAATTTTAGTTTCCTTCAAAAATAACTTAGGTCATTTTAGGACTTGTTATTGTGTAACTCTACTCCATATTAACAAATTGTTCCACCTCAAAAGATCTTATAATTTTTATTTATCTTTGTTGTATAGGATTATTTTCCTGTATATATTTTTATACACTTGTATATTTAATATTGTATATTTTGTACAAATTTAGGAATTTAGTTTCTACTCTAATATAGGAGTGAAATTTAATATTCATTTTCTACATTAAATTCACTTGACTTATTTCCACTCACTTAGGGAATGGAAAATTAAGTTTCTTGAACTTTATTTTTGTACAGTTCTGAGTTATTTTCTTAGTATTAAGATTCTCGGATTGGACGCATTTTATGCATTTTTTACACACCTTGTTATACCATTTTTTGGGAAACTTGTGTCTTACTGGACTTTACAATTTTTTGTGCTATTGTGTTTCATACACATAGTCACACCTTACGCTTTGCGCCCGGGAAGCTGGTGGTGTTGAGCCGGTCGTAATTGTCGTTTTTCTCTTTTTGTACGATTGTGTTTTTACACACATTGTTACATTTTTTATGCTTTGCGCACGGGATGTCGGTGGTGTTGTGCCGGTCGCAAATGTCATACTTTTCTTATGCGGTTGTGCTCAGAAAGTCAGTGGTGTTGTACTGGTCACAATTGTCATATTTTCTTTATATTTTGCTTGTGCTCGGAAAGTTGGTGGTGTTATGCCGATCACAATGCTTATAAATATATTATTACGACACTTTTGTCGTGATTTTGTTTTGACGTTTTAGATGTTGGAATAGGAATTTGAAGTCGGCGGCTTTTCAACCTAACCGACAGTGGGAAAACTTCATTGTTTTTACCGATTTTCTTTCAGATTCGGCAGCGTTGGTGCTTAACCGATATCTTGTTAGTTTCATATTTTTGTTTCAGGAATAGCTGGTATAGAGTCGGTGGCGTAGGAGCTCAACCGCACTTTTGTATTGATGCTAGAAGGCTGGTTAAGATCAAGGATTAGATTCGACGGCGTTGGTTGCCTAATCGATATCTGGAATGGAATTGAGTAGGGATTGTTTAATTTGTTTTATTGAAAGATTTATTTTCACTTTTGTGTTGAAATAAGTTTTTACTCTTTTCTGAGTTTGGTTTCGGTTATTCCATTAAGTTGGATAGTGTCCTTTGTTTCCATTTGAAACTGGAAATTCTTTTTCAACTTAATTCTTTACTTTTCGAGTGTTTTCACATTCTTTGATTTTTAGGAATGCTTTCCCATTCTTTAATTTATAATTATTTCTGCAATACCCAATGCAAGATGCTTTCGCATTGCCTTTTTTGTTTATTGAAAAATGTTGCAAGACATTTTGTCTTTTGAGGTTTTTTGGAATTTTGTTCTGGACTCTCATAATTTTCATTAGAAAAGGAAGTTTCTTTCTTTCTTTTTTCTTTTTGGGGAGGGATGTAATGTAACGACGCGCTCTGCGAACGTCGTCACACCGGTTTTAATTCTATTTTTGAACGAAAAGTTTCGGAACGCGGAGTGAATGACATTTTGACGTATACCTGTCAAGGCACCTTTCTTCCTAGCGCTGAGGCTGGATGGTCGATATTCATGGCTTCGTAACTTAATTTCAATAAATCTCATAAAAATGAGAGTATTTTGGCCTAAAGGATAATAGTTTGTGTCCTCACAACTATCCTCTTGTGGAATTATAGTTTATTTCTGGTGAGTTGTCATTTTTTAATAAGATTCACTTTGTGGGAAATTCTCCACGTTCCTAATTTGAAAAATAATTGTTAAAATTCTATTGTTTCAGCTCTTAATCTGAGAATATTATGATTTCTTTTGCTATTGGCATTGTTCCAGCAAATTAAGGCGGTAAGTCGCTCAAATTTATAAAAAAATTAGGACCTCGTGCCCATATAGGAGTTTGTTCTAATGACATGCAATTTTGTTACAGGTTTCCAATTGGAACCGCCTTTGTCTTTGCCTTTTCTCTTTTCTTTGGACCTTTTTCGGCGTTTCTTTGTCTTCGGTCAACTGCATTTCCTTATGGAGGGTTTGGGCTTTTCACCTCAAACATGGATGTACCGCATGGGCTTAAACTGAGGGCTTCGCCTGCTACGAGCTTTCCCGCTGCTGTGTTTACATATACTCGCCGAGGGATGCCGTGAGCTTACTTTAATTATATTTTAAATCTAAACTTCAAAATAACCTAAAAGTGCATTGGTGACATAGAATCATATTGACGTAGGATAATATTGACATAGCTTATAAAAATCTAATTTTAAATTTAAGGTTAGTTATACATTAGGAATGTATCCTTACATCTATTTCTGAATGCACACTGGAGTGGACAATAAAACCTTAAACCTCACAGTTTGGTTTCATTTAGCTCACCTCCGGAAGATTAAAAGTTTCCAGTATCCGCTGATTATCTTAGGCATGTGTATCTCCAAGGCGCCCGAACTTTTATGGTAATGTACTTACAAACCAATTTTATTTATATTTCTTTTAAATAGGAGATTACACACTTACTTCTTTCATTGTCATATGACACATATTTTTTTATTATTACATCTGACGCTTGCGAACCAATTTTTTTTACTTTGTAATAACACATATTTTTTTAATTATTACAACTATTGTTGCCTCGAGCCATGCATCTCTGGCTGAGTCTGGGCTGTGTATATCTGTCTGATGTTGAATCTGTCTTATCCCTTAGTCGCCTTGTACGACACCTCATGGGAAGAGACGGGGTGGTCCAAATTCTACTCTGCCGGAAACCACGAGGCTATGTCAGCCATGTTATAAACATCCTGCTGCGGCTGCTCATTGTAAAAATATGATGTTTTTTTTTGTTTTTTTTTTTTACATATAGGAAACGTCAATTGGACTTCGCCTTGCCTGATGGTAAGCTGAAGGCAAAGTCCCAGAAAAGAGATGTATGACAGTATTGGGCAAATTTTACAGTCCATCAAATCTAAGAGGTACCGTTTGACGTTTCATATTTTTCAAACCGAAACAACTTTGTTCATACGTACATTATTCAGTTTCGATAACCTTTTTCATAAAACCATGAATTTAGAAAGATTTCATTATTGTATCTAAAAATGTACAATTCTTAATATCTAAATGTAATTGAAAACTTTCAAACAAAGCAAAATAACACATATTTACACAGTAAATAATTTCTAATAGTTATATTCTTGACCGCATTACAAAGTTACGTAGTTAGGTCACTGCACGTAGTGTTGCGACTCTTCGGATACACTTGTATGCAAAAAAATCGTTTACATATACGAAAAATCGAATGTATTATTTACAAATTACACTTGACAACCAAACAAATATTTTTTCATGTGAATGGGATTTATCTCACATATTACGATTACATAACTAAATAGTTATGTAATCGTAAAATATGAGATAAAACCCATTCACCAAAAATACGTATTTATAAATCAAATATATTTGCTTCTTTAAAAAGTTGTCGAAAGCGATTTGTCGATTTTTGATTTTCGCGCCCAAATAAGTCGGGGTTTCTCGCGCTAACGCTGTCGAAATAGTAAATGGAGTCAGGGATAGTGTTTTTTACATTTATTTTTGTGTATGATAGTATGGGTTTGCATATTACAGAGAAATAAACAAATTTTTAACAAGCACATCCATTGATTTTACAATTACAATTTTTTCTTCTAAGTCTTATTTCTACGTCTAAAACTAATAAAAATAAGGTATGTAGAACCCATTCACAAAAATGTTGTTGCCTGATGTTATAAATTAACGACGTTACTGCGCGACCGCATAATGCACTGAATACACAGATACCCTAAAATAAATTAATTTAATTATTTTTAGGTCAATAGGCAAAATCGCAGGTGTCCAAGTCTCTACAATTTTTTTTTTCTGGCAACACTGCCACTGCTGCTCGATCGGTTCGGCGTCAGCAGTCTCTCGCCATCTTGGAAGCTGACTGTGCGCGTACTTGCTTTCTCGTTTGTGTTTTACAATTTGTGACTTGGCTATTACTTTTCTGGACTGATCATTCTTTATCCGTTTACCTTGGCAATATTTATACTGGACTCCGAACTAAGCAAGTGTTTATTAATAATGTCGAAAAGAGGACGTACTTTGAACAGCCAGGCTCGTGAATTGGTGGTGAAATTACACGAGTATTTTGAGCGTGAATCTCAAAATGGTGGACTTCTACTGCCAGTTACACAAGTTCGGGATCGCGTCGGTGAAGCTCTCGGTATTGGTAGCCGCACCGTTGGCAAAATATTAAGTGAAAAATATGGGCCTTCGGGGAGTGACAGTAACGTACTTCACACACCGAAAAAACGAAAAAGAAATAAACCTGTGACAGGCATCGATGAATTCGATAGTCATGCTATTAGAAACCATATATACGGGTATTTTACAAGAGGCGAATTTCCAACATTGGCAAAGTTATGTGCAACTTTAAAAGATGCCGGGCTGTATAAGGGAAGCATAGAGTCGTTGAGAACGGTAATAACAGGAATTGGCTTCAGATACAAAAAAGTTGACAAACGAAAAATTGTTATGGAGCGACATGACATAATTATGCAGCGACTAACATTCCTGTGCGAAGTTAAACAAATTATAAACTGGGATAATGTAATATTTTTGGACGAAACTTGGCTAAATTCCAACCATTCTGTGCCGAAAACATGGACTGATGATTCTGAAGCTTCGTGCTCGAAGGTGCCGATAGGAAAAGGTGGACGCCTCATAATATGCCATGCTGGGTCAGCGTCTACAGGCTTCGTGGAAAACTCTTTATTAGCTTTCCAATCCAAAAGCACTAAAGAGTATCATGAAGAAATGGACGCAGTAAGGTTCCGAGAGTGGTTCTTAAATTTATTACAGAATATCCCTCCTAACAGCACAATTATAATGGATAATGCCCCATACCACTCTGTGCAAATTGATAAAGCACCTACGTCAGCCAATAAGAAAGCAGATTTGGTGGCATGGCTGCAAAGAAAAGGAGTGGATGCCGACATGTCACTATTAAAAGCTGAATTATTACAGTTAGTGAAATTGCATAAACCACCAAAACCGACATATGTAATTGACCAATTGGCCGAAGAGCACGGGCACAAAGTCATACGACTTCCTCCGTACCATTGCCAATATAATGCCATTGAACTGATTTGGGCCCAAGTTAAAGGTAATATTTTATAATATTATAATAATAACACGAGTACTTCTAACATTTATAATTTAAACAATGGTTTTCGTCTGCTATCAAATAGTTACATTATTGTTTTACAGGTTATGCAGCAAGACACAACACAAAACCACCCTTCAGTGTCAAGAAAATGGAAGGTTTATTAAAGGAAGCATGTGCCCAAGTTACACAGGAAGATTGGAGTAAAGTAGTACAAAAAACAAAGAAAATAATAATGGACGACTTCGAAAGAGACGTACACTTTGATAATGTAATGGACAATCAACTGGTCATTAATTTAAATGACGATGATGACGAAGACGACGATACTAGTACTAGTAGTGAATAAAAAAATATCCTAAACATTTCTTTTATTTAATTATAACAATTGATTTCTTAAAATTCGGATATTATAGTAATCGATCTCTTAAAGTTCGGATATTATAGTAATCGATTTTTTCATCCCATCCCTATCATTCAATTGTCAGAACTGTCAAACGGTACTTCTTAGATTTGACGGACTGTAATTGCAATTAACCCGACTGCTGTCATAATAATCGAAAGAAGTTTGACAGCAGGCGGTACCCATTAATTTTTCTTTCGGTTTATGATTGGCAATAGGGTATGCCTGCTATCAAACCCGACTGCTGTCTGAAAGAGGCAGCAGTCGGGTTTAGTAGGATAACCAGAGCTCACTGGAGAGTTTATGTGCTGTCAGTAGGAAAACCAACGGGTTGTCCTGATAGTTTCTTCTGCACTGACCGCACAGAAACTATCTGTTCTTCCAGGGTCGATAGCACGGGTGTAACTGTTGTGGACTCTGTGATCCCCACACCCGAGGAGAGGGCTAGATCGAGAGAAATGGCCCTCGGTCGGCCGGGGTGCGAGGGATATGCCTGTTAACCTCACCTTCAGCAACCAAAAACGACCCACAGGCTTCTTGCGTTTTGGTTGGTTCGATCCGACATAACCTCTCCCACTGGCTCCGATACGGTGGGTATCCGTCGGGATTTTGCGCTCGTAAAAAAATAAAGCACGGGTGTGTCCCCTGGTGTTGCACACGTTCATAGGTGTTCGCGATAACCACTTTCCACCAAGTGGGCCGTGCCATCTAAGGTGTATAAAAAAAAATTAACCATAAAGTTCTTCACATGAAATCTTCACCAGCTAGATCACGAATAACAAGACATTATTCTCCACAGGTCTGTGTGCACGGAGGCGGGGATGTTCGCCATCCGCGCGCGCCGCAAGGTGGCCACGGAGAAAGACTTCCTAGAAGCCGTTAATAAGGTCATCAAGTCATACGCCAAGTTCTCCGCCACGCCGAGATACATGACCTACAATTAAGAACCTTATTACTGTTGCGTTTGGGTTTACTTTTCATTGTACATTTATTGTCTTTTATAGAGAATTGCCACTACTCCGCCTGTGTAGATATGCTTTACTTAAGTATGTATTATACTTAAAAACTTTGAATCACTCTTAAAAACAACAACATCTAAATACATTGCGTAGTTTTATAGATCTAAACATACATAGAGACAGACAGCGGGAATTGACTTTGTTTAATACTATAGTGATTATAACCTTAGCATGAAACAGAGCTCGAACCGTAAAATCGGCCCCGAAAACGGCACGAAGTGACTTCTTAGTAGCTATGTACTATGTATGTACTATGTCCTGCATTCAAGTTTTGAGCTGTTTCGAAGTTTCGTATTAACAATTCATAGTAACCCCCTTGAAATAACTACCTTCTGTTCATATAAATAGTGGTGAATTTGCAAATTTATATAATTTTTTTTTATCGTATAATGAAAAGTGCACACAAATAATACGGTCGTATTCAACTGAATGGCGGTGTTGTCGCTACTTAGAATATTATATTTGATTAATATGTCGCTAATAAAATTTATTATATACATAAGAGTGTTATTTATATGAAGCCAAGTTTATATCCAATTTTTTTTATGCCAGTTAGGTTTCACCTGATGGGAAAGCGGTTACCCTCTTTTCTGAGCCTTTAGCTTACCGCCAGGTGAGGCGAAATCTAATAGGCTATTGAATTTTTTTTATCGTCGAAAAATGATCACTTTAGTATAATAATAGAATGAACTGCTAAAGAGAAATTTTATTATGACAATTGGTTTTAAAGAAATTTCATTTTGAAAATTCAATTTCTCAAGCCGGCCGAAAACGCTCCATACAAAAGCGTACTTGGAAGTGACGTCACGCGCCAGTTGCGTGTAGTGCAAATGTATGGAGTGCAAGAGAATATCGCATTTATCTCGGTCCACGTTGCATTTACATGTGTATAGTTAATTATAAAAGTAATTTGAAATTGAATTAGGAATTAAAAAAGTAAAAATTGGGACTGTATTTGAGTGTTTATACTTTGAGAATTTAAAATAATGGAAAGTCATAGTTTCGGTCGAGTTAGAAAATATCTTATTTTACAAGGCAATTTTTTCCAGAAACAACTAAGAGGTTTCTTCGTGGTCGGCAGCGCGAGTGTAACACCCCTGGTGTTGCATACGTCCATAGGCCACGGTAACCACTTCCCATCAGGTGTGCCGTGTGCTTGTCTGCCACCTAAGTGGTATAAAAAATAAAAGATCGTGAGAGATGGCCCTGGGTCGGCCGGGGTGCGAGGGACATGCCTGTCAACCTCACCTTCGCCAACCAAAAACGACCCACAGGCGGCGTGCGTTTTGCTCGGTTCGAGTGCGACATAACCTCTTCCACCGGCCCCGGTGGGGGGGGGCATTCATGGGGATTTTGCGCACGTAAAAAAAAGGCACTTTACTACATGTGAAAAAGCATGTACAAGGGGGTTAAGGTAAAATGTAGGATGTGACTTGCGAAAGCTTTCCTCTATGGATTGGGATCAGACAGCAGTCGCTCTTTAAAAACCAAGATGACACAGGAAGAGGCAAGCGACGGCTGCAAAAATCCAATCGAGATTAGCATTCAGATAATTATGATGACAATCATTATTTAATGAAAAACTACTTAAGTACCTTTACTAGCAACCTTGATGAGTGTTTACAATAGAACAAATGTGTACCTATGTATTCTTGGTGTTTATCTTCCTACCTACCACTTAAGTAAAACATTGCTGAATACACAATGGTACTTTATTTAGATGCTAGTAGTTAATAAGCAGCTAAGGCCTCGTTCAGGGAGTTGCGGGGCGGCGATGTGTGGCAGTGGGTTAACAGAAGTCATTTCACACGCGTTTGCTTGAAATGCAGTGAATTCAGTACTGTATTTCTCTATGTAGACTGTGTCAGCACTGACAATCTTATAATGACAAGGCTGTGCTGCAGGGTGGACTGAGAATCGACCAATGATAAAATATATATCAAGGCGGACTAAGAATAGAATAGACCAATGATAAAATATGTATTAAAGCTGACTGAGAATAGACCATTGATAATATATATCAAAGCTATGCTGCACGGCAGACTGAGATTCGGCCAATGACAATATAGAAAGAAAGAAAGAAAGAAAATATTTTATTCAGGCCCCACACAGCGGGCACCCCACCAAATACAAACAAGTAGGCAGTACAATATATATGAAGGCTATGGTGCAAGGCAGACTAAGAATCGACGAATGACAATCTACATCAAGGCTATGCTGCAAGGCGGACTGAGAATCGACCAATGACAAACTATCAAGGCTATGCTGCAAGGCGGACTGAGAATCGACCAATGACAAACTATCAAGGCTATGCTGCAAGGCGGAATGAGAATCGACCAATGACAAACTATCAAGGCTATGCTGCAAGGCGGACTGAGAATCGACCAATGACAATCTATATCAAGGCTATGCTGCAAGGCGGACTGAGAATCGACAAATGACAAACTATCAAGGCGATGCTGCAAGGCGGACTGAGAATCGACCAATGACAATCAATATCAAGGCTATGCTGCTAGGCGGACTGAGAAAGAATCGACCAATGACAATCTATATTAAGGCTATGCTGCAAGGACTAAGAATCGACCAATGACAATTTACATCAAGGCAATGCTGCAAGGCGGACTGAGAATCGACCAATGACAATATATATCAAGACTATGCTGCAAGGCGGGCTGAGAATCGGCTTATGACAATCTATGTCAAGGCTATGCTGCAAGGCGGACTGAGAATCGACCAATGACAATCTATATCATGGCTATGCTGTAAGGCGGACTGAGAATCGACCAATGACAAACTATCAAGGCTATGCTGCAAGGCGGACTGAGAATCGACCAATGACAAACTATCAAGGCTATGCTGCAAGGCGGGCTGAGAATCGACCAATGACAATCTATATCAAGGCTATGCTGCAATGCGGACTGAGAATCGACCAATGACAAACTATCAAGGCTATGCTGCAAGGCGGACTGAGAATCGACCAATGACAATCTATATCAAGGCTATGCTGCAAGGCGGACTGAGAATCGGCTTATGACAATCTATATCAAGGCTATGCTGCAAGGCGGACTGAGAATCGACCAATGACAATTTACATCAAGGCAATGCTGCAAGGCGGACTGAGAATCGACCAATGACAATCTATATCAAGGCTATGCTGCAAGGCGGACTGAGAATCGATCAATAACAATATATATCAAGGCTATGCTGCAAGGCGGACTGAGAATCGACCAATAACAATCTATATCAAGACTATGCTGCAAGGCGGACTGAGAATCGGCTTATGACAATCTATATCAAGGCTATGCTGCAAGGCGGACTGAGAATCGACCAATGACAATATATATCAAGGCTATGCTGCAAGGCGGACTGAGAATCGACCAATGACAATCTATATCAAGGCTATGCTGCAAGGCGGACTGAGAATCGATCAATAACAATATATATCAAGGCTATGCTGCAAGGCGGACTGAGAATCGACCAATGACAATATATATCAAGGCGGACTGATAATCGAGGCGAATCGCCCCGCGTCTCTGTATACGAGGCCTAAAACCAAAGAATGACACAATAGTTTATGTATATTTATTAAGGTATGTATTTACCGAACGAATAGGCAAGTACTTAATTATCGAAATCATCCAAGTGTGAGTCCACGGCTGCTGGTGAAGGATCTGGGGATGATTTGGGAGTGACAAGGGAGTGCGCGTTGGGAAGGAGTTTAGGTCGGTAACGATTGGCATATTGTAAAGTAATTAATGACATACCTATACGACGATATATTTTGATGAATTGCTTAGGTACTTGAATATACTAGATCTTGACTAGACAGACAAAAGTATTAAAAACTAAACGCCGTATATATCACATACTTACCTACAACTCGTGTGAATTAACATGGTACCTGCCTCGAAAACAACCCTCCTCTTGTATCCCTACACGAGGCCCCGCTCTCGTCCGTCGTGTCTGCAACTCTGTGACCGTTCCACGTTTATAGGTATTTAAATTCTCATGGTCACTCATATTAGTATTCTCTGTTCACCGCCACTACTCAAGTTCTTCCGTGATCATGCAACAGCGCCGAAATATCGGAAACTCAAAACAATGTAACGTTGCATGTTTCTCTTAATTGAGTTTCGTAGTTACTGGTCTTTTCTATCTACCTATTTTTGGTACAAAATACTCAATGTGGGTAAAGTACAGACTTTCCTCGTTAAGATTTGAATCAGAAGGACTGTTGAAGTGTAGGGTAGGTAAGTATAACTCCCTACCCTACCCTACCCTACACTACACTGTAACAGTCCTTTCAAGGTTCACCCTTGGTACCTAATCTAATGCAGTAATAAAAACAACCTACCCTCCGTTGCTAAACCATACACGGTTCAGATACTCTTGTTTCATACGGAACACTAATAAGTACAGAAATAATAGTCGGTATTTATGTAAATTGTATATTTAATGCACTGTCGTAGTATATAAACCTAAGTGATATAAAAACACGACCGTGTCTACTAGTATCCAGTTAAGAGAGTTCACAATCATGACTTTCGACGGTAAAGTTGTAATTATCACTGGTGCAAGTTCAGGTATAGGTGCTGCCATTACTGTAAAATTTGCCGAACATAAAGCAAAAGTTGTAATAGTAGCACGAACCGAATCCAAGTTAACAGAAGTATCAAAAAAGTGCCAAGAGTACGGTGTGAAACCGTTAATCGTTATCGCTGACGTCACTAAAGAGAATGATATCAAGAATATCGTCAGTAACACCATTTCTGAATATGGAAAAATTGATATCTTAATCAATAATGCAGGTATTATTGATAGAGCTGCTATTTGGGATAATAAAGCGATGCAGGTTTTCGATCAGATCATGGCAACAAATCTACGATCAGTGGTTTTTTTAACCAATCTTTGTGCTCCTTATCTAATAGAGACTGCAGGAAATATCGTTAATATGTCTAGTGTCGCCGCCATGGATGTTGTCTCCTCAAAATATTTTGCCTACTGTGCTTCGAAAGCTGCGTTGGATCACTTTACAAGATGTATAGCATTAGATCTCGGCCCGAAAGGCGTTAGAGTCAATACTGTGAATCCTGGTCCAGTGGAAACCAACATTTTTAGCAATATGACTTCAGAAAAAGATGTTCTGGGTAAGGTTTGGGAAAACATGGCAGGGGCAACGCTTCTTAACAGAGTATCTGCGCCAGAAGAGATTGGTGATTTAGTTCTCTATCTAGCTAGTGACAAAGCTAAAGCAATAACCGGATCGTCTTTCGTAACCGATAACGGATTATTGTTAAAAAAGAATGTTAACGCCTTAAATCGTTAAGGTCTGTAATTAATGTTGTACTTAATAAAAATTGTTAAAAGTACCTATTCTCATTTTTATTCATACCTTTTTGCATAACTCTCCGAAAAATCCCCATACGCTCTATGTCCAAATAAGGTATGAAATGTTTTTAAGTCATTATCATCTGAGCGACCCAGTTTCGTAGTTATAGAATCCCTTCTAATTATATTTCTGTCAAATTGACAGCTAAGTAGCGAAAAGGTGCAAGGGACAAAGATTTTTCACAGAAAAAAGGTCCTAAACAACATCATGAATACTACCAAACACAATAATTTTACTGTACACTTTCATTGTCGCTTGCACTCTTTGGCATTTCAACCATAGATATAATTTTAAAAGTGTCGTACTTTTAGTAAAATTACACTTGAGGGTAGTCAGTAAAATTTTTAATCTCGAAAATCTATATTGTAGAAACGAAAGTTTTATTTATTTATTGTTTCAATTATAAATCACAGTTTGTTATGTACTGGCGTTATTATTACAATTAAATAGTGAAATCAAAATAATTTGCATGTCATTTGTTTGTTTTTGTTTCATATAATATGATGTCGTCAACAGTAAGTAGCTAATCATTTTTAATTAAATGTTAATTGAATACCTACCTGTTTTCTATTAATTTGTTATGGTGTGGTGACGAAGTTAATGGTAGAACTAACTACGAACTAAATAAAATGCTTGTATTTTTTTTTTATATCACTAAGGTGACAGACAAGCGCACGGCCCACCTGATAGAAAGTAGTTTCAGTGGCCTATGGACGTGTGTAACACCAGAGAAGCCACACTTGCGCTGCCGACCCTGTAAGCACAGAGTTTCTGTGCCGTCAGTGTAGAGGACAAAGCAGGACAAGCCTTTAGTCTTCCCACTGACAGCACAAATTCTCCAGTAAGCTCTCGTGTCCTGTTATTTCCCAAATAATAATATTTACGTTTAAAAAGTACTTATTGGTACTCTTATCTTTCCGTCCGGGGTTCAATCACGTTCACGGTTACATTCAAAGCTCGCCACAATCCACGAACCTCTCTCTCATTCCTCTCTATAATTTCGTTCGATTGGCTTTTATGGCTGTGACTCTCATCTGACCTCCTAACCACGAGAGGAAAGCGAGTCGTCAGTCAGTCAGCAGGTGTAGCTGGGCTCCGAAGATCATTTTTATTATACAACTTAGGTGGCAGACAAGCAGACGGCTCACCTGATGAAATGTGGTTACCGTGACCTATAAACGTGTGCAACACCAGGGGATTTACACTCGTGCTACCAATCCTGTAAGAACAGAGAGTTTCTGTCAGTGTCGAAGACACAATCAGGACAAGCCTTTGGTATTCCCACTGACAGCACAAAAACTCTCCAGTGAGCTCTGGCTACCCTACTCACCGCCGGGAACACAACACGAGGTTATTATAGCCGTGGTATTCTGTAGGGTGGAGGTACCTCCCCAGTCTGACTGCTCAATTGGGACGGGAATACCGTCGTGCATGGTTTCCATCACCTTTTATGACAGGTAGGTAAATATTGTTCACCATAGGGAGTGTATTTACAGGACGCTTATATAGACGTGGTGGAGTTGTGCGCACTTCTACAATGCTTGGGGTTCAGTGTGAAATCATTGGACACCAGCGACGGGAATATGAGCCAGGATGGCGGTTTGCGAACAGTTGTCATTAATTGTCAGGTAAACTTTATAGTTAACTAGCGGCCGCCCGCGACTTCGTACGCATGGACCCGTTTTACCCCCTTAGGGGTCGAGTTTCGTGAAATCCGTTTTTCACGCTATCAGGAACATACCTGCTAAATTTCAAGTTTGTAGGTGTTATAGTCGAGTTTTCCTGCAGAGTAGAATCAGGGCCACCCCATATCTTCCCAAGCGGGTTCGTACAAGGCGACTAAGGAATAGGGCTGTTTAACATCAGACAGATATATACAGCCCAGATTCAGCCTCATAAGTCAACAATAGTGCCCGGAGTACGGCAATAGGCTCACCCCGTATTAAGTGGGACCGAATACAATTATTGGGGAAATGTGGGTGTTAATTCACCTCTGCCTAACCTTCCCGGGATAAAGGCGTGATTATATGTAGGATGTATGTATGTATTAACAGTTTAGTTATTTATTTATTGACTCATACTTTGAAAGTTAAAAACAAATTATATAGCGGTTTAATTAGTATTATTTTATTATAGTGCCTTTTTGGTTGCGCCGAAGTGGAAACTGTATTTTTGACACGGAAACCCACTCCTTTTATACCCGTCTCCTCTCCCGCACTAATCATAGATATGGCTTCCGTCCGCCATTTGTGAAATATAGACACTCAGTGCCGCTTTGAACTAGCCAGCGTAAAGGCGATCGCGCGCGCGCGTCTCTCAGAAATGAATAATATTTGTTGTATTTTAACCGCTTCATAGACCTTTACCGATCGGATTGTGCCTCTCGTGTGTTCCTCAAGTGATCTAGTGATGCTGACGGCAGCTCCTGAGCAAGGAAGAGAAGATCCGTGTACCGGCTGCGATGAAAAACACGTGGGTCGTGAAGGTTAGTGCATCCTCTCCTAATTTCTCGGGCTGCATTCACTGCCTGGATCGAATCCGCGGCAGCCCGGCCACCTGTCTTGTTTTGTGTGTAAAGTGTCAATGGAACAGTTAGCTGCTTCCCCGCAATACAGTCCACTCGCACACGTTGGCCCATGCGCCACCATTTTTTTGGTCCGGATCGAGCCGGATTCTTAGCCGTAGTTCGTATTTTGTTATTATTCTAATGGGAATGAGCGCACCGCACCTAAGTGCCTGGTTATTTTAGTAGAAAACCCCGCATCCAGACACTTAGGCTTAGAATTTGTTGTCCGTTCGCCGCTGGCTCGCATTGTACCTACCTAATACATAAATAGGTTAGGTATCATATCAACACTTAATCGTAGTTCACAATTTTCGCATCGCACCTAAGTGCCTGGTTATTTTAGTAGAAAACCCCGCATCCAGACATTTAGGCTTAGATCTTAGGTATACTCAGACACCCTAGTGCATAGGCACAGTGTAATACCTAACGCATTTGGCTTTGTTTTGTTTTTTTCAATTACGCTGTTCTCGGCTCACGTCGTATTTGCCTAGTACCTGCGTGGGTAGACACGTGGCTGTGCCTACCTCGCTCGCATCTCATCCCAATTCATACGAAAGTATTTTAATTTGAATAGATATTACGCAATACTTAATCTCGGAAATAATAGTTGAACCTAGACAGCGACCATCGCGTAGGTACGTACGACCTTGTTGCTATGCGCGTTTGTTCAAGCGTGCATTCACAGTTGTAGGTACCTACCTATCTGCCGAGTGTCGCTCGCGCCGCCTCGCTGCTCTGTGCCGCTAAGATTAAGTCATTTCATATTTGTTGTTTACCTCACTTTAGTTCGAGATTTAATTGTAAACATGTCCCCAAAGGTTGATAGGACCGGTAAGGTTCAATTGAAACTTTTAAACGCTAAAAAAGAAATGATTTACTCTCGCGTACAATCGATTTATGATAATGCACTTAAAACCTCTGATTTGGTCATCAGAGATTCGTTCTTGTGTTCTATAGAAAACTTAGATAGTCTACGCGCGGATTTCGAAACCTTAGTACATGACATCAACGTTTTAGAGTTGAATTTGAATCCCGATTACTCAGTGAGTTATCAGGCCTTGTCGTCGTTTGACGATTTGTATTGTCGTATCAAACGCGTCGCTAGGAGTTTGGAGAAACCGGCTGACCTACCCAACCCCACTCGCGACCGACCTAAGTTGCCACCAATTCAAATACCCGAATTTGATGGTAACATTCGCAATTGGTGTCTATTTATAGATAGTTTTGAGAATACAATAGATAAGAACGATTCGTTGACAGATCACGAAAAATTGCATTATCTCGTTGAAAAATTGACTGGTAAAGCTATAACCGTTTGCGCTGGAATTACGTTTAGTGCCGAGAATTATAATTTAATTTTAAATACTTTGAAAGCTAGGTATGAGGATAAAAGATCGGTAGCTAACGCCTATTTAGATCAGATGTTTGATTTGAAATCTATTACGGCATGTAACGATCAAAACTTAGAGAAATTTCTAGATACTTTCGCGTCAGCTGTTCGCGCCGTAAAGAACCTAAAGGTCGATGACCTCTGCGACTTCGTATTTTTGTATATGGGTTTAAGGAAATTAGATTCCGAAACCATTCGTTTGTTTGAGTCGGATCATCGCGGCAATAGGATTCCTAAGTTCGAAGACTTGGAAAGTTTTGTTCGCGAGCATATAAAGGTATTGCAACGCTCTTCATCGAAACATGAAGGCGCGAAGATAGTTGCTGATTCTGCACGCAAAGTAGATGCGTCATCGAAGTCACTGAGGTCAACTCATACTTATGTTAGTACCGCACCAGCACATGTACAATCACCTGTTTGCTCTTTGTGTAGTACTCATCATTCGCAACTGTACAGGTGTCCTGGTTTTCTAAAGTTGTCGCCTAGTGATCGTTATAAATTTGTTCGCGCTAATAATTTTTGTTTTAATTGTCTCGGTACTAAACACCGCGTTGTTTTATGTAATAGTAGAAATAGTTGTCGCAAATGTCAAGCGAGACACCACACTTTGCTTCATTTTGAGAATAGTAATGCCGCATCCAATGTGAGCACGGTTGGCTCGTCGAGCGGTGACACACGGCGGCCTGCGCCGCAGCCGCAGCCCGCGCTCGCGCGCGCTCCGGCCCGCCCGGTGACCGCCGCTGATGACGTCACCTTGTGTTCGTTCTCCGCTAGTGCTGCACTCACTACTGTGTGTCTTGCGACCGCTCGCGTTGTTATTGTTGATGCATTAGGTAAGCCGCGCATTGTTCGAGCGCTGTTAGATGGCGCTTCGCAAAGTAATTTTATTACTCAAGATTGTTGTCGGCGTCTTGGTTTCAATGTTGATAAGCGTTCAACCCGCTCAGTGGTGAAGGGTTTTGGAAGCTTACAGTCAGCTGTTCGTGGCACCGTTAAAACAAGGTTTAGATCTCGTTTTAATAATAATATTTGGTTTGACATGGATTCGCTCGTTATAGATAGAATAGCTGAACAGTTGCCTACCGTCCCGGTTGACACGTCTTTATTAACGAAATTTAAAGATTTGCCTTTAGCAGATGAGACTTACGCTGTTCCTGGAGTCGTCGATATATTGATCGGCGCTTCGATTCTCCCGCACCTCCAGCTGTCACGTAAGGTTCAAGGGGGACCGACGTACCCCGCTCCGCACGCCCTGGAAACAGTTCTGGGTTTTGTTATAATTGGTTCCGCACCCGCTTCTATAGATAGTTTTAGTCACTCGACTGCTTCGTTCTGTTGCACCGTCGAGCCGCCACTGGAGTCTACCATCCGCAAGTTTTCGCTCGGTGGCTCCCGTGTATCCGCTGAAAAACGTCTTTGTTTGGAACGAAAGATGCAGGCGTCCCCAAAGTCGAAGCGGGCCTATGATGAGGTTGTTAATGAATATTTAGATAAAGGTTACATCTCACCTGCGCCTACGGACACTGGCGGGACCCAGCCTTCGTACATTATCCCGCACCGCGGAGTTATTAGAGAAGATAAGCTTACTACTAAAACTCCGCGTAGTTTTGGATGGCAGTGCTAAGACTAGCACTTCCGTGTCGCTTAATGACATTTTGTATTGTGGTCGGAATCTTTAAGGTAATTTATTTGACATAATTGTAAATTTTCGCATTAATATTAGTAGAATTTTAGCTTTTAGGACTCAACAGTCGCTTTGTGTTGGGCCCACTCTTCGCCCCATCGTTGGGACACATTCGTCGCTAATAGAGTGGCAAAATTCAATCTGAATTGGCGCCACATAATCTCTTTCACGTTGCTGGCACCGACAACCCAGCCGATTGTCTCTCTCGTGGATTGCTTCCTTCGCAAATTTTGGATCACCCGTTGTTGTTTGGTGGACCGTCCTGGATTCATGCCGCGTTAGATGGGTGGCCAGTTAGTCAATTCAATCCCATTACGGTTTCCGAACCACCCGAGGAGAAGAAGCACTCGCTTGTTGTATCGGTCCCACGTGAAGAGACCCTTATTTTGTTGTTGGCTAATCGCGTCTCGTCTTGGTCGAGACTGTTGCGTTGTGTTGTTTGTTCGCCTCTGCCCGCTGCCTAGCCAGCAGTAGGCACGAGCTCCAATCTAGGTTTATATTTTAGTTGTTATTTCCCAAACCTAGATTTAGATTAGACTTTAGATTTGTTTCGCATTTGTCGTTTCGAAGGTAACCCTTCAAGCCGGGGGGAATGGTTGCGCCGAAGTGGAAACTGTATTTTTGACACGGAAACCCACTCCTTTTATACCCGTCTCCTCTCCCGCACTAATCATAGATATGGCTTCCGTCCGCCATTTGTGAAATATAGACACTCAGTGCCGCTTTGAACTAGCCAGCGTAAAGGCGATCGCGCGCGCGCGTCTCTCAGAAATGAATAATATTTGTTGTATTTTAACCGCTTCATAGACCTTTACCGATCGGATTGTGCCTCTCGTGTGTTCCTCAAGTGATCTAGTGATGCTGACGGCAGCTCCTGAGCAAGGAAGAGAAGATCCGTGTACCGGCTGCGATGAAAAACACGTGGGTCGTGAAGGTTAGTGCATCCTCTCCTAATTTCTCGGGCTGCATTCACTGCCTGGATCGAATCCGCGGCAGCCCGGCCACCTGTCTTGTTTTGTGTGTAAAGTGTCAATGGAACAGTTAGCTGCTTCCCCGCAATACAGTCCACTCGCACACGTTGGCCCATGCGCCACCACTTTTAATAATTGGTAAGTTTATAGTTATTAAATTATTGGGAGGCAACGAAAATAAAAAATATGTATAGAACACTTAACTAGGTATTACCACATTGACTAAAAATATATTAATTGATCTGACAACTCCCTAAGTCCCTACCATGAAACCTATTATTATCATTGAAAGAAAATATTTTAATCAAAATATAGTCGACAGTCCTTCCACCTTGCCGTTGTCGAAGAAACCAGGCCAGGTGGAAGGACGACCTCATGAAGGTCGCCGGGAAGCACTGGATGTGGGCTGCTTTAAATCGGTCATTCTGGAAGTCTGTGGAAGAGGCCTATGTTCAGCAGTGGACTATGTGTGGCTGACATGATGATAGTCGACAGTGTCCCCAAATTGACAACGAGACGCTACAAAAAAGAACCACGAACGCTAATGCACGAAGGGAAAAGGGAATGCCTTCGTCGTTTTTTATAACCATCCAGAAATAAAGTTCTGCAAAGGTATCTTGATAAGTAGGCCGGTTAACATTGCCCACGATGCCCACTCCACCAAACATTGCAACCAATTACCTAACATTATCAATGGATAACAAAAACCTTTTTGTAGTAAAACCCATCTTTCTTTGGCGTTATTTTCAGTCGTCAGGTCTCCATGTGGTGCTAGAAAACCCGAGTCTATCATGTTCCTGCCCAACGTCAGGGCAGCAGCAGAACAGTGGCATTTGGCAAGTGTCAGGAGTGACTGGAGGGAAACAACTTGACAAGGTTTAAAATTACTATTATTTATTATCTGCTAAATAATATATTATAAAGACAGCATAGGGCCAAATGTATTTGCCGGAATGGGAGGGTATGTTTTAGGCAATTTTACACGTTACACCCCGGCCTCTAAAGACAGAGACGACTTGCGGTTTTAATCGGTTCGAATCCTACATCCACTGGACAGAGGGAATCCCAAGAGATCTCCGGACGAAATAAAAGTGGTACATCTAATTATCTATGTAACAACATACAGGATGATTATATTGATGATTTTAGCATTAGAATTTTAGTATTTTTTGGTTACAGGAATTTGGTTGTTCGTTATTGAGTTCTCTTCCAAAGAGTCATCGCGATCGTCTCACCAAGGAACTACATGATATAATCAAATGTATCAAACAACACAACGAAACAGAAGCTGAAATACCCAAAGACGCAATGGCCAACAAATCTGCCAGCATGATTGAATTGAAGACTCCAGATAAATTGTAAATATGTTTTTTGACCATTAATAGTTTTAGTAATTTTGGGTGCTGCATGTATCTGGTAAAATTGCACGTAATCGATGGTCAACTCCTAGCCAAAATTGAAGTAAATGTACAGAACCTTGCTTGTCGGGTAAATTATTTATTGCATTTCAGGGAATTTAAATTAAAACCTGATACTCCTACACGTTACCGGTCCCTGGATACCCTTACAGCGCCTAAAAAGAGGGATGAACAACCGCTACCCACGCCCGGTGTTTTACAACGAGCGAATCTGATTGCATCTTCTGATAGTGTGAAAAATAAAAAGGAAGTAAGTTCTTGTGACTTAGCTGTTAACTTTAGGTACACAATATTATGTCTTGAATCAGTCACTTGTGTGCGTCAATAAAATTAGGTAACATCCTAATGCTAATTTATAAAATGAAATCTTTTCAGCAAATGATGTGCAGTAGACAAAGCACTTACACACTGTCTTCGACTCCAGGGAGCATTAGAAGACGTAATAAGACCTCGAGGTAATAATGTATTGACTCCATCAAGTCAGGGTAATAGGTTGGACAACAGCCTAGTGCGAATTCATATAGGTGCTTAAACGCAACTGTATTTCTTTTCCAGCCCTATAAAAGCATCTTCTCAAAGTTCTATACTGGATAGTTTGATAGCTGCTGAAAAAGCTGCAGAGGATCTCCGTTGTAAATTGTCATTGGTGATAAAAGAGTTGATGGATGATGAGAAAAACGATTCATCTATTTCGTCGCTGGCTCTCGACGTATCTAAGATTTCTGTATTAAAGGTGTGTATTACAAATTTATACAGATAGCTTTTAAACGCATGGCAGACAAAGACAGAAATCAAGCAGGTAGGACACGACGGTATTTCCGTCCAATTAAGCAGTCTGACTGGGGAAGTACCTCCGCCCTACAGAATACCGCGACCATAATAACCTCGTGTTGTGTTCCCGGCGGTGAGTAGTATATCCAGAGCACACTGAATTTTTGAGCTGTCAGTGGGCAGACCAAAAGCTTGTCTTGCTTTGTCTATTACACTGACGGCACAGAAACTCTCTGTGCTTACAGAATTGGCAGTGCGAGTGTGACTTGGTATTGCACACGTCCATAGATCATGGAAACCACTTTCCAACAGGTGGGCTATGTGCTTGTCTGTCACCTAAGTGGTGTAAAAAATAAAATATCAGGCGACCATTTGCTTCAATCTTTGCAAACCAGTTTAGAGGAAGAAAATTTGAACGAATATAAGATCTGCGAGAGTGTCAGAGATGCCCCATTCCTGTTTCTTATTTTGTTGTTGCCGAGATAAGTACTAGATATTATACGAAGTTCAATCACGAATGGAGATGACCTGGTACGGTCGTTCATTCTCACCCTGATATTTATGAAATCATTGAGTTATGAATTTTTATATTAATTGAAAATCTTGCTAAAGATCGTGTGCGGAACTCTCACATCTGCAGCTGCCTTCATGACCTTGACAACGCAGAGCCGCCTCCGCTGGTGCGGCCACATCTTGCGGCAACCACCAGGCTACGTGGGTAACAAATGCCTAGCACTGGCGCCCCCGCCATGTCTAGGTAGAAGGGGCAGACCCAAGAAGTCTTGGCTTGACGTCATGGAGGGTGCATTCGTGTGAATGGTCTCTGGAAATGGGAAGTGGGGGAGAAAGAGCCGGAAGGCGGATCCTGAACTCCGAGGGCACCTTAGTCTCGGATGCTATTAGGAAAATACATCTCCATGTAGATGATGGTGAGGTATGATGAGGATGATATTTATGCTAACTGAAAATCTTGCTTCTAGGTTGCAGAATCCTCAAAAGCGCAATTCGCGTCTAGTCCAAATTTATCAGGTATTGGACATGTTAAGGAAGATCTGACAAAAAGTAGACTCAAACGGTTTGAAAGTGCCTCGACGTCGAACCTCGCGCCCATTAAATTTGTTGGAAAAGAAAGCAGCCTCTCGAAGTTACGTCGTTTGTCACCTAATTTCTTCAAAAACAAGAAAGAGACTCCGAATAGCAAAAATGAAAAAGTGAAATCTCAAAATTCTAGCAGTAAATTGAACAGTATGTCTTCTAATTATTACCTTGCCCTGACTACGAGAGCTGGCACTATTTTTGAGTACATTCTTGAGGCAAGCTGAAAACTTGTCACACACCTCTCCTATTATATCCCAACACCATTCCAGCATCTGATGAGGCCGCCAAGCTGAGTGCCACCATTGTAACATTATGTCTGTAATGGTGACCCTCTTTCCCGAGACTTTGCCTTTAGCTTATCATCAGGCGAGGTGATTGGCGTGTCCTAGACAAAAAAAAACCACGAAACTGCAGATCTAGCTGGTGAGTAACGTGGCTAAATGAACCTTTGAACATTAAAAAAAAATGAAAAGATCTTAAAAAATGTTTGAGGCAATGTGAATTTCATATAATGTTGTAGTTTAACGTTTAAAAAATATAAAAAAGCCAGGTAATTTTGTCGGGGCTGTACCAATGGTAAATACTTTAGTTAACAACAACATAACATAAACTCACGCCTATATCCTCGAAAGAGTAGGCAGAGGTGCTAGCACCCACTTTTCGTCATAAAAATACTTCATTAAAATTTTAATTGCCTCAAATACAATTTTAATATTTTAAAAAATACTTTAGAAAAGTATTTACCATTAGTAAAGCCCCGACTAAATCGCCTGGCTTAATTATTTTTAATATTCTTTAAACAATAAACTACAACATTATAAAAAAAAACATTTTACTTCAAACAAGTTTTTTGGATTTTCTTTAATATAAGAAAAAAATCAGGGGCTCATTTAGCCCCGTTACTCACCAGCTAGGTCTGCAGTTTCGTGTTGGGATATAATAGGAGAGCTATCTGACAAGTGTTCAGCTTGCCTCAAGAATGTACTCAAAAATGGTGCCAGTTCTCGGATTATTAGTGGAATAAGTAGCGTTAGCGAATGAATAATCGTTGGTCAAGGACGGAGTCTACAAAAAGTGCTTTGTCAGCAGAGCGCGTCATAGGCCGATATTTTGCTAATTGCCTGTGGCTCAAACTGGCTATTGCGTGAAAGTCCAAATCACTGCTTTGATATTCAAACAGATACACAAAAAACTTTGCCTTTATACGTAGGTAAATGTGTCACCCAAAAACAATTAACTACTTCAGTAGTTCATAGGTAATTTGCAGAAGTTCACTCATCATTCATCATTCTCCAAGCTTTTCCTAACTCAGTTGGAGTTGGCCTTTCAGTTTATCTGATGCGACTGATCTTCGATATTTTCCGTTAAGCGACTGCCATTTGACCCCCACAAAAATCGGCGATACCGAAGATATGTACTTCGACTAGTCAAGACTTTTAACCCTCCAACTACCCGTAATAACTGCCAACGATATAACGTGATCACCAATTGCAGACATTCACTAATAAAATGATTAATTGCAGCTCTTATAAAACCAAAAATAGTAACGCCAATACGGACTCTAAGAGTGAATACAGAGTCAAGTCCAAACCCCAGCTCATCATCTAAAAAGAAATACAGCCACGTAAAATCTACTATACCAAGGCCTATGAAGAAAGAATAAGATAAATGAAGAAGATACATTTTAATATAGGTAGACAATAACTAGACTACGCGCCACGATATAGTAGTCTCATTGTCTTGTATAATTAAACGCTGTGCCTCCTCGGCGCGGCGTCTATATCTTAATGTTCTGCTTACCGTGTTTCCACCATTAGCCATGAGACTCCTTTGGTGGCTTGCACTCAAGTTGATGATTAATGATACAATAAACTATGCATATTTAAATAAACATCGTTTTTCCTTCCGTAATCTTCCTATATACGAGTAATAAAGTTGTAGCTTGTAGCCCAATTTTGTTCTTTAGCTATCAGATTTATCAGAATTTGTATAAGTGGTTATTAATTTTTCAATTTCTTTTTCCAAATTCTCATTTTTGTTTTCTGATTTTTTCTTTGTTTTTGATTTAGGATGTTTGGATATATCTTTTTTATCACCTAATTTATTCTTTACGTGAACTGCACTAGGGCACACAATACTTTTGATTAGTTCTTCTTTTGTATTCCTTTGATAGAAATCACCCTTATTTGGTACAAACTCATGACTTTTCTTTTTATATTTTCTATGTTTTTCAATGCAACAATCTTCTATACTTTCGCCATCACTGTGTGATTTACTATTCGATAGATACTCTTGTTTCGACCGGCTACTGATTTCTTTCTCCTGGCTCTTTGTAGTTAATTCTTTTAAACTAGTCTTGTCATGCTTGCATGTTTTCTTCCTGTCTTTTTTAGCTAACTTAAGACAAATTGTTGCCTTGGGGTACCCAATGAATTGTTGGTAACACTCTCCCTTTTCTAATGAAACAAAACCATTAAAGAATCTTCTTGGATGTATGTCTTCGGGGGTATCATTTAATAATGAATAAGCTCTCTTTAAAAATGCTTTCTTATCAATAGGATTCTGCATGTGGAAGAAATTTTCAATTTGTTCATGGGATTTAAGTCGCCTTAACGCATTTCTTTGCACAATGTTATATGATACTACAGCCATAACCATGAAACTAGGTTCATTACTAAGCACATGATCCCATAGGATCAACCATTCTGAACAAGTCAACACTTCACTGAAAGCTGTTTCAAGTATTTTCAAAGCGTATGTTTGACTAGTGATGCCAACATCACAAAAGTGTTTCAATAATGTTTGATCATGCTCTGCTAGAATATTTTCAATAATTGCTAATACACTGATGGGTGGAAATGGTGCATATTCAAACCATAACTGGCAATAGTTACACAAAACTGTAGCAACAGATTCAAATAGTAATAGCGGATCTTTTTGTAGTACTTTCACAAATGGGAACACAAAACTCGGTAAGAATTTCATTACACCAAATAAAGGACACCAATGAGCTAGACAGGACAGTAAACGTTTTAAATTCTTCAGTGTTATAGAGCTGTGTATTGTGAATTGCTTTTCTATATCTTTGTAGGCTGTATGTATACCTTTATCAACTAAAGCTGCATATGCTGTTTTATTTCGTGGTGTATCCAAGAGTGATCTCCAAATTATTGACCGGAATTTGTCAGGGTATTCCCCATATTGCATTAATATTCTCCTTAATCTAGCACTATCCATACAAATACGCATCTTTTGTTCAACAGCGGCCTGTACTTTTGAACGAGCCTGTGAACTCTTGTACGATGTACATGGCAAATCTTTCTTTACAGTTACATTCTCAACTTCGGTATTAGGCAGACATTTGATGGATTCCATAACAAAAGCAGAGTTATAAATATTCACTTCACCTAGTTGTAGAATGCATAGAAAGTACTTTCCTGTTGGACTGATAGTAAAACTACGTATGCCTGATGATTCCAGCTGAATAGTGTGTATGATTGTTAATTTCTCCAAATCTAATAAGTTGAATACACAATCACTGCTCAATACGGCAAGAATTTTATTTGCTCCACCATCAAACAACTGAGGAATGAATGCTATTTGATTAACACCTGCAATACTATATTTAGACAAGTCTATAGATTTAAGAGCTTTCCACGTATCCATGCTGAATAGAATTATCTTAGGTGCAAGACCTGCCATAGCCATAGCACGGCCATTCATTGTGAACGCAATGTTTTTCATATGCTTCAATTCACTTGGTATAATTTGTTTGATTGATTTCATAGTCTCATGTTTCCAAATTTGCACAGTATCATTTTGAAAACAAGCAACAAGAAAGTCTCCAGCCGGAGTGAATAATATATGTTGAATTCGTGCATCAAGGTATGTGTTAAGTGTAAAATATTTAGTATAGTTCCGCAGCTCCCATAGGATAGCTTCAACATTACTGGCTGTTAAGAGATTATTAATTTTGACATTATTCGAAAATGAAATGTGCCTCACAGGTGCGGAATGGCCTGAGAGAGTGAGAGAGACTTGCCCTGTTTCAGTATCAATAAAGTTCATGTCATACTTTTTATTAGTTCCGACAATCAACGTGTCTGGCTTGTTAGGGACGAACTGTAATGCAGTACTCGGTCCGATGCCGGTCAGTTTCCAAAACTTTAAGTCGGTAAAATCCAATATAAAGATGTTACCTGCATTGTCTGCGCATGCAAGCTTTTCCTGGGTGTCATCAAATGTTGCGGTATTAAATCGTATTCTTCGACATTCTCCATTTGGCCCCTTTATCGTATGATGGAGTTGAAGTATCACACCATCCTTTGGTTTAGATTTTAACTTGATATCAAATTTTTCGACGCTTACTTCCTCATCTCGTTGCAGTTGTTCCATTTGTGATTTTTACACTAGTTTTATAACAATCAAAAAACATGATAATATTATCATAATTGTGTCATTTTCTATTACAAATATCAGTGAAATTATTTTAAATTTGGCGGAATCAAGCAATCTAAATAAAAACAGCTTGTCAAAGATGCTAAGTTTGACATAGGACGTCAAAGAGTATATAAGAGTAGTTATAGGACGTTATCAACCATTTCATAACGAAATAGAGATGTCAATTTAGTCTTACAGCTGACTTTCTGATCCTATTTGATTATTTCAAATTCTAGTATGATTTTTATTGATCAAATTCTCACATTGTGACTCACGCCGTCATGCATATTGTATTGTATGTTGCTAAGTTCTATCTTCGTTGCTAAGTTACTTACAACCTTGTGTTGTGTTTTCGATGGTGAGTAGGGTAGTCAGAGCTCACTAGAGAGGTTTTGTGTTGTCAGTGGGAAAACCAAAAGTTTATCCTACATCTTTTGCGCTGACGACACAGAATGTCTCTGTTCTTACAGGGGTTTCGGCACGAGTGTTATTCCTCTGGTGTTACACTCGCCCATAGGCCACGGTAACCACTTACCATCAGGTGGGCCGCGTGCTTGTCTGCGACCTAAGTTGTATAAAAAAAATATATAAAAAAAAACTTAATAAAGAGACAAATACCGATCATAGACGCTTTTATATTTAGGTATTCTCGATATTATCGTAGAACGATGGATGTGGTCATGAAACAGAATTCGTGAGTAAGGATAATAAAAAAGCGTCCTTTGAACATATAAGAGAATTTCAACTTTGCATAAAAATTATATATATAAATTCTGTGATATCAAGTAAAAGGTTTAGTTTAGTATAATTTTAGAGATTTGTTGTCATTTGTTTCAATACTTACGAATATAAAATGTATTTTTTTTAAATTAAAATTACAGTTAAGTATCACTATATTGTATATTAAGTACAGTCAATAATTCAATATACTTACTCAAACACAGTAAATCACATGTAAAATAAATAACTTTATTCCTTCACTAAACTAAATACAATCTATGGTCTTTATGCTTTATGGTTGGGCTTTTCCCTGGATGTAATCAGTTTTTGTTATTGTGTCAACTTCTTGTCTGATGTCGGCAGCGGTAATCCCATTTTATTCGAACAAACGAAAATAAAAGTATATAAAGTGCAAGGAGTCATGGAGATCTAATGCAATACCGGCGAGGGGGTTCTCAGGACTCGGTCAGGTTGTGAGTACTTGTGAGTGGGAGGAACTCAAAGCAGTATTTTTACAAGAATTCAAGAATCTCATGTGTTTGCTGCAAGGTAAGTCCTTGTGTCATTTAAATTTTATTAGTTATATTAGAATTTTTAATTGGATATGTGTCCCCTTGCTTAGTATTAAGAATAATTCATTCAAGTCGGTAAGTGTTGGGATTTGATTGTTTAGTTGCATCAACTATCTTATCAAGTGTAGCAGGAAATGTAAAAATGATAAAACTAAAAAATCTATTAGAACAATGAACAATGAATATTCACCACCCATATATTAGAATCTAAATTAATTCCTACAATATTATAATTTTATAACTACAAGTGCTGACCTCTGAATTCTTTTATAAATTTGATAGTCACGCCTTGTATACCTTACATACATACACAAACAAACTCAACACCTTTCCGCTTGCTATGATCCTGGCATATTCTCCTTCTTTAAATTATTTATACTGTTAATTGATGGTACTTGGTTAAACGTGACCGGTTTCGCCTTACGGCATCCTCAAAGGTTTACAATTGCAGTTAAGAACATACTTCTTAAACATTACAATACTATTATTCATATCAAATTTTTATAATGTGTTCTTTTTTAAACATTATTATACTTATTCTATAAAACTATACTCAATTTGGTTAGGTACTTAACTAAACGTAAACCCCTCATTTAAACGACGTAACAAGTAGTAAACTTGTTTATAAAAACTATTAAAGACACAATACTTGTTTTATACATGTATCTCAGATACATTTTCGTTCACTTAACAAGTTGTAAATAAGTATAAAACACATTTGTGTTCACACATCTGATCAAGAACCAAGCGGTTCGGTGACTCTTTCCTCTGTCGCACCTTTAAGGCTTGGAGTTCATTACCAGCTCACGTGATTCCTTCTTCCTACAGTCCCGGGTTCTTTAAGCGGGGCGTGAAAAAGCATATGATGAGGCAGTCAAGCTGAGTGTCACCATTGTCACATGGTATGTGTAAGTAATGGTGACCCTCTTTTCTGAGACTTTGCTTTCAGCTTACCATCAGGCAAGGCGAAGTCTAATTGAGGTGTTCTATATATATAAAAAAAACAATAGCCTGTGACATATTGCAACTTGTCAAATACATGTTTTTAATATGTTTTATTGTTTAGAAACTCATTTTAAAAACTAATTCCCAAAATGGAACCACTAGTTAATCAGTTAGTTAACCTAGTTTAAATGTTTAATGTGTTTTTACAAAATGTCTCTACAAAATTGTTTACCTTCTTTAGTTAAGTACCTAACTCATTATATAGTTGCATGTTATGATAAAATTAAATAAATAAAATAAATATTCCACGACATTCTACACAACGCTGTCTAGACCCATGGTAAGCATAGCTTAACTAGCTTGTGTTATGGAATATGGAATGCTCTAGAATGCGGATATACATACTGTAACGACGCGCTCTGCGAACGTCGTCACACCGGTTTTAATTCTATTTTTGGACGAAAAGAATGACATTTTGACGTATAGCTGTCAAAGCACCTTTCTTCCTAGCGTTGAGGCTGGATGGTCGATATTCATGGCTTCGTAACTTAATTTCAATAAATCTCATAAAAATGAGAGTATTTTTGCCTAAAGGATAATAGTTTGTGTCTTCACAACTATCCTCTTGTGGAATTATAGTTTATTTCTGGTGAGTTGTCATTTTTTAATAAGATTCACTTTGTTAGAATTCGCCACGTTCCTAATTTGAAAAATAATTGTTAAAATTCTATTGTTTCAGCTCTTAATCTGAGAATATTATGATTTCTTTTGCTATTGGCATTGTTCCGGCGAATTGGGGCGGTGAGTCGCACAAATTTATAAAAAATTAGGACCTCGTGTTCATATTGGAGTTTGTTCTAATGACATGCAATTTTGTTACAGGTTTCCAAATTGGAACCGCCTTTTCTTTTTTCCTTTTTCTTTTTCCTTTGGACTTTTTCTTTGGACCTTTGTCTTCGGACATCTGCATTTCTTTATGGAGGGTTTGGACTTTTCGCCTCAAACCTGGATGTACCGCATGGGCTTAAACTGAAAACTTCGCCTGCTACGAGCTTTCTCGCTGCTGTGTTTACATATACTCGCCGAGGGATGCCGTGAGCTTACTTTAATTATATTTTAAATCTAAACTTCAAAATAACCTAAAAAATGCATTGGTGACATAAGATCATATTGACATAGGTTCAGATTGACCTAGCTTATAAAACTCTAATTTTAAATTTAAGGTTAGATATACATTAGGAATGTATCCTTGCAACTATTTCTAAATGCACACTGGAGTGGACAATAAAACCTTAAACCTCACCGTTTGGTTTCATTTAGCTCACCTCCGGCAGATTAAAAGTTTCCAATCTCCGCTGATTATCCTAGGCATGTGTATCTCCAAGGCGCCCGAACTTTTATGGTAATGTACTTACATACCAATTTTATTTCTATTTCTTTTTAATAGGAGATACAGAGAAAATAAAAATACTTTTTTTTATTATTACATCTGGCACTCGCGAACAGGGACATGACAGTGTGCATATATCTTTATTCCTTGTCACCTTTGCATTATTTTTTGACCTTATCATGTTAAGAACAGTGTTTTCTTCATGTATTTTACTGTTACATAACTGTGTATTACAGTAAATCTTTGTTATTGTTTACTTTGCAAAACTAATCATACTACAAGTTAGTACTATTGTTTGTATCTCTCAATTACAGGTGAATGTTTCAATTTGTATAACATGGTTATTGTTATAATTGTTTTATCTTATATAGCTTTTGTTTATTACAGGTAAGATTTTCCACTTAGTAATATTATATAATTACTAGTTCTTAACCTTTATTCACATGTGTGAAAACATAGTAATATTTGAATATTTGCTGTTTACCTTAAGTAGACATAAATAATTTATTTTGTGAATCACTAATGCATTTTTATCTTTATAGGCATTTGACCTAAATAATTTTTGCAACAATAACATTCCATTCTATGAGTTTGTTTGACTTTTGAGTTTAGCGTTTTGCTATCAATGCAGTTACTTCTGTTTCTGAACTTTCTCCTTCTGAGAAACACGAGTTAAATAAAATTATTTCACTTTTTGAAAATATTTCTTATGAAAAGAGAGGCTTAGGTCTTACTCATTTAGTTAAACATAAAATTAATGTTACTGGTGAACCTTTTAAACAACGTTATTGGCCCCTTAGTCCTGCTAAACAAAAAGAACTTTATGATGAAGTGGAAGTTTTATTAAAGGAAAATATTATTGAACCTTCTAAATCTCCTTGGTGTTCTCCAGTGTTAGCCGTTGAAAAACGCGATGGTGGAACAAGATTATGTTTGGACTCTAGACGTTTAAATTCAGTTACTGTTAAAGATTCTTATCCTTTACCTTACCCTTCTAGAATTTTAGATAACCTTCGGGGTGCTAATTATATAACTACTATTGATTTGTCTAAAGCATTTTTGCAAATCGCTTTAGAAGAATCTTCTCGAGAGAAGACTGCTTTTGTTGTTCCTGGGAAAGGTTTATTTCATTTTACCCGGATGGTGTACGGTTTGACTAATGCACCTGCAGAGTTGCAGAGACTCGTAGACAAGTTGTTTGGACCAGAATTTGATAATGTAGCATTCTGTTACTTAGATGATCTCATATTGATAAATTCTACATTCTCTGATCATTTAGATTATTTAAATAAAATTTATAAAATCCTTAAAGATGCTGGGTTAACTATTAATTTAAAAAAGTGTAATTTTTGTAAAGATAAACTGCGTTATCTTGGTTATATTGTTGATAGTAATGGTTTACATACAGACCCTGCTAAATTAGAGTCCATTAAAAGTTTCCCACGCCCAGAAAGCGTTAGACAATTAAGAAGTTTTCTTGGGTTATGTTCTTATTACCGTAGATTCATTGATAAGTTTGCTGATATTGCTTCGCCCTTAACAAAATTAACGGCCGGAAGCAAGAATTCTAAAAAATCTCTTTTCTGGAATGAAGAAGCTGAAGTTGCTTTTCATAATTTAAAACTTGCATTAATTTCTGCACCAGTTTTACATTGTCCGAATTTTGAAAGACCATTCTCTTTACATTGCGATGCTAGTTCTGTTGGAATTGGTAGTGTCCTGAGCCAAGATGATGATAATGGAGATCAACATCCTGTAGCTTATTATTCTAGATCACTTAATAAATGTGAACGTAATTATAGTACAACTGAGAGAGAGTTGTTGTCAATATTGGATTCTATTGAACATTTCAGACCTTATATTGAAGGAATGAAATTTACAGTTATCACTGACCATGCTAGTTTAACTTGGCTTCTTAAACTTAATAATCCTAGTGGTCGTCTTGCACGTTGGGCTGCTAGAATTTCTCAATTTACTTTTGATGTTAAATATAAAAAAGGTTCTTTACATTTAGTTCCAGATTGTTTATCCAGAATAGAAATTTCTGCTATTAATATTCCTGTAAATAATATTATTGTTATGCCAAATGAGGATATCGTTGATCCTTGGTATAGAAAAATATTTGTAAATTGTCAAAAGTTTCCTAGAAAATATAAAAATTTCCAAGTTGAAAGTGATACTTTGTATAGATTTTGTAAAGATAAATATAATCCTAATAATCGTTTAAATTGGAAAATTGTCATACCTAAAGAACACATCTTAGACACTATTAAATCTAATCATGATGATGTTAATTCAGGACATTTAGGAATTCATAAAACTTTAAATAAATTAAAAATACATTATTTTTGGAAAGGTATGTTTATTGATGTTCAAAAATACATTTCTTCTTGTGATACTTGTAAAGCTTATAAATCTTCTACTAATCCACCTCATGGAATTATGGTTAATCCTAAGAAAGTTGATAAACCAATGTTAATGCTTTCTATTGATATTATTGGAACTCTTCCAAAAGCTTATTCTGGCCATAAGTATATACTTTCAATCATAGATGTTTTTACAAAATATTGTTGGATATTTCCTATGACTAGTGCTACCACTAAAGTAATTTGTGGGATACTTGAAAAAGAAATATTTCTTAAGTTTGGAACGCCTAAAATTTTTGTTTGTGATAATGGAAGCCAATTTACAGCTAAGCAATTTGTAGATTTTCTAAAAAGTTATAATATTAGTAAAATATTTTATAATACTTTATATACACCTCAAAATAATCCTGTAGAGAGATATAACAAAACAGTCGAAACATGTATTTCTTGTTTTGTTAAAGATGATCATAGAACTTGGTCAAAATATTTGCCTCATGTTCAATTAGCTTTAAATAGTAGTGTGAATCTAGCTACAGATTTCACTCCTAATTTTCTCATGTTCGGTAGAGAACTTATTTTTGATGCTTCATTGCACCGTTTTAGTAATTCTTTTGATAACCTCAATCAACTTGATGTTGTTGATAGGTCTTCTTTTGCTTTTTCACTTAAATCACTTAGTGATATTTTTATAAAAGTTCAAGCTTCATTGCTTAAAGCTTATAAGCGTAATGCGCGTTATTATAATATAGGAAGGAAGGTCATTTCTTTTGAGGTGGGAGATATAGTGTGGAGGAGAAGTTTTGTGCAGTCTAATGCTCCTGCATTCTTTTCGGCTAAGTTAGCACCTAAGTTTGTTAAGTGTGAAATAATAGATAAAATTTCCTCTAATGTTTATGTTTTAAAAGACCTTAACAAAAACTATACTGGTCGTTATCATATTAAAGACATAATTAAATATTAAAATTATTCTTGTTTTGACAATGTCTATCTTTGTCTTTGGTACTTTGTTTGAAGTATAATCCCATTGTAAGGTGATGTTTGTGAGGCTAAGGGATTTTGAAAGGAGATGTATGTTAGGAACTTCACAACAATTTATTAATTTCAATTTTAGTTTCCTTCAAAAATAACTTAGGTCATTTTAGGACTTGTTATTGTGTAACTCTACTCCATATTAACAAATTGTTCCACATCAAAAGATCTTATATTTTTATTTATCTTTGTTGTATAGGATTATTTTCCTGTATATATTTTTATACACTTGTATATTTAATATTGTATATTTTGTACAAATTTAGGAATTTAGTTTCTACTCTAATATAGGAGTGAAATTTAATATTCATTTTCTACATTAAATTCACTTGACTTATTTCCACTCACTTAGGGAATGGAAAATTAAGTTTCTTGAACTTTATTTTTGTACAGTTCTGGGTTATTTTCTTAGTATTAAGATTCTCGGATTGGACGCATTTTATGCATTTTTTACACACCTTGTTATACCATTTTTTGGGAAACTTGTGTCTTACTGGACTTTACAATTTTTTGTGCTATTGTGTTTCATACACATAGTCACACCTTACGCTTTGCGCACGGGAAGCTGGTGGTGTTGAGCCGGTCGTAATTGTCGTTTTTCTCTTTTTGTACGATTGTGTTTTTATACACATTGTTACATTTTTTATGCTTTGCGCACGGGATGTCGGTGGTGTTGTGCCGGTCGCAAATGACATACTTTTCTTATGCGGTTGTGCTCAGAAAGTCAGTGGTGTTGTACTGGTCACAATTGTCATATTTTCTTTATATTTTGCTTGTGCTCGGAAAGTTGGTGGTGTTATGCCGATCACAATGCTTATAAATATATTATTACGACACTTTTGTTGTGATTTTGTTTTGACGTTTTGGATGTTGGAATAGGAATTTGAAGTCGGCGGCTTTTCAACCTAACCGACAGTGGGAAAACTTCATTGTTTTTACCGATTTTCTTTCAGATTCGGCAGCGTTGGTGCTTAACCGATATCTTGTTAGTTTCATATTTTTGTTTCAGGAATAGCTGGTATAGAGTCGGTGGCGTAGGAGCTCAACCGCACTTTTGTATTGATGCTAGAAGGCTGGTTAAGATCAAGGATTAGATTCGACGGCGTTGGTTGCCTAATCGATATCTGGAATGGAATTGAGTAGGGATTGTTTAATTTGTTTTATTGAAGGATTTATTTTCACTTTTGTGTTGAAATAAGTTTTTACTCTTTTCTGAGTTTGGTTTCGGATATTCCATTAAGTTGGATAGTGTCCTTTGTTTCCATTTGAAACTGGAAATTCTTTTTCAACTTAATTCTTTACTTTTCGAGTGTTTTCACATTCTTTGATTTTTAGGAATGCTTTCCCATTCTTTAATTTATAATTATTTCTGCAATACCCAATGCAAGATGCTTTCGCATTGTCTTTTTTGTTTATTGAAAAATGTTGCAAGACATTTTGTCTTTTGAGGTTTTTTGGAATTTTGTTCTGGACTCTCATAATTTTCATTAGAAAAGGAAGTTTCTTTCTTTCTTTTTTCTTTTTGGGGAGGGATGTAATGTAACGACGCGCTCTGCGAACGTCGTCACACCGGTTTTAATTCTATTTTTGGACGAAAAGTTTCGGAACGCGGAGTGAATGACATTTTGACGTATAGCTGTCAAAGCACCTTTCTTCCTAGCGTTGAGGCTGGATGGTTGATATTCATGGCTTCGTAACTTAATTTCAATAAATCTCATAAAAATGAGAGTATTTTTGCCTAAAGGATAATAGTTTGTGTCTTCACAACTATCCTCTTGTGGAATTATAGTTTATTTCTGGTGAGTTGTCATTTTTTAATAAGATTCACTTTGTTAGAATTCGCCACGTTCCTAATTTGAAAAATAATTGTTAAAATTCTATTGTTTCAGCTCTTAATCTGAGAATATTATGATTTCTTTTGCTATTGGCATTGTTCCGGCGAATTGGGGCGGTGAGTCGCACAAATTTATAAAAAATTAGGACCTCGTGTTCATATTGGAGTTTGTTCTAATGACATGCAATTTTGTTACAGGTTTCCAAATTGGAACCGCCTTTTCTTTTTTCCTTTTTCTTTTTCCTTTGGACTTTTTCTTTGGACCTTTGTCTTCGGACATCTGCATTTCTTTATGGAGGGTTTGGACTTTTCGCCTCAAACCTGGATGTACCGCATGGGCTTAAACTGAAAACTTCGCCTGCTACGAGCTACAGCAGCGAGAATGCTGTGTTTACATATACTCGCCGAGGGATGCCGTGAGCTTACTTTAATTATATTTTAAATCTAAACTTCAAAATAACCTAAAAAATGCATTGGTGACATAAGATCATATTGACATAGGTTCAGATTGACCTAGCTTATAAAACTCTAATTTTAAATTTAAGGTTAGAAATACATTAGGAATGTATCCTTGCAACTATTTCTAAATGCACACTGGAGTGGACAATAAAACCTTAAACCTCACCGTTTGGTTTCATTTAGCTCACCTCCGGCAGATTAAAAGTTTCCAATCTCCGCTGATTATCCTAGGCATGTGTATCTCCAAGGCGCCCGAACTTTTATGGTAATGTACTTACAAACCAATTTTATTTATATTTCTTTTTAATAGGAGATACAGAGAAAATAAAAATACTTTTTTTTATTATTACAATACATATTATACATAGAAACACCCAGACAAATGCAAATATACATATTCATGCATACAAATATTTGCAACATGCTACACATATTGAATTAAGTCATTTTGTACCTACTTTTCTTCCTTTTCATATATATATATGAAAAGGAAGAAAAGTACGTACAATGTATATATATATATATATATATATATATACAGGGTGTTACAGAAAGGTGTGGTCATATTCGAGGGACGCATTACGTGTGATATAAATAAATTTTGCGCGGGAGTATAAACACCAATTTACTTTGTATCACGTAGATAAATAATTTTCTTTTTTATCGACCATGTGTAAGCTAGTGGAAATTGTCGACAAACGCACAACACTAAAAAACTAACCAGGGCTGCAGGAGCTGCAGCGCGCTGTTACAAATGAACTCTACGGTTTGAACCCGAGTAGGTTTACCAAACGATCGGATTTGATAGGCCCTGTCTCAATATCATCTTACTTACTTTGTACCTAAACAATTTTTTTTTTATATCGGGCAAAGAAATTCTGAAACAGCTTATAACTTGTTAAAATAGTATTAAAATAAAACAAAATTTACTTTAAGCAATAATAAAACATTTTTATGTTCCTGAAATCATCCATGCTAAATGTAAGACTTGTCTCAAAGATACCTTAGGTAAAGGTTAACCTACATTCAATACCAGGAGTCGTGGACTACCGAATTTTCAGCCACGCCCCTTAATATTAAACTAATTATAATTGGTTCCGTACCCAATTTTATTGAAATGTTATGCAAAAAATAAATTTTCGGTTTTTATTCAACTTCGGTGGCAGACAAGCACACGGCCCACCTGATGAGAAGTTAAATAGAACAAAATTCCAAGTTGTTGGGTAGGTACACGATAAATAGAGATGCTTGGTTGCGAATCTCCGCAGCGCAACTGCGCGAGAAGACGGCAGGACCTCTCCTCTCCCAAAATCCCGACCGAGGCAGGAAAGCCCCTGTAAAGGGTTGCTGGGTGACTCTTCAAGTGTGCCTGAGTAGCATAGGATACAGTGGAGAGCAGACAAAGCCTCAAAGGGCTGGTTGAGGAGCCGCCCCTTTCCAGGGTAAGATGAGGATACCGTACTTTTCCATACGGAATTAACATGGCAACAGGTTCGAAAACAGGGTTGTTTTCCTCTCGCATCCCCGCACGCTCTCGTCCTTCGAGACCAGCAGGAGGTTGGACAAGGCGGTATTTCCGCCCAATTGAGCAGTCCGACTAGGGAAGTACCTCCGCCCTACAGAATACCGCGGCCATAATAACTTTGTGTTGTGTTAGGGTAGCTAGAGCTCACTGGAGAATTCGTGCTGTCAGTAAGAAAACTAAAGGCATGTCCTGCTTTGTCTTCTACACTGACGGCACAGAAACTCTGTGATTACAGGGTCGGCAGCGCGAGTGCGTTCCCTCTGGTGTTACATACGTCCATAGGCCACGGTAACCAATTTTCATCAGGTGGGCCATGTGCTTGTCTGCCACCTAAGTGGTATAAAAAAAGCAGCATCCGCAACACTGTGATCGTTGCACGTTTGCCTTAGTTTGAGTTTCGTAGTTATTTATTATCGGATTTTTTTTGAGATTTGTTTGTTCGTTACGTTTGGGAAACCAGGTGTCATGATAATGCGCACAATGGCGCACAACATAAATAACGGCAGTGTACAAAAATGCACACAGAACTTACTAAGGTATATCATGTCGTACCCGGATAACATAACTCTAAGAGGTCCTTCATAAGTGTTCGTTAAAGTAACATTCGTTGCGGTACCCTAAAATATTTCATAATATTAAAATATCTTCTCTTTCACTCCAAATCGCCACGCCCTTTATTATGATTGGTTCCGTACCAATTTTTATTTAATACAAAACCTTTCTTAAAGCATAAAAAGGTATGGTAAAGTGAACAAAAATAATGTTCAAATACCAGGATAACATAAAATGTATGAGTCGTTTCTTCAAAATTTTTGAAACAAGATTTTACGGTACCCTAAAATAATTGATACGAAAAAACCATTTGTTATTTTTTTCCTATACCTAAATAGGGTGAGCTGACTAGTATTCGACCATGGTCACAATTTTATTATTTTCTGCATTCTTAGTATCGGATGTATTTCTACTGAATTACATACTCTTTTTTAATAACAATGTTGTTCAGTCAGTGGTCGTATGTTTGTTTGCCCACCCGTTATTGAATGATACGAAAATCACGGCGTCGAAAAAGTTGTCTCTTACATAACAACAGACAACGAGTAGATTGAATGGTAGCTGCGATTATTTTTTCAGAGTAAGTACACAACTCTGATTTTTATTTAATTTGAGCGCGATAGTCCATTCATTGTCCAACCCAAACTCAATGCGAGGGGGTTTCTGCACTTGAAAGAAGCACAAAGTCATAGTTGAAAAATCCAGATTTAAATATTAAAATAAAAATTTTAAATGGACGTAAACCTGTACCTCTACCCTAATTTCATAGGTAATACGTTCGGCCGCGGAGTCCTTTGATGAGACCGCGATGCGTGGCGGCGCTTTTGATACGGACAATCGGTGCCGCCAAGGACATAATATTTGGCGCCAAAGTGCGTAAAACAGTAGGCATCAATGTTGCCATAACTGATTTTATAAAATCTGTAGATGGTATGTTAAAAATAGTAGAAGCAGCGTAGATTTCAAATGAAAAAGTGGTAAATTTATTAGTAGATTAAAATGTATTTTTACGCGTTTATGCTTTTTAAAAGATAGAAGACGAAAACCGGTTCGTTTGTTTTGCGTCTTGTCATCCGCAGAGTAGGTAAGTCTTGTCATATGCAAAGAAAAATATCGTGACAATTTTATGTATTACTTATTACCTGATTCCTCAACTTTTTCTCCTCTTTCTCCTCTGGCTCTATCTCCTCTCGGTATGATTAAAACTTGTGATTTTCAGTAGAAAGGCTGACCTTAACCACTGAGCACGAAGCTATCATTTACTTTTAAGTTCACATTTTTAGCGCGAACAGATAGCAAAATGTACCTAGGCAATGTACTTTTTAGTAGAAATAGAATATTGTTCTGAACAAAGGGATTGATTTAACCATTAATTAGTTAACTGCAGGTTTTTCAGTCATATTTACCTTAAAAATGAAAGGAAGGTCAGTGGATTTTTCAAAATTCTACGTATTAAATTAGATAATTAGAATTAGATAGATTAATGGTTGGCAACATTCGTATGTACCTACTTGTGCCGACTTCTTTTCTGTAGGTTGTTTACATGTTTATTTGTAGACTAGTTGTTGTTCTGTTGTGCAGTGAAAATGTCGGTTTTTAGTAATAGCGAATATTAGATGATGCTTTGTGTTGGCGCAGCTGATGGTAGCTTGCGAAAAGCTCGTCGGCTGTACAGTGAGATATTTGTGGACGGAAGACTAGAGGGTGACCGTCGGCGGTTTCCCTCTTTGGAGTGTTTTAGGAAGATGGTGAACCACATAATTATACTAAGTATCGGGACTTCTCGCGAATTATATTTTGGAACTTACTATTTCTGCCGACGTTTCGGATGCGTTGCAGCACCCGTGGTCACGACTTGACTAGTCTTCGAGCGTCGAGATGTATGCGGGGAACATTTTTTGAGCGCCTACCCACCAACCACCTTCAACACACTGGAAGTTTTCGTGGCGACCTTCTACGACGCCCACTGCTTTAGACGATCGTATTCTCGAGCATTTTGAAGTAGACCCGAGTACGAGTAGGTACCCGGCGAGCTGGAACGGTTATCGGAGTGAAACCCGTTCATTTCAAGTGGGAAGTTCGCGCGTATTTAAAGATGCGTTTTGATCAGAGGATTGGGCGTGGCGGTGAAGTGAGAGTCGCTTGCCCGGCGAGGTCCCCGGATCTCACTCCGCTCGATTATTTTCTCTGAGGTTACGTGAAGAAAAAGTGTACAGTTCAGCATGTGACAGCAGAGAGAATATGGAAGCCCGAATATCAGAGATTTTCAGTAGCGTAACCCCAGATATGTTTCGAAGCGTGCGTGGTAGCATGTTACGGCATTGAGCAACGTGGTGGACATTTTGAGCCGTTGCGCGTTGCTATAATTTTTTAAACGTAGGTATGCCTTGGAGTTTCACGCATACTGTGGCGTCATAAACTCTTCATTCATGTGTACATGTACTCTTATGTTTTTGTGACCTACATAAGTGATAGTTTAAACTCCTTGTGTCGCGATCGTAAAGTGATAAATTAGTGCGTTCTTATGACTGTACCAGATCAGGTACATCACCGTTTCGCTGTAAGGAGAACAGGCCCCGGTAAGTGATAGTCAAAATATCTCTGATGTAACCTATCTCTAACTATACCTACGCTTGGTAGGCCGGCTACCAGGCGCACAGCTGAGATTAGAGATTTTGCAGAGGTTATTGGACTCAATTGAACTTATCGCGAAAGAACAAAATACAATAGTGTTGTGACCTACCGCTTTTGCTAAATATCGAAAATTTTAACGAGTTTAACAATTTTGTAAGACGACTAACGATGTCATCACTTTATTACTATTTGTACATTGGCCGGTGCATATCGACTGGTTATCAGGCATGTGTAACGACCCTTAAATATGACCACACCTTTCTGTAACACCCTGTATATATATATATATAAATCTTGAAGGACATGTTGCGTCCTACATGGCGTTATTTACCGATGATGCCGCGTCCGACTGACTTTGTGCGTCCGAAATACGGACGCAAGATTAACCGACCCTCATTTTCAGCCCAAATGTTCCTTATGATCAATAGAATGCTAGGGCGAAAAATTGGCATGGACGTAATTCCATCACTACAACGCCTTTTAGGGTATAATATAGTTCGGCCGTCGCCCGACTGAAATTTGGAGGGCACTAGTGTTCAGCGTATACTTTACCACGTATACTTTGAGTTCAGTTCACCGATCTTAATGTGTCCATTGAATATCGTACTTAATTTGTAAAGTTTTTATCATGTTTTCGTGACAACAATCTTGCGTCTCTTAAATATCCTTAAACGGGCACTAGGTACGGTGTCTGAGGGGTCTATTCAGGGTTCACGAGTGACGGCGGGGCGGGCGGCGGGCTTCAGCGCGCTCGCGTGCCGAAGTTTTTAAACAAACAGACATGTGCGGGCCGTGATGTAAGTTTGTCACCAAAGTGAAAGCTTTAAAAATGGTTATTTATTTGATCTATTATTACCTATAGATAGATTTTTTTTAATCTTCAGTTGTTATTGAGGATTGAGGTCTTAGTCATAGCGTGACTATGTCGCCCTCATTGGAATTGTTGAATACATGGTGTTCAATCAATGATCTATACAGCAAATCTTAGCTAAGGAATACAATTTTTTCGGCTCCTCAGAAGTTGGACTAGCGACGATACTGTTACATAGGCCCATATTGTTATTACCGTTACCATATTGTTACGACAGACGTCGATATCTCGAAAACTAATAACCGGATCTTCAGGAAATAAAAACGCATTGTTAGTGACGAGGTACTCTACCGATTGGCATAGAAAAATCTAGAATTGTCAACACAAAGTCACAACCTACCTACGAGTACCTACTCTTTTGAATAAATGAAAACAATAGGTCAATATCGAGAATGAACTCGAAAGTTCAGTGACGGCGGCAAACTTTAAAAGAGAGTGGATAGTTATCGCTCGCGTATTTTCTAGATGATTCGACCCTCCTAATTGAGAGGTATATGAACACGCTCGCATAGCGACACCATTCATTCTGTCTTTGAGATCGCTAACAAACACAGCGAGCTTAAGCAACCGAAGAAGATTATATCTGTGACCTGAGCAACGACTGTGGACTACTGTGAACTACTGAGCGACTGGAACTGTTGAAGAGTACTGTGTGCACTAGTGATTTAATTGTCTAGTTTGTGGTGAGCTAATAAATTCCTTCGTTGCGTACACGGCATTTATTTGTACCCTGTGCACGTAACAATATAATTGCTTTCTTTGAGCCTCATTCCGGACACACTTCATCAAAATGTAATTGATTGACGTTACATAAGCTACAGTTAGGCGAGCCCAACTTATCCTTTAAAGATAGACTGTAGGCACTTGAGGTGGAAACGATCCAGAGTACGTTTGTGGTGCCGATACACACACCACATCTCAGAGGAATATAAGAGGTTTGACAGCACAACTGCCATGTAAACAGATATTTTGGTGGCCAGCTTAAGGTCATTTGAGCAGAAAACCTTGGAATGCAGCTTCCCAAATATCGCAGCTGCGGCATAGATCCTGCTGCCGATCTCATCATCAAGGTCACACTTGGATGTTATAGTGCTCCCCAGATAGCAAAACTGGTCAACCTGCTTGAGCATGTCCTGACCTAGCTGTATAGACAGTGTCTCGTGACCATGTGTGTCCAGAGACATCACCTCCGTCTTCTTGACACTGATTTTAAGGCCGGACTTGCAGCAAGCTTGGTGACAACTGGACATTAGCTGTTGCAGGCCATCAGGGGATTCTGCCACAAAGCATAAGCATACATGATTTCTGTAATCATTGTATGGGGAGACCTTAATGCGCGCCTTAAGTCTGGCCAAATTGAAAAGACCATCCTCCGCCATCTGTGCGGAAGCGGATGCGTACTCCCTCAGAAAGAGTTCGTAAAACATCACTGACTATTACTGCAAAGTACTTGGCGAACAGTGTGGGCGCTAGAACACACCCTTGTTTCACCCCACAGGTAACGAGTAAGAAATTTGATTGTTCACCATCGACACCGACGCAGCATTGCATGTCGTTATGCAGGAGTCTAAGAAGTCTCACAAACTTCTCCGTGTACCCTAGCTTCCCAAGCATCATCCAGAGAGCTTCCCGAGGCACACTGTCGAATGCCTTCTCCAGGTCAACACAGCGGAGATAAAGCGGACGACCCTGTTCTCTGCTATTTTCTTGCAGTTGACGCACAAAAAAGATTGCTTCAGAGGTGGTTCGTTCAGGTCGGAAGCGAAACTGGGTTTCTGGCAGTATCTTTTCAGACAGAGCTTTTAAGCGGTTTAAAAGGACTCTGGCCAAGGCCTTTCCCAGGGCTGACAAAAGCGAAATACCGCGGTTAGAGTTGCAGTCGGAACGGTCACCCTTGTTTTTGTAGAGGGTTTTTTTAAATTTTTTATACCACTTAGTTGGCAGACAAGCACACGGCCCACCTGATGGGAAGCGGTTACCGTGGCCTATGGACGTATGCAACACCAGGGGTGTCACACTCGCGCTGCCGACCATAGGGAAACCTTCTGATGCCCCTCTTGAAGAACTCCATATTGCTATTAAGCACCATCGCCGGTATGCCGTCCGGCCTACTCGACTTCCGAACATCTAGGGACTTAAGCTCGTGCCGGACCACCCGTTGTGTGATTTTAATTTAGGTCATCGAAACACCACAGCTGGGGATGATGGGTACGGCGTTCCCGTCGTTCATAGTCGAGTTTGACGCAAAGAGATGACCCAAAAGATCGGCCTTCTCCTTAGCGCCATGGGCCAGACTACCGTCGGATTTTTGCAGCGGCGGAAGGCAAGCCTGGCAGAAGTTTCCCTCAGCAGCTTTAGCGAGCGACCAAAATGCACGACAGCCAGATGGGTAGCGCGCAAGCAAAACTCAAACTTTGCTCTAGACGTTGCCTTTTTACTGGACCTTGAAGCAGCATTCAACTTCCGCTTCACCTCAGCGATGTTCGGATCCTTATTGGCAAGAGCCGTGGTCCAAGCCTTGTATGCAGATTGCTTGCGGTCTCTAGCTTCCCTGCAAGGCCTATTAAACCACGGGCGTTTGCTCGCTCCTGTCGCGACCCAGCGGTTGGGGACGTAACATTCCATACCCACTAGAATCGCGTCAGCGACTGCTGTTGCACAGGAGCTTGGATCATCAGAAGAGAAGTAAAGCTGCCTCCACGGGTACGACGCGAAGAATTCTCGCAGTCCGTCCCAGTCTGCCGACTTGTAGTGCCACACATGCCGCCACTGAGGTGGCCGCGGTGGTTCAGGCCGCGCGAGTGACACTTGCGCTCGGACGAGGCTGTGGTCCGAATTACCGAGAGGTGCTTCCACCCTTAAGGGTATTCATCCGGGCGCGTAGTCAGCAGAAGGTCCAGTATAGAGCTTCTGTGGGTCTCAATTTCTGGTGTTCTAGTGATAGAATGCACCAGTTGAGAGAGCCCATAAGTTAGAGCGAAGTCGTGAGCAGCCCTTCCCGCAAAATCAGTCCTAGGAGACCCCAGCCACATACAACCAGAGCCCACAGACAAGTTGGGGTTGTGTGACTGGCTGGCGCGATGGGCGGAAGGGCCCCCGGTCCCCTCTCAGATACTGAAGCCAGGTCCACTCCGGTCTCCTCCTCCGGCATGGCTACAGCACCGGGAACTTTACACAGGCTGCTGGTTCAGCCTCCTGAGGCGGAGATTAAGTAATCCCCAGGTTCGGAAACCGTACAGCCTGCGGGCGGCTAGCGGATAACCGTTTCACCGAGTCTCCCTGACCACCGCGCCAACATTCCACGCCCCCACCAGTCAGTGGGGTCAATTTAAGCCTTTGGTCTTCCTGCTGACAGCACAGAACCTCTCCAGTGGGCTCTGGCTACCCTACTCACCGCCGGGAACACAACACAAGGTTATTATAACCGGGGTATTCTGTAGGGCGGAGGTACTTTCCCAGATGGACTGCTCAATTTTGGACGGGAGATACCGTCATGTCCTTCCTCCAAATAAAAATACAAATAAAGGTACAAATGCGAGACACTTTAAAGTCATCCGGGACTCGCTCTTCCTCCCACATACGAGCAAAAAGTTTCCAAACCAACATCTACAACTCCCCGCCGCCGTATTATAACAGCTCTCCCGGTATAAGGTCAATACCAACCGCTCGCTTCTGTTGCTGCCTGATAGCAGAGACAACCTCATCATATGACAGGGTCTCATCCAGCTCAATGGGAAGAGGGAGTTGAGGTATTAGACTCACATTTTGTAAATCAGATGATCGATCTACGTTGGACTTGGACTTGACCAGTATCTCTCTGCCTGACAAGTATAATCAATCAAGTGCCAGTGTTTCGGATCGAGGATGCATCCACGTTGTCTTGTGCTTAGCGGCAAGTCTGAACATAGTGTTCGATATTGCAAGCTCAAAATGAGCACAAAGACTGAGTAGCAACTGACCATTGCTGTTCATGTTGCCGACTCCGTGTCTACCCAAGACTCCAGGCCAAGCCTCATTGTCCCGTCCAACTCTGGCATTGAAATTGCCTAGCAATATAACCTGCTCTCTGGCGTTTATGCTGTCAAGGCATTGAGATAGTTCCTCGTAGAATTTATCTTTGATGTCATCAGCCTTGTCTAGCGTAGGGGCATAGACACTGATGACATTAAGGTAATTGTCTTTGTCCGTGAAGGCGCAGTGTGGTAACGCGGTCTGAAGAATGCATAGGGTGCTCCTCAAGTCGCTTGGCTATGTGATTCTTGATGGCAAACCCTACGCCTGAACGTCGCGGTTCGGAAGCTGTGGTACCTTTCCAAAAGAAAGTATAGCCGCCACCTTCTTCTATCAGCTCTCCTTCATCGGCAAGGCAATCCACGTTATATCGATGAAGTTCCCGAGCTACTATGGCAGTTTTGCGTTCAGGGCAGGCGTTGCCATCGCGATCAACAAGCGTTCTCACGTTCCACGCGCCGAATGTCATTATAGGTATTGTCATTTTTGTATGCTAACTATTAGTTATTTAATATCTGTACCTGGAGTCTTTATAAGCCCTTATATAGATGGAAGCCTTTTGGCTGATAAGCTGGATACAATAATTCAAAAACAGTATTCGGAACCAATCTGAATTCAATAGTAGATAGATGTCATGTAGTTATTAAATCATTATGATATATGCAGAGCATTATACGGAATTGATTTCAACATGCAGTTGGATGGAGGCGGGAATGTGCATGCAGTGTTTTGAACGTATACGGAGATATTCAGTGTGCAAGAAAGATTTAAGAGTGAACGGACGAACTAATTCAGTTATACGGAACCAATCTCAATTCAATAGTAGATGGATGTAATTTAGTTATTATAATCATTATGATATATGCAGAGCATTATACGGAATTGATTTAAACATACATTCGGATGGAGGCAGGAATGTGCATGCAGTGTTTAGTAGGTATACGCAGGTATTCAGTGTGCAAGAAAGATTGAAGAGTGAACGGACGTACAAATTCAGCTAGAAATATTTAATTTGAATATCACCATTTAACGTTTAAATGAAATTTGACGTCGACTACTGATATGATACTGATTAAAACATCTTACATACGCATTGAAAACATTAAAAATCTCACTACATTCAGTGGACGCCGCCGGGTGGTAGTTTGTAAAGACGAAAGAAGTCCTTCGCGATTTATATATATATATATATGTCTACGACACATTCACTCATCGTCATTAATAGTTACTTACGTTCATTTTTAACGCATTCATTCACTCCATTCAAGATGCATGGCGATCACTTGTAGATTGTTTAAGTTGAAATATTATTCATTACAAATTAATAAGTCACACTATTTGTTTCTTTCGTATATAAAACTACATTGTTTTTAACCCTATTGCATCGTTATAAACAAAGCTGGCGACCGTGACAGGACCTGCATCAAATCGGAGCTAACAGCCTCTCAGTTTTTCTGCATCAAGGACACTTGAAGGGCGTCGTCGACACCGGACGATCTAATTTAATTTACAAGTAACGGGCCGTGTTGAGAATCCAAGATCACCGTGCCTGAAGTCCTACTACCTGGGTCGAGGAACGTTGCCTTCGTCAATACATTCTAAGAACTGCTGGGACCGCGGAAGTCCGATCGAGCAAGTCCACCGAGCAAGTCCACCTATCTACGTGCTGCTGCCTACCATTGGATTGCAAAGGATTAGTTGGCTGCCTACTTAAAGTGAGCTCGTTCCATACTACTTATATACCCATTATGTTGTTATATCCTTCAATCTGTGCATTTAGCGGACTTAGTTTCTCAGGTCAGGTGAAATTCTTCCGTTTCGATTTGTGTCTATTTTGCCTTAATTAACCTTTAGAGGTCTTAATTTCCAGAGGATAAACCACGCACAAATTCGTCTAATAAATTTCACTTAATCAGATACCCGCCGCCATTATAAATTATTATATTATAAATCTATGCACTTTGAACTTCTTAATAATTCCCTTGTTTATTCCAACCAAGCAATTTTAATTACACTATCCCACTATTATCGATTCTTTACCACATTTATCACTAAATTGAGTATTCAAATCTCTTATACAATTATTATTTCTCGAGTTTCGAAGTAATAAACTAATAAACCGTCGTCGCTTCGTCATACGATTGATTAATTGTTGTTTCCAGTGTACTAAGACGCACGGATTAACCTGTTTCAGAGATCGTGCGTTGTTATTTGTAACACGGCATCGCATGCGCATCGCTGTTACCTGACTGCCGGAGCGTCCCACCGGCCTATCTCACCATTGCATTGCAATCTACGTCGGCCGCGAGCATCAGCTGATCAACAAAGCGAGGAGCGTATCGTATGCTATATCTAAATATATCTATTTCATTATCTATTAGCATCTGTTTGTGTTAGCTCATTACGAGTTTATTACAATGTCCGAGACTTCAAAGTTAAAGGAATTGATAATCAAACGCGGTTCTATTAGAGGGCGCGTTACGAAATTTAAGTTAAGTCTCGACAGTTTAGCTTTAGTAGAATCCATTCCAGAACTAGAAGTACATAAGCTCGCATTGAAGTTATCCAAATTTGAGACATTATTCGTTGAATTTGACGAGGTGCAGAATCTAATAGAAATTAATAACGAAGTGAACCAAAGTGGCGAGTTAGTTACTAGGGATTTAATAGAAAACGATTTCTACCATTGTATTGCGACGGCCCAAAACTTAATTAAGAAACATTCTATAGTTGAGGATAATGAGAATAAATCTCAAAATAAATCTTCTATGGCTACGTGTCATCATAATGATCATAGTTGTAATACGTTGGGGTTTAAATTACCGGTGATTAAAATTCCAAACTTCGACGGTACATATTTTAAGTGGCTAGAATTTAAGGAAACATTTGTCTCGCTAGTTCACAATAATAACAAGATCGAAAGCATTCATAAATATCACTACTTGCAATCTTATTTAGAGGGAGAAGCCGCTCGGGTGATTGCTAATTTGGAAGTTTCTCATAATAATTATTCCGAAGCATGGAAACTTTTATGCGAACGTTACGACAACAAGCGTCAATTGATAAACAACCACCTTAAATCTTTGTTCAATTTCAATTCTATTCAAGAAAGTGACAAGTCTTTGAGATACGTAATTGACCACGTCTCTAAAAACCTTCGGGCACTTAATTCACTAGGGTTACCTACGGACAAATGGGACGTTTTAATTATATACATTATTGCTGGTAAATTAAGTTCTAGTACTTATTTCAAATGGGAAGAACATATCAACAGTTTGAATGACATGCCTGCACTTAATGATTTCTTCAGTTTCCTTAAATGTCGCGCTGACGTATTGGAGACCGTTTACCGTCATAAACATGACACTCAAGATAATAAACAAAGGCAATCATTTAGTAATCAGAACAAACATAACAGTTCTAAGTCTTTAGTGGCTGTGCCAAACGAAAGCAACACTTCTTCTCCTAAAACACAAGAATGTTTATTTTGTAAGAATGGCCATCGCCTGTATGAGTGTCCATCTTTCAAGTCTAGCTCATTAGAGGAGAAGATAGCATTTGTTTCGTCTAACAAATTATGTGAGAATTGTTTGAGATCCGGTCATGTAGTTAAACGTTGTCGCCTCTCAGCGACATGTCGTCATTGTAAGTTACGGCATAATTCTCTTCTTCATAAATCAGAACAAGAAAATTCTAATTCAGTTAATTCTATTAGCATGTCCTCCACTTGTTCTCCTGAAGTACTTTTGTGTACTGCTCGAGTAAAGGTTACCAACCCTGCCACAAACGAAACCATGATAGTGCGAGCTTTGCTCGACAGCGGGAGTCAGTCAACAATTATTACACAGGCCGTGAAGCGCCATCTAAACCTGATTCCTCAGCCATCGAACACTACCATAGTAGGTATTGGCAACACCAAGTTAAATATTAACACAGAACGCTGTATTCTACGCATTCATTCTGAGACAAGTTCCTTTAGTGTGACAGTTTCATGTTTAATTTTGCCGCAAATAACCGGCAACTTACCTAAATCAAAATTTGATTTAAAACAATTAAATATTCAAGGATTTCAGTTAGCAGATCCCTCTTTAAATGAACCATCCCCAGTCAATATTTTGATCGGTGCTGACTTATTTTGGGATATTATTAGTGCCCAGCAGCATTCGTTAGGACATGGTTTTCCTAAGCTTCAGGCGTCAAAGTTAGGATGGCTCGTTACGGGTTCATTGCCTTGTTTTAATAAAAACAAAACTGATTCAGTTATGTGTAATTTTGTCTCAAAAGACGCTTCTAGTAGCATACACGATGACTTGTCTAAGTTCTGGGAACTTGAGAACTTTCCTCAAAAAAGGCCCCCGAGTAGTGAAGAAAAATTGTGTGAGCAACATTATCTCGCCAACACTACTCGCACTAGTAATGGTCAATTCTGTGTAGGGTTGCCACTGCGTGATAGCATAGATTGTTTAGGCAATTCCTACAATTTAGCCAAAAAGAGGTTTTTCAATTTAGAGGCTCGTTTCCGAAAACAACCAGAATTAAAACAAATTTATTGTCAATTCATAAACGAATATGAAGCATTAGGTCACCTATCCGAATCGCCAGAGTCTAGACCATTAAATGCCTATTTCTTGCCCCACCACCCAGTGATACGGGAACAAAGCGAGTCGACTAAGTTACGCGTTGTGTTTGACGCCTCGGCTCGCACTTCTTCTGGTGTTTCTGTAAACAACTTACAAATGGTGGGACCAGTAGTGCAAGACCCATTGTTTAATATATTAATTCGTTTCAGACAGCATAAGCATGTTCTGACAGGAGACATAGAGAAAATGTTTCGCTCAGTGCTTCTCAGAGAGTCTGATCGCAATCTTCAACTTATACTGTGGCGTGATAGTGAGGATAAGCCTTTAAGGACACTTCGTTTAAACACTGTTACTTACGGTTTCGCTAGTGCTTCCTTTCTTACTACTCGTTCTCTTTGGCAGATAGGTGAAGAATGTTCAGATCAGAAGATCAAGACTATAATTCAAAGTGATCTATATTGTGATGATCTACTTACCGGTGCAAGCAGTGAGGAGGAGTTACGTCACATTCTTCTTTCAGTCTCTTCCGAGTTAGCAAAGGGATGTTTTCATCTGCGCAAATATCGGTCGAACTTACCCGAGTTACTCGCTGACTCCGTTGACCTAGAAAGTGGTAATCTCATGATCAGTAATGCAACTAGCACGCTAGGTATAGGTTGGACGCCGCTTTCTGATGAATTTCACTTTCAGCATAATGTTTCGGTATCTGAAAATATCACAAAGAGAATTATACTTTCCTCAACATTTAAAATATTCGATCCTCTTGGTCTTCTGTCTATTTTCACAATAAAACCTAAAATAATACTTCAGGAGTTATGGAGTCTTAAAATTGGCTGGGATGAACCTGTTCCTTCAGAAGTAAGGACTTCCTGGTTAAACTTTTCCAGTAAATCCTCATGCTTGTCTTCTTTAAAGATTCCTAGGTGTATTTTAATTGATAACGCATCTTATGTACAAATACATTGTTTCTGTGACGCTTCACAGCGGGCCTTCGGCAGCTGTATTTATCTGAGGTCTGTTTCTACTAGCGGTGTACAAGTCAGCCTGGTATGTGCAAAATCGCGGGTTGCACCTATCAAACCCACGACAATACCACGGCTCGAACTCTGCGCTGCTCTATTAGGAGCCCAGCTAACTGCTACGGTTTTAGCCGCATTACGTTGCCCTATTGAGCGTCAAGTGTATTGGACAGACTCTAAAGTTGTGTTAGGATGGCTCAACTCTAATAAAACCAAGACGTTTGTTGCTCATAGAGTAGCCACTATAAATGAGTTAACAAATCCTACAGACTGGCGTTATGTTCCCACTTCTGTCAACCCGGCCGACCTAGTCTCGCGTGGCGTTGATCCCGACCAGGTAAATCTGTCCATATGGTGGAACGGCCCATCGTTCCTGTTAGAATCCGAAGATTCCTGGCCCACCTGTAACGCGGATTCTATAGAATTGCCAGAGCTGAAGACCCATCATACTTTAGGGGGTGAGGACGCATCTCCCATGCCAGACTTGTCTGTAGGTTTAGCAAAATATTCTCATTTAACTACTCTTATTCGGGTTCTAGCTAGAGTTTTAAGGTTCATCAATAATTGTAGGTCAGACGAAGAATCGAACAGATTGCGAGGTCCACTTCAAGTTTCCGAATTAGAAAACGCCCACAGCGTCGCTATAAAGTTAACCCAGAAAGATTCCTTTCCTATAGAATTAGAACAGCTAGGAAAAGGTAAATCTTTAAATTCTAAAGCCGCACTCTCTTCTCTTAATCCATTTTTAGATGAAAATGGAATTTTAAGAGTCGGCGGGCGCATTGAGTCATCTGGTTATCAGTATGACAAACGTCATCCAATTTTATTGCATGCAAGTCATTTTTTGACAAAATTAATCTTCAAGCAGGAGCACCTACGCTTGTTGCACGCCGGTCCTCAGCATCTCCTAGCATCTATAAGAGAACGCTATTGGCCTATAGGAGGCAGGGCTCTAGCTAGACGTGCAGCACGCGAATGCGTAATCTGTCGTCGTTTCAATGCTCGTACTATGGACACTATCATGGGAAACTTACCTGCAGATCGCGTTGAAGCTGACTTCCCCTTCTCCACAATAGGCACCGACTTTGCCGGTCCATTTCTTATAACAGACCGGAAGGGACGCGGTGGTAAAATAACTAAAAGTTATCTTTGTATTTTTGTTTGCTTTCGTTACAAATGCGTTCATTTAGAGTTAGTCAGTGACTTATCAATGGAGGCATTTTTGCTAACATTGAAACGATTCATAGCTCGTAGGGGTAAACCAAGGGTCATCTACTGCGACAATGGTAGAAATTTCGTTGCAGCAGCAAAAGAAATAAATTCTTTCCTCGAGTCTAATAGCGATTCCATTAAAAACTCTGCATCTCGCGAAGGCATTGAATTCCGCTTTTCACCAGCATACGCTCCTCACTTTGGTGGTCTATGGGAAGCCGGAGTCAAGTCAGCAAAATTCCATTTATACAGAGTCCTAAAAAATATTCACTTAACTTTCGAGGAATTGAGTTCGTTATTTGCCCACATTGAAGCGATTCTTAACAGCCGCCCTTTATGTCCTTTAAGTCCTTCTCCACAAGACCTATCTCCGCTCACCCCGGGCCACTTTATAATTGGTAGGCCACTAACGTCTTTGCCGTCGCCGTTCCTGCTGGACTATAGCACAAACCGTCTTGACCGTTTTCAGCGATTGGAGCAAGCTCGTCAACACTTTTGGCAGCGATGGTCGACAGAATACGTCACGGAGCTACAGCAACGCACAAAATGGAAGGTGCGGTGTCGAGAACTGAAGGTAGACGACCTAGTCCTCATCAAGGATGATAGAACTCCTCCACTATGCTGGCGCCTTGGAAGAGTCTCGAAGTTATTTCCCGGCGATGACGGTGTGCCTCGAGTCGCTGATGTATACACCTCACAAGGGACCGTAAGGAGAGCCATCAACAGATTGTGTTTGCTGCCTTCACCAGATGACTACACCGACATAAAATCTTGAAAGCTTCCTCTAGAACTTTCAAGGCCCCCGAGGATGTCTACGACACATTCACTCATCGTCATTAATAGTTACTTACGTTCATTTTTAACGCATTCATTCACTCCATTCAAGATGCATGGCGATCACTTGTAGATTGTTTAAGTTGAAATATTATTCATTACAAATTAATAAGTCACACTATTTGTTTCTTTCGTATATAAAACTACATTGTTTTTAACCCTATTGCATCGTTATAAACAATATATATATATATATATATATATATATATATATATATATATATATATATATTTATATATATATATATATAAATCTTGAAGGACATATTGCGTCCTACATGGCGTTATTTACCGATGATGCCGCGTCCGACTGACTTTGTGCGTCCGAAATACGGACGCAAGATTAACCGACCCTCATTTTCAGCCCAAATGTTCCTTATGATCAATAGAATGCTAGGGCGAAAAATTGGCATGGACGTAATTCCATCACTACAACGCCTGTTCGGATGATTAGATACGTATCTATAGATTCATATAACTATGCATGTCATTCAGATCGTTGGTTTACTTAAGTAGTGTAAATAAATCCATTGAAGCTAACACACGTCTCTTTTACTGCATTTTCTGTAGCAAAGTAAAATCAACCTTATTACACTCATCATATGGTCCAAACGAACCGGATTAGTAAATTGTTGCAAAAAATACGTCGGCCACTCGAAGACAAAAGAACTGCATTCCTGCGTGATAAGAACCGGGCGCATAATAGCCGAGATTGAAAAGTTTTATAAAATTACAAATTAACGACTACGATATTATCAGATGAACTTCGTGATTTTTGGGTCAAAATATATAGTTTAAAGGTTACTTTTTACGAAAATGAGTACCACAAGTACCCAGTTACTGGATGTTTTGGAAGAAATTGCTGGGAAAATGCAAAGAGCGCAAGTAAACTTGAAAAAATGTCCTAAAGCAAGATTAACAAAGGGATACATTGAAACTAGGTTGCAATGCATTGAAGAATACTGGCAGTCCTTTAAAAGTACGCATCAAGAACTTGTGAAGTGTACACCGAAAGAACAACGTACGAACATTCCATATTTTGTAAACGAAGATTACTACGTGATTGAAGATTTGTACATTTGTTTACACGGTGATTTAAAGGATATGCTATCTGCATTGGCAATAAGAACTAAAGATACCGTGAGTACTATCCCGACTGAAGTTATACTACCTAAAATTCATCTTCCCGTGTTTAATGGTAAATACGAAGATTGGCCTACTTATCATGATTTGTTTATATCACTAGTCCATACGAATAAGTCGTTGAGTATGGTACAGAAATTACAATATTTGAAATCAAGTATCACGGGTGAAGCTGAAACTTTGTTAAAAAACGTGAAAATTACTGAAAGCAATTACGAGCAAGCATGGGACATATTGAAGCACCGCTTTGGGAATAAGCGAGTTATTGTAAAAAACCCTTTTCAAACGACTTACCGAACAGAAAGTATTTAAGACACCGACAGCAAGCCAGATAAAATCCTTACTAGACACTACCACAGAATGTTTACATAGTCTACGAAATCTGGACATATCTACCGAGACTTGGGACCCCATCAGTATATTTTTGGTAGTTCAAAAATTAGATACTGAGACCCATAAGGATTGGGAGGAGCATTCATACACTCAGGAGTCTGATAAACTGCCTACCTGGAATGAATTCGTTATATTTTTGGAGTGCAAGTTTCGTACGTTGGAGTCGACTACACCTACTAGTTCTACAGCCGTCACAAGGGAAAAGGCTACCAAGGAGAAGCTCTGTCATGTTTCTGCGACCGCACCTGTGAAGACGTGTATGATGTGCAAAAAAGATCACAAGCTTTGCCATTGTAAAGTTTTTATAAAGCTTCAACCTATAGAGAGAAGTGAGTTTGTACGAAATAATCGCCTGTGCTACAATTGTCTGATACCCGGGCACACCACCTGGAAGTGTCGAGTACCTGTTCATTGCCGCGTATGTAAACGACGTCACCACTCGCTGCTACACGAGTCTAGAAGTACCAAGCAATCAGACAATTCACAAACTCAAGACAGCCATGTCGAAGGTAAAGAGAAGGAGAAGAAAGATGAGGTCTCAGACGTTGCAATATCCTCACACTTTGCAGCAAAGAAGTCTACAGCCTTGCTGGCAACGGCATTGGTTTATGTAAGAGATAGTAATGGATTGACTACAGTATTGCGCGCCTTAATTGATCAAGGATCTCATGAAAGTTTCATTAGTCAAAGAGCAGCACAGAAGTTAAAGGTGAAACGAAAGTCAAGCAAGGGTACAGTTACAGCAGTTGGAGGGATACAAACACAGATAAATCACGTTATTGAGTTTGATCTTTTTTCAAGATGTGATGAAGATTTCAACATATTCATGAAGGCATATGTAATACCCACCAAGATAACCTCCAACTTGCCTCCAAGACATTTCACTTACAATATCGAAGCCTGGCCACATTTGCAAGGACTCACCCTGGCCGATCCAAGTTACAATACACCAGGGCGAGTAGATCTTTTGTTAGGTGTCAAGGTATATGACACAATATTAAGAGATGGTCTGGTTAAAGGTCCCCTAGGCTCCCCAACTGCTCAAAACACAAGCCTAGGATGGATTCTTTTTGGAAAGGTGGAAGAAAGCACTTCCTCAGAAGACATTACTGTTATGCATCATCATATGAATATAGAAGATATGTTGAAATCCTTTTGGGAAGTAGAAGAAGACAGTAAGAATAAACTAACACAAGATGAAGAATTATGTGAGAAAATATATAAAGAAACATATACAAGAAATTCTGAAGGAAGATACGTGGTAAAATTACCATTTAAGGCTGAAAATCCTAAATCACCTGAAGGGTATACAAGGGATATAGCACTAAGAAGATACATGCAACTTGAACGACGTTTAGAAAATGACCAAAACTTAAGGACAGAATACACGAGAGTAATGAAGGAGTATATTGATTTGAATCACATGGAAGAAGTTCCACCACATGAAATAGAAAACCCTGCAGTATACTTACCTCATCATCCAGTCCTTAAGGAGAGTAGTGAAACCACGAAGGTGAGAGTGGTGTTCAACACATCGTCTAAGGGTTGTAATAATATATCTCTGAATGAAGAATTACTTATAGGACCCCAATTGCAGGAAGATATGAGATATTTAGTAATGAAATGGAGAATGAAGCCTATTTATTTCGGAGCAGACATCGAAAAGATGTATCGGATGATATTAGTAACAAAGGTGGATACAGATTATCAGCGTATACTCTGGCGACATGATGTCAATGAACCAATTAAAGACTACCGCCTATTAAGAGTCACCTTTGGTACTGCTCCAGCACCGTACCTAGCCTTTAAGACTCTCCACCAGTTAGCAGAAGACGAAGGCTCAGATTACCCATCTGCAGCTGCAATAATCAAAGAAGACTTTTTCATGGATGATATGCTTTCTGGTGAAGATACGGTGGAGAAAGCTATAGAGTTGGCAAAAAATGTCAGCGATATTTTACAAAAGGGAGGCTTCACGCTGCAGAAGTGGTCGTCAAACAGCGTAGAATTTCTGAAACAATTCGATTCATCACATCGTAGTAAGCAAGTTGCAATAAATATGAAGTTGCACGGTACAGTTCGAACACTTGGTTTATTCTGGAACATGGGAAAGGATACAATACATTACCATTTAGATTATACACTGAAAATGGAAGCGATCACTAAGAGGAAGATATTGGCTGACATACATCGCCTATTTGACCCACTGGGATGGCTGGCTCCTGCTATTGTACCTGCAAAGATGTTGATTCAGAAGTTGTGGTTAAATCATAGTGCTTGGGATGATGAAATAGGTCCTGAAACAGAAAAGGAGTGGATTAGTATACGACAAAGCTTTACACATTTGAAGGATATAGAAATACAAAGATGGCTGCAATGTTCAAGCAAAGACATTAAAAGCGTTACTGTTCATGGATACTGTGACGTTTCTAACAAAGCATATGGAGCAGTTGCTTACCTGAGAGTACTGGGAGATGATCTTCAGTACAAAACGTCCATAATTGCTGCAAAATCAAGAGTAGCACCTGTAAAACCGATGTCACTGCCACGACTTGATCTGTGTGGTGCTGTACTTCTTGCAAAATTATTGAAACAGATAAGCGAAGCAATGCGAATTCCTACCAGTCAAATATACTCGTGGACAGATTCCACAATAGTTCTATCCTGGTTGCAAGGAGATCCTACTAGATGGCAGACCTTTGTGAGGAACAGAGTCATTACAATTATCGATAATATCGGCAGTAATTGGTTTCACGTGGATTCAAAGAATAACCCTGCTGACGTTGTATCACGAGGTATGCTGCTACCAGAGTTAAAGAAGTGTCAATTATGGTGGGAAGGGCCAGAATGGCTGAAACAAGAAGAAATAGCATTTAAAAATATAAATACAACAACAGATTTGGAAATAAAACGGAATATAAGTGTGAACGTCGTAACAAATCAGATTATGGAAGAGAAACCGTGGTCTACCCGCTTTGAGGTCTGTGACACGCTGATTGAGTTGATGGGAGCTGTGACATACTGCAGACAATACTTAAACCTGAAAAAAGAAAGAACACAAATTAATTTGACAACAGAAGAGCTACAACTTTCATTACATAAATGTATACAGATAGCACAAAGAGAGTGTTTTGAAGAGGACTTAGAAGACTTAAGAAATAAAGGAAGGGTTAAGAACATAAGTCGACTGAAGTCTCTCAACCCATATTTAGATCGAAATTATATACTCAGGGTGGGCGGAAGAATTCAACATTCCTGTTTAAGCGATGATATAAAACACCCTATAATTCTAAGTGATAAAGGATACTTGACGAAATTAATTGTTGCTGATGCACATATCGCAACATTACATGGAGGCGTACAATTAATGATTAATTACATTCGATCTAAATATTGGATATTAAAATGTAAGCTATTAGTAAAAACTGAAATACACAAATGTCTAATCTGTGCTAAACAGCGTGCAAGTGTCAGAACCCAGTTAATGGGAGACTTACCTAAGGAAAGAGTAACACCTGCTCGTCCTTTTTTACATTGTGGTGTCGATTTTGCTGGCCCGTACAACATTCTCATGTCCAGAGGAAGAGGTGCTAAAACTATTAAAGGTTATATCGCCTTATTTATATGTATGTCAACAAAGGCCGTACATCTGGAGCTGGTTGGAGACTTGACATCAGAAGCCTTTAGTGGAGCCTTTCGGCGGTTCGTTGCACGTCGAGGAAGATGCGCTCACATGTGGAGTGACCAAGGTCGGAATTTTATTGGCGCCAATAAAGATCTTCAAGAAGCCTGGAGGGCAGCCAGATTAGAATTCGAAGGTGACATCATAGAAACTCTGGCTAAGGACGGCACACAGTGGCATTTTATACCAGCGTATAGTCCGAATTTTGAAAGCCTTTGGGAGGCCGGCATAAAATCCACAAAGTATCATCTGAAACGAGTTTTAAACGGACACATGACCTTTGAAGAATTCAGTACACTTTTATGCCAGATTGAAGCGTATCTGAATTCACGTCCTTTATGTCCGATAGATAGTTCAGATACGGAGAACCTGAATGTACTAACTCCGGGTCACTTTTTAATCGGAGAAGCGCCTATTACTCTACCTTCACCCAGTTTGCAAAACGTTCCAGTAAGCAATTTAACAAGATGGCGTCATACTCAAAAGATATTGAACGATTTTTGGAGGCGCTGGCAGGATGAGTACTTATCTAGACTTCAACAACGACCGAAGTGGTTAAAAAAAACTGAAGAATATGAGATTGGACAGATAGTGCTCATAAAGAGTGATAATGCTCCACCAGGCAAATGGCCTCTTGGCCGCATCGTAGATAAACACCCTGGCCCTGATGCAGTTACCAGAGTCTACAGTGTGAAGAGCGGTAGTAGTATAGTTAAGCGATCTGTTAGTAAATTATGTCTTTAAGTAAAATAGGTAGTAGTCTGAGTTCCAAGTATCAAATGCATGTATAATGCTTAATAATCATTAACTATCTATTCGATTGATTTACAATTTGTTATAGTTTTGACTATTATACAATTTTGTATCTAGTTTAGCGAGTAATTTGTATAGTTGAATGTTATTTTGTGAATTTGCATGATGTTTTTAAAGAACTAGCCGTTCTTTGGTGGGCGGTATGTTCGGATGATTAGATACGTATCTATAGATTCATATAACTATGCATGTCATTCAGATCGTTGGTTTACTTAAGTAGTGTAAATAAATCCATTGAAGCTAACACACGTCTCTTTTACTGCATTTTCTGTAGCAAAGTAAAATCAACCTTATTACACTCATCAACGCCTTTTAGCGTATAATATAGTTCGGCCGTCGCCCGACTGAAATTTGGAGGGCACTAGTGTTCAGCGTATACTTTACCACGTATACTTTGAGTTCAGTTCACCGATCTTAATGTGTCCATTGAATATCGTACTTAATTTGTAAAGTTTTTATCATGTTTTCGTGACAACAATCTTGCGTCTCTTAAATATCCTTAAACGGGCACTAGGTACGGTGTCTGAGGGGTCTATTCGGGGTTCACGAGGGACGGCGGGGCGGGCGGCGGGCTTCAGCGCGCTCGCGTGCCGAAGTTTTTAAACAAACAGACATGTGCGGGCCGTGATGTAAGTTTGTCACCAAAGTGAAAGCTTTAAAATTGGTTATTTATTTGATCTATTATTACCTATAGATAGTTTTTTTTTAATCTTCAGTTGTTATTGAGGATTGAGGTCTTAGTCATAGCGTGACTATGTCGCCCTCATTGGAATTGTTGAATACATGGTGTTCAATCAATGATCTATACAGCAAATCTTAGCTAAGGAATACAATTTTTTCGGCTCCTCAGAAGTTGGACTAGCGAGAATACTGTTACATAGGCCCATATTGTTATTACCGTTACCATATTGTTACGACAGACGTCGATATCTCGAAAACTAATAACCGGATCTTCAAGAAATAAAAACGCATTGTTAGTGACGAGGTACTCTACCGATTGGCATAGAAAAATCTAGAATTGTCAACACAAAGTCACAACCTACCTACGAGTACCTACTCTTTTGAATAAATGAAAACAATAGGTGAATATCGAGAATGAACTCGAAAGTTCAGTGACGGCGGCAAACTTCAAAAGAGAGTGGATAGTTATCGCTCGCGTATTTTCTAGATGATTCGACCCTCCTAATTGAGAGGTATATGAACACGCTCGCATAGCGACACCATTCATTCTGTCTTTGAGATCGCTAACAAACACAGCGAGCTTAAGCAACCGAAGAAGATTATACCTGTGACCTGAGCAACGACTGTGGACTACTGTGAACTACTGAGCGACTGGAACTGTTGAAGAGTACTGTGTGCACTAGTGATTTAATTGTCTAGTTTGTGGTGAGCTAATAAATTCCTTCGTTGCGTACACGGCATTTATTTGTACCCTGTGCACGTAACAATATAATTGCTTTCTTTGAGCCTCATTCCGGACACACTTCATCAAAATGTAATTGATTGACGTTACATAAGCTACAATTAGGCGAGCCCAACTTATCCTTTAAAGATAGACTGTAGGCACTTGAGGTGGAAACGATCCAGAGTACGTTTGTGGTGCCGATACACACACCACATCTCAGAGGAATATAAGAGGTTTGACAGCACAACTGCCATGTAAACAGATATTTTGGTGGCCAGCTTAAGGTCATTTGAGCAGAAAACCTTGGAATGCAGCTTCCCAAATATCGCAGCTGCGGCATAGATCCTGCTGCCGATCTCATCATCAAGGTCACACTTGGATGTTATAGTGCTCCCCAGATAGCAAAACTGGTCAACCTGCTTGAGCATGTCCTGACCTAGCTGTATAGACAGTGTCTCGTGACCATGTGTGTCCAGAGACATCACCTCCGTCTTCTTGACACTGATTTTAAGGCCGAACTTGCAGCAAGCTTGGTGACAACTGGACATTAGCTGTTGCAGGCCATCAGGGGATTCTGCCACAAAGCATAAGCATACATGATTTCTGTAATCATTGTATGGGGAGACCTTAGTGCGCGCCTTAAGTCTGGCCAAATTGAAAAGACCATCCTCCGCCATCTGTGCGGAAGCGGATGCGTACTCCCTCAGAAAGAGTTCGTAAAACATCACTGACTATTACTGCAAAGTACTTGGCGAACAGTGTGGGCGCTAGAACACACCCTTGTTTCACCCCACAGGTAACGAGTAAGAAATTTGATTGTTCACCATCGACACCGACGCAGCATTGCATGTCGTTATGCAGGAGTCTAAGAAGTCTCACAAACTTCTCCGTGCACCCTAGCTTCCCAAGCATCATCCAGAGAGCTTCCCGAGGCACACTGTCGAATGCCTTCTCCAGGTCAACACAGCGGAGATAAAGCGGACGACCCTGTTCTCTGCTATTTTCTTGCAGTTGACGCACAGAAAAGATTGCTTCAGAGGTGGTTCGTTCAGGTCGGAAGCCAAACTGGGTTTCTGGCAGTATCTTTTCAGACAGAGCTTTTAAGCGGTTTAAAAGGACTCTGGCCAAGGCCTTTCCCAGGGCTGACAAAAGCGAAATACCGCGGTTAGAGTTGCAGTCGGAACGGTCACCCTTGTTTTTGTAGAGGGTTTTTTTTTAAATTTTTTATACCACTTAGTTGGCAGACAAGCACACGGCCCACCTGATGGGAAGCGGTTACCGTGGCCTATGGACGTATGCAACACCAGGGGTGTCACACTCGCGCTGCCGACCATAGGGAAACCTTCTGATGCCCCTCTTGAAGAACTCCATATTGTAGGCACTTGGGAAAACCGCAGCAGGGAGGTCATTCCACAGCTTGAGTGTGCGTCGGATGAAGTTTCTTTCATACCGCACAGTGCGCACCGTCTCAGGTCGCAATGTGTGGGGATGAATTCCCTGCCTATGGCGAGAGGTGCGATGATACAATGTAGCTACGGGCATCATGTCTAACAATTCATCTGAGCACAAACCATTGTATAGGCGGCAGAACACACACAATGAGGCAAAATCCCTCCTAAGGCTAAGAGGTTCCACTCTACCTGTGAGTATAGGATTGTCAACCAGCCTCAATGCCCGTCTTTGCAACCAGTCGAAGGGGTCAAGTTGGTATGCAGGTGCTCCAGCAAAAAGGTGACAGCAGTACTCCATGTGAGGCCGGACCTGTGCTTTATAAAGAAGGAGTTGCTGCCCCGCAGTGAAATACTGCTTCGCCCTGTTGAGCACTCCGAGCTTTCTTGATGCCAAGTTAACCTTGTCCTGCAAATGACTTCGGTATTGGACGTCACTGGAGATATCGACACCAATTATCCCTATACTCAGGGAGATGGTAAGCGGTGTGCCCAGGAATTGCGGCGCTACAATGAATGGGGTTTTCTTAGCGGTGAATACACATACTTGTGTCTTAGTGGGGTTGACTTGGACTAGGTTTAGTCGTCCCCAATCGGATATTCCAGAGAGAGTAGTCTCGATTTCAGACACAAGTTGTTCGCGACTCTTCTCCACCTCGGACTGAGGGATATTTGCACGGCCCGTGTAACACGTGTCCCCGGTACTGTCGCCCGCATAACAATGAATGGAGCCATCAGACAGCATGTCATTGATATGCAGCAGAAACAGCGTCGGAGACAACACCGAGCCTTGTGGGACACCAGCGTTTATGTTCATGCGGTCCGAGCAGCTGCCGTCGACGACGGCTTGGATGCTTCTGTTGGACAAAAAGCTGGAGATCCATTCGCACAATCCTTCGAGGAGTCCATAATATGGCAACTTCGTAAGAAGACCTTTGTGCCAGACCCGATCGAAGGCCTTCGCTACATCGAGGCTGACCGCTAGTGCCTCACCTCGACTTTCGATGGCTTGCGCCCACCGGTTTGTGAGATACACAAGAAGGTCACCGGTAGAGCGACGGTGGCGAAAACCGTACTGTCGGTTGCTCAGTAGATCGTTTCCTTCAAGATACCTCAGGAGTTGTGTATTAATAATACGCTCCATAACCTTCGAGAGAAGGGAGGTTATAGCGATAGGCCTGTAATTGGTCGGATCTGTCCTGTCACCTTTTCTAAGAAAGGTGACAGGACAGATCCGTACCTCAGTACAGGGTGCACGAATGCAGTCTTCCACGAGGCCGGGACCTGCCTTGCGGAGTATGAGAGTGCGAAAAGTCGTGTAAGTACAGGGCACAGCTCGGGGGCACAGTGCTTAAGCACCATCGCCGGTATGCCGTCCGGCCTACTCGACTTCCGAACATCTAGGGACTTAAGCTCGTGCCGGACCACCCGTTGTGTGATTTTAATTTAGGTCATCGAAGCACCACAGCTGGGGATGATGGGTGGTTCGGCGTTCCCGTCGTTCATAGTCGAGTTTGACGCAAAGAGATTACCCAAAAGATCGGCCTTCTCCTTAGCGCCATGGGCCAGACTACCGTCGGATTTTTGCAGCGGCGGAAGGCAAGCCTGGCAGAAGTTTCCCTCAGCAGCTTTAGCGAGCGACCAAAATGCACGACTGCCAGATGGGTAGCGCGCAAGCAAAACTCAAACTTTGCTCTAGACGTTGCCTTTTTACTGGACCTTGAAGCAGCATTCAACTTCCGCTTCACCTCAGCGTTGTTCGGATCCTTATTGGCAAGAGCCGTGGTCCAAGCCTTGTATGCAGATTGCTTGCGGTCTCTAGCTTCCCTGCAAGGCCTATTAAACCACGGGCGTTTGCTCGCTCCTGTCGCGACCCAGCGGTTGGGGACGTAACATTCCATACCCACTAGAATCGCGTCAGCGACTGCTGTTGCACAGGAGTTTGGATCATCAGAAGAGAAGTCAAGCTGCCTCCACGGGTACGACGCGAAGAATTCTCGCAGTCCGTCCCAGTCTGCCGACTTGTAGTGCCACACATGCCGCCACTGAGGTGGCCGCGGTGGTTCAGGCCGCGCGAGTGACACTTGCGCCCGGACGAGGCTGTGGTCCGAATTACCGAGAGGTGCTTCCACCCTTAAGGGTATTCATCAGAAGGTCCAGTATAGAGCTTCTGTGGGTCTCAATTTCTGGTGTTCTAGTGATAGAATGCACCAGTTGAGAGAGCCCATAAGTTAGAGCGAAGTCGTGAGCAGCCCTTCCCGCAAAATCAGTCCTAGGAGACCCCAGCCACATACAACCAGAGCCCACAGACAAGTTGGGGTTGTGTGACTGGCTGGCGCGATGGGCGGAAGGGCCCCCGGTCCCCTCTCAGATACTGAAGCCAGGTCCACTCCGGTCTCCTCCTCCGGCATGGCTACAGCACCGGGAACTTTACACAGGCTGCTGGTTCAGCCTCCTGAGGCGGAGATTAAGTAATCCCCAGGTTCGGAAACCGTACAGCCTGCGGGCGGCCAGCGGATAACCGTTTCACCGTGTCTCCCTGACCACCGCGCCAACATTTCACGCCCCCACCAGTCAGTGGGGTCAATTTAAGCCTTTGGTCTTCCTACTGACAGCACAGAACCTCTCCAGTGGGCTCTGGCTACCCTACTCACCGCCGGGAACACAACACAAGGTTATTATAACCGGGGTTTTCTGTTTTATCTTTGATGTCATCAGCCTTGTCTAGCGTAGGGGCATAGACACCGATGACATTAAGGTAATTGTCTTTGTCCGTGAAGGCGCAGTGTGGTAACGCGGTCTGAAGAATGCATAGGGTGCTCCTCAAGTCACTTAGCTATGTGATTCTTGATGGCAAACCCTACGCCTGAACGTCGCGGTTCGGAAGCTGTGGTACCTTTCCAAAAGAAAGTATAGCCGCCACCTTCTTCTATCAGCTCTCCTTCATCGGCAAGGCAATCCACGTTATATCGATGAAGTTCCCGAGCTACTATGGCAGTTTTGCGTTCAGGGCAGGCGTTGCCATCGCGATCAACAAGCGTTCTCACGTTCCACGCGCCGAATGTCATTATAGGTATTGTCATTTTTGTATGCTAACTATTAGTTATTTAATATCTGTGCCTGGAGTCTTTATAAGCCCTTATATAGATGGAAGCCTCTTGGCTGATAAGCTGGATACAATAATTCAAAAACAGTATTCGGAACCAATCTGAATTCAATAGTAGATAGATGTCATGTAGTTATTAAATCATTATGATATATGCAGAGCATTATACGGAATTGATTTCAACATGCAGTTGGATGGAGGCGGGAATGTGCATGCAGTGTTTTGAACGTATACGGAGATATTCAGTGTGCAAGAAAGATTTAAGAGTGAACGGACGAACTAATTCAGTTATACGGAACCAATCTCAATTCAATAGTAGATGGATGTAATTTAGTTATTATAATCATTATGATATATGCAGAGCATTATACGGAATTGATTTAAACATACATTCGGATGGAGGCAGGAATGTGCATGCAGTGTTTAGTAGGTATACGCAGGTATTCAGTGTGCAAGAAAGATTGAAGAGTGAACGGACGCACAAATTCAGCTAGAAATATTTAATTTGAATATCACCATTTAACGTTTAAATGAAATTTGACGTCGACTACTGATATGATACTGATTAAAACATCTTACATACGCATTGAAAACATTAAAAATCTCACTACATTCAGTGGACGCCGCCGGGTGGTAGTTTGTAAAGACGCAAGAAGTCCTTCGCGATTTATATATATATACAGGGTGTTACAGAAAGGTGTGGTCATATTTAAGGGTCGTTACACATGCCTGATAACCAGTCGATATGCACCGGCCAATGTACAAATAGTAATAAAGTGATGACATCGTTAGTCGTCTTACAAAATTGTTAAATTCGTTAAAATTTTCGATATTTAGCAAAAGCGGTAGGTCACAACACTATTGTATTTTGTTCTTTCGCGATAAGTTCAATTGAGTTCAATAACCTCTGCAAAATCTCTAATCTCAGCTGTGCGCCTGGTAGCCGGCCTACCAAGCGTAGGTATAGTTAGATACAGGTTACATCAGAGATATTTTGACTATCACTTACCGGGGCGTGTTCTCCTTACAGCGAAACGGTGATGTACCTGATCTGGTACAGTCATAAGAACGCACTAATTTATCACTTCACGATCGCGACACAAGGAGTTTAAACTATCACTTATGTAGGCCACAAAAACATAACGAGTACATGTACACATGAATGGAGTTTATGACGCCACAGTATGCGTGAAACTCCAAGGCATACCTACGTTTAAAAAATTATAGCAACGCGCAACGGCTCTTTGCTCGATGCCGTAACATGCTACCACGCACGCTTCGAAACATATCTGGGGTTACGCTACGTAAATCTCTGATATTCGGGCTTCCATATTCTCTCTGCTGTCACATGCTGTACTGTACACTTTTTCTTCACGTAACCTCAAAGAAAATAGTCGAGCGGAGTGAGATCCGGGGACCTCGCCGGGCAAGCGACTCTCACTTCACCGCCACGCCCAATCCTCTGATCAAAACGCATCTTTAAATACGCGCGAACTTCCCCCTTGAAATGAACGGGTTTCACTCCGATAACCGTTCCAGCTCGCCGGGTATCTACTCGTACTCGGGTCTACTTCAAAATGCTCGAGAATACGATCGTCTAAAGCAGTGGGCGTCGTAGAAGGTCGCCACGAAAACTTCCAGTGTGTTGAAGGCGGTTCACCATCTTCTTAAAACACTCCAAAGAGGGAAACCGCCGACGGTCACCCTCTAGTCTTCCGTCCACAAATATCTCACTGTACAGCCGACGAGCTTTTCGCAAGCTACCATCAGCTGCGCCAACACAAAGCATCATCTAATATTCGCTATTACTAAAAACCGACATTTTCACTGCACAACAGAACAACAACTAGTCTACAAATAAACATGTAAACAACCTACAGAAAAGAAGTCGGCACAAGTAGGTACATACGAATGTTGCCAACCATTAATCTATCTAATTCTAATTATCTAATTTAATACGTAGAATTTTGAAAAATCCACAGACCTTCCTTTCATTTTTAAGGTAAATATGACTGAAAAACCTGCAGTTAACTAATTAATGGTTAAATCAATCCCTTTGTTCAGAACAATATTCTATTTCTACTAAAAAGTACATTGCCTAGGTACATTTTGCTATCTGTTCGCGCTAAAAATCTGAACTGAAAAGTAAATGATAGCTTCGTGCTCAGTGGTTAAGGTCGGCCTTTCTACTGAAAATCACAAGTTTTAATCATACCGAGAGGAGATAGAGCCAGAGTAGAAAGAGGAGAAAAAGTTGAGGAATCAGGAAATAAGTAATACATAAAATTGTCACGATATTTTTCTTTGCATATGACAAGACTTACCTACTCTGCGGGTGACAAGACGCAAAACAAACGAACCGGATTTCGTCTTCTATCTTTTAAAAAGCATAAACGCGTAAAAATACATTTTAATCTACTAATAAATTTACCACTTTTTCATTTGAAATCTACGCTGCTTCTACTATTTTTAACATGCCATCTACAGATTTTATAAAATCAGTTATGGCAACATTGATGCCTACTGTTTTACGCACTTTGGCGCCAAATATTATGTCCTTGGCGGCACCGATTGTCCGTGTCAAAAGCGCCGCCACGCATCGCGGTCTCATCAAAGGACTCCGCGGCCGAACGTATTACCTATGAAATTAGGGTAGAGGTACAGGTTTACGTCCATTTAAAAATTTTATTTTAATATTTAAATCTGGATTTTTCAACTATGACTTTGTGCTTCTTTCAAGTGCAGAAACCCCCTCGCATTGAGTTTGGGTTGGACAATGAATGGACTATCGCGCTCAAATTTAATAAAAACCAGAGTTATGTACTTACTCTGAAAAAAAAATCGCAGCTACTATTCAATCTTCTCGTTGTCTGTTGTTATGTAAGAGACAACTTTTTCGACGCCGTGATTTTCGTATCATTCAATAACGGGTGGGCAAACAAACATACGACCCACTGACTGAACAACATTGTTATTAAAATTCAGTAGAAATACATCCGATACTAAGAATGCAGAAAATAATAAAATTGTGACCATGGTCGAATACTAGTCAGTTCACCCTATTTAGGTATAGGAAAAAAATAACAAATGATTTTATCGTATCAATTATTTTAGGGTACCGTAAAATATTGTTTCAAAAATTTTGAAGAAACGACTCTTACATTTTATGTTATCCTGGTATTTGAACATATTTTTGTTCACTTTACCATAACTTTTTATGCTTTAAGAAAGGTTTTGTATTAAATAAAAATTGGTACGGAACCAATCATAATAAAGGGCGTGGCGATTTGGAGTGAAAGAGAAGATATTTTAATTTTATGAAATAGTTTAGGGTACCGCAATGAATGTTACTTTAACGAACACTTATGAAGGACCTCTTAGAGTTATGTTATCCGGGTACGACATGATATACCTTAGTAAGTTCTGTGTGCATTTTTGTACACTGCCGTTATTTATGTTGTGCGCCATTGTGCGCATTATCATGACACCTGGTTTCCCAAACGTAACGAACAAACAAATCTCAAAAAAATCCGATAATAAATAACTACGTAACTCAAACTAAGGCAAACGTGTAACGATCACAGTGTTGCGGATGCTGCTTTTTTATACCACTTAGGTGGCAGACAAGCACATGGCCCACCTGATGAAAATTGGTTACCGTGGCCTATAAACGTATGTAACACCAGAGGGAACGCACTCGCGCTGCCGACCCTGTAATCACAGAGTTTCTGTGCCGTCAGTGTAGAAGACAAAGCAGGACATGCCTTTAGTTTTCTTACTGACAGTACGAATTCTCCAGTGAGCTCTAGCTACCCTAACACAACACGAAGTTATTATGGCCGCGGTATTCTGTTGGGTGGAGGTACTTCCCTAGTCGGACTGCTCAATTGGGCGGAAATACCGCCTTGTCCAACCTCCTGCTGGTCTCGAAGGACGAGAGCGTGCGGGGATGCGAGAGGAAAACAACCCTGTTTTCGAACCTGTTGCCATGTTAATTCCGTATGGAAAAGTACGATATCCTCATCTTACCCTGAAAAGGGGCGGCTCCTCAACCAGCCCTTTGAGGCTTTGTCTGCTCTCCACTGTGTCCTATGCTACTCAGGCACACATGAAGAGTCACCCAGCATCCCTTTACAGGGGCATTCCTGCCTCGGTCGGGATTTTGGGAGAGGAGGTGTGCTGCCGTCTTCACGCGCAGTTGCGCTGCGGAGATTCGCAACCAAGCATCTCTATTTATCGTGTACCTACCCAACAACTTGGAATTTTGTTCTATTTAACTTCTCATCAGGTGGGCCGTGTGCTTGTCTGCCACCGAAATTGAATAAAAACCGAAAATTTATTTTTTGCATAACATTTCAATAAAATTGGGTACGGAACCAATTTTAATTAGTTTCATATTAAGGGGCGTGGCTGGAAATTCGATAGTCCACGACTCCTGGTATTGAATGTAGGTTAACCTTTACCTAAGGTATCTTTGAGACAAGTCTTACATTTAGCATGGATGATTTCAGGAACATAAAAATGTTTTATTATTGCTAAAAGTAAATTTTGTTTTATTTTAATACTATTTTAACAAGTTTAAGCTGTTTCAGAATTTCTTTGCACGATATAAAAAAAAAATTGTTTAGGTACAAAGTAAGTAATATGATATTGAGACAGGGCCTATCAAATCCGATCGTTTGGTAAACCTACTCGGGTTCAAACCGTAGAGTTCATTTGTAACAGCGCGCTGCAGCTGCTGCAGCCCTGGTTAGTTTTTTAGTGTTGTGCGTTTGTCGACAATTTCCACTAGCTTACACATGGTCGATAAAAAAGAAAATTAATTATCTACGTGATACAAAGTAAATTGGTGTTTATACTCCCGCGGAAAATTTATTTATATCACACGTAATGCGTCCCTCGAATATGACCACACCTTTCTGTAACACGTTGTATATATATTCTCTATGTACACCTAACTGCCCTAAAATATTCTTCTCCTATTTTCTTATCTCCATCCTATGGTTGCCTGTAAGAAATTGCCGCAGAGCGATAAGGCCGCCATCTGTACGTACCACAGAACTTGTATCACTTATTCTAGTGTAATGTGTAATTGGTGTACAATAAAGACGTCATTATTATTATTATTATTATTATTATTATATATATATATATATATATATATATATATATATATATATATATATATATATATATATATATATATATATATATATATATAGCATTAATCCCAGTCACATCCGAAGGGTTCACCTCAGAGTCTGGGGTCCGCTGTACTAGTCTAACTGTATATTTGGCTAAACCTACTGTGTCACACGGTATGTGTAAGTAATGGTAACCCTCTTTTCTGGGACTTTGCCTTCAGCTTACCATCAGGCAAGGCGAAGTCCAATTGACGTGTCCTATATAAAAAAAAAATTTTTTTTGAATCTCACTTTTGCCTCATACCTACATATGTTCAAAGTTTAACATTAGATTAACATTAAATTAACATTAGATTATTAAAGGTATGATTCCGTATACTGCAGCATAAAGCAGTGTTCCACAGCACTACATTCCATGAAATAGACTTGAATATTATAGTTTTGTTTAATAATTTAATTCATTGCGGCTTCTCAATGTAGCTGTGTATCTTGCACCTGACCGCACATAAATGGTCCATAGGTTTAAAAGGAAATTAGTCCTGCAATCTGCTCATTTGGCTCATTCAAAGAATCAAAGAATTTTTTTTGGACCCAATGTGCAATCGGTTTCAGTCAAAACCATAAGCAGTTGTTTGTTAATTCTCTCAGAGGTTCACCCATGTGTGTAATCCTTTTAGCCGCCTTGTTGCCAGTTGATTTCTGAAATTCTGTGCTAGTCTATTCTGGTGGTGAGTGATCCGGTCCTTGTAAGACTGGGTAATTTTAACCATTTCCTCTTTTACTGTGGGAATATCTAGGTATTTGTGCAATTCATCCATTCTAGTGAACCATGGAGCATTTGCATTTGTTTGAGGTTTTTGCCGTACCCCAGAGTTGGATGCCAATTGTCCAGATAGGTTTTAGTATGGTTTTGTAGATGAGTAGCTTATTTTCTACTGATAGCCGTGATCCTCTGCCTAGAAGCCATTCCAATGACCTAAACCTGTAATTTAGTGCATCCCGTTTTTTTTGGATATGTCTTCCAGGTTTGCTTTCTGTCAAGGTGAAATCCGAGGTACTTTACAATTGTACTGTAATTGAAATACAAATTACAAAATACTGTAACCGCAAGTAATTGAAATACTAAATACAAAATATTTTTAAATAAGGTAGGTATTTGCGGCCTGGGGGTGACTGGTGGAGCCGCCTGTCACCCTGGCAGAAGCAGGCCGTTTTTCGGGGACGAGTTGGGGACTCTGTAGTCCCCACACCCGAGAAGAGGGCCAGATCGTAAGAGATGGCCCTGGGTCGGCTGGGGTGCGAGGGTTATGCCTGTCAACCTCACCTTCGGCAACCAAAGCGACCCACAGGCGGCGTGCGTTTTAGTCGGTTCGAGTCTGACATAACACCTTACACCGGCTCCGGTGGGGGGTATCCGCGGGGATTTTGCGCACGTAAAAAAAAAGGTAGGTATTTGAAATATAAAATACAAAATACAGTATTTTAGCTATTTGTAATTGAAATATGTATAAAATACTTCTTCTGTATACTTCGTGTGGGGTCTTTTTGTCTTTTTCTATTTAAAGAATATTAGCAAACAAAATTACTAATATTACCTCTAACCCTTCAACTAAATTGTTTGTGCTAGGAGTGAAGTAGCTTCACATCGATAGTGTAATGGCCAGGATTCGAACCCTCGATCGTACACCCGACTCTTTAACCACTAAGCTGCACACTTTTAAGGTCTTCAGGAGGTGAGATTGGGCGATACATTTCTCTCGAAACCCCACACGACCCAAGGCTATCTCTTTCGAGCTGGCCGTTTTCAGGTGTAGGTACCACGGTGTTCCCACGTAGCCCCCATATATCCGCAAATCTCCAAGGCACGCTCGCATTTTTATATCGGATGCGAACCGATTAAAATCAGGAGTCTGTGGAGTAGCGGTAGTGCATTCGTCTGCTACGCAGTAAGCGCGGGTCTGTTCTCCCTCAGTGCAAATATTTGTATGCATTTGTATTTGCATTGGTCTGGTGTTTTTGTCCGTCTCGTTTACCATGGGAACTTCTATGGCTGTCCCCATCTTGCCCCGGGATAGAGAGACGAACACACCGTGCAACTGTCTTAACCTGATTCTGCAAGTGGCTCAACTTGCACACAGGGTCGGGCTCATGGAGGAAGAAGGTCATAGAGCCATGTGTGACCTCCGGTGCCCGATTCGCCTCCGCGCATTGCAAGCTTTGCGGGACGGAAAATACCTGAACCGTATCAGGACCCGCTCCCCCGTCCAGATTGAACACCCGTATAGGGCCATGGACCGCATGATTCCCCCGTAGAGTCTCCTGTAGGACTTATCCGACTCCCTCAAGCTGAGGAGCAGCCCGCCAAAGCACCAGCTGCGCCCTTCAGCTTGTGGGCCAGACTTCAGAAATACTCTCCGAAGACCCATCGGCCATCGAGCACGTACCCCGAGTATTTCATAAGGGGCTGGATGCCGATGGGATTGCCTCCCACTATGAGGCTGGTTCCTGCTGGTGGCGTGCACTGAGGCCCATGAAAGAACATAGCCTCGGTTTTTTGCATCGTCACTCGTATCCAATGTTCAACAGGACTCAGGACCGATCCCTGCAGAATATCGCACGATGTCTCTCACCGACCACGGTTCTTAGTCGGGTCCGTAACTAAACTTCGAGAGTCATATGTTCGATGAATGGAAAGTTGACAGAACGTTTGATCGAATATTGCTTTTTCGAATGAACCGTTTATCGCCAAATGCAACTTCGACTGAACGTTTTATCGAATATTTATTAATCGATGGATTGCTGTTTCGAATGAGATTTAGCCATGAAATTTCATGAAAAGGAATATAATGAAGCACAGCTGAAGTGCGATCGAGGATAGACCATATCTCCAGTGGAAACTATGGTGGAATCTTTCCTCTTTATAACATTGCAATCAACCTCTATAATGTCAAAGATTAGTTAACAAATAATTATTATTATTATACCTAAAGCCAGAAGAAATTCGCCAAAAATTTTTTTTGCTTCAAAAAGACGTGCTACCGGAGGAAGTAAATTCAATTGTGTCCTGGTTTTCGAATGAACCGTTTATCGCCAAATGCAACTTCGACTGAACGTTTTATCGAATATTTATTAATCGATGGATTGCTGTTTCGAATGAGATTTAGCCATGAAATTTCATGAAAAGGAATATAATAAAGCACAGCTGAAGTGCGATCGAGAATAGACCATATCTCCAGTGGAAACTATGGTGGAATCTTTCCTCTTTATAACATTGCAATCAACCTCTATAATGTCAAAGATTAGTTAACAAATAATTATTATTATTATACCTAAAGCCAGAAGAAATTCGCCAAAAATTTTTTTTGCTTCAAAAAGACGTGCTACCGGAGGAAGTAAATTCAATTGTGTCCTGGTTTTCGAAATATTATGTCGATGGCACTTTCAAGAATGTTACAACTACAGCCACAAATGAGACTGAAACAAATTCTACCAATTCTTTAAATGTATCGATTCAAAAACTTCCACCATTGTTTCCACCTGAGGCATGGTCTAGTCATGATCGCTTAGAATTGAACACGCCTAATTCTCAAAATTCTGTTGAATCTTGACACCACCGCTGGAACGGGCTGTTAGGACGAAAAAAGTGGAATTTGTTCAAAACAATAACAGTAATAGAAAAAGAGCAAAAAAGTAATGAATTAATCAAATTTTATTTATATATATTAATGAAAAAATTAAAGCTCAGGATGAAACAGTTTCACCAAACAAAAAGAAGAAGCAGGTACTCAAGAAAAAAAAATGGATAAACTATTAAATCAAAAATCAGAAATGGACAGACTCACATTCATGAGCTCGTTGGCTTACATTTGCCACTTCAAAAATTAATATTATAACGTTTATGTCCCTTTATTTTTTATTATAATAAACGGACCCTTCTTAGTCACGGTTGGGTAAATAACTCTCTTCATCAGGTACGCCCTGACTATGCGGTGAAGGTAGAGAGGTACTTCGTGATACACGATGGCCACCCTAATTCAACTCCAGGGCAAGGTTTTGAGTTTTGAACGCGTTGACGTTATCCCTAAGAGGCCGCTAACATCACCACGCCCTGGGTGACCGCAGTCCTCATGCGCTAGATGGCATTGACGGTGGAGTGACCCCTAGAGAAGTGCTCGAAGAGGGATTAAGCAATATTTCTTTCAAAGAGCTTGCACACCTCATCGAGTAACATTACACACCAGTAGGCACACGGCGATCGACCGGGCGCCCCCGCCTTTCAGATGAGGACCCGCTTCCCCCATCTTCCATAATTTTTGAAACTATTCCCTCTCCAGACATTCGCTGAGAAACCCTTCTAGTCGGGCTTGAGCGCGTTTTAGTTGCCTAGAGCTAGAACCCACGCTTGGACTGGAATGATGTCGGGTCCCGGGGTGGTTTTCTTCTTTTTAGAGTTATTGGTCCGAAAAACGTTATTCCGAATTTCAAATTTCCATAAATTCATCGTTAAAAATGAAAAATTGTATTAAAAACAGATAAAAGTTAAAAATGGCCGTATGTCATGCTTCTGATAGGGTGACAAGCGATCCTGCCTGTCACCTCATAAGCTGGATGCCTTTTTTCAATTGAAGTGATACGACTATAAGAAAAATTATAGCCGAATCCACATACCACTTATCGACAACCACGTGACCTAAATTACATGACTTCACGAATTACATTATTAATTTATTATTAATTACTCTTTCAGATGTCAACAAAAATGGCTTTGAGACGTTTTATCCAGAAGAAGAATTTACAAACATCTTATTCACTGCAAAATTGTCATCTAGTTATCGACGGAGACAGCTTCTTCAAGGAGTCCTATAAAAATAGTGGTTGCCAGTTTTTATTAGGACCCGATTGTGACGTGTATGCGAAGTATTTATTTAAACAATTAAAGTGTTTCTCTGAATGTGATGTCACATGTTACGTGATCTTCAAAGGTACCACTAAAGATGATTTACAAAGGAGGCAGGAGATTCATAAAAAAAATATCCATGATCGAAATGATCCAAGGCACTGTTCTTATTTTGAACCTTTACTTGTAAAAGATGTGCAAAAGCAACTCTTAAAACAGATGAATATGAAATATTTTTGTTGCGAATATGAATCAATTGACGCCATTATAGGTGTTGCAAGAGCTTTTAAGTGCCCAGTGTTGACGGACAAACTCGAATACTGTTTCTATGGCGTGTCATGTATTCCGCCGAATTCTGTCGTATGGCAAGAAAATAAAGAAACAATTCAATGTACCATATACGATCATGACGCATGTAAATCTTCTATTGGCGTTCATAGCAAAATGCCTATACTTTTGACTGTATTTGCCATGATATCTGAATTGCCCCAGTATGGTAATATCGATGATATTAGCTCAGTAATACGTTGGGTAAAACACCAACAAAAAGATGTAATTGTCCACGTTGCAAACGAAATTGATGATGTTGACAAGAGGAAAATGTTTTTAGAATTGTATGAGCGAAGTAAGGTACTTTATTTATATCCCTCTTGTCATTTGGCAGTAAAATATTTTCAAAGGCTAAGGTCGTATGGATTATATAAAGATGATAAAAGATGGTTTTCGAAAGGTGTCTCTAACGGACGAATAGCAATTCCATATGTCGATATGAAACGAAAAGGTCTTGTAATAGGTTCCACTGTAGTCAATGATATGCAAGAACCGGATGCTATTCAAGCTGCAACTCAGATTATTACTTATGCCCATTGTCTTCTGACGAACTCTCAACAATCGAATTTAACGTATATTGGGAGAAAAAGTACCAACTGTACCACGTGGAAGTCCGACAATTGCTGGAAAAAACAAATTTGTAACAGAGACATATTTAACAAATACGGAAAAATGAAGAAAAAACCTTCTCTTGGCAACCCTTTCAAATTATTCATTGAAGAAGTTTTGTCTAAAGGTATAGCTTCAGATATTTATTTTACATCTGTACCAGCTGATTGTTATATTCTTGTTGTGACTCTCGTATACTATGTGCATAAAGTAAATTATAAATTCATTGATTGTGCCTACTGCGTACTGCTATGCTATTTACTCCTAAATCCCGTCTCGAAGGAACTAAATAAAAGTACATTATTCTTGAATGCACAAAATGTTAAAGATTGTCAATTAATGTATGACAAATTAAAGTTTTTGTTTAATTATAATGATGCACCAAACCTTAAATACGATAATGGTATCCTTCATAGTTTAGCAGAGTTCCTACATTGTTTGCAACACATGAATTATTTGCTCAATTTATGTGGACAAAATTCTAGTACTGAGCATGTCCCTAGCACAGTATATTACAAAACATACAATGCAACGTTCGTGTATAATGCTTTTAAATTTATGAAAAGAAAAAATAATTTGATGAAATATTTGGAAAGTAATTTTAATGATTCATGGCCTTTAAAATTGTATAAATCGATTGTTTCTATATTTGACAACTATCTTGAGTGCCTAAAAAATGGGACCGACGACGGGCTGAAGATTGGTTTCCACAACAGTTTCAATAAATTATTTATTCATAGTTTCAATAAAGACTAGGGCAAACGATAAAAATCGTGCATTCTTTTATCTTCGAAAAACTATCGTAATCTTAATGTACACGTATCTAGAGAACGGGGCATTGCGATTGGCCGACTTCACACGCACACAGATTCACAGTAGCTAGACGGCCAATCGCAATGTTTCGTTCTCTCGATATGTTTACGATACGAATACGATAGTTTTTCGTGCTGGGCTACTGTTTTTATAAATTCATATCACTCTCCCTAGTCTATACTTATTGGAATTTATATGACAATAAAAGTACGATTCTAACTATGACGTCATAGTTATTAGCTGTTGCCTGCGACTCCATCCGCGTGGATGTCGGTTATCGCAACCAAAAATAGCCTAATGTCCTTTCTAAAGGTCTAATCTATCCCTATAAATAATTTCATCAAAATCAGTTGAGTGATTTAGGCGTGAAAGCGTAACATATGTATAGACAGACAGACAGACAGACAGAGCTACTTTCGCATTTATTATATTTGACTTCACTGTTATAAATACCTCATTTTTTCCACGGGTATCCTCTGCCGGCCGACTGGGGCGTTTATGTTGGACTTTTGACAAAATACCTATTGAAAAATTGACTTAACATGACATAACACAAGTACAATTTTTTCACCATTGTTAATTAATTAGGTAGGTATTAAACTTATAAATATGAATAAAATTGTAACTTGTAACACTTACGTAAAAACTAGTTCTAACTATATTATTATATTAATCACACACAACTCGTATCTCATCTAATGTAAATATACTTATTTTAATAGAAAGTGTGATACATTTTATGCAATGTTTATAATACATATTTAATAGGGTATACTATTATATTGGGCTATAGTGTTATATAATAGTAATAATTAATAATCCTAGTATAATTTAGTGCTAGAATAAAACATTATAGACTGCGACTGTCTTATTGAACTCAATAATTAGTTATAAGGCCAACCTATTTATGTAAACAGGAACCAATCCACATGCGTGCCGAGAGGGAATAGGTTAAGGGTTGCAAAACATACATACATATAATCATTACATACAATCATTACATTACATATATCCCCGGAGGGTCAGGCAGAGGTGAAAAAACCTACATTTCACCAATCATTAAATTTGGTCCCATGTAATAGCGGTTCAGCTTATTGCCGTCGTTTGGGTACTATTGTTGACTCAAGCCATTCATCTGAGGCTGAGTCTGGACTGTATATATCTGTCTGATCTTAAACAGCCCTACCTCTTAGTCGCCTTGCACGAAACCGCATGGGAAGAGATGGGGTGGTCCAAATTCTACTCTACCGGGAACCGTGCGGCAAAAAAGAGTTGCAAAAATGCATGAATATCGACCCTTAGGACACCATGTCTGTTATTATGAATATTTTGGGACATTTTCCTTCATTCTAATTATAATACCTATAGAGGCATAATTTAGTGTAATTTCAATTCGATTAGTAAGAAAATATTTCTGAAAGAACATAACAGATCGTACTGAAAACAGTACGATCGATTTTGAAATACTTGTCTCCATCCCGAGGCGTGTGTGGATTGGTTCCTATTTGCATTAAGTAGGTTTAGTATGGTATTCTATGATTTTACTCGTAATTCATTGGAATGGTAGCGGCATGGCAACGAGTATTCGTGTATAATATTAATAGTTTATTATTTTTTAAATATAAATTACATTTCTAGTAAGATCAAAAAATAATATTAATTAATTAAAAAAAAAACAATCACACGCATTCGTGCTCGCCCCTAAAGATAGGTGCGACCGGACCTGTACCCGGCGCGATGGTGCCCATCACGTTGGCTGCGTTGCCCCTTTGAATGGCGATGGACAGCCTCTGGACCAGGTACGATCCGGCGCGGGAGTCGCCTCACTTCTCCCTGATCCTGTATGTGTATTCAATATATGTAACAAATATTTGCAAATATATTTATTACATATACAGGTGTATTTTTGAAACTGGTTAGTAACGTATCTCAACCGTTATAATGTGTATAACATGTCATGTGTAAACAGATTAAATAGAAATATTCCCTCGCGCACTCCCGAGTTTACTGGAAGAAAACTCAATTTTGAGTTAAGCTCTCCTTTGTACATTACATCTATTATTATATGTAAATGTAATTGTGTGTGTGTGTGTACAATACATACGTCTAAGTACCATGTAATTAATTTATTTTGCAGTCGTTCTCGTAATTCGAAGCCGGTATGAAGTAACTTCAAAGTATTAAAATGCATTTTCACATTTATTTTAGTGATATATTTATTTTTGTTGCATACTTATTTTATTGCATACCAAGTATTTTTAGCGGGAATACTAGTAATAGTAGAAACCGCATTTACTAATATTCACGTTAACCCCTCTAGCTGAGGAAATAGTTTGTATTAGGAGTGGGTTCATGTTTGTATTGTAATAGCCTAATTTAAACCCGAGATTCAATCGGTCGACTCTTTAATCACTAAGCTATTTTTAAACTGATGTTTTATATGATAAAGTATTTGATTATGAAATATATTAATTTTTGTTCATTTATTTTTGTCTTTGTATCACTCTCCCATTCATGACGAAGCTCTACTAAGACTATGAGCTCACGGGAGCGATTTTTATCCGCGTCTGTCGCGGTTGGCGGTATAGTAGATTGTATAGCAAGGGAGCTAAGTAGTATTTATATGGCGAGGGCGCTACTTTGAGTTACGAGTGTAGCGAAAGATTCTAGAACAGATTCTAACGTAGAATCCTGAGCGCAGCGAGGAATTCAAAGTGCAGCGCCCGAGAGAAAAATAATTTGCTCTCGAGTCATACACTCATCCCCTTTCTATGAGAAAATAGATATGTACTGATTACTTACACAACAGAGACAGAATTATTGAATATGGCTGTAGAGTTTCTACACTTGTCTGCTTGTTAAGCTTGTTGTTGAGGAGTGCTTAGAGAAAAGATAACTTATTCACACACACTTTAATTACGTAGTAATGTAAAGGTTATACAAATAAAGGTGAGTTGGCGTTTCCTTTCTCGAATGTGTTTACCGCGTGGCAGTAATTGCACTACTGATCTGTTCTATACATGAAAATGTAATAGTGACACAGGCAGGTTGCTGCGTCAGCCAAATATGCACAGTACAAGACTCTACAATGGCACTTGTACGTTTCCATTTTTCTTATTTTCAAAAATAAAGTAAAACCAAAAAGATGCAGAACGGTATGAGTGCAAGTTCCAAAGTTTCCGCCAGCGGTAGGCTTCGTTGTTTGCGGATCCCGCTGCTCCAGGGGAATTCGGAATTTTACCACATTGCGCTCTCGAAACCCAAAGTAGATAAGCCTAGTTCAAATAGATTGGGTAATGGGTGTCGCATCCTTTCACATAGGTACATATAGAGAAACATTCAAAACAATGCAAATATACATGTTCATGTCTACAAATATTTACGAATCGAACCTGCCTGTCTAAACAAGTGGCAATTCGTTTAGCCGGCGTATTGTAGAATGAAATAATGAATATATATGGGATTGACGCATTTGTCTAGCAATCTAGGTATTCTATTTCCAGAGTGTCTGAGCGGAAAAAAAAACTTCAATTTGAACATTTCGTCCACAGATATTGCGTTACTTTTCCGAGCGTATATAGCAAGGAACCGGTAACACAGATGACATGCATGGTTGAGCACGAAATATTATACTCTTGACTTTACAGAATTTATGAAACACGAACACCTAACAAAAATGCATAGATATTAAAATCTGACTTAACGCAATAATTTTCACATAGCAGGTTACAAAAGTAGTTTTGTTTTTAAGAAATAGTGACGTACGACGTGAGTACGTAAAATTCCCGCGAGTACTCTCCCCGCCGGAGCCGGTGAGAGAGGTTAAGTCGGACTCGAACCGACTAAAACGCACGGCGCGTTTGTTGGCCTTCGAACCCTGGCCGCTCCAGGGCCATCTCTCTAAATCTGACCCTCCTCGGGTGTGGGGACTACAGAGTCCCACACATCTAGTTCCCGGAAACGAGGAGGCGCGCACTTTACTTGTAAAGCCCCCCTTAAACAATTTATTATTTTAAGTATTCTGTTTTTGCCGTCAAGCGCGCACTTTGTCATGTGCTGTATACATAGGTACAGTAGGATGGAGAACAGCCTTATCTGTCTACGACACCCACGAGAAGAGATGGATTCTAACGTGTTATTTCGCTCCACCAAGAAATAACACGTTAGAATTACATACTTTAAGTAAGATTCAATTTGGCAGAAAGATAGATCCTTGTCTGATTTTATTAGATTTATTGAGAACACATTTGTATTTTTTCACAGTATTTAAAATTGAATGAAATGAAGAATATTGAATTTTCGTGTTTAAGAAGAATCTTAAATGTCATTGTAGATCTTTGAGGAACATTGAGGATGCCGTAAGGCGAAACCGGTCAAGTTCAATAATAAATACTGTGGAAAAAGTACAAGTGTTTTCTCAATATGTGTAATTATTGTAAAACAGTATCAATAGTCTACTATATTCTGGGAATATGTAAATTAGGTACTGTGAGAACGAGAACGTAATTAGTAGGAATTTCACTTTGGAGCCATACTCAGTAGTTTTATTTTTCTTTTTTACGTGCGTGCGCAAAATCCCCACGGAGTCGGTGGGAGAGGTTATGTTTGACTCGAACCGACTAAAACGCACGACACCTGTGGTTCGTCTTTGGTTGCAGAAGGTGAGATTAACAGGCTTATCCCTCGCACCCCGGCCGACCCAGGGCCATCTCTCTCGATCTGGCCCTCTCTATCGGATATTTAAAGTTTGGAGGAATAGATGGTAGTTTATTACTCTATCACGCCAGAAACACTGAACCAATCTGGATGACATTTGGCTTAGAGACAACTTACAGTGCGGAATAACACATAGGTAAGTAGGCTATTTTTTATTTCAAGAATTGGATTTAATATTATAATTAATTAATTAAGCGTATGGTCGACGCTTCTCGTGACCAGAAGGCTGGCCTCTTTTTAGGTCAGAGAATAAGTATTGCCATACAACGTGGCAATGCTGCCAGTCTTCTGGGAACGCTACCACAAGAGGCATGCGATGCGGAGGAATTCTACGACGCATTTTAATTGTTCTTAGCTATAAGTTGTATAATAGTTATTTTATTTTTATTGTATTTAATATTTATAAATTATTTCTTGACATGATTGTAAAATATTATTTAATTAATTTTAATGAAAATAAATACTTATGTTATATTATATACACACAAAGTTATGGTAAATAAATAAAGAAAACAGAGATTGGAACAATTTATTGGTCTAAGTACCTACCAATAAAATACAATCATAAAAGTGCAGGTTGCGGGCATCGAACCCGCAATTTGCACTTAGCAGTCGAACGATTTACCGCGGTCTTATCAGTTTGTAAGATCAGAATATCAGTATCAAAGTAATCGGGATATTTACCATGTTGTATTATTTTGAATTTCTGATATTTCGGTCAGAAGATCAGAATAAATCTAACTCACAGCCAATTGTCCACGTACATTATTAAATAACTTTTAGTGTAACAAATTTACTAGAAAATTAGCAACTGTTTGCGTAACACGGTCCATTTAAAAATACCATAGTGTCCAATCGAAGCACGACTGCTCGCAGATTGTCGCCGGTTACGGCTTATAACCCCAATTATTTTCAGTTTTGCCGTATTTTCTCCGTAAACTGCTCCGTTTTTTCACCTCTCGGGGAAATGCTAACTAATTTGTAGTAAAGCGATTATGGCGCCTGCGCAGTCGACGGCCTCGCCCGCGCAGTACGCTATTAGACACCAGCCGTGTTTCCGCGCGCTCGCTGTCATTCAAATGTGACCGTTACGATTGGCGCGCAAATCAAAATGTGACAAAACAAAATTAAAAACTATTTCATTGTTAACTTTTTAAATAAAAGTTGAGCTAATGACGGATATCGATTAAGCCAAACAAATAAGCTGATTATAAACCGGACGGTGAATTCATAAATCACGCTTCAATAAAAAATTGTAAACGACGTGTTCACAATGCGGCCTAATAACGACATTAGAATCTGTTTTCTCTGAAATTCCTCTGGTGATTCGTCCGGGCAGTCGAGCATATGCCGACGTATCGCTTGGTAGAAAACACGGGAGTGTTCGGTTGGTTTCTGCGTGGTTTTAAGATGTGCTTCCTAAACGTTTTACGTCTTCACGTATCACAGAGTCAGAGACAAAAGCGGCTATACAAGCAATACATGGAGCAGTTGTCTGGAGCGTACGTGGAACGATATACAGATATGACTACCACGCGTTGGGATCGACAGTACAGCTATAGAGTGTCACATACCTCTCCAGAGTGGAGGTACTCCTTACCGTGCGAAGACTGGGACGAGACCCAGTCTTACTACGGCTCCTCGGAATGTTCTGACAGTGGGAGGTGCTCATCTCCATGTTGTTCTGAGGTGATCTTTAATGGTGGCCATCATTTTGGAGAGAAGAGACCTCCGAACATGCACGCTTGTCAACGTGCTCGAATCTGCTATCCGGGGAACTCTGGGTAAGTTATTTTTTTATTGCACGTCAATTGCGTTTGATCCTCGCATTATGTGTACTTTAATGTCCTGTAAGATGGATCTCAATTTATTTCATGTTTCAATTGTGTATGTTTCTTCAGTACCCCATATTAATTATGTGTTTTATGGGGTAAGGGATTTGTGGCGATTAAATCCCGCACCTAGATGAGATATTGCAAACCTACATTATAGGACTACTTATAGCTTTTGTTATAGGTACTTAATTTATTTAGAAAATCAAATAATAGATGCTCAGCTCAGCTGATTAATGTGCAGTTAATGTATAATTTTGGATGAATGAGTGGACAGCTGGATTGATAAATGTTACTCAACCATATCAGGTCCGAATGAAATTTGGTACATACATAGATTTTCTCCAGGAAGTGGACGGGTTTTTAACTCGGGAATAGGTTCCTTTGAGTAGAGGGAACGGGAATATTTCACGCGAGTTTGAACGTGTTACATGCGTAAATCTTCCAGCGTTTTTGGGACAATATCGTTACTCTACCTGAAGTAATTTCCTTCGTAATCAATACTTCGTTGCAAAGATAACGGTATTTTAACGTACTATAGTGAAATATAACGTTATCGTAACGCATATTGTAGTTGTCTATGAGAAATGTAGTGCATGGGTACTTATCTTACATACAGTGTGTCTGAGAAACGTAACACTAATCGTAATTATTCTCTATTAGATAAGTAAGTACTTACTTTTTATCCGACTGCCAAGGAAAGTTTATGCTTTTCTCACGTATCTCGTACCTCGATGCATCTATTTGGGACATACATCAATATTCCACAACATTCTACACAACGCCATCTAGACCCATAGTAAGCATAGCTTAACTAGCTTGTGTTATGGAATCTAGAATGCGTATCGGGATAAACATACTTAGATACTTTTTTGTAAATACATACATGTCAATCATAGAAACACCTAGATCAATGCAAATATACATATTCATGCATACAAATATTTGCAATGCGCGGGAATCGAACCCGCGCCTCCTGCGCAAGAGTCGAACGTTCTACCGCTGCGCCACAGAGGCCCTAAATAATGTTGAAGTAACCGACACACCTGCTAATGGACGTAGGAATCTCCAGCGCAGGCTTTGCTATCGAGGTCAGGGGATACTCCTGTAAAAGCTAACGTACGTACACCTACCATGAAACATCCGCAATTGCTGACCAAAGTTTCGGCTTAAACCCTACCATAAGAAAACTGAAGTGACTGCATGGTACCAACATATCTAAAAAAAAAATAAAAAAAAATCCTATGATATTTTACACAACTGTATCGAGACCCGTAGGAAATTATAGCTTAATTATCTTGTATTATGGATTTTGGAATTCGAATAAATATATTGAGATATTCAATAATGTTAACGGGAATTAACGCGATTATGGTATAGGTATATATATATAGATACCTTTCAGTCAGCCTGTGACCACGGCCGGTGTAAACTGGTTGAAACGTCAGGCAAACCAATGATATGTATAAGTATGTATACCTATACCATGATCGCGTTAATTCCCGTTAACTTTATTGAATATTATGGAACGCGATAGTTTAAAAGTTATTATATTTAGATTATTTAGAGGTTTTGTGTTCTATTAAATTAGACATACAAATACAAATATATTCATATTCATGCATAAATATTTGCACTGATCGGGAATCGAATCCTTCAACTTTAGTAGTTGATCGTTCTACCGCTCTTGCGTTCGTGTATCATGCGGGTTTTCAGATAGAAAGATAATCTAGTTCTAATATAGTTCTCTGAATTTCTTGCTGGTATCTTCTCAGTAGAACTAACCTACCGAACCAGCGAAATAATCATTTTCCAATGGTTTATTTTTACATTATTTAATATTTTTATATTATTTCTTGACATATGATCGGCAGCGCGAGTGTAACACCCCTGGTATGTCCATAGGTCGGTATCCACCACCGATATCGATCGGTATCGATCCACGGTAACCACTTCCCATCAGGTGGGCCGTGTGCTTGTCTACCACCTAAGTGGTATAAAAAAAATTCCATTTTAAAATTTTGACTTTCATATGTGCTCTTTGTGTGCCTAAACTGAATAAATGAAATTGATTCACAAGATTTCACAGACTTACACTTTAGTGTAAGTTTTGGTCCCATAGGGGTTAGCGCTCTGTGGAAGAATGAGGATATTTATTTCTTCAGTTCATTGGTCCCCAATCATTAACATAAATGCTACACGAGATACGCATAATTAATCACCAATGATTAATTAAGTGTGTGTGTGTGTGTGTGTGTACATCATGTTCACTGTGGCGTGAATACCTAAAGACAAATATTCTTTTACGCGATCTAGTTTCGTCAGCATCTCATTGGAAAGTTTTTGTGCCGTCACTGGGAAGACTAATGGCTTGTCCTGATTTTGTGTTCTGCACTGACAGCACAGAAAATCCCCGTCCTTACAGGGTAGGCAGCACGGGTGTAACTCCCCTGATGTTGCACACGTTCATAGGTCACGGTAACCACTTTCCATCAGGTGTGCCGCGTGTCTGCCACCTAAGTTGTATAAAAAAAAAATCTTACCGCTCGCCATAGGCAGGGAGTGCATCCTCTCACATTACGACTGGGAAAGGTACATACTGCGTAAAGGATGAAGTTCAATTCAAGTAGAATTGAACTTCATACCACGCACGCTTAAGCTGTGAAATAAACTCCCTGCTATGGTTTTCCAAACGAATATAATATGGGGTTCTTCAAGGGCATTAAAATGTTCCTTCAGGGTCAGCGGCCCCGAAGTGTGACACCCCTGGATTTGCACACGTTCATAAGTTATGGTTCCTCAGCTTGATGGCCTCTTTAAATGCTATTCACGCCCCGCTTTAAGGACCTGGGTCTCTTCCTTTTGGTTTGTTTTATATGGTTTTATTCGTGTGGTGACGGAGAAAAAATACAAGTATTACCACCCCATCTAATCCGACAGGTGTCGTAAGAGGCGACTAACGGAGAAATACGATATCACTGCGAGAGAAGGGAAACTCGAAATAAAACCCTGTACCAACCCTGTCTGACCAAAGTGGACCAGAGTGAACAGTAAACTTTTGAAGGAGGTAGGACACGGCGTCAGTATTTCCGTCCAATTGAGCAGTCCGACTGGGGAAGCCCTACAGAATACCACGGCCATAATAACTTCGTGTTGTGTTCCCAGCGGTGAGCAGGGTAGCCAGAGCTCACTGGAGAGTTTGTGTTGTCAGTGGGAAGACTAAAGGCTTGCCCTGCTTGATACTCTACACAATACACAGAAACTCTGTGCTTACAGGGTCGGCAGCGCGAATGTGACTCCTCTGGTGTTACACATGTCCATAGGCCACGGTAACCACTTTCCATCAGGTGTGCCGTGTGTCTGCCACCTAAGTGGATTAAAAAAAAAAGACCAAAGCCTCCCAAGATTGGGAGAGGCTTATGTCCAGCAGTGGACTACAATGGGCTAATTGATATGGTTTTATGTGAGCGACTGCTATTGGACCGCCTCACTTAACCCCACGAGGAAAGCCTACTCATAATAGGTAGTTAACATTTTAAGTTCAGCATTACGCAACGTGTGTAGACATTTCGTTACGAATTTCACTGTTTTTGACCCCGTCATGGCTCCAAATGTAAAAGTATGCTATCTGCGCGTGCGCACAAACATGGTGATTATCTGTGTATCCGGTAATGCAGCGGCGAGCATGTTGTTTGAAGTTGTAATGGCGCTAGAATTATTAATCAGTCATGATCAAGAGCGCAATTTGTAAATGTAACTTTTACAATTGTTTTTTTTTTTACGTAATGTTCGTTAGGTATATAAGACTTAGTTCCACCGGATCGAACCTATACCTAATTGGATTGTAAGGAATGAAGGTCAACAATACTAAAATAATTGAATTTACATACAAGCATCGGTAGCTTAGTAGGTAAGAAGTCGGCCTTACGATCGAGAGGTTCCGGTTTCGAATCCTGGCCATTACACTACACAAACCCACTCTTAGCACAAGCAATTTTGTTTAGCTTTAGGGGTTAGACGGAATAATAGTAATTTCGCTTACTAAAATTTATACCTTAATTTAAAAAATCTGCCACTTATTCATGCCACTTTTGCAGGAGAGAAAGACCTGCTGCACAATGCTGGCTTGACGTCATAAGTAATGACATGAATGCCAATTAAATAGTATCGTTGTCATAGCTCATCAAACAAAGTAGAGAAGTTCTACCTAATACTGCTTAATATCTTAGTTTTTGCCGCAAAAATCTGCATTGGAGAATGTGATATTCTCTTACGCTCCATACATTTGCACTACGCATTACAAGCATGTGACGTCACCTGCTTGTAACGATTTTGTGCATGACGTTTTAGGGAAACTCGAGAAATTGTATTTTAAAAGTATTTTTTTTTACACACCATAGGTAGACGAGCACACGGCCTAACTGATGTAAAGTGGTTACAGTGATCTATGGCCGTGTGTATCACCAGGGGAGTTAAACTCGTGCTGCTGATTCTGGAAGTTCTTTAAAACTATTTGGTGTCAAAAATTTAGGAGGTCATTCAATTATTTTAAAGTGGTATTTTTTTCTATAGTTAAAAAGTAGTCAACATCCCTATTCAAACTCTTTCTATCGTGCACAAAACTAAGTTAATAAAGTCGCGATTCGTACGACACCGGTTCGCGTGTTACGAAAGAAATTCTTAATTTGTGGATCTTCGTATTATTATGTAGTTAAAGAGAATTATAATATAATAATAGCGCTCGGTAACTATGACATTAGGTAATAATATGTGATGAGTATAGTTCCGCTGAATTTTAAAAAGAGAACGTATTCTCACCTCAAAAGATCCGTCCCCTATTCCGGTCAGCACTCTGTTCATATGTAAGCATAATACTGCTGACCGTATTTTACGTATTCAGTATTCACGCTTCGTTGCTTTGTCAATGCACAAAATATTTCTTGCAAAAGGTTGATATCCTAATGTTATGAAACTAAGAGTAATTGTTGGGACACGACCTCAATATAACTGTTTGTAAGTAATGGTGAATTAATTACCGTTCGGTTTGTAAAAGGTATATAAAAAAGTCTGATGTATCACTGTGTTTTCTCATGCGTCATGCTCGTGAACAATTGCTGCTGGTGGTAAATGATCTTACGTGTTTAAGAGTGCGTTTGTATAGACGCAGAATTGTACAGAAGTCCAATTCTTTTAATAAAAATTATTGAAAGTTGAGTATCGATCTGTCAAAATCAATTGATATGTCAAAAATGGTTTTTTCGTAACACAATTTTCAACAAATAGAATAGGCCATTCAAAAAGTTCGTCCGATTTTTCCCAATACTGTTTAATATGTTAGTTTGTTCTGAATAAATTTACCTTGCAAAATAAGATATTGCTTAACTAAACTGAAACTATGACTTTTCGTTATTTTTAGATGCCAAAGTAAGTCAGAATACAAACAATTAAATTCGGTCCCAATTTTTAACTTGTTAGATTAGCTATTAAATTTCAAATTAGTTTTATTCGTAGCCGCGGTAGCCTAGTGGTATGGGTAATGGACTGCTGAGACGAGGTCTCGGGTTCGATCCCAGGTTTCACCATGGCAGACACCTATGACTTTTTCGATACTTTTCGAAGTTATGTGTGATTTATCGCAGGTTTATAAGTGTCTGGTTAATGGTAATAGGCTCGCCACCTATGGACACCGCCACATTGAGACCTAAACATAAACTAGCGAAATGTGGGTGCTAGCACCTCTGCCTACTTTTTCTGGGATATAGGCGTGAGTTTATGTTATGTTATGTTTTATTAGTACTATATACGTGTAAACGCAACGTAGTCCGAGATAATTGCGATATTCTCTTGCACCATACATTTGCATTATGCGTGACTGGCGTGTGACGTCACTTGCAAGTACGATTTTGTGTTTTCGGGCGGCTCGAAAGATTGAATTTTCAAAATCAAATATCTATAAAACTGTTTGTCGTAAGAATGTTTACTTTAGCAGTTCAATAAATTGTTGTAAGGTGGCCATATTTGGTGAGTAAAAAAATAATAGTCATTATCCCTATTGACATCTGGATCGCTTTTAACATTAGAACGAGGCCTAATTTTGAAAAAAAATTACTACTTTAATTGACACTCTTTTAATTGAAATCGTGATCATTTATGATATCTGGGAGTTTGAGATGAGATCGATACTAAATTTCAGAGCGTAGCAGAAAATGTCAGGACGACTTCTGCAATTTTCTTCTTTTGTAAATTGGTCGGCACCAATCACAATATTCTACATCTTTTTTATAATATGCACGTGACTGGTCGATGTCGTTAGAGTTTTTTATTTGTTTTCTTTATACCAGCCAATACCAGCTATGATTTCGTCGTCTCCACCTTAGTGCAGATGCACCCTAATGCGTGATGTAATTAGATACATTTTATGAAGTGCAAAATTTGGTTTCGTATTATTTATTAAAAAATCAGAAAGTAGGTAAGAATATTTCAAATATCGTTGTTACAGTGTTAGTAATTAAATTTGTTTATTATCTCACGCTGTTTATTATTGTGCGCAGCTAAATAACTAAAGATGAGGTTCAATTGAAGCGGAACGGAGCGAGGTGGTGCGTTACCAATCAATCGGATTTTCTTAATTAGATTGTTATTGTAGTGCGTTAGGTCTCTAAGTAGGTCAATTTAGCGCATTGCTTTTTTGTTGTACAATAAATCTAAAACGGACAGTATTACACAATCTTTATAATTTCGAGCTTTGCATTGTATGTCAAAATTTTAATTAGATGATGATCTGATCGAACTGTAATTAGGTATTGCTTAATCATCTTTACCATCCAAATAGCGATTTCCCGGTAGCTACTAAATTTAAACTTTCAACCCCGTAAATTTGCATATTGGTAATTGCTTTGTTAACTTTTATGAAAGCGTCTAACTACACGATTCCAAGAGAATAACATTCGTCAGAACTTGATAGACTCAGGCTAAAAAGATCTGAGGACAGTTGCTGAAAAAAAATGTTTAAAGAAAAAAAGTTATTATAAAGTAGATGAGTAATCTTGATGATGGAAATGCGTGGTCAACCTAAGTCCCTTGCTTGCTCAATAAATATAAATTATAAACAAAACAAATATTATAATTTTATATTAAATTATATTAAATATTAAAATTATTATAATATTTGATTTCAATAAAATATTCAGTAAACAGAATCGGGGTCTCATCTAAATGAACCAAGGTTTAGGCCTTGCCCTTGCCAGGGAAATCCGTCTCTGAACCCACCAAGTTCTTTCTGGAACCATGTTGAAGTTTCTTATCTCCACTCCGCTCGACTTCGCTCCGTTCCGCTACGATAGAGCCTGACATTAAAACTTCTAATCAATTATTGTTCGTACTACGCGTATGATTAGAGTGTATTCACCGTGGACATGCGTGCTGACGATTTCATTAAGAAAACATGTTGTTACTGTATACATAAGTAGTGTAACAGTGGAGAAAGGCTCGTGATTAAAGTGATGTTAACTACGTTCGTACGGATATGTACCATTTATAAACGTCTTAGGACGCTAACACAGCTGGCGAACTTACCACGATGGACGTAGTAAAGAGTAAATTGTGCCAGAAAGGCTATTATAATATCCAAGAATACTTAGATGACAAACAAGCTTGGAAATGAGCTGTTCTCTCAACTATGCGACTTAAGTAAATTATTGTAATTAGACTAAGTAGACCTAGTAAATGTTAGTGAATAGACCAAAAAAATGCCTGCTGAGTTTCTTGCCGGGGTCTTCTCAGGGGCCGCGTTTCGAACCGGTGGTCCATTTGCTAAACTAGTCTTTCATATTTCTTTTTATATTGACGTTTTGTAAATACCCATTTAATGGTCTATGCAGAATGCTTTTTTAAAGGAGGTTGTGTTCCCGGTGGTGAGTAGGATAGCCAGAGCTCGCTGTAGTTTTGTGAAGTCAGTGGGAAGACTAAAGGCTTTTTCTGTTTTGTCTTCTGCAATCACGGCACAGAAACTCTGTTTTTACAAGGTCGGCGGCACGTGGAGAAAGAGCCAACGTCCGAGTGCCATCACTGCGACGCGAGCGAGGACTCAGGTCCGCACACGCTCACCGAGTGTCCGGCGTGGGAGACGCCGAGGCGGGAGCTTGTGGCGGCCCTGGGAGTGAGAGTTCTCACGCTCTCCACCTTGCTCGCGGCAATGGTCCGCTGCGCGGACGCGTGGGCGGCCGGCGCCTCCTTCTGCGAGCAAGTAATGCTCGTGAAGGAGGAGGCGGGGCGGGAGCGGCAGCGGGAGCGACGAAGGATCGCAAACCAAGCGGCCTGGGGGTGAAAGGTGGAGCCGCCAGTCACCCTGGCAGAAGCAGGCCGCGGCGGTGGCGCGCCTGGCGCGCCTCCCCGTTTCCGGGGTCGAGTTGGGGACTGTAGTCCCCACAACCCGAGAAGAGGGCCAGATCGTGAGAGATGACCCTGGGTCGGCCGGGGTGCGAGGGATATGCCTGTCAACCTCACCTTCGTCAACCAAAACGACCCACAGGCGGCGTGCGTTTTAGTCGGTTCGAGTCCGACATAACCTCCTCCACCGGCTCCGGTGGGGAGGTATCCGTGGGGATTTTGCGCACGTAAAAAAAAAAAAAAAGCTCGGCGGCACGAGTGTGACTCCCCTTATGTTGCACACATTCACAAGCCACGGTAACCGCTTCCTATCCGGAGGGCTGAGTCACAATCGTGTTGCAGAAGACAAAGCAGTGCAAGACTTTGATCTTCCCACTGACAACACAAAAACTCTCCAGTGAGCTCTGGCTACCCTACTCACCGCTGACGCCGGGAACACAACACAAGGTTATTATGTTGTGTTCCTGGCCGTGGTATTCTGTAGGGCAGAGGTACGTACCCAGTCGGACTGCTCATTTACTTTTTTTAGTGCTGCTGCTAGCGGGGACGGTTATGTCGGACTCGAACCGACACAAAACCGCACGCCGTCCTGTGTCATTACTTGCCGAGGGTGAAATTGCCTCTAGTATAATTATCCTTCACAATGTCTTTTCACCTCCTTTCGAATTCGCCAGATGTGTACACACCCTAAAGTACTTTTTCTACTGGACAAAACGCGGGCACTTAATTGGACATAATCCGTGGACAATGGACATAATACCTACTATACCTATAGTGTGTTACGAAACTCGAACACAAACGTCATGTTTAATTATAGGGTGTTATAAAATTTACGAGCGTTGCGTTTGCATATTTTGTTTGATATTTTATTATTGTTGGTGTTTGGGGCTCTATCAAGACCCTCGGGTACTTTCTAGCACAGGGTATTTTCTCGGAATTAGGTCAGACGGCCGTCTTTTCTATAAAAGCTGTATAAAAGGGGGAAAAAGAGTAGGTGGACTTGACGGAAGATGGTCTAGTGCAGGTTTTTTCTCGGGTTTAGGAGGTCCGACGGCAGCCGATCTTATATAAGCCGTATAAACCAACTAAAAAGGAAGAGAAAGAGTAAGTGGACCCCTGGCTCTGCGGTGAAAGACCCGGATGCAACCAGGAACAACGCTAAGATAATGAAATTCTACTTCTTTTAAAATAATACTACTTAGGTGGTAGACAAGCACACGTTTTTTTTTATACCACTTAGGTGGCCGACGAGCACACGGCCCACCTGATGGAAAGTGGTTACCGTGGCCTATGGACGTTTGTAACACTAGAGGAGTCACAGTCGCGCTGCCAACCCTGTAAGTGCAGAGTTTCTGTGCCGTCAGTGTAGAAGACAAAGCAGGACAAGCCTATAGTCTTCCCACTGAGAGCACAAATTCTCCAGTGAGCTCTGGCTACCCTACTCACCGCTGGGAACACAACACGAAGTTATTATAGCCGCGGTATTCTGTAGGGTGGAGGTACTTCCCCAGTCGGACTGCTCAATTGGGCGGAAATACCGTCGTGTCCTACCACCGCCGTGGCCTATGGACGTATGCAACACCAGGGGTGTTAGACTCGCGCTGCCGACCATGAAGAAACCTTCTGATGCCCCTCTTTATCCATTAATAATAAAACTAGTTATGCTTCACGGCTACGTCCGCATTGGCATAGTATTCTGTTCCGCTCCTATGCGTCGTAGCATGATACTTAACAGTGAACTTGGTACTAAATATACATGTAAATTTATAAAATGGCGGCCATGATACTATGTTATCTATGCTTCAGCTTACCATTAATCACACCACCGAGACCTGGAATTCACGTTTTTCTAACAGTCCCGGGTCTACTTTAAGCGGGGCGTAAAAAAGCATCTGATGAGACCGCCAAGCTGAGTGCCACCATTGCAACATTACTTAGTGTCTGTAATGGTGATCCTCTTTCCTGAGACTTTACCTTTAGCTTACCATTAAGCGTGGTGCAGGCCGTGCGAGGGCAGTGCAGTCAGGGATGTAGTCAATTTGACGATTAAATATCCGTATTTTTTTATAGAATTCATGAGTTTCCTATGCCGTTATTACCAATAGGTACATTTCTTTAAAAAGCAGCAAGTTGATCAGGAATTGAACCCGACACCGTACATACAGCAGCCGGCTTTCTACCATAACATACCATCGAGGCACTACCGAGATACATAAAACAGTATAAAAAAGTATATAAAAATGTGAAATTGTCTAATGGCAACATTAGAGCGGTATTTTAACTAACAACTCGTTAGAAGCGTTGTTTTTTAAACGTGACTGTTGTTACTTAATTATTACCTTGTCTTTAAATACACCGCTAGAGCAGAGGTTTCTTTTGTGTGAAGACACAGGTTCACTCCTGTGCGGAATAGTTACTGACGGTTGTATATCACACATCACACATATAAACTCACGCCTATATCCCCAAAGGGGTAGGCAGAGAGCAAGCACCCACATTTCGCCAGTTTTCGCAAGTCCCAATGTAATAGGTGGCGAGCCTATTGCCACTAACCGGGCACTTTTAACCAGTGATAAATACACACATAACTTCGAAAAGCATCGAAAAGTCATTGGTGTGTGCCATGGTAAAACTGGGAATGAACCCGAGACCTCGTCTCAGCAGTCCATTACCCATACCACTAGGTATAGACAATCACTAGGTATAGTATTTCAACATAGACAAACAATCAATAAATAAAATAAGTCAAGTGCGAGTCGGACTCGCGACCCGAGGGTTCCGTAACTTAAGCTACATAAACCGTAATATATTTCGAATGCGTTGACTTTAGTTTGATTTTTGTACAGTTTTAAGAAGGGATATATGGCTGTACAACAGATATATACAGCCCAGACTCAATCTCAGATGCATGGCTTCAGTCAACAATTATGCCCGGAAGACGGCAATAGTCTCACGCCCTATGACGTGGGACCGAATTTAATGATTGGTGAAATGTGCGTGTTAATTCACCTCTGCCTAGCACTCCGGGGATAAAGGCGTGATTATTTGTATGTATGTATGTATAAACAAGAACTTCGTAGACTGTACCAATTTAGAAAAAGCATTTGAATGCCGGGAAATAGCAGCTCGGAAAGAGTTTTGCATATAATTAAGAGTGTTGCGACCTCTTTACTCAGAGAGATTGGTAATTATGATTTTATCAACCATCTTACCACGAACGGTGTGGAAATTCTTCAACATTGAATCTTTTTTTTATACCACTTAGTTGGCAGATAAGCCCACCTGATGGAAAGTGGTTACTGTGGCCTATGGACGTACGTATGTAACACCAGAGGAGTCACACTCGCGCTGCCGCCCCTGTAAGCACAGAGAGTTTCTTTCTGTGCCATCAGTGTAAAAGACAAAGTAGGATAAGCCTTTGGTTTTCCCACTGACAGCACAAAAACATTCCAGTAAGAATCTTGAGTTGGATCGAAAATTAATAAATATTTTATAAGCAATATGTACAGTTTCAAACTTAGACTAAATATATAGAGTTTATTTGTCGATATCCGTTTGCCTGTTGGCAAAGGTCTCCTCCAACGTCTTCCACCCCTCTCTGTCTCTTGCCAGCCTGGTCGATGGGGGCCTGCCATGTCTTTCACCTCATCCTCCCGCCTCTCGACCTGGTGGCCTCTATTTATTTTCCCATTCCTTGGTTACCAGTACATAATCTCTTTGCTTCATGTATCTATTCCATTCTCTCTGCTAAAAGCCTTTTTAGACTTTAAAAGCATCGTGTTAAAGTCTAAAATTAAATGTTTTTTTGCAGTGTTTGTGGTTTTTCTTTAGCAGAATCGAGGAACTGATAGTTCTAATAGTAAAGATTGTCATAAACGTCAAAATACGTGTCAATCTTACAATACGCCGGCCAACGTATTGCCACTACGACAATTTGTCTAGTATAAAGGTTTATTTGTTTACTTATAGACTCCACGAAGTCAGGTAGTGGTCACCGTAACTGTAGAAAATTAAAAAAGAAAAGTTGTCCGACCTAGTGTTGGGATCGAATCGATTCAAGTCGATTATACAATGTTGTAGTAAAGAGTGGCAATTGATTTGTTTCTCGCCGTGTTCTCTTCGTGTTGTTGACCACTTTTTTCGCTCTATTTGTGAAAATAGAATGTAGATGTTTTTAATGAATGCTTATTGTACGAATATAAAAAGTAACAAAGTCGATGGCGTGTTGTGTGGCGGTAGTTGGACCATTGCGGACTCGCAGTCATATCATAGTCACCCGAAGAGGGCCAGCTTGAGAGAGATGGCTCTGGGTCTGCCGGGGTGCGAGAGATATGCCTTCGGCAACTTACAACCCTCAGACGGGATGCATTTTAGTCATTTGAGCGTGTCGTCTAAAATCAAAATATAATGCTTTCTTTTATGCTTCGTAATCACAACATCAAAGAAGGACAGATATCATCAAGAAATTAGTATTAAAGCTATATACCATTCTGTAATGTTACGAGTTTTTTTATATTTCAGCGCAGTAAATAGCCGATAGCTTTAATACTAATGTGAGTGACCATGATAGTTTAAATACCTATAGAAAATTAAAGAGACAAATAGGAGGTAGGACACGGCGGTATTTCCGCCCAATTGAGCAGTCCGACTGGGGAAGTACCTCCGCCCTACAGAATACCGCGGCTATAATAACTTCGTGTTGTGTTCCCAGCGGTGAGCAGGTTAGCCAGAGCTCACTGGAGAATTTGTGCTGTCAGTGGAAGGCTACGGGCTTGTCCTGCTTTGTCTTCTACTGACGGCACAGAAACTCTGTACTTACAGGGTTTTCAGCGTGACTGTGACTCCTCTGGTGTTACAAACGTCCATAGGCCACGGTAACCACTTTCCATCAGGTGGGCCGTGTGCTTGTCTGCCAACTAAGAGGTATAAAAAAAAAAACTTCTTAGTTCTACTTTTACATTTGGCTGGCATGCTGATGCCGGTAAAGATGCCTTGATTTTTGTAATCTACTCACAACTATGTCAGATCCTCTTCTGGCAAGCTTGTCCCCTGCATCATTACCTCACGAGCCGCTGTGGCATTTGATCAATTGCAAGGTTATGTTGTTGGTTAGCCTATATGATTTAATTTAATGTGGCACTCTAGTACCTATTAGTCCTGAGTTTATAGTGTGGCTGTTTCAGGCTTGCAGCACGGCCATGCTGTCTAAGAGTAGGTATACATATCGAGTGATTTTCCACTCTCCTGGAGATTACAGCTGAAGCTGCTAGGGTGATTCCCAAACATTCAGCTTGGAATACTGTGTTATGGGCCTTTAGCGGTGCTGAGATGAATGTATATTGAATTGAGGTACTCCGATTACGGCATACATAGGCATTAAACTAAGCAAGGAGCTCCTCATTACTCTTAGTAATGTAGCTCAGTAATGTATAAAAGTAAGTAATTTATCCTTTTTTCATACCAGTTAGGTGTCAGACAAGCGCACGGCCCACCTGATGGAAAGTGGTTACCGTGGCCTATGGACGTGTGTAACACCAGAGAACACACACTCGCGCTACCGACCCTGTAAGCACAGAGTCTCTGTGCCGTCAGTGTAAAGGACAAAGCAGTAATCTACTGTTGTACACTTGTTTTTTTTTTTAAAGAATATATAGAGATATTCCCTCTAACCCCTCCAGCTAAGCTTAATTGCTTGTGTTAAGAGTGGGTTCACCTCGGTAGGGAACTCACTAATTGCTAGGGTTCGAATCCGAGACCTCTCGATCGTAAGGCCGACTATGGAACTATGGTTATGGAACTACTAAGCTACCGACGCTTTTTATTATTTTATCATTTTATTGTACTGTTAATCCCCCAAAGGTTTGTTGGTAGAAAACTCAATATTGAGTTAGCTCGCCTTTGTACACCAAGATGTATTTGTGATTGCCTGTTGATTATACTGTGTAGGTACAATAAACAATTAAAGAAAGAAAGAATCTCTATTGTACGTGACATAAAACATTTGACTTTGTTATAAACATCATTTAGAGCTAAAGTAGACAGACTTATGGCCAACGTAGCAATAGCAAGGGTAATGGCCCATAATGTGAAGGGCAGTTGCTCGACGAAAGTGCTCATTTTTAGACTCGTTAGACCGAGACGAAAACAATTTTCACTTGATTTTCAATCACCGCCCACTGTGGACATTGAAAAGTAACTTTTTAATATGGATTATAGTGAATTTTACCATTATTATGCTTCAATCACTTTCAAGATTGTTGTTCTTACATAAAATTTTATGTTTTGTCTTTGTTGCTTTTGACGCGTAGTGACATCTGCTAAGGAGTAGATAAACTATATGCAACAGTTTTAGTGTAGTGTTTGAGCTAGTTTGTACCACTGAAGATAGAGGGCGTTAACTGGTATTTTTATAAAGTTTTATTGTAAGTCAAGTACTATCAATACTGTTTCATTCATTATTATTTTAAAAAAACGTTAATTTGGGGGAATGAGTTTATTTTAACAAAAAATCTGTTGTAAACCGAAGTGAGATTTACAAAAATCTTAGTTTAATTATCTATGTAGATAGTTTTTGTACGATGGTGCGGCGTGGCGGTAGAGATGCGGTAGAGCATTTGGCTTCCATGTCGCAGGTTGCGGATTAGATTCTAGCTCAGTGCAAATATTTGACAGCATGTATCCCATCTGCTGGCATTGTTTTGGGTGTTTCTAAAAATAATGAGCAAGTGTCAAAAAATGTATTGAGTAGAAACAAAATATTTATGTTAATCCGCAAGCTGACATACACCGCGGTAGCCTAGTGGTATGGGTAATGGACTGTTGAGACGAGGTCTCGGGTTCGATCCCAGGTTTTACCATGGCACTTACCAAAGACTTTTCGATGCTTTTCAACGTTATGTGTGTATTTTAATTCTAATTAAGTGCCCGGTTAATGGCAATAGGCTCGCCCACCTATTACATTGGGACCTAAACATAAACTGGCGAAATGTGGATGCTAGCACCTCTGACTACCCCTTCGGGGATATAGGCGTGAGTTTATGACATTTATAATACAAGTTATGTTTTGTTTGAATCTAAATAGCGCTGTGTAAATTAGTCGTATATGTTTTTCTTATTTATAGTGCTTAAATAAACGACACACACACGAACATAAGCGTTTATGCTCCGAAATAAACATAAAAATCTAACTATAAGTTAATGATATTTGCAGAAGTTCCGTTGTTATGTTTAATAATATGTATAAACAAATTATAAGGAAATTACGTACGATTCTGGAACGCACCGCGGCTACCCCGTAAGCCGGTAATACAGTTATCTTTGAACGGGACCCGAAGTGTGTGTGGCTCACAATGTATGCCACGGAGAGTATAATTTGTATGCCTTATCCTGCTAATGTAACAAATCTAAACTTTTTTTTTACCACTTAGGTGGCAGACAAGCACACGGCCCACCTGATGGGAAGTGGTTACCGTGGCCTATGAACGTATGCAACACCAGGGGTGTTACACTCGCGCTGCCGACCACGAAGAAACCTTCTGATGCCCCTCTTGAAGAACCCCATATTGTAGGTGCTTGGAAAAACCGCAGCATGGATGTATGTAACACCAGAGGAGTCACACTCGCGCTGCCGACCCTGTAAGCACAGAGTTTCTGTGCCGTCATGTCGTGTAGAAGACAAAGCAGGGCAAGCCTTTAGTCTTCCCACTGACAGTACAAAAACTCTCCAGTGAGCTCTGGCGGCCATAATAACTTCGCGTTGTGATTCCGGCGGTGAATAGGGTAACTATTTACCGCCGGGAACACAACATGAAGTTATTATAGCCGCGGTATTCTGTAGGAACTTCCCCAGCGGAAATACCGCCGTGTCCTACCTCTGTCTTCTGTGCGTGTGGAGACAATATAAGGGATTTTTTAAAAACTTCATAATAACCGGCGTTACACGAAGTTATTATGGCCTCGGTATTCTGTAGGGCGTAGGCACTTCCCCAACGGAAATACCGCCGTGTCATACCTCTGTCTTCTGTGCGTGTGGAGACAATATAAGGGTTTCCTTTTTTTTAATGTGCTCATAATCTCCAAGGCTACCCCTACCACCGGGGCCAGTGGGACCTGAACCGACTAAAACGCACGACGACCCACACAGTGGCCGGAGGTGAGATTATCTGATCCATATCCCTCGCACCCCGGCCGGCCCAAAACCGTCTCTTATGAGACGGTCCTCTTCGGGTGTGGAGATCACGGAGTCCCCATCTCATCCCCGCAGCGGTCTGCTTCTGCTAGAGTGACAGGCGGCTCCACACTTCACCGACAGGCCCGCATTCATGGGGGACGGAGGTCATTATGCGACCTCTGCTTGTTCTGGACATTTTGAATGAATATAGCTGTGATGCTGTGATTTTGAATGAATATTCCCTAAAGTGTAGAAGTTCAGCCAAACCCGCAATAAATCTGTAAAAAGCGGACCCCAGACTCCGAGGTGAAAACTTCAGATACGGGATTAACGCTAAAATAAAGAAAAACATTTATTTATTTATTTGCAGACTCGTATTTACTGGTAATATTTCTAGATGGCGCTGTCAGACGACAATAATAATAACGGCTCTAAAGAATTTAAATATTTCATAGTCAACACTAATGAAAGCGCAATAAAATTTAATATTATATTGTTTTTAAATCACTACACACATTTTTCCCTCACAATAATTGTCAATTGCACCGAACATAAGAAGCAAATTGAAATGTGAATTAAATCTGTTTTTGCAATTTTGTGTAAAAGTAGCACAAACATATTTTAACGTATGTTTTTTTGCAATATTAAGTGTAATTATTGCAATTAAAACGAATACGTTGCACACTGCATTTTGAGGATATTTCTTTTAATCGGCTGAATGAGGTTTTACGTGTAAGTTTATATATATTACCTAAATATATATTACCTAAATATTGATGGGATTACCTTAATAGTTGAGATATTGGTATAATGGTTTGAATTGGATGATTGGGCTGTAATAATGTAATATTCTAGGATTTACTACACAGAGGTATTTATTATACATACATACATATAATAACGCCTTTATCCCAGGAGCGTTAGGCAGAGGGTGAAATTAGACCAACATTTCACCAATAATTGTATTTGGTCCCACGTAATAGGGAGTGAGCCTATTGCCGTATTCTGGACACTATTGTTGACTCGAGCCATCATCATTATTTGTGCATACAATATAATTTGCATGGATTCGAAGCCTCGAAGTCATGTTTGCCTTAGCAGACGAACGTCCTACCGAAACCATCGCGCCTCGAAAATCATTGGAAATAAATAATTCTAATATTTCATATTTAAAGAGAATAAATCATGAATTTGTAAAATGTATACGTTCGCTTTCATTTCAGTCTCTCCAAAAACAAACAAAAAAGCCACGAAACAGAATGTTAATTCCTTGAAATATTGCGAAGTTTGGTTTGAAAGTGTTAATTAGAGCGAGACAGCATCAAATATTTGTGATGTGGAATGGATTAGCGCAATTTACAAAACATGTAGTTGAGAAATTATACTACTGATAGTGGCGCCATCTCTATTTCAGTACATGTACTAGGTATCTACTTACTACTAAAGAGATCAGTCAGTTGAGTACTTTTTTGGTAAATAAAATAAATTGTACAAGAGTCTATTGAATAAAGAACAATAAAAGAGCGGTAAAATAAGTCAGCTTATATTTTATTGTTTTTTATGGTTGGTTGATGGCAATAGGCTCGCCACCTATTACATTGGGACCTAAACATAAACTGGCGAAATGTGGGTGCTAGCACCTCTGCCTACCCCTTCGGGAAATATAGGCGTGAGTTTATGTTTATGTTATGTTTTTTTAAAATATGTAAACGTAATAATAGTAAATTATTCGAAGATAATATACATATAATTTTAGATTGATATGGCCATTAAAATTATTGTTTAGTATAGTTAATTAATAGGATATTTACCATTATTTACGTGTAAAAAATCAAATAAATATGTTAATTTTAAAAGTAATAGAACTCATACGTTTATACTTATATTCCATAGACGTCACTGTTTTGACGTGAAATTATAAAAAATTAAAATGGTGGATTTTGGCGCCAAATTTCATGCTTTCAAAAAGTACCGTTGTTGAATTTAAAATTTTGTTTTGTTTGTTTATTTCGCGTGTCTGTATATATTCAAGATCACCTCCATAATATAAGTATAAGCTAATAATAAGTATTTATTGTTTTATATCACCAACTAGGTATTGTTTTGGGTTAATCGACTGCGATAATCCACGCAGAGTTGCTCGTTCCAAGGAGATTGTTATATAATCTAACTGTAATATCATTTTACGTACTTTCTTTGTTGTAATAAAACTCGTTAAATAGTATTTAGTCTTGCTTCAGGTGATGTATGTCGATGTACAGACGGAGGAATTTAAATTGTACATTCTAGAATTATATATACACTGCAATTTTAGTTAATGTTAAGGCATTTATATCTAAAAAAATGTTAATTGGAAATATTAGGACATGACAGAAGGTAGGACACGACTGGTGAAGTACCTTCATCCTACAGAATATCACGGCTATAATAACCCCGTGTTGTGTTCCCGGCGGTGGGTTGGTTAGGCAGAGCTCACTGGAGAGTTTTTGTGCTGTCTGTGGGAAGACAAAAGGTTTGTCCTGTTTGTTTCTTCTGCACTGACGGCTCAGAAACTCTCTGTTCTTACAGGGTCGGTAGCACGGGTGTGACTCCCCTGGTGTTGCACATGTTCATTGGTCACGGTAACCACTTTCCATCAGGTGGGCCGTATGCTTGTCTGCCACCTAAGTTACATAAAACGAACCCATAGCACCATGTATTCGATAATAGTTTTTACGTAAATGTATTGTGGGTAATGGACTGCTGTGACGAGGTCTCGGGTTCGATCCCAGGTTTTACCATGGCACACACCAATGACTTTTTGATGCTTTTCGAAGTTGTGTGTATTTATCACAGGTTTATAATGCCCGGTTAATGGCAATAGACTCGCCACCTATTTGGGACCTTTTTTTCTTTTTACGTGCGCAAAATCCCCACGGATACCTCCCCACCGGAGCCGGTGGAAAAGGTTATGTCGGACACGAACCGACTCAAACGCACGTCGCCTGTGGGTCGTTTTGGTTGCCGAAGGTGAGGTTGATAGGCATATCCCTCGCACCCCGGCCGACCCTACTTTGGGACCTAAACATAAACTGGTGAAATGTGCGAGGCGCGATGGTTTCGGTAGGACATTCGTCTGCTATGGCAAACATGACTTCGAGGCTTCGAATCCATGCAAATTATATTGTATGCACAAATAATGATATATATTTGCATTGGTCATGACATGAAGTTTCTATGTAAAATATTATGTATATAGGTTTACAAAATCTATATGTTTGCATTCTAAAACAGTTTCCAGCAGAGTAGAATTTGGACAGATATATACAGCCCGACTCAGCCTCAGATACATGGCTCGAGTCAACTATAGTGTACGGAATACGGCAATAGGCCTCCCTATTACGTGGGACCGAATAATTGCCATTGGTGAAATGTGGGTGTCAATTCATCTCTGCCTAACGCTCCGGGGATAAAAGCGTTATTATATGTATGTATGTATAATAAATACCTCTGTCTTGACTGTATGTATATATATACAGGATGTATTTTTGAAACGGGGCAGTAAGGGCAAGTACCTTAACCGTTGCAGTTACAGCAAAACGTTCTTAAAAGACCTTCCCTAACTTTTTGGGACATTTTGAACTGCATTCACAGATTTTGTAAAAAACTTACAGTTAGCAAAAAAAAATGCAAAAAGTTCAATTTTTTTTTTATGCCAATCGATTCTATTTCATGTGGGGATCAAAAAACTCTATGGGACCATTTTAGCTTTCAGTACTAGAAAAGACAGAAATCGCCAAAAACGTTTCCCATACATTTCGTACGGAAATATGATAAATCAACTCGAATCTCATAGGTCAGGTAAAATTTTGAACTTTTTTAAATAAAAAAAATCATTCTCATCAGTCATTAATGCATCCTTGAGCTCTTGAACACTGGCGTACGTCGTCTTATACACCTCGTTTTTCACGAAGCCCCATAAAAAAAAATCAAGTGGTGTTAGATCGGGGCTACGAGGTGGCCACTGTGTTGGACCATGTGTACCTATCCACTGTGTACCGAATAGGCGGCTCAAATTGGAACGTGAAAGGTGACTGCTATGTGACGGAGCACCATCTTGTTGAAAATGAACTTTTCGCAATTCCGACAGGGGCCATTCGTCCATCTCGTTTTCAAGATGGTGTAAAATGACTTCATTATACATGGCAGAATTTAGTTTCCCTTCATAAAATTCCACCATTATGACTCGATTGGACATTATACCACACCAACAGTTGAATGAGACGCGAACCTGATTATGACTTGCCGTAACTCTTAGTGGATTTTCTTTGGACCAATAGTGGTGATTTTTTCTGTTGTACATACCGTTATTGGAAAAATTCGTTTCGTCTGACCACAGTATGTAATTTAAAAATTCATGATCTCTGCTTATTTTTCCTCTTAGCCATCTGCAAAAAGTAAGCCTTCGAACATCATCACCCGGATGTAACACTTGAACTATGCGCCCATATCGATAGCACTTGTAGCCGTATTTCTTCCATATCTTTATCACAAGGGAGTAGGATACACCTACTTCAAGGGCGACTTGCCTGGACGATACCTCTGGATATGCTTCGACATAAGTCAGAACCGCAATCTCCGTGTCCATGTCCACACGAGGCTGCCGCTTTCTTTTGAAAGAACCCTGCAATTCCAGGTTTTTCAAAAGATTTGTAATAACCTTTCTTGTTGGCACATGCCGCAACGGATACTTATTGCGGTACCACACTAATGCAACTCCCGCATTTCGATTATTGACAAAATACGCTTCTAATAAGTCAATTTTTTCACGATTAGAAGACATTTTAGCGAAAATCCTTAATTAATAACTCATACGAAGTTTCTCAGCTGAAACTAAGTATAACACACAGATTTTCGAATCACATTAGAAATTTGAGGGTAAAAATTCTTTTTTTTACTTTACAGTCAATTATACCCACTTCCTGGCCATAACAAAAAGTTAGACCATCGTAGAAATTTGTTTCTGTTGCCGAAATGTATGGGAAACGTTTTTGGCGATTTCTGTCTTTCCTAGTACTGAAAGCTTAAATTGTCTCATAGAGTTTTTTGATCCCCACATGAAATAGAATCGATTGGCATAAAAAACATATTTTTGGACTTTTTGCATTTTTTTTTGCCAACTGTAAGTTTTTTACAAAATCTGTAAATGCAGTTCAAAATATGTCAAAAAGTTAGGGAAGGTCTTCTAAGAACGTTTTGCTGTAACTGCAACGGTTAAGGTACTTGCCCTTACTGCCCCTTTTCAAAAATACACCCTGTATATGTACATATAACGTGGAGATCTGTGATGGCGTGCGGTCTTAGTCCAACATAACTAACTACTCCTGAGTACAATTTAGAACACCTCACATCTTCCCATGCGGTGTCGTATAAGGCGACTAAGGGATAGGGCTGTTTAACATCAGACATATATAAACAGCCCAGACTCAGACTCAGATGAATGGTTTGATTCAACAATAGTGCCCGGAAGATGGCAATAGCCTCACCCCCTATTATGTAGGACCGAATTTAATGCTTGGTGAAATCATCATCATCATCATCATCCTCCTGCCCTTATCCCAAGATTATTTGGGGTCGGCGCAACATGTGTTCCTTTTCCATTCATCTCTAGTTGCAGTCATTTCAACATTCACTCCCTTCTTAACCATGTCATCTTTCACACAGTTCATCCACCGCATTTTGGGCCTCCCTCTCCCCTTGTAGCCATCCACTTCCATAGTTAGTACCTTCCTTACGACATTACTTTCATCCCTACGCATTACATGCCCGAACCAGGACAAACGATTTCCTCGTAGCTTTTCTATGATTGGTGCTACTCAAATGTGGGTGTTAATTCACCTGACCCTATATATAATCCTACGGGGATAAAGGTTTATGTATGTATGTATATGATATCTGATGGACCTTTGTGGAATAGTGCTTTATTTTGTCAGACTGTATTTGAGTTTTGATTGTATTTGTAGGTCAGGTTCAGGGATTTACATTCATTTAATTTATCAAGTTTGTTACAGAGATTTGATCCTTATGATTGATCCTATCGATTACCACTGTTTTTTATAAAATCATAACCTTCCTTTGGTTCTGCCGTAGTGGGGTAAACATTATATTCCTCTGTGATTAAGAGCTAGTACGTGATATAATTGTACCGGTTGGTCGATTTCTTGACAGGTGGCCGCTATGTTGCAGATAGCTGCGCGGGCGCCTGCGTCACAGCCCACTTTACGATGTAATCGTGCAATTACACGTATTCACACGATTTGTTAGTTATAGACGTATATCGTATTGGACTAACTAAACGTAAAAGATAAAATCTTGTGTCTTCAATAATTTCAAAGCTTGTCGATCGTTTACGACCTCTGTACCAATTAAGCTGACCTCAGCTTCCAAAGTGCAAATTTTAAACGAACTTAGGAAATCGATCGGATAACAGATATCGATTTTTGCAGTTGATTGTAATAAATGCGAAAAAAAAAAACATTACACCGCCACTGCGGCCACACTACGGTGCACACTATATAATAAAATAATAATTTAACTAATTGGCGAGTGCGAACAACTCTGTTTCTATCAGGAAGACTTAAAATAGTAGGCACAGCGGCCACCACCCAAACCATCACCGGTGGTCGTTGAGACAACATTTTAAAAATTGTTTCAACCACCCCGCGGGTGTGATCATTGGGAACAGAATGAATAATAAAATATGTAACTTATAAGTAAATAATTTTGCAGTCAGGAATTATTATTAATATTGTAATTTGGGGAATATGCAGCAATTTCGCATACATGACGAATAATAGATAAAAGGGACAGTCCCGTACAAAAAAGTATGTACTGCATATAATCTATACATTTACATACATATAATCACGCCTTTATCCCCGAAGGGTTAGGCAGAGGTGAATTAACACCCACATTTCACCAATAATTATATTCGGTCACACGTAATAGGGGGTGAGCCTATTGCCCTATTCCGGTCACTATTGTTGACTCGAGCCATGCATCTGAGGCTGAGTCTGGGCTGTATATATCAGTTTGATGTTAAATAGCCCTATCCCTTAGTCGCCTTGTACGACACCGCATGGGAAGAGATGGGGTGGTCCAAATTCTACTCTGGCGGGAACCAAGCGGCTATCTATACATTTAAAAGCTAAATATCACTCTAGAATGATTTTTACTTCGATTTTATATACCACTCAATGATTAATCAGGAAATCTCAGAAACTATAACACCTACAAACTTGAAAATTGGTAGGTAGTGTCCTTATAAGGTGTAAACATCTGCTAAGAACAGATTTTACGAAATTCTGTCCCTAAGGAGGTGAAACAGGTTCACCCGTACGAAGACACGGGCGGCCGCTAGTTATGTATATAGTTATTAAACATAACATAACATAAACTCACGCCTATATCCCCGAAGGGGTAGGCAGAGGTGCTAGCACCCACATTTCGCCAGTTTATGTTTAGGTCCCAATGTAATAGGTGGCGAGCCTATTGCCATTAACCGGACACTTATAAACCTGCGATAAATACACACATAACTTCGAAAAGCATCGAAAAGTCATTGGTGTGTGCCATGGTAAAACCTGGCATCGAACCCGAGACCTCGTCTCAGCAGTCCATTACCCATACCACTAGGCTACCGCGGTGTATATATTATAATGGCAACATTATGACATACGGCTAAAAATATTAAATGTCTATACCTATATCATATAAGCTTATTTAAAAGAAACAAACTTTCTTTAATTTCCCATAGAAAACATAACTAAGTGAAGTGTTTACCGAATCTATTGGGTAGCGGCGCGCGCGCATCCCGTCGCGACCGGTTGCGCGACAAGGTCGCTTTCATCTGTACACGCGAGCACAAAACTGCTATGTCTCAGTTTTCTAATACTAGCTTCGGATATTGTGTAATTAACTTGACCACTAGTATTTACTATCTAACCGTTGATATATATATATAAATATTTGTATATTTATTTAACTTTATTTGAACTTCTCTCACATCTATCTTTCTTTTTGTATCTTTTAGTACACCTTGTTTCTAGTTTATTTGCTAACTACACCAAATCTTTTGCTTTATTACACTACTGTCCATCCCAAGGTTGCCTGGAAGAAATCGCTTCAGCGATAAGGCCGCCCATTGTACATTAAACTGTATGCATGCTCACTACAAATTTTACTGTAATCTATTGGTGTACAATAAAGAATTATCTATCTATCTATCTATCTATATATTATTACTAATGTATTTAGCTATACTACTCGCAAAGTAGATGAGCGCTCTGAAAGTGCACACTGTATGCTTGTGCATGATATAGAAAGTAGGTTCTTACTAAGTAGTATATTAAGTAATTATATTTATTAGTTTTCTAAACGTGTATTAACCATATAGTAAATCGATTATTATAGCAAAAAAAATGAATCAGATCAGGCGGGATTTCGGCGACATCGTAGGACGGATATATAAATAGTGTTACGACAGACGCCGATATCTCGAAAACTAATAATCGAATCTTCAAGAAATAAAAACGCATTGTTAGTGACGAGGTACTCTACCGATTGGCATAGAAAAATCTAGAATCATCAACAAAAAGTCACAACTTACCTACGAGTACCTACACTCTCAAATATAAACAAACAATAGGTATATATCGAGAATGAACTCAAAAGGTCAGTGATGGCGGCGAAGTTCAAAAGAGTATAGGTATTTATCGCTCGCGAACTTTCTAGATGGTTCGACCCTCCTAATTGAGAGGCATAAAAACACGCTCGCATAGCTACACGATTCATTCTGTCTTTGAAGTTTGAGACCGAAAGTGAACACAGCGAACTTAAGCGACCGAAGAAGATTCTACCTGCGACCTGAGCAACGACTGTGGACTACTGTGAACTGCTAAGCGACTGGAACTGTTAAAGAGTACTGTGTGTACTAGTGATTTAATTGTCTAGTTTGTGGTGAGCTAATAAATCTCTTCGTTGAGTAAACGGCATTTAATTGTACCCCGTGCACGTAACAATAGAAAGAAATGGATAATTTCAGGTGAGATTCGGTGGCTTACTGCTCGTTCATTCCTTCTGTAATGGAAAGATCACGGGTTCAAATCCCACCTGAACAGATTCAATTTTTTTCCTATCTTAATCGACTTGATTAGTTAGCATACTAAATGCTTTAAAATTTCATTCAACATATATTCATTTTGAAATATCTTTAAGACATCGATAAATTGTTTTGCAAAAAATCAAACCGCGCAGTTACCCGTATAATTCGGTACCAGTAAGTATACATATTATGAATATTTCATGGGTATCCACGAAAAAAAAGTATAACTAATTATAATTATTATAATTTACTTCGTTATTTGTTTTATTATTGACTTATCAAAGAAGCATACAAGGCTGTTATGATAATTAAACTGTTACATTCATTATGAAGGCTTCTGACGAAAGTTACAATGAAGGTTAAGATATGTAAGCGGTATTTGGTTTTATCTTTATTTTTAGGATTCCGTACCTCAAAAAGAAAAAACGGAACTCTTATAGGTCCAGTATATACTGATATATGAACGGCCTACTCTTATAACACAATTAGAATGATGGATAAAATCAAAAGGCAATTAAAAACTTATTTCATTCACCTTCGGTACGGAATATGCTTTAGAACGGTCATCAATAAAAAATAAAAATCATGACTTTTGTCTGCGACTGTACCATTGAATACGAATATGAATAATAAAACGTAGATATTAGAAAATTGTTCCTTATACGGATTCACTTTCGTTATGTTATCTCATTTGAATATTTTAAGTGGTAACACATAACATTCGGTTTTAAAAAATATATTCTTATGCATTATAAATAAAATTGTCACTTTGTAATTTTAAATTAACAGCTTCTAAGTGAATGTTTTTATGGTATGGTAACATTATCATAGTGATACACCCCTCTTATTATAATAATAAAAAAAGAAAAGAAAAGAAAATTGTTTGCACTAAACAGTACGGTACTTTTTTGTCTTATCTCTGAAATGGCTTGACCGAATTTGACGGAACTTTCACTGTCATGTACCTGATATTGTAAGGCATTACTTGGGCTACTGTTAGATCTAGTAGATAGCGCTGCAATAGGGTTATAGACATTGCTGGGACAGGGTTTATTCATCAATTAGCCTATTGAAAGCCACTCCTGTACAAAGGCCTCTCCGCCTTCCGCATCCAGTCTGTTCCATCCACCTTTTCAGGTCGTCAGTCCATCTGGCTAGGGGTGTCCTACACTCCGTTTGCCTTCTCGCGGTCTCCACTCCAGGACTCGTTTGCTCCAACGGCCATCGATCCTTCAATAGATGTTGCCAGCCCTCTGCCATTTCGGCTTGCATGTATTTATTTATTTATACCATTTAGGTACACGGCCCACCTGATGGAATGTGGTTACCCTGGCCTATGGACTTGTGGAATACCAGGGATTCATACTCGCGCTGCCGACCCTGTCAGCAAAGAAGATCAGTTCTTTTTCTGCAAGCTATGTCGGTAGCTTTAGTTCTTTGTGGGATGACTTCGTTTTATATTTATTACATACATACATAGTCACGCCTTCATCCCCGGAGGGTTAGGCACAGGTGAATTAACACCCACTTTTCACAAATCATTGTATTCGGTCCACATAATATGGAGTGAGTCTATTACCGTCTTCCGGGCTCTATCGTTCATTCGAACCATGCATCTGAGGTGGTGTCTGGGCTGCTGTATACATCCGTCTGATGTTAAACAGTGCTATCCCTTAGTCGCCTTGTACAACACCGCATCGGAAGAGATGGGGTGGCCCAAATACTACCTGCTGGGAACAACACGGCTCTCATTAAATACTCATCACACAAACGTATTACAAACTCATAAATTAACAGCTGTATAGTCATGAAGAACATTTGTTTTGATAATATTAATATTATATAACTATAATTATACTCTATTAAGTTAAAGTTGGATGTAAGTTAAGATTTAGATTTCTTTAATCAGCCGACCGTGAGTGGGTCAATGAAAGACTTAATAGGATGCTAAAGTTATATTGTTTGCAGTTAATTTTTAAATACTTAACTAAATGATTATGAACTTTATTTGTTAGTGAGCAGGGCCATGTATAAATTATCAATGTTAAAGGTAATTTGTTAACGTATGTACTTGATTGGTGTATAGGTAATTATTAATTATGAATCGCCGCCATAGTTATTATTTGCTTAAGACATTCCAAGTTACCGATCAACTTAGCTCTAGAATTTTACGTTAAATTAATAAATAAATACATATATAAATAATATATTTTTTATTCCTTTAACGGATAAAACTAGTTTAGCAAATGGACCAATGGTTCAAAACGCTACCCTTTCCTGAGAATACTCCAGCCAGGAAACTCAGCGGGCAACCACTTACTGGGGTTCTTTATACCACTTAGGTGGCAGACAAGAACACAGGCCACTTGATGGAAAGTGGTTACCTTGGCCTATGGACGTGGGCGACACTAGGGAATCACAGTCACGCTGCCGACCCTGTAAGCACAAAGAGGTTCTGAGTCGTCAGTGTAAAAGACAAAGAAAGATGATCTTCCCACTGACAGCACAAACTCTCCAGTGAGCTCTGGCTACCCAACTCACCACCGGAAACCAACACGAAGTTGTTATAGCCGCAGTATTCTGTAGGGCGGAGGTACTTCCCCAGTCAGAATGCTCAATAGGACGGAAATACAAACGTTTCTTACCTTCAGGAATATCCAGGTGGCAGTAATATGACCCTCTTTTGATGGGAAGCGGTTACAAAAGCCTAAGGACGTGTGTAACACCAGGGACGTAACTTATGAAATAATTATTTTTAGTAGTGTTTTGGGATCACAGCAAAAAAGAAATTACAGTTAGCGCCAAAATAAGTTGTAAAAAATTACATGAATTATAAGTACATAATTTAATTATAGTTAGATAGATAGATAATTCTTTATTGTACACCAACAGATTTACAGTAGGACAAGTAGGTAGCATCTATACAGTTCAATGTACAATGGACGGCTTTATCGCTGAAGCGATTTCTTCCAGGCAACCTTGGGATGGACAGTAATGTTATAACAACAAAAGATATGGTGTAGTTACCGACTAAACTTAAATAGGTAGTGTATTAAAACAAAAGAAAGAGATAAAAGTAAGTAAAATAAAATGAATGTACGGCTTTACACAAAAAATTGTCAACATAAATACAAAATATAAAAATATAGTTTGTTATTGCTCAGCAAGTTCTGAGTGATACTATACCCAGGCCATGGTAACTTGCCATCCAGTAGGTTGTGTTGTCGGGGCGTCATCTACCCAAGTGCGACCGGCGTCGGTCGGCGTGAGATGTCGTGCGGTGTTCCACAGGGATCAGTTCTTGGGCCGCTCCTGTGGAACATCGGATACGACTGCTATGCTATGCTGTGCTATGCGGACGACACGCTAGTGACGGCGAGCGGGACTAGATACCGCGAAGCGACCCTGAGGGCCACGACCGCGGTTGCTCAAGTCGTGGAACGGATGGGGGCCGGGCCTTGAGGTGGCTTTGCATAAATCCGAGGCCATGTTCTTTCATGGACCTCGGCGCACGCCACCACCTGGTTCCAGTCTCAAAGTGGGAGGCACTCTCATCGGCATCAAGCCCCAGATGAAATATCTGGGGCTCGTGCTCGACGTCCGTTGGGACTTCGGGAAGCACTTCCGAAGTCTGGGCCCCAAATTGGTGGGCACAGCCAACGCTCTGGCGCGGCTACTCCCCAACCTGAGGGGCCCGGAGGACTCCTGCAGGAGACTCTACGCGGGTGTCGTGCGGTCCATGGCCCTGTACGGGTGTCCCGTGTGGGCGGACACCCTGAATGATCGGCACATGCCCCTGCTGCAGCGTCCGCAGCAGAAGCTGGCGTGCCGCATCATAAGGGGGTACCGCACGATATCATTTAACGCGGCGAGTCTCCTCGCCGGATCGCCACCATGGATCCTGGAAGCGAGATCCCTTTCGGCGCTATACCGGTTCCGAAAGGCGGCGCTGGAGCGGGGTCACGATCCCGAGCCCGAAGAAATTCGGGCCGTGAGATCCCGGCTCCACAGGGAAATGGTGGCGGAATGGGTGCTACGACTTGGGCGACCAGGCGCAGGGCGAGCCGTAGTAGCGGCGGTAAGACCCATCATGGGGGAGTGGCTAGAGAGGCCACACGGCAGCCTCTCGTACCGTCTGACGCAGATGATCACCGAGCACGGGTGCTTCGGAAAGTATCTGCGTCGGATGGAGAAAGAGCCAACGTCCGAGTGCCATCACTGCGATGTGAGCGAGGACTCGGGGCCGCACACGCTCACTGAGTGTCCGGCGTGGGAGACGTCGAAGCGGGAGCTTGTGGTGGCCCTGGGAGTGAGGGTTCTCACGCTCTCCACCTTGCTCGCGGCGATGGTCCGCTGCGCGGATGCGTGGGCGGCCAGCGCCTCCTTCTGCGAGCAAGTAATGCTCGTGAAGGAGGAGGCGGGGCGGGAGCGGCAGCGGGAGCGACGAAGTATCGCAAGCCAAGCTGCCCGCGTACGAAGGCAACTCGAGCGTCTGAGGTCGATGAACGACCTCCGCCTCCCATGAGTACCGGCCTGGGGGTGACAGGTGGAGCCGCCTGTCACCCTGGCAGAAGCAGGCTGCGCCTGGCGCGCCTCCCCGTTTTTCGGGAACGAGTTGGGGAGACACCCGAGGAGAGGGCCAGATCGTGAGAGATGGCCCTGGGTCGGCCGGGGTGCGAGGGTTATGCCTGTCAACCCACCTTCGGCAACCAAAACGACCCACAAGCGGCGTGCGTTTTAGTCGGTTCGAGTCCGACATAACCTCTCCCACCGGCTCCGGTGGGGAGGTATACGTGGGGATTTTGCGCACGTAATAACAAAAGGTTGTGTGTTTAGTTGCTACCTTGGTAACATTATATATTATTAAATTAAAATTCTAATATTGTTATCCATGAGTTCATTTCTGGATTACGTATTCTCATCCGCAACTAAATTACGTACGTACTTGTATAAGAATTATAATTATATTTGTTTTATAAACTGACGGCCTCTGTGGCGTAGCGGTAGAAAGTTCGACTGCTACGCAGGAGGCGCGGGTTCGATTCCCGCTCAGTACAAATATTTGTATGCATGAATATATATATATTTGCGTTGGTCTGGGTATTTCTATGCATGATATGTATGTATTACAAATAAAAAGTATCTAAGTTATAATAACAGTAACAATTACCATTAAATTATCAGTTTATAATATTTTATATATATATATATTATTAATTATTGTACAAATTGATATAAAATTAATTTGTACAATAATTATGGTTTCCCGGTAGAGTAGAATTTGGACCACCCCATCTCTTCCCATGCGGTGTCGTACAAGGGGACTAAGAGATAGGGCTGTTTAACATTAGGCAGATATATACAGCACAGACTCAGTCTCAGATGCATGGGTTGAGTCAACATTTGTGCCCGGAAGACGGCAATAGGCTCACCTCCTATTACGTAGGACCGAATTCAATGATTGGTGAAATGTGGTTGTTAATTCACATCTGCCTAACCCTCCCGGGATAAAGACGTGATTATATGTATGTATATATGGGAATAAAATTGAATTAATTAATTAATCACCCTGGAGAGATTACTTATACATAAAAGTTAAGAAAACTTTCTCAATAGGTAAAAAGGGACTTTTACTTTCTCGCTAAAGGCTGACAAAACCTGTTGAAACTTGATTACTTTAGAGCAGAGACCTTGGAGATGTTTGACAAAATTAATTAAATTAACTCTTAGTACAGTCAACGACAGAAGTAGCATAACATTTTTTTATTTATTGATCACTGTGATCACTAGCCGAGTGGTATGGGTAATGGACTGCTGAGACGAGGTCTCGGGTTCGATCCCAGGTTTTACCATAGCGCACACCAATGAATTGTTGACGCTTTTCGAAGTTATGTGTGTATTTATCGCAGGTTTATCAATGCCCGGTTAATGGCAATAGGCTCGCACCTATTACATTGGGACCTAAACATAAACTGGCGAAATGTGGATGCTAACACCTCTGCCTACCCCTTCGGGGATATTGACGTGAGTTTATGTTATGTTATGATCACTGTGGCCCCTAAAGCTCTCATAAAATAATATACAGAACATTAAAAGGGTTTATTATTTACAAAATGTACGTTAGTTAGAGTTATCTAAATTAAAATATAAAAACAATATAGAATATACCAATACAATCCTGCAGGTTCAGGCATCAAAAAATTCCTCCCCATCCCCAAAACTATTAATACATGAATTATTGAAATGTGTATTCTGATTAAAAAAAGTTTTAAAATATTTTAGTGTTAACCAAGTTATGTTGTTGACTGTTTTTACTAGTTGCTACCAACTAGTTATTAATTTTGAACATACGTAATAGGTGGGCGAGCCTATGTCGGTAATCGACAAACGTTTCCAGTTTCCGTACGGAAGTGACATTCTTTGCTTTCCTGGCACCTTTATATTATTTGGTTTATCTCGACTTCTCAGGAGCGACTGTCATCTGACCCACCAACCTCAAGAGGAAAGGCTTCAGTAGAGTTCCGACCGTGAGTCAATAGGTGAATCGACTTACAGCAAAAATAATAAAAATTTTATATTTGTGTTGTTCAGAAAATTCTGAGGGTGATTGTACAAAGGCAATTGTAGCAATTTACCTTTCAATAGGATCTGTACTTGCAGGTGAGGATGTTTTAATTCCCGGAGATCTTAAACATGAAATATTATAAATAATAATAAATAAATAATCGTACCGCGGTAGACTAGTGGTATGGGTAATGGACTGCTGAGACGAGGTCTCGGGATCGATCCCAGGTTTTACCATGGCACACACCAATGACTTTTCGATGCTTTTCGAAGTTGTGCGTGTATTTATCGCAGGTTTATAAGTGTCCGGTTAATGGCAATAGGCGCGCCACCTATTACATTGGGACCTAAACATAAACTGGCGAAATGTGGGTGTGTAGCACCTCTGCCTACCCCTTCAGGGATATAGGCGTGAGTTTATGTTATATTATGTTATGTTAAATAAATAAATATTCTACAACATTCTACACAACGCTATCTGGAACCATGGTAAGCATAGCTTCACTAGCTTGTGTTATGAAATTTAGAATGTTAATAAACATACTTAAATACTTTTTTTTGTCAATACATATATTTATCATGCATAGAAAAGATACACCCAGACCAATGCAAATACCCATATTCATACATACAAATATTTGCACCGAGCAGGGATCGAACCGGCGCCTTCTGCGTAGCGGTTGCGTTCACTACCACCACACCACAGAGGCTGAAATAATTAACTATGGACTGCATAAAGAATTATCTCACAGAAACATTTTCATGCTTGCAAATAATTGCGAAGAGCGGGAGTCGTACCCACGACACCGTATTCAGCAGGCGATCGTTCTACCACCGTACCATACAGGAAATAATAAATATGTAATGAAGGCACTTCAGTGTGCACAAATAAAGCTACATCACGCTATTGTTATAAGTGCTGTGTTTAGATTTATCAAAAACACACGACTGATCAATGGCTATTGTCTCTTTATGTTTCTTTGTAATTACCTGGTGACAAATACAGGAGTTTCTACTTAATGAAACAAAATCAGTTTTTTCGGGCTAAATGTAAATATTATCAATTAAATTGCAATAGAATAGTGTTTGCGGGAATTTACGCGATCATGGTATAGGTTACCTTTGATCTGGCTGACGTTTCGACCAGGTACCCGAAAGTAAGGTAGTACCCGAAACCGGGGATCACGTAAGAAATATGAAAGTATTAGAAGCGAAAAAAAATGTATGCCTGGATCATAGCAGTTGGAAACATAATATGTGATCTCTACCTACCCCATTGCGTAAGTTTTTTTTTTTATACCACTTAGTTGGCAGACAAGCACACGGCCCACCTGATGGAAAGTAGTTACCGTGGCCTATGGACGTCTGTAACACCAGAGGAATCACAGTCGCGCTGCCAACCTTGTAAGTACAGAGTTTCTGTGCCGTCAGTAGAAGACAAATCAGAACAAGCCTTTAGTCTTCCCACTGACAGCACAAATTCTCCAGTGAGCTCTGGCTACCCTACTCACCGCTGGGAACACAACACGAAGTTATTATAACCGCGGTATTCTGTAGGGCGGAGGTACTTCCCCAGTCGGACTGCTCAATCGGGCGGAAATACCGCCGTGTCCTACCTCCTTTAGATGTGTGGCTGTCTGTATGTATATCTTTAGTATGTTTCAAAATATGTTTATACTGTTGAATGATGGCACTCGCTACACATATTGAATAGACGCTTGTACTTTTCCACAGTATTTATATAAAATACTAATAATAATCTTAAGGTACTGTGGAAAAGTACAAGTGTCTTATTCAATATATTTCAATATATAATTGCTATTAGTTCTACGCGTGTGTTTTATTCTCGGCGATGATGACAAGTCTACGGCGGCGATGCATACTTTCCACAAGATCTAGGCAAGTAGATTCGTATGCATGAATATATTAGTTGCACTGGTCTGTGTGCTTCCGTATAGCATATTATAAGTATTTAAAAATATATGAATAAGTCGAAAGTCGATACAGAACTAACCTATCGAATTGCCATTTCAGTGGTGTGGTGGTTGAGTGTTCTCATTCTCATTGCAAATATTTGTAAGTAAATATGTGTATTTCCATTGGCAAATCTATTTATGTACAAAATAAACACAGCTAAATTTTTAGGTGTTAGGTACTATTGACAAGCAACTCAATTGGAAGGCACATGTTGACGAAACGGTTAAAAGTTCTGGGGGCCAATTCGCCTAATAAAATAGTGTTTGCATGGTGTGTCGTCGTAATAATTTTGCACTATTCGTATTCTGCTAAAAATTTAAAGCGATGGCTTGTCGGTAGTCATCGTAGTTGTGGCTTCATAGTGGTCACTGATACAAATTAGGGGCAAGTCTGTTAATGAAATAGTGTTCCGGTGGTGTGATGACGCAATAATTTTGCTCTTTTTGTAGCTCATTTTGGTCAATGTTACAAATTGGTAGTCTACTAACTAATAGCGGCCCAATATCTTTGTAATAATTTGATAATTGGTATTCTACTAATTATTTGACAGCTGTTTCAACCGCTGCATATCGACCATTTCACATTTCTGAATTAATAGAGATGCCACTCTGCAGATGCACCTTTTTCGTGTGTGTTTTCGTGTTTAATATAGTTCGATTAGTGATGTATCTCTTGATTAATTGCCGCCACTTCTCATTTCAAGCGATATTAGTACGGATTTACTTTTAGTAGTATTCCCGTTGAGTTTAAACAATGTTTCCCTTCAAAACAATAAACATTACGCACGATGACAATTGCTAGAAGCAGCTCACGACGAAGATCATATCATCAACACAAATCTCCAAGGAATTGCTGCCGAACTCGTGCTATTCTTAGACACAGTAACATTTTCTATATACCGCCTGAAGAAGAATTTAGTAAAAGGTTTGTTTGAGCTCATAAACAGCCTTAACATTATTCTATCACAGCAAAGAAATGATGGAATATCTGTGATGAAGGTAAGATTTAAGAAATTAAATTAAAATATCAATCAATCAATTAGCCCCCCGCAGTCCACTGCTTGACATAGGCCTCTCCCAATTAAAAAAAAAAAAATATTATTAATGTGTAAATGTTCTAACAATCACTTAGAAGTTTTCTGATACCTACTTTTTATTTCAGCTTCTAATATTCCTGTCATTTATGCAGCAGGGTCTATCAAATCCCACACAGACCACAGTGTCAAGGGCTGTGAGGCAAGTCATGGAGGCATTAAACTATCTCTTCATATACTTACCTACTTTAATATGTTAAATTTCCATTGGAGCAGCAAGAAAGGATTGCATAAAGACCAAGTGAGTTGATTATTTACACATAATTCATATTCTATTGGTTCTAGATATTCATTATCTATTTATTATTATAAGAATTGCATAGTATAGGTGTTTATGGCGGTAAGACATACCTTAGCACTGGCCTATTATGACCACTATTTTATCCTCACTAAACCTTCAGTGATTAATTTGAGTAGATTAATGTGAGTATTACCTGCATACCTGTACAAACTTCATAGTATTAACATAAGTTGTGTTTTGATAGTCTATCCGATACTCCAATTAAAGCACAGGATAACAACTTACATAATCATGGACATTGTAGTAATCTCACTATACCAAAAACTTTCTTGCAAGTGTACTTACTAACTTGACTAGGTTTTATCACATTCTAATGAAGAGTACAGCAGCACATGAAATATGGACAACCAAAGTTATTATGTTTATATGAGACATATCATATTATAATCCTTTGTAGGACTGTCCTATTTTTTTTATTGATTATAAAAATAATTTAAGTCTGAATATTTGTTTCAGTTGAATGGACTATAGATATATTGGACAAGAATGAAGGCTAGGCCTAAACTAAGCTAATATTAACAAATTGTAGACACTGAGTAGAAAGTGAAGAGAGATGACACTAGTGTTGTTATGAAAATCCCATAAGAACAACAAAACCGTGCGAGAGAAGCTCAAGATAGTAGTCAGAAGTACAAATGGTTTGATTTCTTACAATAAGGATAAGCCCAATGAAGATGTACCTATGAGTGTGCATGCATGTGTATGCATGCATCTCATATAAATGAAAGTATACCTGATGAAGAAGCGCTACCTTCAACACAAGAAAGTACTATGACTACAAATTCCATTATTAATAATGAATAAAAAAACATTACAATCATGCATGTATTTTTATTTTCCAATATATCTAAAATTGTTTGAAATTTAGGTATATTTTTCCCAAAAATCTTCAGCAGATGGTATCATTTTTTTTAACATGGTCGTCACATTTCAATCCAGTACTTGTGTAATACCTCTTAGTGCTCAGCTATACAAAAGAGGCCTTAGATTTGTGTACACCATACATTTGCACCATAATTTGAGCTTTAAAATTGTCTTGCAGTTGTCTGTCTTTTGTATAGTTTTTCATGGTTCTTTGGCTTATGGGGCATTCTAACTTAATGACAAGTCATTCGTAATTCTGTCAGAGATCACACCTATGATGGAATATTATAAAATTAAACCAGTCTTCTTTATGCTAATTTTGGTTTAATCCAGTAACTCACAGTTGAAGTAACCATTGATTCATCGAAATGCTTAAAGAGACACTTTGCTAAACAAATGGCATATTTGCATCTACTTGCAGATGAACACTACACTTTGGCGATCTTAGTTAATGTTTCATCACTGGTAGCAGTCACAATGAACAACTTCTCCGTAATATTTGTGTTCGAGTGTTAGTATACATTTAACGTGGTGGTTCAACGTAAGCCTCACGTTAACTTACATTGCCAACAATTTCCACATTATAACATTAGGTAGATTTCTGATGTCTGTAATATGACAGCCCTCGGAAACTTTTATGGTTGAAGAAATTTAAAGATGGAGAATGAATTAAATCGTAAATAAAAAGATAGAGAATAGAGTTAGACAGTGAGCGAATAATTATTTCTTTCTGCGAATAAATTGTTTGTTTACACTTGGCTTTGCAATAAAGTAATATGCCATTGTCAATGTCAATAAACCTGTAATTTTTTTAAACGTTGCAAGTAAAAATTTTTTTTTTTTTTAGCAGTAGCTAAGGTAAAAGCACCAATACTAGACACTAACCCAATAGTGGACACTTTTAAATAAAAACCACTATTTTAAGAAACTGACCTTTTTTTCACATAATTCTGACTTAAAAGACGCCTAATGGCATGTATAAGACATTTTCAAAACTCACAACACTGTCGTAAGTTTATTTTGAACAGTTGTTTCTTAAGATTTTTGATAAGGGCGAAATTTTATTTTCAATAATGATTATTACCAAATTTTGGAAACCTATCTTAAAAGTTATAGATATTTACTTTATTCCTATTCCAATTTTTTTCGCGTAAATACATAAAAAATAAATAAAAAATTGTTTTTAATTTGTTAGCTTAAGAAGATCGTGAAAAACTGTTGAAAAACGTCAAATTCGGGTGTGATGTCATTATAAAAATGTGATATACATAAGTGCAAAAGATATAATAATATCTGACCTAAGACGAGTACTGCAACTCACGGCGACGGACTAGTGTCGTTGTTACAGAACACGTAATAAATGGTTAAAACTATTTTTTTTTATGAGGACACTCAAACGATCTTGCTCAATGATCTCAAACGTAAAAATCAGTGTTTACAGTTAGCACACCAAAATCTAAAGCTTATGGTTAATGAATCTGTTGTTCTTATTTTTAGGATAACTTTAATGTAACTAAATAAGTAAGAAATCAATTCAACCTGCAACCATGCAGAATAATAATTATAACTGACCAACACTGACTATAGCTTTTTACAAGGTTAACATTAGTACAGCACTTCTCGTAATCACTAGCTGTGGTACCTTTCTAGGCATAAATACTTACATTCCTAGATATTCAAGGTAATCGATATAAATATATATCTTACAGCTCCCTAATGATATAAATAATTACGCACACACAAAATATACATACAGCTTAATAGACCCATAGAAACTTCGTACCCATTGTAAAAAGTAGTTTTTTTTATAAATGTAAAAAGGGTGTAGATATGTAAAAGAATAAGTATTAACACTTAGGTGGCAAACAAGCACACGGTTCACCTAATGGAAAGTGGTTACCGTGGCCTATGGACGTGTAACCGAACCCTGAAGAAACAGGAATGTTCTTAACATGGAAAAACCACAGCAGGGAGTTTATTCCACAGCTTGAGTGTGCGTGGGATAAAGTTTCTTTCATACAGCACAGTGCGCACCGTCGCAGGTTGCAATGTGTGGCGATGAATTTCCTATCTATTGCGAGCAGTACCATGATAGAAGTAGTAGAACACACACAGCGAAGCAAAGTCCCTCCTAAGGCGGATAGGTTCCACATCACCTGCGAGTATGGGATTGTCGACCAGCCTCAATGCAAAGGCACTGAGTCGAAGGAGGCAAGCTGGTATGAAGGCACTCCGGCAAAAAGACGATAGCAGTACTCTATGTGGGGCCGGACCTGTGCTTTATAAAGAAGTTGCTGCCCTGCAGTGAAGTGGGCATTTTCACTTTAAATGACACATTGCTGTTTTGGAGCTGTCCCTAGGAATTAGCATTTTTTATAAATATTTAAATAATTGTTTTGGTAATAAATTAAAGACACATTGAAAATATATGAAACAGGCTACCTCTATTTGTTATTAACATAAATATAGAACAGTTAATTTATAAATAAAACATATTTGAAATTTCAAGATTTTTCAGTTTCATACTGTCCCATTTGTAAACTGTCAACTTTGGATTGAGTTTTTAATGATTTTTTATATGATAGATTATGTAGCGATGATTGCAATGCATATAAAAGAAAGCTAGTTGTTACTTTATCTCATTTTTTGTATTAGTTTTTATTATTATTTATTTATAATATTATTTTTTATCTTGTCCCCCACTTTTTTGCATTCCGGACATTTCCGGTTTTGTAACGGGAATTATTCATTCAATTTTTTACCAAAAAGTGATATTTTTTATTAATCTGGCAATTTCGGGCATTACGATTAGTATAGGGAATCAGCCATTTTGAAATCAGTGTCAATAAATATTTTGTGAAGGTTAACGTGATTGTGCTTCAAATTTAGCGTCGGTGTTTGTCTGGTAAGTAACGTCTTTATTCTTATTTTTTAGGGTTTAATCATAATATCTGTTATATTTAATGCATGCATTGGACTGTATTCCATGCGAAAAACATTAAACATGAAAGGATTATTCGTTATAATTGGTATTTTTTCTTTAAATATTTCTAACGGTCGCAATTTTGTAACGTCTGTTTTGTAACGTTACAATATGCGGACTAAAAACGTTACAAAACGGACACGTAAAGGCTAATGCACAAAGGCAAATTAATACTAACTGACTGCGTTGAAGTTTAAAAGAGGGTTATTTGTTTTAATAATCTTGCATTTTTTTACTTGAAGCTTTTATTTAGTTTCACCTGTCTCGGTGTCTGTCTGTAACCAAATCTTGTAAGTTAAATTTAATCTACTTATCGGTTACCGATTGAGCTGAAATTTTGCAAGCATGTGTGAATTGGATGACAATGCAAAATTAATGACACGGAGCTGTTCCGATGATGGAACAGGGTCGTGACCATAGGAACTCAGAAGTTAAACAACAATATGCATCGTGTTTGGACTCATTTGATGCGTGTTGAAAGGTACTTTGGTACTAGTTGGTAACCAGGGTCTAATGATGGAGCCGGAAGATGGTCATAGAACTCAATAGTGAAACAATGCAATCCCATTGAGTTTGGACTCGTTTGATTCGTATTGACGAGTGCTTAGGTGCTAGATGGTTAGTTTAATTCGAAACTTACTAAGTAGTTTCACTTTTTAATTTTTAGGCAACAATGGCGTTCACATCAGCAGAAGGGGTTAGAAGGTATAGAGAAAAATTAAAAAACAATCCAGAAAAAGCCGAAGAAATAAAGAAAAATTTAGATCGAATTAGAACTAAAAAAAAAAGTTGCTGTGATGAGTGAAATAGAAAAAAATACAAAACGTCAAACTTGGAGAGAGGAGAAAAGAAAACAACGTGCTTCAAAATGTAATCAAGTAAATGCTACTGCCGGAACCTCAATTAATACAAACCCTGCAGTTTCACCTTCTACAAATCGATTAAAAGAAAATCTTAGTATAAGTAAACATTTATCAACAAAAATACCAAATTTTAAGTCTTAAATATAAAATTGCTTTAAAATAAAATTCAATACTTGACAAATGCGTCGTAAGACTGAGAAAAAGATACAGTCGCCTTAAAAAATCTACTTCAATAATAATAAATAATCAGCAAGACCTACTTGACAAACATAAAGCCAGGGAAGAGATATTGGAACTAACATTACGGCGGACTTATGCACAATGTGAAAAACGTATCGACAAACAGATTTTGAAAAAGTTAATAAATAACTCGCAGCCTGGTAAAAAGGCATAATATATGTAGCAAAACTAATGGGACTTGGTAGTAAACAACGGAATAGAAAGGAAAAAAAGAGACAGACATGTTGCAAAGAAATTGAGATGTTTTGGTTAAGAGATGATGTCACCAGAGCAACTGCAGGGAAAAAAGAATGTAGGTCTTTTGAAAAAAAAAAGGAACAAATAAGGTATACAGTTGATACATTAGCAAATTTATATAAAAGGTATAAAGAAGAGGGTGGAAAATTTGGTATGTAATTTTTTGTTTCAGTAATATCTGAGGTAAATTGTATTCTTATTTTATATTTTGTGTTTTTTTTTGTTATTCTTGGTTATAGAATGCAATTTACCTAATAATAATTTTAATTACTGAAACAAAACACTGAGCGTAGATATTTCATGAGACAGTTAGTTTTGTTATTTTTTCTTAAGGTTTTTACTACCTACTTGCATTGTTTTTTTTAATTTTTAATTTTATAACCCACTGGATGAATCTTAATTTCATTTGAGTGTCTTGTTTGCAATGACACCCAAAGATTTAATAAACTTACCTGATAGTTCATATAAACAAAATTGTGTTTAATTGTCCCTTTTCATATTTATTGGTACATTTAGGACTATGCCTTATAATTTCTGTTTCGTAACATTTTTGTCTATTTTGTAACTGTCCCATTTTTTTTTACTTGATTTCTGTAGATTTTTCTGAAATGCTCATAAAAACTAAATAATATCTTTGTTATAAATAAAAAAGAAATTCAAATCTTTTCCTAACAGTAAAAATCAATAACGTACCTTAAAAACTAAAACTGTGACGTTAAAAATAAAACTTTATTTGGTACAAAATGTTACAAAACAGAATGAAATGTTATGATAGAAATTTCAAATTCAATACTTTACATAATATTTAGAGTTATTATCTTTCTATGGGCTCTAAATTTAACAAATGGTTGATTGTTCAGTCTCGTTAATGGTTTATATCATTTTTATGTGAAGATCATTTTCGTTACAAAGCGGACAATTATTGGTCACCCGTCTCACATAAATATCAATTATTGCAAAAAATATGAATATATTACGTGAACTTTTATAAAAAATACAAAATAAGATAGTTTTTAAATCTATATCAATAGTTAATGCAGACGTAGTTAATAAAAAATTTAAAATCCTAAAATTTCAGATAGGTGTCATCTAAAGTGAAAATGCCCAAGTACTTCTTCGCTGTGTTGAGCTATGTTCTTTGATGCCAACTTAACCTTGTACTCCAAATGACTGCGGTACTGGACTTCGCTGGAGATATCGACATCAAGGATCCCGATACTCGAGGAAATGGTAACCGGTGTGCCCAGGAATTGCGGCCCTACAATGAATGAGGTTTTCTTAGCGGTGAATATACATAGGTCTTAGTGGGGTTGAATTGGACTAGGTTTAGTCGTCTCCAATCGGATACTCCAGAGAGTGTTCGTGATTGTCACCGACCTCAATCTCACCCTGACTCTCGATGGCTTGAGCCCATCGGTTTGTGAGATACACAAGAAGGTCACCAGTAGAGCGACGGTGATGAAAGTCGTACTGTCAGTCGCTCAGTAGATCGATCGATCCTTCAAGGTATCTCAGGAGCTGTGTATTGATAATACGCTCCATCACCTTCGAGAGAAGGGAGGTGATAGCGATAGGCCTGTAATTGGACGGATCTTGCCTGTCACCAGTCTTCCACGAGGCCGAGACTTGTCTCGCGGAGTAAGAGAGTGCGAAAAGGCATGCAAGTACAGAGCACAGCTCGGGGGCGCAGTGCTTAAGCACTATCGCCGGTATGCTATCTGGCCCACTCGACTTTCGAACATCTAGGGACTTAAATTCTCGCCGGACCACCCGTTGCGTGATTTTTACTTCGGTCATGGAAGCACCACAGGAAATAATAGGTGGCTCGCCATTCCCGTCATCATAGTCGAGTTTGACGTGAAGAGATAACCCAAGAGATCGGCTTTCTCCTTAGCGCCATGGGCCTGACTACAGCCGGGTTTTTGTAGCGGCGATGGAGGCAAGACTGGCAGAAGTTTTCCTTGGCAGCTTTGGCGAGCGACCAAAATGCACTACTGCCAGAAGTTACTCGCCAACTCTGTACTTCTGAAACTATTCCGTAAAAACTATTTAAAATCTTTTTAACCCCCGACGCAAAAACGACGGGGTGTTATAAGTTTGACATATCTCTTTGTATGTGTGTGTCTGTCTGTGGCATCGTAACTCCTGAACATTTTTTTTGTTTGAAAGGTATATTAGTCGGGAGTGTTCTTAACTATGTTTGAAAAAAAACCGGTCCCAAATGGCTGCCGCTACAAAATGACGGAGTACATATTTTTTCTCAACTCTCTCAATATGGGCACTTATCAAATAAAAGGGCTTGACACGTTTTGCTTCGTGCGAAATACAAACTAAAAATCGGCAACTTTTTTTGTTAAAATAAATTATTTACAATTCATATTTGAGTGAAATCCATTTACAACATAACTAGCTGACCCACCCCAGCTTCGCCCGGGGTATATTTTGAAGCTTCATATCCCTTTGAGCCCGTATGTTTTAGTCTTCAAAATATGTATGAAAAATTGCCGGATTTGTTAACATTTATTATCAATGCTCCGCTTCCTTAAGTAGTAGCGTGATGATATATAGCCTAAAATCTTCCTCAATAAATGGACTACCCAACACTGAAAGAATCATTCAAATCGGACCAGTAGTTCCAGAGATTAGCGCGTTCAAACAAACAAACAAACAAACAAACTCTGCAGCGTTACAATATTAGTATAGATATGAACTCACGCCTATATCCCTGAAGGGTTAGGCAGCGGTGCTAGCACCCACATTTTGCCAGTTTATGTTTAGGTCCCAATGTAATAGGTGGCCATTGGGACCCGGTTAATACCGGGCACTTATAAACTTGCGATAAAATGCGTGTACACATAACTTCGAAACCATCGAAAAGTCACGGTGTATGGCAAAACCTGGGATCGAACCCGAGACCTCGTCTCAGCAGTCCATTACCCACATCACTAGGCTACTGCGGTTTCACAAAGGGAATTAATTGGTTTTAACCTTAATGACACTTGCTTAACTAATAACTAATGACGACCTCCGTGGCGTAGCGGTAGAGCATTCGACTGCTATGCAGGGGGTGCGGGTTCGATTCCCGCTCAGTGCAAATATTTGTATAATATGTATTTATTTACAAAAAAAAAGTATCTAAGTATGTTTATCCGCATTCTAGATTCCATAACACAAGCTATTTAAGCTATGCTTACCATGGGTCTAGATAGCGTTGTGTAGAATGTCGTGGAATATTTATTTATTTAAAACGTGTCTTTTCGCGTTAATAGATGACGCTCATCACGAATATAAGAAAGAACAATTTTACATTTTTTGGCACCCATAGAGAACATGGCTTAAATCTGCTAGAAAATCAAACCAAAATACGTAGGTAGGCAATGGGCCTAAGTATTAAAGAAAACATCCATACATTTAACAATTAAATGATCACACCTGTTAAAATCAGCACCCTTAACAAAAATCTTAAGAAACAACACGACCGTGTTCACTAGCTCACATTAGTTGATGTCAACCATCAGCAACTCAAAATTCAGTTGGAATAGTGTTACGAATTTTTGAACATGTATTATAGATGCCATTAGGCGTCTTTTAAGTCAATAGTCTGGTAAACCATGTGGTTCCTATCTTAAAATAACGGATTTATTTCAAAAGTATTCATATCCATTGGGTTAGTGTCCGCTATTGGTGCTTTTACCTTATATGCATGTTGAAATTTTGAATAATTGTCAATTGACACATTTAATTTCGCTAATATGGCAATATGGCTATTTTGGCCGTTTAGGTTGGCACCAATACGAATCAACGCCGCTGAGATAATAATACTCGGGCCGGCAGTCTGTACATTCGTCGTTAATACTTATCTTACGAAATCGTAAGCAAAGTTAACAACAAAATTCGGTTTCTTTGCGTCAAACCCAAGTCTGTACATTTTGAGGTAGCGACTAAGCGAGCAATAATGTATGGGGGATGCAAGTCTCTACATGTATCGGTGCGAGTTAACGACGGTATTTGGTACGGTGGCAATATTAGCAAGTCTCGACTTCCAAGTTAACAAAAATTGTCGGTTTCTTAACAAATTTCGTCGTAAAGAATGCGAGCATTCTTGAAGGCCCGCAAAGTAGTTAACGTCGTTAACTATTTGTTATTATTTGTCCACATTTTGTTGATGTTTTTAATAGAATATTAAATATGAAATTGGGCAACATTGAGGAAATAAGTATTGTATATTATAAATGGAGGCTAATTTGGTGAATTTAGTTGAGTTTCAAGTTATTATTTGGATGATAATGATGTTTTATTGTTCAATTTTACATTTTAATAATCTCTAAGGTTATGAAATGGATGATAAAATACAATTATAAGATGATGGATGTTTATTTAGTGAATTTGGTTGAGCTTTAAGTTATTATTTAGATGATAATGATGTTTTATTGTTCAATTTTACATTTTAATAATCTCTAAGGTTATGAAATGGATGATAAAATACAATTATAAGATGATGGATGTTTATTTGGTTGAGCTTCAAGTTATTATTTGTTAACTTTTGGTGATATGTTTATGTTATATTGTTAAATTTTATGTTTCATAATCTCTAAGGTTATGAAATGGATGACAAAATAGAATTATAAGATGATGGATGCTTAGGTATTTGGTTGAGGTTCAAATTATTATTTGTTGACTTTTGGTGATTTATGTATGCTATATTACTCAATTTCATGATAAAATACAATTATAAGATGGTGGATGCTTATTTGGTGAACTTGGTTGAGCTTCAAGTTATTATTTGTAGACTTTTGGTGAAATGTGTGTTATATTGCTCAATTTCATATTTAATAACTTCCCAAGGCCATAAAATAGATAATTATATTCTGATGGATGCTTATTAGTAACTGTCATGTTCATGTTTGTAGGACTAGTAACTAACACAATATAAGTTACTGCAGAGTTCATACAAAGATTATCGGTAGGTAGTAAGTAGATTTCTATATAGGTAAATTAAATAAAACATATATATATATATAGGTTCATATCTTGTGCATTTATTACTTCAAAGTACTTAATACAAAGAGTTTCTATTAAGTTTTTACAGACAATAAAATTTTTTCAGTCTTCATTTTGTAACATTTTGTTATGACTTCGGCTATTGGTATCCTCTCCTCAGGCTTGAGTTGAGTGACAAACAACGGCTGGCATCTGCAATGAAAAGAAATAGATAGTTATAGGATTACAATATTTTCATTTCGTTCGCTATTTCATTTGGTTCTATTAAAGACAGTAAATCCCTAAAGAATATTACTTTTGGGAAAGCTATGTTCAGTTTATTGCAATGACAGCTTCTGTGGGATGGGGATATTCAACTAGGTAACCAGCAGGAGGTTTTGAGGCAACAAATGCCTGGCAATGGGGCTCCCACCAGGTCCAGGTAAAGAAAGTAGGCTTGACGTCGTGGAGGAGAAAAAGCCGAAGGCGGACCCTGAACTGCGAGGTAACAATGCAATCAGTATAGTATGTCTACACAAAGATGATGATGACAATGTTCAATTTCCGTTCAGTGAAAATATGTATATAAATCAAATATATCTATTTGCAATGGTTGTGTATCTGCCTATTGTCTGCCCCGGTTGCCATACTAACATCTATGGGAGTCGTTATATATGGCAAAAGCCCGTACAGAAGGGCTAACCATCTGTCCGGTTAACAGCTTCTCTGCTGAAAGGATCCACCACTTGAGCTTGAGTGACAGCTGCTGGCATTTGTAATGAATAATAATAGATAGCAAAAGGATTATACAATTTTCCTCTGATATAAACTGTAGCCTCATGGATACAACCTTTAGTTCCATGAAAAGCAGAAAATGCCTGCAGAATGTTGGTTTGGGATTGTTAGTTTATATTATAGTAGTTACTTATTTGCAAGTGCATAGCACACATCTAAGTATGAAAGAGAAGAAACCACTTCCTACTTCACGTAGAACATTACTGTAGTGTCTTGCATGTAAGAATAAGAATAAGAATAATTTATTTCAAAAAAGGTAGGTACAATATAAATTTCTCCTTATAGCAGTCCTGGAGTGTAGGTAAAAGCTAGATGCTATACAATTAAATTATGCTATAAGGAGTGCTTAGGCATTCGTACTAGGTGAACCCTGTATCACGAATGCCCACACCCTCCTATTGATCTGCTGTGCAATTATCCAAGCATACAGCGCCGAGCGCAGCGCCGCGACAGCCCCGACAGAGATTGCCATTGGTCTATCTGCTGTGACGTCGCCCAGTCCGACCAACGGCAACCCCTACCAGGCCGCCGCAACACCGCGCCCAACGCCGCACACCTAGAGAATATGATTATAAGTTGCTTAGTAATAGTTTAGAGATTTTTCTTTTTAATTACGTACAGTCAATTCATTGCAACAACAATAATGAATTACCAAAATAGTGTAAATGAGTGTGAGCGTGTGAGAAATTATGTGTGAGTGTGTATGTGTGTGTGTGTGTGTGTGTGAGTGAGTGTGTGTGAATGCAATCTATTTCGGTATGAGTAAAAGTGTTTCTGTTTCGTCATATGTCAGAGTTTTGAGCCAACTTTTTACTGCGTGTTCACAGTCGTGCCGGGCAAGTGCAGCAATGTTCAAGTACTTGTTCGCTTCATTGTAAAGTTTGGGACCCAATATCCAAAAATGTCTTTCTGCAGTTGCGGTTCTGTGCCTTTCGGAGGTGAACACATTTAGTCTCCTGCGCAAACCAGTTCTCATGTTCAGTGAGTGAGATGCTGAGGCATGCATGCGTAGGACTGCCCTGAGCACAAAGAGTTGTCTAATGGTAAGGACCTCACAGTCCAAATAAAGGTTTGTTGTCGGATACCTAAAGGGTCTCTTGCACATAACCTTGAGAACAGCTCTTTGTGCTCTCTCCAGTCGAGTCATGCTTGTTTGAAATGTGCCACCCCAGGCGGCAATGCAGTAGCCCATCAGAGATTGCGCAAGAGCGAAGTAAACGTTCTTTAAGGTTGCAAAATCCGCTGACGATCTGAGCTTTTTGAAGACGAATAATAATTTTCGAATTCGCGGAACCATGGTGTCAATGTGTTTATTCCAGCTGAGTGTACTGTCAAGATGTACACCCAGGTATTTAAGATGTGATTTCCTTGGAATGGTGGAACAGTTGCAAGAAATATCTTGCGTGCAGGATTCGTGTACCCTGATGGGGAACAACTCGGTGCTGGGTTGCCCCACTGTTGAACACGAGAATGTTATGTAAGAGGTTTTTTCTACATTTAGGGTAAGAAGACTACAAGATAACCACCTTGATACAGTCCTCAGGCTTTCCTCAGCTAACGCTCGTGCCTGACCCCAGTTCTGGCCGTCAACTAATAGTGTGGTATCATCGGCGTATGTAAATATTTTAGTGTGGGGCAATTCAAGAGCACATAGGCCATTTATATACACTGTATGTAAGTTACATATTTGTGTGTCAGTGGGGTATATATATATTATGTACTACTATGGTACTCGCAAGGTTACTTGTACAATAATTACCATTTTCAAGAACTGGGTCGGCACATTCTTGTAATATGGCACCTCTGAAGTGTTGCTGATGTATAATTTTGGCCACTTGGTTGACTTGCAGTTGACAAGGCGAAAACAATCGAAAATAATGTTTCTGAATGATTCCCTGGGGCAGTGGAATGCCACAGATGTCCACCATAGTGTCAGTTCAGTATAATACACAGTCTTCAGTGTATACTTGTCGTTAGGCCAAGGGGCTGGTTCATCATTGGGGTCATCGGCCATGGTTCTAGTGGATATCCATCATCACCTGTGGATTAAATCAAAATATAATATATGTTATAATTGTTATATTGACACATTGACAGCCTCTGTGGTGTAACGGTATTAAATGCAGCTGCTGCTTTGTGCAAATATTTGTATGAATAAGGGTATTAGCATTGGTTTGGTTGTGCGTCAGAAAAAATGTTAAGCCGTTGGTTGCAGTTAACATGTATGACAGTCATAATATAGGAGAAATAGTCCACACAGAAAGGGTGATCACTCGTCCTGTCAACAGCATCCCCACTGGCAGTAATAGTATATTGACACATGAGGTGTTCAGTTATTTGACTCAAAACTTACCAAGTAACCATGCATGGTGGTCTCCGTTATTAACAAACGTCTTCATGTGGCATGAACTGGGGAATTTTCATATGATATGATGTGGCTATCATGCAGAGCTCTTGGCCATCGAGCATTTATATTGAAAATGAGCAGAATAGTGTCACACACCTAAAATGATAAAAAGCACATAAATTATACAATTACAATATATTAAATGAGATGAAGTACTTCTAGATAAATAATAATTTTGAATTAGATAAGTGATAAACAATGTACAAGTTATACAATGAAACTTACATAGGACTCCACAGAAAGCCCGCAAGGGCGTTTTCTTTCAAGTGATAGCGCTATTTCATTACCAAGTTCTTTAAACATTGCCTTTGTAATGCGATACAATGATAGGAATTCACCATCAGCCAAATTCAAATAATTTTCACTAGCGCGCAGAATCCATGCACCTTGCCGTCGCATTACCATTTCCCGCTTCCCGCCTATATTCTAGAGTAAACTAATTACATGCTAAACACGCTTCAGCCATAATATTTCTCGTATTTCCCTACAACCTCCAAAAATATTCAATTCTTTTTCAAGGCTTCTTGGCTTCTTGCTTGTGTGTTATGTCACTTGTGTCAACTTGCCATGTCAGAGTCTATGTTTGGTCTATATATATGTACAATAATCTATGGTAAGGGTGTTGTGAAAAATCAATCAGCGGAGAGATTTTTCAGTTTGATGAAATTGTACAGTCAAAAAAGATACAATTACAAATTCATAAAGCATAATTGTACAAACATAATAAAAATGTCAACAAATTACACAGTTAACCAAAGAGAATCTAAGGGTAAGAGTGACAAATTCTATGCTTGTCTATGCTATTAAGGTACTATCCGAGAATTTGTTAAGTTAACGACGAATTTCGGTACGGCAACCGACAAAAATCGTAACTTTAAGTACAGACTTGGGAATTTCGGTTAGTTTGCGTCGCTACGTACTTAACATCCGAATTCGGTCGCTATCTCATGTACAGACTGCCGGCCCAGTGAATTTAAGTTAGCAGACTACCGTTTTTTTGACAGCTATTATAGTATGTCAATCGTACCGCTGCGACTTGTACGTCAGGTATACCTGCGTACACATATCTTGGACTTGAGTCGTGAGACAAATAAAGCCTAGGCGCGTGCTGATAGTATTATAATAATCTATACTCGAGTTGTTTGGTGAATTTGAGCAAGTCCACCGTCGTAGCACGCCGTTCTTTTCTCAGAAGACGCCTAAGTATGAAACAAGTGATGCGTGTATAGAACACATTTTAGGTCCAAAATATATGTCTCGAAGTATACCTAATATAAAACAGCAATCTTGGCTTTGCTTATTATAGTTTGATTGAATCATAGATTAATTATATTAAAGAAGTTTGCATCGAATAAAGAGGAATGTATTAAAAGTAAAACGTTTAAAAGCTCATAGCTCTGCGAGACAAATTGCATCACAGGATTGTGAGGATAGTAGTAACCGTAACAACATTATTCCATCAGAGCAGAGAAATGATGGAAGTTCTGTGATGATGGAGATAAGAAAGAAATTAAATTAAAATGTCATCATGTAAAATGCTTTTAAATTTAAATTATCTAACCATCACTTTGACATTTTCTGATACCTACTTTTTATTTCAGCTTCTGATATTCCTGTTATTTATGGGACAGGGTCCTACCAAACATTATTAGGTCACAGTTCATTTCATAATCCTCACAGACTGCAGTGTCAAAAGCTGTGAGACAAGTCACAGAGGCACTAAACCATCTATCCCTATACCTACCATAAATTTGTTAATTTCCCATCGGAGCACCAACCAAGGAATTCCAAGTCAGTTGGTTATTTACACATTACAAAAAACCGCGGTAGCCTAGTGGTACGGGTAATGGACTGCTGAGACGAGGTCTTGGGTTCAATCCCAGGTTTACCATGGCACACACCAATGACTTTTCGAAGTTATGTGTGTATTTATCGCAGGTTTATAAGTGCCCGGTTAATGGCAATAGGGTCGCCTCCTATTACATTGGGACCTAAACATAAACCAACGAAATGTGGGTGCTAGCACCTCTGCCTACCTCTTCAGGGATATAGGCGTGAGTTTGTGTTATGTTATGTATGTAATTTTTCATATTCTATACTATATATATATATATATATTAACTACTAATCATTATAAGAATTACATAATATAATGGAAGAAGCACTCTCATGTGCATATTTCCATGATGTTGATGATGAAGTACCTAAACACTGGTCTATTATCACTATTAGTTTGTCCGCAGTAATATTATAATAATATATTCTTACGACGAACAGTCGCTGTCTGACTATTCTTACTACAGATCTTCAATATCACCAATTATTTGTGGAGGTCAGATGGCAGTCACTTCATTGAAATTGTTAAAGTTTAGCCATATCTTAGTTACACTAGAAAGCCGACATCAATTTAGTTGGGAATAATTATATATTTATATATAGTAAGTAGGTATTTACATATTTTTTCAATACATATAACTTTATTAGTGACATTGTCCAGAAATCATTTGTATATCGTAGAACAGTTACAAATGAATTTTTAATCTTACTTTTATAATATCAGTTACCAAGGTAAATAGTATTTAAAAGTAAAAAACATAATGGCTGATGTATATTTTTATATTAGATATAGCTTAGTTAAATTAGTCAAAAATCAGTCTTGTATATTAGTCTTGGATACCTGAAAAAAAAGAAGGTATTATAGTTCATTTATATTTAGGTCTCTATTTAAACATAGGTACTAAGAATGTACAAAGAAAACTTATAATTTATTGTGTTAACATAATATTTCTTTCATTGTTTCTAGGTTCAAGATCATTTGAAAACAGAGGATGAGAGTTATTCATCACCTGCAGGAAAGCCAGGCGTTTGTTAAGCAGGCACTTGTTAATAAATAATGGACAGAGTGACAAATATTATAAATATAAAAAGTCTTTTTTGTTACTCACTTTTAATTTAATCAGAGGGGTTTAGTCTGATGAGACTGGTGCTTTTTCGTACCTTGGATCATGAATTCCTCTGCAATGTCCTTAAAGATACGGACTAACGGCTCCGACTGTCCCAATCTTATTATTTCCACCATATGTATACAATAATGCACAAATATCTTTTGTGTTTCTATATAACTCTATCCATTTTTCTATATTAGTCTATCGCAGTCCACTGCTGTACATAGGCCTCTCCCAATGTTGAGAGGCTTTGGCCAACTATTTCCACGCTGGCCAGACAGGATGAAACAGGGTTTTATTTCGAGTTTTCCTTCTCTTGCAGTGATAGCGTGTGGGTTTTTTCCCGTTAGTCGCCTTTTGCGAGTCTTGCGACACTCTGCCGATGAGATGGGGTGGTGATACTTGTATTTATATTCAACTATATAACATCTTTTGTTTATGAAAATGCGTAGTAAAGTAACATCTCAATAACATTCGAAATAATCTTAGATGAATCCAGATGAATCTAAGGAAATAACGCATATTACGTACGTCAGTAATGTCATTAGTCAGTGTCACTGTTTTTTATAGTGGCAAGTATATACTTAATTTCATTTTTAAAGTGAATTATGGGTAAATTAAGTGGTCATTGCCATGTTTGTACATTTGTATCAACAAATACGTTTATAATGAGCTACTATAAGAAAGAAAATAAGAAAGCACGTGCATTTTGAATTTATTTCATGTGTCATTTTAATTTCACTGATGTGGCAATTTTTGGCTTTATAGTTTCGAACACCACACCGGTGAGACCACAGTAAAGACACTACGATGTGATTAATCAACTTGGCGCACACAATTTTCTTTGTCAGTCAAAATCTCATATCTATGGTGTCGCTAAAATCTTGTACGTTAACATAAAATAGGCGAATTGGCCCCCTGCATTTCTGCATACGCACTATATAAGCTGGCATTCTTTGTTAAGATTGATGCTCTACTTACTGCGTACCATAGTCTATCTGGGTCCTTGCTTCGTTATGGTATTATTTTTTGGGGGAATTCGACTAACAATGACGTAGTTTTTAAAGCTCAAAAACGCTGCATCCGTGCTATGCAGTCTTCAGACAGCTGTAGACCATATTTCCTAAAGTATAACATCCTAACACTTCCGTCGCTTTACATTCTAGAAGTGGCTTTGTTTGCTCATGGTAATCCTCACTTGTTCCCACTTAAGTATGAATTTGTAAAGCGCAACAGGCGTATGTTTCATAATAATGATAAGAAGTTGTGTTTACATACTTCAAGAACTACTATGATGTCAGACAGCCTGTTAGGTATTGCGCCAAAGGTTTATAATTAAATACCAGATGCATTAAAAGAATGTAATATAAACATATTTAAAAAAAAGTTAAAAAAGTTATCAAGCAGAAAATGTTATTATGATTTAAGTGAATTTCTAGAGTATACAACTCTGAATCAATTGACATCTTGATTGTAATAATATCTAAAATTTAACATTGGAATAATTTAAACTCTTTTTGACATGATAATATGGACCTAGTTATGTTGAGAATCATTAAATTTGACAATTATTAATTTTAAGATTTGACATTTATAATCACATTGTTAATTGTTTTATTTTTATTTTTTATGATTGCATGCTTGATTCTTCTATTATATTTATATCTACTGTGTCACAAATTAATTATTGACTGTTTGAATATTTACATACCACACAAAAGTGGTAGAATGTACAAGGTAATAATATTTTAATTTTAAGACCACCCTTGTTTTACCTGCATTCTGTGAATAAATAAATTAATATGAATATGAATAAAAGAATGCAGGGTGTTATTTACTACAAGTGGGTTGCTTCCGGTGGAGTAGAATAGCGCCATCCCATTTGTTCCAGTAGGTATCGTAGAAAGCGAATAAAGAATACACCTCTAATTATTTTCTATCATTCTCTGCACTGCCTATAAGGTTGACAGGTATGTGCATGAAGTTTAAATAAATACATCTAAGGGGAATTACAGGCATATATGAATACTGGTCTGATACAAAGCATTACTAGTCAGAAATTTTATTAAATCTGTATCAAAGTGTTTACACCACAACGAAATATCTGGTCTACAAATCGATTATATTTAACCTGCAACTTTCCTTGATACCCAAGTCCATTGTAATCTGTAATAAATTAAATATAGATTACAAATAATAATGTTGATTTTATTATCTTAGAAATTTTCTAAACTGAAAAGCTTTCTCTCAATTACATTCTTAAAGCTTGAAGGATGAAGATAATAGCTGTCGTAAGTTCTAGCTATTTGTTGGGTGTATCAAATAGTTTTAATAACATAACATAAACTCACACCTGCGTGCTAGCACCCACATTTCGAAAGTTTATGTTTAGGTCCCAATGCAGGTAATAGGTGGCGAGCCTATTGCCATTAACTGGGCACTTATAAACCTGCGATAAATACACACATAACTTCGAAAAGTATCGAAAAGTCATTGGTGTGTGCCATGGTAAAACCTGGGATCGAAACCGAGACCTCGTCTCAGCAATTCATTACCCATACCACTAGGCTACCGCGGTTTTTAGTTTTCCTAATGTGCAAACTTTCTGTAAATAGTAAATGATCTATCTGTAGATAAAGAGTATCAATAATAAAGATTTTGGGAATATATGCTAGTAATGCCTCAACAAACAAAGAGATTTGAGAGCTGGATCTGTGTGGTGGAAGATACCTCTTCATAAGATGATAAGATCATAAGTTTATCTTATTATTATGATTAATAAAATGTTTTTCTAGGTTGTTAATAAGTTTCAACTTCTGTAGTAGTAAAGGGGTGCTTCTGCTAGAAGGTGTCACCACCTGTCACCCTTACACCCAGGTACCCTTGCTCTGGAGGACGGAGGTCATTGAGCGACTTCCGACGTCTGTCGCCTCTGCACTGAGTCTTAGGATTCTCTCAGTCCGCCAGGTCTTCGGTCAGAGTCCTAAGTCTTTCCCGGACCAGTTTCGTCGCCTCCTTCTCGAGCATTACCTACTCGCAGAATGAGGCAGCAGCAGCCCACGTGTTCACATTCCGCACATGGATTAGTTTTAACCTTAGGGTACGGAACCTTAATTTTTTTTATTCAAATCTCAGAGTCATATAGTTCCGGACCATAACTGACCTGTAGGTAATGTTCCAAAGATCAAATATTACTGTAACTGCAGCTGGGCCGGGCCATACTGTACTACGTAACATATACTATGACTGAGAGATTACGCCGGCACGCATTCAAACGTCGTCAGTGCGCGCGCGCACGCGTCTACCGCGCAAATCCGTTCCGCCATGTTTGTTGTTCTTTTTTCGAATCTGATATTTTAATAGTGTTGTGCTTGAACATAGTGTGTGATATCGATTTGACATTGTTTTGGATTACCTTTGGCCCGGTAAGGGACTTAATTTCTATACTGTTTATGTTTTAGTTAAGTTTCGGCTTTCGTGTAACTGTTATTTATATTAATTAAATATTATTTATTTGTCTGAAGCTTCGTTGAGTGCCTATTGCATTGTAATTAACTGTTGAATATTTATACTGTGGAATATGACCATTCTCTAATTGTTTGTTTTCATACAATAAAGGATGGATATTTCGTAAATATTTCAATTTTTGTCATTGAGAAATGTTTAGCGATATTAATCACTACAATATTACAAAATTTAATAAACGTGCCTTGTGTTCAAAAACTCTTTCTTTTTCGATTTCAAAGATGGCGCTCGTTATTGATGTCAAATTATGATTTGAATTTCGAATGTCATCAATTAATCAACATGTCATCAATGTCATTTGAAAAGTTCACATTTGAAAAGTCATAGTTGGAAGTTTCAAATGTCAATTTAGATTGTAAAGTAACTTCGTCCGGAAATCGCTATCAGATACAATTTATGAACTAGAGAAGCGTGTAACTTATGAAAATAGTTTTACGTTGCCCGATCAAAATAACAGAACACAAAGTAGATATAACAATATAATAATGAGATAATAATAAAATACCCGATTTGATCAGTGTTGAGAACGTAATCCGTTGCTCTGGTGCAGGCTTGCCTTTCGGAGCTGGGGTTTGCACGACGAGAGTCGCTCCCCGATTAGCCAAATCAAGAGAAAGAATAAGAGAGTGGACGCTATAGTTTTCGTTCAAAAATCCCCACAATTACTTCTAACTAAAACCTCAAACTGTCTCTGGTCTTCAAATAATGTGGCCCATATAACCGGGCTGTAAGGGAAATGTCTTATATAGTCCTGAGGCCATTTCCGGTTACGAGATGGACCTTCTAGATGGCCCTGGGTCTCTATCCTCCAAGGTGCAAGTTACTTAACCGGGACCGAAGCTGCAGTAATGATGAGTAGAATTTACGATGCGACTATAAAATAACAAAACATTAATTGAAGCTATGTAATTAGTACCGACACATTAAAATAGAAGATGGCTTTTCTTACTTGTTATCAAAAAAATGCTAGGTTTTTTTCTTAAAAATTTTTTTAGCAATAAGCCTTCGGGAATCGTTCTGTTTTTGTAAATATAAAAGCTTGATATTGACGTTTAGAAATGTTACTAGCTGATGCCTACAGCCCCATCCGCGTGAATGTGGTTTATCACAACTATAAGAAACTTGATGATTCTATTTTTGGACGTATCTTTGGTTCCACGGAACCAATTGCCTGTTTGAAATACCATTCTATAGAAAAACAGTATGTCAAAATCCGTTCGTTAGTTTTTGGACCCAACGCGAACAAACAGACGAGAATATATATATCAAAAAAATGATTTTGGGATCAGCAAAGTGAATTTAACATAATTTAAATACTTTTTTAAATATCTACATTGCGAGTCTCAAGAATCCTACATACGGGAATTTAATTATATAATTGTATTTTAGGTACTGTAACCTCAGTAAAGAAATATTAAAAAAAACTTTTTGATATCGCTTCCGTTGACTAATAGCGATTGTTATACGTTTTAAAAAAGAGCGGCATTTGTAGGTAGGCATAACAATAAATTATGAATATCAAAAAGCAAATATTTATGTTAATAAATTGCATTAAGTAATTACTTAACCAAAGCTTCTAATGAATTAAAAAAAAAACAACGATAATAGGAAAAATAATTAAATTTATTTTCGTGGGTAAAAACTGTAAGACCTCAGGGTTCAAATCGGGATTAAATGAACCATGTTACAGCAAACCCCCTAACAGAAATATGAAACTCAGAACAACCCCTCTAGATAAGACTGAATAGAATCACGTATGTATGGGTTTTGACGTTCATGACATACGTTGACCACTTGCCTAGAGAATGATTATTATTATTAATATTAAAAGGTCTCTTCAGGGTTCAGCGCGAGTGTAAAGCTCCTGTTGCTGCACACATCCATAGGCTACTGTAACCGCTTCCCATCAAGTGGGCTGTGTACTTGTCTGCCACCTTAGTTGCATACAAAAAGAGACGGGTATTAAAGAAGAAAAAATGTTTTATTTTTATTTTATTTTTATTCCACCAGTAACTATCATGGCAAGACAATATACGGAGTCACATTTACAAGACCTGCTAAACACAAACGTACTGTTGGTAATATCTAGTTTGAGTTGGCTCTCTAGGTAATCTGTGTTTTCAATTTTATTGTTCATATGATTTTCTTTTTCCAAATTTTCGTCAATACTATTAGATAAATGAAACCATCTAGTGTCTACTTGTTATGTGTGTCTTAAAACTTATAAATGGTGGCTAATCATGTAAGTAGGAATGTTGCATAGTTTTAACGCTGTTTGTTTTTCGAATAAAAAAAAACACTGCAATCAATCCTTACGAAGGTGACGTTTTTTACGTGCGAAAAAATCCCCATGGATACCTCCCCGCCGAAGCTGGTGGGAGAGGTTATGTCGGACTCGATCCGACTAAAACGCACGGCACCTGTGGGTCATTATTGGTTATCGAAGGTGACATTGACAGGCATATCCCTCGCACCCCAGCTGACCAAGGGCCATCTCTCTAGATCTGGCCCTCCTCGGGTGCGGGGACGACCACAGGGTCCCCCACTCGTCCCCGGAAAAGGAGAGACGCACAATGTGCGTCGCCGCTGCGGCCTGCTTCTGCTAGGATGACAGGCGGCTCCACCCGTGACCCCATCATAGGCGATTATATACCTAATAGACTAGAGGATAAAATCTTTTCTCTCGCTACGATCTTGACTTATGTCTTTCACTTCTACTTTCATGTTTTCATATGTGTTCGCCAGTTGCGGGTATTCTTGACCTCACCATTTCTAAGAACGTCTTCCATTTCAATAAAATAATGCTAGTTCTATAATAGTGATCGTAAACTGCTAACCGGTTCATTATCACGATTTCAATGAAAATTGTGTTATGAGAGTAGGTACCATTTTTGATATTTGCGGTATTAAGATTAGATTGGGACTGAATTTTGAACAGTTTTTCATTGGAAGAATTGGTTCTCAGTTGTGTATTTGAGGATGACAAATAACTGTAGGTACCGAAGTGGAATCAAAACAGCGACCTCTGATATATAGTCGAACGCTCTATCTGTGCACCTCAGATGGGCCCGTAATCTGTACAAGAGCTAGCTACCGAATTCAATCGTTAACTAACTTACCGATATTCCCAAGTCTCAAAATTAACGACATTATTATTTATGTGCAAGGGATATGCCTCCGTCAACTTACGACCCTAAGACAGCGTTCGTTTTAGTCGGTTCAAGTCCGACATAACCTCTCTCACTGGCTATCCGGGGTATATTGGATATCCGAGTAGTTTTTTCACACTATATAAAAAAACATATTATTATTTGTCGGTATCTCACTGAGTAGGAGGTAGGACACGACGGTATTCCCGTCCGAATTGAGCAGTCCGACTGGGGAAGTGCCTCCACCCTACTGAATACCACGGCTATAATAACCTCGTGTTGTGTTCCCGGCGGTGAGTAGGGTAGCCAGAGCTCACTGGAGAGTTTTTGTGCTATCAGTGGGAAGACCAAAGGCTTGTCCTGATTTTGTGTTCTGCACTGAAGGCACTAAAATCTCTGTTCTTACAGTGTCGGCAGCACGGATGTGACTCCACTGGTGTTACACACGTTCATAGCCACGGTAACCACTTTCCAACCGGTGGGCCGTGTGCTTGTCTGCCACCTAAGTTGTATAAAAAAAAAGTCATCGCAAACTTTTCCAATTTTTGGTAGCACTTAACTAACTTTCGTGACAAATATTGCTCGCTAACTCAATTTGTAGAGACTTGGCTTTGACTCAAGCATATTGATATTTGTTTCTCTTGGCTTACGATTTCATAAGATAAGTCATAACTACTAATATACAGACTACGGACTCTGGTCGTTGACTGCACTAAGCACTTAATACTTCTGTGCTTTAATTTATTATGCATTCAGTCTTCGTAGTCAAGCCACAACTTTCACTACTCTTAAATATATCGATTTGTTTGCTTATACACTGGTAAACTGAACTATAGAGCTTTACTATACGACGATCAGTGCCGGATTAAGAAAGAAAGGGGCCCGAAGGAAAGTCTCTCTAGGAAGTTGCCTTCTCTAGATCAGGTGGAAGTCCTTAAACCTATGTAATAATTTGACATTATTTGATTGACTGACTGACTGTCTATGTTATATATATTTTTGATCATGTAATAATGTATTAATTGATTTATTATTGCGTATTGATTATCATTATTGTATTAATTATTTATTAGTGTCAATTTAATTCTATATTTTTACACAATTAATTAAATTACTGAATCTAAATTTTTATAAAACCAAATTTATCCCAGTTTTCATGTCCTACATCGCTACGTATATGGGTGAAATTTACCTGAAATAAATTTATTTAATTTAATTTTTTATTTTATTAAACAGTCCTCAGACGAGGTTCATCCACATTTGTAACTGATTTTACAAACAGTAATACAATGCAGTTGAAGTCCGAAATCAAAAGGCTTTTTGCAGAGTGAATGAAAAAGTGAAGTGAAACTCTTTTCATTTAATTTTGGGGTCTAAGTGAAATAAAGTCTAAAATTTTATGTCATTTTTTGCACTGGCCGTAGTATGACAGTGGTTTTGCTTTAGCAGGATCCAGAGCCTGGATGTCTTAAATTAGGTAATTTTAGGACATTGCACAGTACTATCTTGTTTCAAAGTAAGCATAACTTAGGATAGCTATTTTATTTTTGCAAAGCGGCTGCCAGTGAGCCTTTGGTTTACCTTCAAACTCCAGAGAAAAGCCAGCACCAGAGTCTTGTCCGCTAATTAAGAGATGGCTTGGACTAGAAAATTTTTCTACGACCCCTTAAAAGGGAAGTTGAAAAGAGGGGAGGGGAAAGAATGGGTTGGTTCGATAAGGGAAATGCCATCTTATCGTTTGAAGTAGATACAAAACAATAGCACTAGTAGGTCAATGACCTTTAGCATTATCCTGCATTTAAGCGAGAGCCCACTTGATTGGCAACAACGCGCAATTTTTTATACTGTCACATATAGATGACATCACAAAAACTAAAAAGGCGCGTAATGATTTGTTAACATTCATTAACTAATTTCTTTAGTTTTCTGCGTCCCGTTCGAAATTCAAAATTCATTCCCGCCTCACCCAGGAACCGTGACACAATTTTTGTTCTAAACAGTTTATAAAGTGGAATATAGAAGTCATTGCCTTTAATTACAGTATTTATGTTTACTAATTGCATGTATGAGTGAGTACTGCAAGCATTACACCACACACCCACACTTGTCTGCTTGCCTTGACTCATTATCGTTACGGATGGGTTGAATGCGTGCTCGTGAATGTATGAAAGTTAGAGGGCAGTATTGCCAAAGTGAATTTTCAAAATATAATTGTATATAGGTAGCTATTTTCTTTGTACACAGCTCCAATTTAAGAGCTTTAATAGTCGACCGGTGCAACTACTCATTAACTGACTCTGACACAGACGTTCCTCTCGGGGTTGAGAGTATCACAAGGGTCTCGCTCCCATAAAAGCCAAGATAAGTCAAATCGAAAGGCGGAGAAAGAGTAAATGGATCCTTGGCTCCGAAGTGACAGCCCCAAATGTGAACGGGAACAATGTTAAGATGCTTTAATCTGTGAGTTATTCCAGAGAGACGTTATACTGAGGATTTTACTAGTATTTTCTTTGTAGGCCATGCGGCTGTACTTCAATGTTTTACGTGAAGCTAGGCGACAATAATTGGCGATATTGAAGTACTGTAGTTAGACTAGTCGGACTTTCTATGGCTCCAACTACCAATAACGACTACCATAGATGTTCGTATGGCAACCCGGGAACGAAGACTTAATGTGCTCTCCGAGGCACGGAACGATAAATCGAAAAACGAGTCGGCAGCACAAGTGTAAAGCTCCTGGTGTTGCATACGTAACCACTTTTCATTGTTGGGCCATGGCCAAGCACATGTGCTTGTCTACCACCTTAGTGGTATAAAAAACACCCAGACCAAAACAATTTAAGGTTGTAGGACTCGGCGGTAGTTCCACCCAATTGAGCAGTCCGACTGGGGAAGTACCTCCGCCCTACAGTATATCAGGTTTGTCCTGCTTTGTCCTCTACACTGACTGCACAGAGACTATATCCTTACAGGGTCGGCAGCGCGAGTGTGGCTTCTCTAGTGTTACACACACCCATAGGCCACGGTAACCACTTTCCATCAGGTGGGCCGTGTGTTTGTCTGCCACCTAAGTGGTATAAAAAAAAACGAGCCTTATTCTGAGAGTACTACCAGTATTACATCCAAAATTCTAGAATGATATTAGCTGATCAAGTTAATATTGATGACTAGAGTTCCTCAACTCGTGCGTAAGAGAATTAAACAGTAAAAAAATGTAACTAGTGAAAGTAAATACAATTTTATGTTAAGTATACAAATCAAGGTCCCGTACATTTCGTGTGACCATTAAATTTATCAACCAATTAATCAAAATTGATGTGCAAAGCATATTTAACTATGATGATCGTTCATAAAGCTTGTTTTCGGATGTTTGTATATGTAAAAAACTGTGGTTGAGTAACTTTAATACCAATACTTCTAATTATGGCAACACCAGAAAGTTTTTTTTTGCGTTGTCTTATTAAAATGGCCATTTAGAAGATTACTTTATATTATATCTTAATTGTATGTACCCCTGCCTTATATTTAAGATCTCAATGATTTTTTTAATTGTTTTAGTTATCTTTAAAATAGTTTTTAAGATAGTAGTAGAGAGTAGAACTAATTTTTATATTGGACACGTCAATTAGACTTCACCTCGCCTGATGGTAAACTAAAGGTAAAGTCTCAGGAAAGAGGGTCACCATTACAGACACTTTTTTTTTTTTAACGTGCGCAAAATCCCCACGGATACCTCCTCACCGGAGCCGGTGGAGGAGGTTATGTCGGACTCGAACCGACTAAAACGCACGCCGCCTGTGGGTCGCTTTGGTTGCCGAAGGTGAGGTTGACAGGCATATCCCTCGCACCCCGGCCGACCCAGGGCCATCTCTCACGATCTGGCCCTATTCTCGGGTGTGGGGACTACAGAGTCCCCAACTCGTCCCCGGAAATGGGGAGGCGCGCCACGCGCGCCACCGCCGCACCATTACAGACACTAAGTAATGTTACAATGGTGGCACCCAGCTTGGTGGCCTCATCAGATGCTTTTTCACGCCCCGCTTAAAGGACCCGGGACTGTTAGAAGAAGGAAACACGTGTGCTGGTAATGAATTCCAGGTCTTGGTGGTGCCGCATAGAAAAGAAAGTAAACTGAAGGAAAAGTCTCAGAAAAGAGGGTCACCATTACTTACATATACTATGTTACAATTTAATTTACAATTTTATTTAAAAATAAGTACAGTTCTCGGGTTTCGGCACATCGGGAACAAGAGTGAATAGCTGGGTAAGATCGGCTTCTTTCGGTTTTGTAGCGAGTTCTCTCTGTCACATTCGCACATCAGACTGACAGTTTGAAACCTTTATCATATGATTTTAATACACATACCCTTTTTTTACGTGCAGAAAATTCCTATGAATACCCCCGCCACCGGTGCCTGTGGGAGAAGTTATGCCGGACTCTTGTGGGTCGTTTTTGGTTGCCGAAAGTGAGGTTAACAGGTATATCCCTCGCACCACGGCCAACCCAGGGTCATCTCTCTCGATCTGGAACTCTACTCTAGGTCTCTAATTCGTTCCCGGAAACGGGGAAACGCGCAAGGCACGCTACGTCCGCGGCCTCCTTCTGCCAGGGTGACAGGCGGCCCCTTCCTTCATCCCAGGCTTGCGCTCATGGGGGGCGGTGGTAATTCATCGACCTCTGACGTTCGAGTTGTCTCAGTACGTGGGCAGCTTGGCTAGTAGCTGTAGTGCTAGTAGTTAGCGACTATTATGGGGTTCTTCTAGAAGGACATACAGGCTCGGCAGCGCAAATGTAATGCCTTTGGTGATGCATACTTTAGCAGCATTGCATTATGTAGTTACATAAAACGGCACGCGAGTACCCGTGACTGTCACACGTTCAACACAGCGGGCGGCTTTATATATGAAATCTCACGTCCATTTATAATACATAATTGCAATGCAGTTTTAACTATGACCGGTTAATGGTTATTATGTATTGTTGCGTGTTAATGTATGTGAAGCGCTTTGTATTTAATCAGTACGTGACAAGTTACGTCACGTGTGACGTCATATCTCATCAGCGTGTCGTCATGATGCACAAACTAACTAGAATGTTATCGAGTTATCGGAGTACTGTGACTAATTGTTTTGACAACAGAACTTCAATTGGATCCCACGGTATGACTCCATGTTTGCGTGCAACCATGATGACAACAATTAGCCAGTTGCTGTCCCTAAGACACCGCCTTACGAATTCAGTCCATCCCTGCATTCTCACTTCTCAGGCATCTTTTCCAGATTTTCAGTCAAAAAGGAGCGTTCCAGAGTGGGTTTCCATTCTAGGAATCGTTTGCTTCATTAGTCATCGATATTTCCATCATTTTATCATCTTGTATATCTCCACAAAAGAGTTGAGGTACCACATGTAGTCTAAGAGCCCATGAAGGGATTGTTGAAGTTACTCAAGCGCGTCAGATTACTATAAGCGTGGATACCTTACCTATTGGTAAATACCTCCAGCCAGTATAAGCCCTTAATATGGGGGGCGCACATCCTGGCCTCTCCTACTATTGTAATCTATTTCTCTGGTAACTAACTGACAGCAGATAGATGGATAATTCTTTATTATTTATAGCCGCGTGGTTTCCGATAGAGTAGAATTTTGTGCCTCCCCATCTCTTCCCATGTAGTGTCGTACAAGGCGACTAAGGGGCTGTTTAACATCAGACAGATATCTACATACAGCCAAGACTCCGCCTCAGATGCATGGCTCGAGTCAACAATGGTGCCCGAAAAACGGTAATAGGCTCACCCCCTATTACGTGGGACCGATACAATGATTGGTGAAATGTGGAGATTAATTCACCTTTGCCTAACCCTCCGGGGATGAAGGCGTGATTATATCAATGTGTGTACACCAACAGATTTGCAGTAGGAAACGTGTGTGGCATTGTATACAGTTTAATGTACAATGGGCGGCCTTATCGTCGAAGGCGATTTCTTCCAGGCAACCTTGGCCTTGGTATGGACAGTTATGTGCCAAAAACAAAATATATGGTGTAGATATCGGATAAACTAGATACAAAATATATTAAAAATAAAAATAAAAAGAGAGAGAGAGAAGTATTCAAATTTGGTGAACATTTTTCGTCGCTGCTTCACCGAGAGCTCCGACTTTTCTCGGTTAGGTGCACAAGTGTACTGGGTTAACATTACCACGAAAATGCTAATGCGTCTGTAAATGGTAAGTTTTAGTTTTGGAGAATTTGGGTTAAGCTGACGCACTCACCATTGAAGAGTTTGATATATATTCTTTCACTTTTAAATCTTTTAATTGTGGAATTCCCTTTCTGATAGGCTATGTTTTATACGTACATAAACTTAGTGAATGATATACACTGAACTAAAACCTTGATTAATCAAGCAAGTAAAATGTTTCACATACATTTTTTTTTATACCACTTTGTTGGCAGACAAGCACACGGTCCACCTGATGGGAAGCGGTTACCGTGGCCTATGGACGTATGCAACACCAGGGGTGTCACAATCGCGCTGCCGACCATGAAAAAAAAATACATATGATACGATACGCTATTATGGGCTAGATATGGGCGTGATGCAGAAAAATTACTAGACTTCTACTATTGGCTTTTGTAGTAAAGCAACTACAAGAGCCAATAGGTACTCTATCTTAATACGCTTTGTTCAACTTAATAAACATAGACTAAAATTTGCAAATCATTGAACAAAAGAAAATCACAGGATCATAATTAAGTTGACATATTTGCAGCCCCATTTTCTGAAGCGGCAAGAACTCGTCCGTCAAATAGTATGTAGGACCTATGAATCTGAATGACAAACTAATTTTGTCCCCTAAATTACGTAGGTAATCACTCAATACGGGTTACTAATAATGTAATTACATCTAAACTCCAATTACGGCATACATACATTCGTATTATCACACCTTTATCCCCGGAGGGTTAAGCAGAGGTGAATTAACACCCACATTTCACCAATCATTGTATTCGGTCCCACGTAAGTCAATTAAGCCATGCGGTATCATATACGTCTGCGGTACCGGGACTTGCAAAATCTCTTAACACTTGTGCGGAAATAATTAAAACTGCATTACACTTGTGTTCATTTAAAGGCCGTCACACACGCAGCTATAACGTAACGAGGCAGATTATTATGCACTTTTTATGAAAAGTTTTTAGTAATCTGCCTTGTTAGGTTTTGAGAAATATCTATACTAAAATTGCAATTTGGTTGTCTGTACATGGCAGGAACTACTAGTTCGAATTGAAAAAATATTTTTGTGTAGAATGGTCCGTTTACCGAGGTAAGTAATAGGCTATATTTCATCACGCTGCTATTCAGAGCAGCTGAGCAGTAATCATAAATGTCAACAAATCTGGCAGATTCCCATTCTTTATTTGAAAACTAATAAATTGCGGGCTTAAATATCTTAAAGGGGTGGGTTCCGAATAATGCCATTGGCGAAGCCGAGTCGTGCCAGCTAACTTAAACATAAATAGGTTATGTTAGATTAACGATTCTATCTTTACACACATTTGTTTAGAATTCTCGTTGCGTTTGTACGCGAAGGACTATATGTCTTTATGATGGATGTAGTTTATGATGTTTGTATATATTTATATATGGATATATTATTATTATAATATTTTAATCAATTAATTACATTTTTATCATTTACAATTATTATTTGTGTACCATACTGGGAAAAACTCTCCCCACAACACTTCGTGCACCTTTGATATAAATATCTCTGAATCACCCTAAGGTTGACTGGTAGAAAATGCCTATGCCATTAAGTCCGCCTTTGTAAAATTTTTGTGTATTTGTGCATAAAGTTTAAATAAATAATAAGGACATAAAAATTTCTGAACGGACATCCATTATAAGAAAGTCTTAATCAAATCTAATGATTACTTTAGAATAATTATGTAATTCGACCAATTTTCAATTTTATAACAACATCGAAGGCAGAGGATCGGAAAAAATGTCGCACAATGCTAGATGCCCATGTCTAGCAGTGGACTCGGGTGATTGAAAAAAAAAAGTATTTAAAGATATTATAGCTACGTGTATGGCGGGCTTAAAGACGCCGAGGCGTGTGCGCGTGAGTCGCGGCGGTGAACTGGAGCGTGCTGTTGGCGTTTTTAGCATGCACTGTGCCACCGCGTTTAGTCTAACTGCTATGAAATTCTACGTAAAACTGTTATAACAAATATGTGAGCTCGTGCGATTTGCTACTCTTTTGTCTTTTAAGAAGTTCTAGTTAGCTTTCAAGGCACGTGATTTTAATTTTTAATGTTTTTGCATGTAAGTGGTAGCTTGAAAACCCGATAGGGAATTATCCGGTGGCATTCAAACCTTGTACTTTATAGTTGAAGGTCAGTTCTCCTACTTCTTCTTTCCATATTGGTTTAGCTTCGGTTTTACGGGAGCGGTCGCTACATGTCAACCTATTCTATAATATAGATAGATAGATAATAATATATCGATGTAATGTTTCTTCAAGCGGGGCGTGTAAAAGCATTTATCATCTCGCTATAGGCAGGGAATTCATCCTCACACATTGCGAACTGAGACGGTGCGCACTGTGCGGTATGAAAGAAACTTCACCCCACGCACACTCAAGCTGTGGAATGACCTCCCTGTTGCGGTTTTCCCAAGCACCTACAAAATGGGGTTCTTCAAGAGGGGCATCATAAGGTTTTTTCGTGGTCGGCAGCGCGAGTGGGCCTTGTGCTTGTCTGCCACCTAAGTGCTATAAAAAATAATAATATCAAAGTCATCAAGACACGGATCACCATTTTAGGATTGCCAGTATCTGGAATGGTGGTCCATGTCATCTGGACTTTATCCTAGTTTCTTACCATCCAGGGCAAATATGGGCGGAATAAAAAACACTGGTCAATTGCGATTCGGACGCGCGCACCGATGGTTCCGTAACTTAAGCTACATAAACTGTAATATATTTTGAATGCGTTGAATTAGAAGTTTGATTCTTGTACAATTTCAAGACGTTATAGACCTGAGTATGAGAAATGACTTTCAACTCAATACGGTGGAGGTTTTGCATTCTTGAAAAAGAGGTCTTGACTGACAGACTAACAGACAGACAAACGGACAACGAAGTGACCCTAAAAGTGTTCCGTTTTCTCCTTTATTTTCTTTTTATTTATTTATTTAATTCTTTATTGCAAACAATTAGTACAGAGATCATACACAAAAAAAAGGAAATTTGCACAAAGGCGAGCTTAACTCAATATGAGTTCTCTCCTAGCAAAGCTTTGCATAGCAGAGAAGCTTTTGAAGTACGAAAGCCTAAAAAGATCTAGATACAAAATTGAACTCTATGAAGCGCACGGTGATATAGAATGTGCAATTAAATACTTTTTTTATTGTGCGCAAAAACCGACTAAAACGCACGCCGACTGTGTGGGTCGCTGGTTGCCGGAGGTGGGATTGTCTGAGCCATGTCTCTCGCACTCCACCCGGCTGCAATTTTAATTGTTATAGTTGCATTGTATACGTATTGAACGAAGCTCTAACTCAGGTTTTCTGTAGCAGTCAAATCCACTACCGCCACGGTACAGTGAGCATAGTAATGTTGTATGTGTATTTTACTATGTATATGTAAGATTTGGCAATATTACGCATAAATCATAAGCCGCATTATTGATTAACACAAACAAAAATAATAAGGTTATCGCGATAATAGCAGTAAACATGTACATTTGCAAACATTGCAACAGCAACAGTTACAAATGTTACAAATATACTTTGATAGGATTGTGCGATATGTTCGTTACTTCACTTCTACCACTAACATCGTATTTGTAAACATCAAGCGAATTAATGGATGGTTTTTTTATCACTTAGATGGCAGATAAGCACATTACTCACTTAATAGGAAATAGTTGCCATGGCCTATTGACATGTATAACACCAGGGACTGGGTAGGAGGAAGCTTTGTGTAAAGAATGATCACACATTCTAAGACACACTCGCAGGCGATGTGGGACCTCTCAGCGTTAGGCGGGAGTTTACCTCACTGTGTGTGTTCTACCGCCTATACAATGGTTTGTGGTCGAATGAATTGTTTGATATGATGCCCACAGCTACATTCTATCATCGCACCGCTCGTCATAGGCAGGGAATTCATCCTCACACGTTACGACTTGAGACGGCGCTCACTGTGCGGTCTAAAATATCGCAATTATGTTTGATAGCAGTCGGTACTCATTTGTCAATCATAAACCGAAAGAAAATTAATGAGTACCGCCTGCTATCAAACTTGTTTCGATTTAGACAGCAGTCGGGTTTTTATTAGTAATTTATTTTATTGTAAACTTTTTAGTTATATTTTGTAATCTCCTTCATACTAAACGTAATGTGATGCAGAACCTACGCGTGGCATATCTGCTACATTTATTACAATACAATATGTCAAAACTACTAATCAAATAACCCGCCCCTGATCGCTCCCGGTGTAAAAGTGCCCATAACACTTGCTGCGTTGCCACGTTGGATGGCAATGGACAGCCTTTGGACCAGGAACGACCCGGAACGAGTGTCACCGGTCGCCTCGATGAGCCTCTGTCCGATTTCTTTCCGTCCGTCTGACTGACCATTTTACGAAATATATAGGAATCTCAGAGCAGCAGCATCGCTCAATGTGACCTTTTTAGACCCGCTGGTCGAATGTCAGGTAAATTAAAGGTATGTATGTACTTATACCATGATCGCATTAATTCTCGTAAACATTATTGTATGACTTTACTTATATTTAAAATGTTTAATAGATTTTTTTTTATACCACTTAGGTGGCAGACAAGCGCACGGCCCACCTGATGGAAAGTGGTTACCGTGGCCTATGGACGTGTGTAACACCAGAGAAGCCACACTCGCGCTGCCGACCCTGTAAGCACAGAATTTCTGTGCCGTCAGTGTAGAGGACAAAGCAGGACAAGCCTTTAGTCATCCCACTGACTGCACAAAGTCTCCAGTGAGCTCTGGCTACCCTACTCACCGCTGGGAACACAACACGAAGTTATTATAACCGCGGTATTCTGTAGGGCGGATTTACTTCCCCAGTCGGACAGCTCAATTGGGTGGCAATACCGCCGTGTCCTACCTCCTACTCTTTTCTATATAGTGTAAAAAAACTACCCGAATATCCAATATACCCCGGATAGCCAGTGAGAGAGGTTATGTCGGACTTGAACCGACTAAAACGAACGCTGTCTTAGGGTAATTATACTATATGGAATGTTACATTTCATTCACTCAGTGATTAACACGTGACTAGATACTATGCTAACTACTGTGTATAGACAATTGTATTTTTTCTGAGAAATTCCGCACTCAGACCTCAAGTCGAAACTTTTTCTATTGCATAATATTTATTATAATAATGAATATAATAGCCCGTTTTCACGTGTGATGTTTTACTGCAGGATATGAAGTAAGATTGTTATGTAGTAATTAACTACTTCCTTATTAAGTACACATTTTTACAGAACTAATCATAATAATTTTTATGGGAAATTTTTTAATGCGCGGAGGTGCTAACACTATATGTAGGCATATGTATGTATGTTAAATTACTTCTTTTTTTTTTTTTATATATGTCTCGCCAACTTGACTTCACCTCGCCTGATGGTAAGCTAAAGGCAAAGTCTCAGGAAAGAGGGTCACCATTACAGACACTAAGTACTACAATGGTGGCACTCAGCTTGGCGGCCTCATCAGATGCTTTTTCACGCCCCGCTTAAAGGCCCCGGGACTGTAGGAAGAAGGAAACACGTGTGCTGGTAATGAATTCCAGGTCTTGGTGGTGCGGCAAAGAAAAGAGTCTCCGAACCGCTTGGCTTTTGCTCGTATATTCTGCACAGTGTGAGGGTGACATCTAAGGCCTGCACGTGTTGTCCTATGTAGGAAAGGAGATGGTGGGATTAGTTGGAAGAGCTCGTCAGTACACTCACCGTGGTAGAGACGGTAAAATACAGCCAAGGAAGCAATATCTCTACGCATCTGCAAAGGCTCGAGGGTGTTCGTGACCTCAGGGTTCCCAATAATTCGGACCGCGCGTCGCTGCAACCTGTCGAGAGCATCTAGTAGGTATTTCGCGGAGCCATCCCAGAGATGCGAGCAGTATTCCACGCAGGAGCGAATTTGTGTCTTATAGAGAAGACACCGCTGCTCCGGCGTGAAAAAACGTCTCACTTTGTTTAGGAGTCCGAGTTTCCGCGAGGCTGTTTTGATGATTCTGTTTTGAAGGAATGATTGACTGACAGACGGGCCAACACATAAACACTTAGCTGTTTAGAATACAAATTTAAAATAATGATAAAACTGAACAAGCATCAAGTAAGGAAGGTTTTGGATTTTCCCGGAGGTTATGTCGAACTCGAACCGATTAAAGGCGTGATTATATGTATATAATCACGCTTTTCTCTCCGGAGGGTTATGCATACACACCCACATTTCACCAATAATTGTATTCGGTCCCACGTAATAGGGGGTGAGCCTATTGCCGTATTCCGGACACTATTGTTGACTCGAGCCATGCTTCTGAGGCTGAGTCAGGGCTGTATATAGGTATATCTGTCTGCTGTTAAACAGCCCTATCCCTTAGTGGCCTTGTACGACACCGCATGGGAAGATATGAAGTGGCCCAAATTCTACTCTGCCGGGAACCGCGCGGTTTTATTTGTTACTTCAGCATCATAAATTATTAATTATTATTTATTAATTCACGAGCGTAAACGTGTTATAATCTCAGTAACAGACAAATTTCAATTATCAAAACGCTCACCTCTTTGGTGATAAATATGCGTAATAGTATTTTAACTGACTTCAAAAAAGGAGGAGGTTATTATAGTACACATGTCATGTTAGTTCACCAGTTTCTCTTTACCAGAGCAATGGTTTTTACAAATGCATGGTGTAATTTTACCTCGCGAGTGAATTACTGTCGCGTGATCTTTTGCAATCACTCTCACTTTTCCGATATCACGATATGAGAAAGAGCCTTTTATGCTATTCTGGTGACAGATAAGCACACCATGTAAGATGTAAGGCTTAGGTACATTGCACTTGCGGTTTCTTTTTTTTACGTGCGAAAAATTTCCCACGCATACCTCTAAAACGAACCGACTAAAACGCACGGTGCCTATGTGACATTGTTGGTTGCCGAAGGTGTGGTTGACAGGCATATCACTAGCACCCAGGGCCGTCTCTCTCGATCTGGCTCTCCTCGGGGACCATACAACGCTACGCGCACCGCCCCCGCGGTCTGCTTCTGCTAGGCTGTAACAGGCAGCTCGACCCGTCAACCCCAGGCCTGTGCTTATGGGGGGCAGAGGTCATTCATCGACCTCTGACGCTCGAGATGCCTTCGTAAAGGGGAACCTGGGCTTGGGATCCTTCGTCGTTGCCGCTCCCGCCCTGCCTCCTCCTTCACGAGCAACTCTTGTGGATCCCTGCATGCGGCTACGTCAAGTAAAAATAGACTTGCGACCACCTGGAAAAAGAATGGAAAAGAATTATCTATCTCAAGAAATTCTGTTACAGAATGCATCGCACTTGAAGAGTTGTTAAACGAATCCAAACCTGTTCTACACTGTTATACATACAAGTAATAATTTGTGCAGTAATGACTTACCACACAGTTTGTAATCTTATTCCTAATTCGATACAGTACAATTTTGAATGAACTAATTTATTGTTGAAATCAGCATACCTATTAAGACTTCTGTAATAGGTAATTTACTACCACGACTAATTAGTTCTGAAAACCGGCAGCATTTATTAAAATTAACAATATTAAATGAAATCTTGATTGCGTGATTGGAGGACTGTCCTCCAATCACGAAATTGTTGTTGTTGGATATAAACTTCTGTATCTCTTGAGCTTACTTCGTAGTCTTTTATTCATATAGGACACGTCAATATGAAATTACTAATATTCCTTCTAACCCCTCTAGCTAAGCTAAATTGCTTGTGTTAGGAGTGGGCTCACGTCGGTACTGTAATGCCCAGGATTCGAACCCGGGGCCTCTCGATCGTAAGGCCAGCTCCTTAACCACCAAGTTACCGATGCAGAAGTAAGCAAATATGGCTGATATATTCTTACCGCGGCAAGCTGGCAACATTGTTTCCTTACTCATATAAAATATTGCGTCAGTATTATTAAAATCCTTATTAAATAACAGTAAACTTATAATAACTTTACAGACCGTGAAAGCATCCGTTTGCGATATACACTTCCTTAGACGTCAAATTTTCCACTAAAACCAAATTAATGTTAAAACCAAATTATTACATTAAATAGTTATCAACATGCTGCTTTATGGGGCCCCACCAAAATTTTAGTTTGTTTTTATTCATTTTTTTATAACACTTAGGTGGTAGACAAGCACGCGGCCCACCTGATGGAAAGTGGTTACCGTGACCTATGGACGTGTGCAAAACCAAGGGAGTCACACTCGCGCTGCTAACCCTGTAAGCACAGAGAGTTTCTGTGCCGTCGATGTAAAAGTCAAAGCAGGATAAGATCTTCCCACTGACAGCACAAAAACTCTCCAGTGAGCTCTGGCTACCCTACTCACCGCCGGCAACACAACACGAGGTTATTATGGCCGCGGTATTCTGTAGGTCCGCCCTTCCGTACTTCCCCAGTCGGACTGCTCAATTGGACGGAAATACCGTCATGTCATACCTCCTCATGAAGTTTAGTGAGCCCAAGCCAACTTTACAGCCCCAACCACTAGAGAAAGGCTTATGAGAAGGTATTCCGGTTGACAGGTGAGGTGGGATTCCCTGAAATTTTGGTGAGGCCACATACAGCAGCTTATTGTTACCTCTCTCCAACTGCCAAGGAAAAGATTGCACGAGACGCCATTGACGCCAACAAAAAAGTTCTTAAGAGACAGACAGTCAATAGAGTGATCTTATATTAGGGTTTCGTGCTTTCCTTTTGAGGTCTAAAAAAGAAATAAAACAAGAAAAAGAAAGAATTAAATTCACTTAGGTGAGTCAATCTACTCAATTGAAGAAGCAAGTTTATTTAGATTTGGTTTCATAAAATTTTAAAAGGTGATGAACCTCTTGTGTTGTATCACTTTCTCACAGAGTTCAATTAAATGGTTTAATAGTACTTTTATATACGAGCACTTACAATGGATATAGAATAATAGACTCGATTTTTTGCTAATCAATTATTGAACTGTAAAATATCGAAAAGCTTTAATTCTATTAATTAATCGCGTGTTTACCATCTAATAAGTACATACGTTTTTATATTCATAGCTATTGAGTACAATAATTATTGTTTGTAAGCTCGTGAAACTACTAGAAGAGATTGTGCATTGAATTATTGATACCAACAATTAATTAAGTACACTTCAATAAAATAGCCTACTAATATTAAATGTGAAAGTTTTTAAAGATATTTTGGTTTAGATGTTTGTAATTCAAATACGCTCAAAAGGCTGAACAGGTCCGACTGAAATTTTGTACAGGGTAATAGATAACAGTCTGTAATAACATATAAATGATTGTCATACGGGAAAAGGGTAGAATTCCTCGCGAGCGGAGCCGTTAGTAAATAATATGAGTGCCAAATATACTTTTTAAGATATTCTAGATATCAATGATATAATTATAATGAAAATTGAGAACAGAGTTAATATTACTACTTATTAGTATTTTACTGCCTACCCTAGTATTCAGTAGTACCCAGTAGCACTCAGTAGTACTCAGTAGCACTCAGTAGTACTCAGTAGCACTCAGTAGTACTCAGTAGCACTCAGTAGTACTCAGTAGCACTCAGTAGTACTCAGTAGTACTCAGTAGTACTCAGTAGGACTCAGTAGTACTCAGTAGTACTCAGTAGTACTCAGTAGTACTCAGTAGTACTCTGTAGTACTCAGCAGTACTCAGTAGTAATACACAGTATTACACAGTATTACGCAATAGTAGTAGTAGTAGGCACGTATAGGCATCGTATATCATTACAAACCTGACAGTCACCATACAAAACTCCCCATAACACACATTATATATTTCTCATCATCACTCAGAGCTAATATCCATTAAACATTATTATATAGAAGCCATTATGTTAGTAAAGTAATCTCTCGGCGATGCGCCTGCGCCCCAGAATGCGTCGAACGAGACGTGCATTAGCACCCGTTATGGTGAAATTGGCGCGATGCTCATACGCTAAGCTAATAGACTAGATTATGTTCTGGTTTTATAGAAAGTCGATACATTTTCGTTGAAATATATCGACGGTGGAAAGATATAAACGTACGCATTCGACATCGAGTTTTCATAGAAAAATGACACTAAACATACATACATACATATAGTCACGCCTATACCCCTGGAGGTTTAGGCAGAGGTGAATTAGCACCCACATTTCACCAATCATTAAATTCGGTCCCACTTAATAGGGGGTGAGCCTATTGCCGTCTTCCGGGCACTATTGTTGACTCGTCATTCATCTGAGGCTGAGTTTGGGTTGTATTTATCTGCCTGATGTTAAACAGCCCTATCCTTCAGTCGCCTTGTAAGACACCGCATGGGAAGATATGGGGTGATCCAAATTCTACTCTGCCGGGAACTACGCGGGAAATACACTAAAGCACATTAAAAACTTCGTAGCACATTGATTTTCTTGTCTACTGTACTGTCAACATATCTACATAATTCTAGATGATAGAAACTTTAAAAAAAAATGGAAAGGATCTATTTCCTGTCTGTTTTCTTGCGAAGTCCTTTAAATTTTAACCTAAAAACAATAAATTACGAAGAACGGAACTAAATAAAGGTCAGATTATAAATGTTAATTAAGATTCCTAAACCTCCTAAAAACCTCCCAAACCTCGGCCTAAGGTTGTGTTTGTGCGAAGTTTTGGACGCATGGACATGGATAGGCTACACCAGGATGCTTCTTTGTTGAACTGGGATGCGTTGGAAGCTGCAACCACGGTCGATGAGAAAGTTGCTGTATTCAATGACATTGTGCTCAACCTTTACGATGTTCATGCTCCTGTCCGAAGGGTAAAACTAAAACGTCCACCGGCACCTTGGCTAACACCGGAGGTTCGAGTGGCAATGGGGCGTAGGGATTGCGTCTATAGGAAATTCCTAAAAAAACGTAATGACGAGAATTGGAATCTCTATAAATCAGCGAGAAATCGCTGCAACCAGATGATACGTAACGATCCACGATAATATCTGTTCATCTTCACCTGCCAATATATGGAAGTTTCTTGGTACTCTGGGTATTGGCAAACAGCACGCAGATTATCAGTTGACAGTTGGCTTGGATGATCTGAATCAACATTTCTCTTCTACTACTCCCATTGATCACCAAACCAAATGTCATACATGAAATTACGTTGCGGGTCTTATAAGTCCTGATATAGACCCATTCAAGTTTTCTCCAGTTGCAACTGAGGACATCAAAAAGATAGCCCTCTCTATTAAATCTAATGCAGTTGGCTGTGATAAAATAAGCCGTCGTATGATTGTGCCAATAATTGACCATCTGCTTCCTGCCATTTCTCATATAATAAATTTTTGTCTCTACTCTAGAATGTTCCCCTACCTTTGGCGTAAAGCCTACTTGATCCCTTTACCTAAAATATCCAACGCTACACTTCCCAACCACTTCCACCCCATTTCGATTCTCCCTTTTATGTCCAAGCTGCTCGAGGCCTGTACAATAAAACAACTCTCTTCGTTTATTCATTGGAATAACCTGTTAAGCCCGCTACAGTCAGGCTTTCGGCCTGGCCATAGCACTACTACTGCACTTCTAAAGGTTACAGGTGATATAAGGACTGGCATGGAGGCTACAAAGGTAACAGTGCTTGTCTTGGTGGACTTCTCTAATGCATTTAATACAGTCAGTCATGATATCTTGCTAGCTATACTTTCCCATCTAAAGATCTCAGCTGATGCACTGGAATTTTTCTCAAATTATCTTCGGGGGCGCCGGCAGTGTGATCGCATCGAGGAATCCACTTCTAACTGGTGCGATCTCATTGCTGGTGTCCCTCAAGGCGGTATTCTCTCTCCCTTATTATTTTCTATTTTTATTAATCTTATTACTAACAATCTTCGATGTGCGTATCATCTGTATGCAGACGACCTGCAGTTATATGCTCAAGCACCTGTAGATGACATTTCTTGTGCTATACGCGAGCTGAATGAGGATCTGGAGGCTTTGGGAAATTGGTCTACTAATTTTGGTTTAACCATAAACCCATCAAAGTGCCAGGCCATCATACTGGGCAGTGGTAGGTTGCTGAATGAAGTCAATACCACTACACCTCCACCAATTATCTACAACGGAACAATAATTTCATTCAGCTCATCAGTAAAGGACCTGGGACTCTACCTCGATTCCAACCTCGACTGGCGCGTGCAGGTAATGAACTTGAGCCAGAAAATTACAGGTAGGCTTAGAGTTCTGTACCGCCTGAAGAACTTCCTCCCAGCAAGGACAAAAGCTTGGCTTTAGGTACTTATTCTGAAAATCTCTTCGGTCAAATTGTTATCCATACGTACAAACTTTTTTAGATTCCTTTTTGGTTCTTGAGTATCCGGAAAAGGGAATATTTTATTGAAATGTTTAATAACAAAAAGTTACAAAATTAGGTTCAATTCAAATATGAGAGAGCACCGGTCCCAAGTCGCTTCGTGGCACAAGAAAACCTCATCTGCTGATTGGCGGACTTAGCTGGCACAGGCTTGGTTTTTAAGGTTAACATAGTACATACAAGCTACACGCACTACTATGCAGGAGAGCGACCTATTATGTGATATAATCTGTATACCGTACGCAGCCCTCCAACAAACCTAGACTTCTAACTAGTGAGCCCCCGACCGAACGATGCTGCAGTGGGTTGCTTCTGCTAGGACGATGGTGAAAGTGATTTCACATTTTCAGGGCAAGTTAAATGGCGGAAACGTCCGTCCACATCCGTATTAATCCATAATAGACATTTCTAATCTGTTTCTAAGAAACTAATAATATCATCTGTCATATTTTTCATCAATCACTGTCTTCAAACCATATTGCTTTGATTGACAGCATATCATCCATATCTTACATATGATGATATGCCGTCAGTCGTTTACATATTAAAATATCGGAGTTCATAAGAGCGATGGACGATAGAATGTTGAAATTTCAAATGTTCCAAATTTCAAATCTATTATCGCAGTGCTCGCCATAGGCAGGGAATTCATCCTCACACATTGCGACCTGAGACGGTGCGTACTGTGCGGAATGAAAGCAACTTCATCCCACGCACACTCAAGCTGTGGATTAACCTCCCTGCTGCGATTTTCCCAAGCGCCTACAATATGGGGTTCTTTAAGGGCTTCAGAAGATTTCTTCATGATCGACAGCGCGAGTGTAACGCCCCTGGTGTTACATACGTCCATAGGCCACGGCAACCACTTCCATCCACCTAAGTGGTATAAAAAAAATGTTCATTTAACTGAAAGTTTAAAATCCCAAATTTCGATAGCCCGAAAATTAGATTTTCTTCAATGAATTTCGTACATTCGGTATTTTAATCGTAGACATTAAGTACCACGTGGTGACGGAGAAAGAATACAAGTATCACCACCCCATCTCATCCGAAGGTAACACATTAAGAGACGACTAACCGAAAAATAAATAGGCATACGATACACTAATAACTACCCATGAGTTGTTATTGTTAAGACAATAATCAAAACATTTCCATCTAAAAGTTGCCTGGAAGAAATCGCTTTTAGTGATAAGGCCGCCATTTGTACAATTTTCATAATGTTATCCGTATATATATACTGTGTAATGTGTTGGTGAACAATAAAGATTATCTTATCTTACGATATCACTGCGATAGAAAGAAAACTCGAAATAAAACCCTGTACCAACCCGTTTAGCCAGCGTGAAAACAGTAGGCCAAAGCCTCTCAACATTGGTAGAGATTTATCTCCAGTAATGACCTGCGATATTGATTCATTGATATTATGAACTTCGGAATCTTAATACATAACCTTTCAGCCTATTGGCACTTGGTTTAAAACATCTATTTCTACTGTAATATTAAAATCTCTATAGCGGGCGGTGTCTATGAGATTATTTCAAAGAGAGCTATATCCGTTTCGTCCCTATAATACCGGTAATATTGATTGATTGCTCCATTACCCGACCGCAGCTTGTCTTGACCGATGTCGCGGTATCAGTTGTGATTACATTTTCCTGCAATTTTTGAATGCCTTTCTCTTCCCTGTCGTTTGACTGTATCTACCACAGTTTAATGAAATGATGAAAGAAGCAAATGAAATGAAAAAAAAAAAAAAACAAGAACTTCCACCGGGAAGATGGGTTTCAACTGTCGAGTGTCCGGCATCCAGTGCTCCATATGTTTACAAGACCTGAGCAAACCAAATTTTCAAAACCTGTGCGAGTCGACTCAGTGAGTGTTGTGTGTCGTGAACATGATCGAGTACATTGCGAAAACGCGGACAGAGGTTAGACCGATATGGTCTACCCAATAACAACTAGCTCGGCGGTCGTCAGTACACCGTGATCATGGCGCTTGTGACAGCACTGAAATATCGGTTGCTCAGCAAAAATAATAAACATGGTAAATAAACCGCTGAGTTTTACTCTATTAATGTGGTAGATACAGTCAGAAGTAGTTAAATAGACATAAGGAAGTTCCAAGGGTGTCAAGACCTGCGGGGCTAAGCGGATCTCATTTGCGATGAATTGGGTATTTGACTGACTATTTAGTCAAAATAGCGACTTTTTACTAAAAGTCAAAACGGTAACTTATAAGAAAACGTGTATGAAATACAGTCGCCGTCAGACGAATATATGTTTAGAAGAATTTGGATGGTTTTGGGCGAATGTTTGGTTTGGCTTAGTGGTCAGAGCGTTCCCTCTGTAAGGGAAAGATCGCGGGTTCGAATCCCACCTGAACAGATCCAATTTTTCTATATCTTAAATAATTTATTGTGTCGTCGTAATATTTAACAGTCAAATCATTAAATTATTATAGGTTGGGTGGATGATTAAAACAAATAAAAAATATTGACTAATGTAACTTTTACTGTTTTTTTTACCATACCTAATTTAGTGAGTTTAGTCAAATAATATATTTTAACTACAAGAAAATATCCAATTCTTTTGATGGACGAGGCTTAAACTTAAACTTTCCTCTCGGGAACTCAGAAGGCAATTAAATTCGTAGGTACATTGAAAAATAAATAAAACAAAAAGGAGGAGTGGGATCTCAGACTCCGAAGAGTACCTATATTTTGGAAGCCACCGTGACTAATGTGACGATCATGTTTGTTCATAATTAACTAAATTTCAACAAACAAACAGATTTTTATAATTAAACAACGTTTCGGGGCTTTTGGTGATTAAATCATGGAACTACTAATCGTGAAATGTCCTGAACAGTTAATTATGAATTCACACTGCGATAGTTTAAAAACCATCATCATCATGTCAGCCGCACATAGTCCACTGCTGAACATAGGCCTCTCCCACAGACTTCCAGAATGACCGATCTAAAGCAGCCCGCATCGAGCGCTTCCCAGCGACCTTCATGAGGTCGTCCTTCCACCAGGCCGTTTAAAAAGTTTAAAAATAGATTTTTATATTCCATTTTTCATAAATGTTATGAGATCATTCAAATGTAACCGGCAAATGAGTTAAAATTATAATTTTGTTCACACGAATTAAGAAACACTTGCGGATACATTAGTAAAACTTAATATATCATCTAGTTGCCAAAAGTCACAATGCTATTACAGGTATCTCGATATTTCTCACATTCTCTATATTTGTTAATTATGAGAACATCTAATTCTGCAGTATCAGAGCCTGCATCTTCACGAACAACGCAGGCCCGGTCCGTCATCTTTCACAATATTTGAACTAACATAGAATTAAAGGTTAAACTGAATCTTTGTAATTGCTTCAATAAAATAATGAAATGATCTTTTTTATACAACTTAGGTGGCAGACAAGCACACAGTTCACCTGATGGAAAGTGGTTACCGTGACCTATGAACGTGTGCAACACCAGGGGAGTCACACCCGTGCTGCCGAATCTGTAAGAACAGAGAGTTTCTGTGCCGTCTGTGCAGAAGATACAATCAGGATAAGCCTATAGTCTTTCCCCTGACAGCACAAAAACAGATCTATTACCGATAAATTCTCTTGAAGCTTCTCAAGCTGTTTGTCCATAAAAAACAGATATGAATCATAAATATGGCCCCGTGGTCATTTATTTTTCGTCTCCTGGCCGGTGTATCAAACAAAATGTTTTTATTTCGAAAAGTTGAAGTTCGAATAGTCTAACTGCCATACTTTGATGTCTCCAATGGATTAGTCAGACGGGAGTCGCTTCACGGAAAATTACGAAGCCGAACCCACAGTTAGATTGAAAAAAGCAAAAACATGCGAACGGGATTAAAGCTAGGATGGAGAAGGTTGAAGTCTGATACTGAATCTGTTTGTGGGACCGGTAACCAGTTGCCATTAATTGAGCCTCTCAAAACTATAAATAAATATATCAGACATAGATAGTTGTGTAATATTTTCTTGATACTAATTGCTAAGTTATAAAATCTACTTATTAGAGATTCTTAAATTCCACTGAATTCTAGAATTTCTTATAATGAATTTCAGATTATCTAATATTAGCCTTCTCACACGTGTAATTTTAATCCATCTAGCCTTCGCACACGTGGAATTTTAATCCCGTAATTGTTTTAAAATTTCCTTTTTTATTTTGTAAACACAAGAAAATTTGTACTTTTTATTTTTTTTTATTTAATTGCACACACACTGACACTATATTTACAAGGGAAACCTAATGCGATAGTGGAAATTAATTATAACAATACTGAACACAAAAAATATTTATTTTAGATGTAATTGTTCGTGTAGTGATGGAAAAAGAAAACAGGTATCACCACTTAATATCGTCTCAAGGGTGTCGTAAGAGGCAACTAACAGAAAAAAACGCAGCCGATATCACTGCGAGAGAAGGAAAACCCTAAATAAGCCCTGTACCAACCCATCTGGCCAGTGTGGAAACAGTAGGCCAAAACCTCCCAATATTGGGAGAGACCTATGTCCAGCAGTGGACAGCGATAGGCTAATTGATTTAATTGATTGAAAAATAATTATTCAATTTGGTATAATCTATGCGCATAATACATTTCGGCGTTCATTTTTTTTTAGTTATATTATATTTAAATTCTCTACATGCGCATAATACATTTCGGCGTTCATTTTTTATAGTTATATTTTATTTAAACTCTGTACATGCGCCAAATGCATTTCGGTGTTAATTTTTTTATAGTTACATTTTGTTTAAACTTTGTACATGCGCATAATACATTTCAGCGTTCATTTTTTTATAGTTACATTTTATTTAAACCCTGTACATGCGCATAATACATTTCGGCGTTCATTTTTTGAAGTTACATTTTATTTAAACACACTTGTTTTAATAAAAACGATTCTATTCTATTCTGTAATTAGGTACGTACTTGACCAATTTTATAAACTTCATTATCCCTGAGTAGCATAGGCTATTTTTTATCCAGATATTCCCACGGGGTCAAAACTTACGTGGATGAAACAACCGACCATCAAACGCTGCTAGTTATTTATGTAGACGTAAACAGTATACTTATAATGTGCCAGTGAACATAACATTGACTGATAGGTTGAAAGCCAGTGATAGTTCGTTTCTAATGTACGTACATATATGAACTTGAGCTCGTATCGCCGTATCGGAGGCGTGAGACACCGACGCTTGGCTAGGAATTTTCTCACGGGTTCTTACTACGTGTCAAAAATTTCAAACTCTTAAGACATCTGCTTTCTTGTGTCTCTTACGATCGTTAGGATCTTTCAGGTCCAAACGAGCCCCACCTGAAAATCAGTACACCTACGGATTGGTTCGAGACTCTGGCCCAAGCTGTCCTGTCGGGGTTAGAAGGTCAGATGGCAGTTGCTGTGTAAACTAAGTCAAAAAAGAGAGAAGGAGTAAGTAGATCCCTGGCTCCAAGGTCTCAAATGCAACCTGGAACAACGTTAATATATCTATTGATGTAGTGCAAAGTATGTTCAAAACGAATGATGTAGACACACCTATGAAGTTTCAAAACTTGTTTAGATTATTTATTAATTAATCACGTTGAAAGGTTTTCGATTTCTATAAAAGCATCAATAACAAAAGTCTCTATTAATATTATCGAGATTATTAGAAGTCAAAGGCTTATTATGCGTGCGAACTTGAGTGTTGCCCAACATACATGACGAATGGCGTGCGGTGAAACGCGTTCACGTTTTTTTATAATTAAGCCATCAGCGCGGATGGATATCCGTGAATTTAATAATAATCATATAATTTTCAACTATTATGTAATCTGTGAAATTGTAAAGCCCGTGAATCGTAATTTATTTGAGACATTTCATTTGAGTTTGGAGATAAACATGCTAATTATAGTTAGGGTTACCAAGTTTTGACAGAATTTACACGGAATCATTTTAAAAATCAATCTATCAATTAGCCCACCGCGGCACTGATGGACATAGACCTTTTAATAAATATAGAACTAATAAGTACTATTAGATCTGTATTGTTATATAATGAAGTTTGTATAAGTGGAGTGTCTATTAGTCGGCTTTATGGCAAGTTTAAGTTTTATAATAAAAGTTATGACTTTTAGTAGGTTAAAGTGAATGTTCTGATGGGCCGTTGCCGTAGGATGATTGTATGTTTTTTCTAAATACTCAAGACGTGGCTCAGTAGCTCATTGGTCAGAGCATTCTCCCTGTAAGGTACTAGTCGCAGGTTCAAGTCCCGTCTGTGCATCACTTTTTTCAATCTAAGCTTGCATGAATTTTTTTTACGTTTAATTTATCTTGGAAATGTGTGTAAGTAAAGTAAAAGAATAATAAATTATAGTAATGGGAGAAGCAACCTTTTAACCTTTGGAATGTCCCCATTTCGCGACTGACTATCTTTTCACGCTTGTGTGAAAGTTAGGAAAAAATATTAACCTTCACACTGCTTAATTTAAGCACAACTTGTCCATAGTTATTTTTGTTCCTAACCCTAACAAAAGTGTGAGAGTCTATTCAATTAGTATTTTTTTGCAATGTAGTCCCACATTGCGGGACTACATTGTCATTGCGGGAATACAATTGTCATTGCAGAATGGTCCTGCAAAACGTGGAACGGTTGGTCGCCAGAGGCTTTGCTAGTGTCTTTTTGCCTTAGGCTAAAATAATATTAATGAGTCATTTCTTGTGATCTTCGGTAACATGACTTTAAGATTTCTCTTTTTTTACTTTTTATAATGTCGTAATAATAAATATTTGAAATCAATACTAATATTAATGCGGAAGTAACTCAGTTTGTTAAAATTTGGCAAAGAAATAATTTATACGCCGAAGAAGAAAATTAGATGCTTTTTGTTTCGAAAATTAACTGAAACTGTATGATTAATAAATAATTATTATCGAATAATTTTATAGTAGGTAAGTACTTGACCAATAATATTTTTTTAAAAGTGCGGTTATAAGTCTGATGTTCGCTTTACTTTAAAGGTCCGTTTAATATCTGATTTATTGCTCATGAATATATAAAAATCTGTTTGTTTGTAGAGTACAAACAGGTAATATTTTCAGTCACACAAGTCTGCTAGCATTATGCTGCATTAACACATTTTTTCTTTATTATTAAGGACTTTATACAACAACAAAAAGTACAATAAACGCATGTCATTAGTACCATTCAGGCTGGTTTGGAAAATGAAAAATAATCATAGTATCAACTCTGTACGGTCTGTGTATAGCCAGTGTTGCACGCTGTTGATTTTTCAAATTTGCCGCCGCCATTTGAACCATCTTTCGCTGGCTAGACTCTATGTGCAATGGTCCAATGGCTGTACAACAATAATAGTTTTTTATTGTGTGGCAACCTTAGCAACTGGAAACGTTACTTGCGTTACCATCGTGTTGTAACGTTACCTTAATGGTTCAGGACCTATAAATATCAATGATTGTAACTACATATTTTAACTAGGAGCGTTTGTTCATTAGGTATGTTCTTAAGTACAGTCAGCATCAGATCGATCTTTTTTTTATCTAGGACACGCCAACTTGACTTCACCTCGCCTGATGGTAAGCTAAAGACAAAGTCTCAGGAAAGAGGGTCACCATTATAGACACTAAGTAATATTACAATGGTTGCACTCAGCTTGGTCTCATCAGATGATTTTTCACGCCCCGCTTAAAGGACCAGGGACTGTAGGAAGAAGGAAACACGTGTGCTGGTAAAGAATTCCAGGTTTTGATGGTCTCCGAACCGCTTGGCTCTTGTTCTTGACTAGCAAAGTACTAAAAATAGTCTTAAAACCTAGATTTTCTCCCCCTCCCGTTGACTGATTCTTTTGATATTTAGTAAACATCTTTAGTTCAGACGATAATACAAATTAAATCAATAATACCAGTCGATATTAAAATTATTAAGATCATTTTGAGTAGTGTTCTGATGCTGGCTGTACCTATAAGTGGTAAGCTGCCTCAGGCAAGAATTAAGAACTATTCAGAATCTTTTCAGATCAAAACAACAATGAAGACAGAATCAACACTAATATTGCAGCACCAAAAAGCTCAGCATTATTATCTTTTAAAATTTATTTATAAGAAAATTTCACAGAAAAAAAATATTTTTTTTTGCAAAAATTTAATCATTTCTTTATATAGAATCGGCTACAAAGGAACACTATGTTCGCAAAATTTGTATTCCTACTTTGTCATTACGATTTTACCACAGATAAACTGTGTGCAAAATAAATACTGGCGAAAAATGGGCTACTAATTTTGTTTTTGCTATCGATAATTAGTAGGTCTCGGCTTCTGTAATATGATATAAATAATCGTATGATATTACCCGTCATTGTAAGTAATCGTACTGTTTTGTAGGTCAGCGAAAAGCTACACAATAATTATCACTTCTAAACTTTCATGTCATTTAACCATATAAGTCTATTGTTCTACCGTTCATGTAAAGGTATTTTAGATTTCTTGCAAAAAAATGTCAATTATTGTTGACTGGTGGTATCTCTAGCATATGTGAAGAGTAATTATAATTGGAAACAATTATTATGCCGTCAGGGGTCGAGAATGGGCAGGATAAGGAAAGAGTATATTAGAGGAAGTTTGAAAGTGGCAATCAATCTACGTTCACGAGATTGGCGTGTTCGTAAAAAAAAACCCACAATTATTTGAAAAAGCTTGTGAGACTAAAAAGTTTATATCTAGAGACCCAAGTAAACTCTTGATACCCATGATGTCGACTAGTTTATATAAAAAGAATAGTTTCTGTATGTGTATCCAAGTTTTTAATAAAATACCAAAAGATATAAGAGACTTACCAGTTTCACGCTTTACACATTCCTTAAAAAAATGGCTAATAGATAGATGTTTTTACACAATGAAAGAGTTTATGACATATAAAAATAGAATAAATTAATGACTGAGTAACAAGTAAAACTAGATAGTAGTAGGGTATAATAAGAAGTAGTCATGGGTATAATAATTATATTGTTGACATTACTGTGTTACTTTGTAGTTACCAAATTCTATGGGATAAGCTCAATCGGTAATGTTGTTGTGTTAATAGATAAGTATACCTAATATTAATTATACCTATTGTATTGTGATAATATGAATATTAGTAGATAATTTATAATGTTACAACTTATTCCATAATTTAATATAATTTTATAAAAAAGCTGCTGCTGCTTCTGCAGAGGCTCTCAAGCGGCGCAAATACTCCAATCTCATCGGAGATTATGAATTTGTGCCGTTTGGAGTCGAGACTTTGGGGTCATGCATGGGGTCCGAGCGCTCGCAACCTCTTCCGTGAGATTGCGAAGCGAATGGTCGACGCTTCTCGTGACCAGAAGGCTGGCCTCTTTTTAGGACAGAGAATAAGCATTGCCATACAACGTGGCAATGCTGCCAGTCTTCTGGGAACGCTACCACAAGAGGCATGCGATGCGGAGGAATTCTACGACGCATTTTAATTGTTCTTAGCTAACAAAACAATTAACACTGCCAAGTTTTTATTCATAAAAATACAAATTAGATTAATAAGTATTAAATTAAAAATTACAAATCGTTAATATAAAGGTACACTTACAAGGTACATTTCTTAAAGTGTATCTTAAAAAACATTACTTTATTAAAGGAACAGAAATTTCCTGCTTTTAACGTTACTAAATTCCTTAATTATGGTATCGTAATTCAGCCTAGATGCCAAATCTGATTCAATTGATAAAACAGCCAAAGCTGAAAGTCTTTCTTGGCTCATTGTGTTTCTCAAATAATTTTTTATTAATTTTAATTTTGAAAAACAGAGGCAGTACTTACCGGAATTGTTAATAAAATTCGGATGACAATGTAAATATTTGGGTAAATTTCTTTCAAGCTATTTTCTGTTATGTATGACAGCAGCTGTTTCACGTCTTTAATGAAGTTGGGTAAATTCGGAATCATTGTATTTAATTCTTCATATAATTCAAATGGTTGGAAATCACTGCTCTCACCCACACGCAGGACGTTATGTAAATCGTTACAGTGTTTTAATATTTGCTCCTGTGGCATATTTTTTAGCGCGCTTAAATCATAGAGAAAACCAAAGTCTTCAAAATGTTGATTTAAAGACGTAAATCTTAATTCCATATTGGTTATTATAGAATCAATCATGGCGTAAAAACATCTGTTTGATACCGGATTTTGGGAGACTGTATAGGTTCATCGCTGCTTTCATAATCGAACATCCTTTTCTTTTTGGCTACTCTTTTATTCTTAAACTCTTTTGGCAGGTCATAACAGCTTTTCTCAGTAAATTTCCGAACATCAGACAGGGATTTCTCAAATTAATGCCATAATTTACTTATTATATTAACACGCAATAATATCTCATACCACACATGTAAAGATACGATAAATTCTAAACTTAACATTTCATTTAGTATTGAATCGCAATCACTGAGAGTGTCTGATTCCTCCGTTTGATTTTTTAAGTTTTTTATGCATTCAATCACTTCATCAAATTGCAATAATACGGCCTTTACTGCTTCGACTCTACTTTCCCATCTTGTGTCTGATAAAGGTTTTATAGTAAGTTTTAATTTTCCTTTTATAAAATCCCAGCGCTTGCTTGATCTTGAAAATAGCAAATAATTTTTTTGTATGAAACCAAAAAAAGTTTTTGCTACCATAGATGAGTTCGCTGCATCTACCAATAGTAGATTCCAACTATGACAGCCACAAGGTGTGAAAAATGCCCTAGGGTTAATATTCAATATTCGAGTTTTAACTCCACTATTTACACCTACCATATTTGCACCATTGTCGTATCCCTGGCCACGGCAGTCTTGAATATTTAAGTCATATTTTTCTAGGTGTTCCAGTATAGCATTGGCTAAATATTCTCCAGTTGTCTGAGTAACAGCTAGAAATCCCATAAAATGTTCGACTATTGTACCAGTTGACGTATCACAAAATCTTAAGATAACCGACATTTGTTCAACTCTATTACAATCTCTAGTGCAATCGAGTAAAAAAGAATAATACTTTGCTTCTTTAACCTTACGAATAATTTCATTGACAACTGTTTTTGACATCAATATGATCAATTCATTTTGAATATCGTGACTTAAATAATGGTGTGAAAGTTGTTTGTCACTAATGCGTTTCATGTGTTCACGTAAAGTAGGATAAAATTTTGATATCAGTTTAAATAAATCTATGAAATTACCGGAATTCTTAATACCGTCACCTGTCTTGAGAGATTCTCTGTGACCTCTAAATGCAAGATTATGAGAGGCCAAAAAGTTTATTATGTCAATTATTCTCTCTAACAAGTTGTGCCAATGTTTTTGTGATTCACGTATTAGCCTTTCGTTTTCTTGGTCTATTGTTTTGCCTTGATTTATTCCTTTCTCTAAATTTAACCATTGGAACATATGTGCCATATGTTCTTTGGTATTCTCATGTCTATGTAAAATGCTACTTAAATGTTTCCAGTCACAACACCCTCCTTGCACCACCTGAGTTTGTGAATTGCTAAATAGTCTGCATGGAAAACAGTAAACTTTATTTTGGGAATTGGAATACACTAACCAGCGACGATGTTGAGTTTCACCATTATTTAGTTTTCTCGAGAAATAGAAATTGGAAAAGTGTCTGTTATCATCACCTTTGGGATAATATTCATCACCGCTAATTAATTGCTGTGTGGGGCCGCTTCGAACTATGTCACGACGCTGTGTATCCGTTATGGGAAACGTCCACAATCCCGGATCCGAATTAACAAGTACTTGCTGAACTATGGCGCTGGCGTCGTCGCTGCGAATTGGAGAATCTATGTCAATCTGTTCTTCTTGATTGCTTGATGACAGCACAAGAGTTTCAGCGTCAATTTTTGATTGGCTAGAAGATGATCCAAGCTCTACGTCTAACTGACGTTCTAGAGCATTTTCCAACGGTATCTCGGACGTTTGTTGTGTAGAAGTCGAAGCTATCGATTCAGAAGGTTCTGTACTACCAGATGCAGTTTGGTTGAGGAACTTCATCAAATTTAAACTCAAAACTTGGTTGGTTGCAGTTCTTTCAGCTTTTCTTTTTCTTTTTGCTGATCCAGACTCCCATTTTCTTCCAATATCTCTATCTCGGCCGGACATGTCGATAACGTCGTATCTATACACTGTAAACGAAAGCAATAGTTAAAATTTTTTTGCAGTTTTATCTACATAATATTGTAAAACCTAAATTTAAATTAGTTTTCAAATAAAAATCTTTAAGATAGCTTTTACTACCTGCTAGTTTTAAAAACTTAAAAAGTCGATACGTTTTTAACCTTAAAGCTTTTTTGGTTTCCTTCAAGAGATATTATAAAGCGTATTTTATATACAAGTAATTACTGCGTTATATACTTATTACCAATTAAATATTTTTTACCTTATGTAAAATAGACGAGTACCTACAGGTACCGGTGTGTTACAAATCACAAAGAAAACAAAAAAACAATTAAAAAAGTCACTGTTTTAAAATTTTGGGTCAGTTTACAGGAGCAATCAATATAGCTAAACACTATCTATTTATTCACTAAATATTATTAAAACATTGAACACACTATTCTTATCAAAATAGGTACGTACAGTCATAAAAATAAACAATATTGAATAACACAATTATACGTTTCTATTGTTATGCGCCTAGCGACTGCGTTGCGTACTTTGATTTGATTGGTTGACTTCCTAGTAAAGAAAGTAAACAAATAAACCGGGGATTCCCCGCACTCTGGTCGGCGGCAAATGTTGCCAGACTAAGAAAACATGTTTCACAACAAAATTGATTTATATTTTTTTTGTTTTATTCTCGCTTTAAACATTTTTGAGTCGCGAGGCCCCTTGTACCGCGAGGCCGTAGGCGGTGGCCCACGTCGCCCACGCTTAACGCCGCCTCTGGACACGACGGTATTTCCGTCCCAATTGAGCAGTCCGATTGGAGAAGTACCTGGAGGTAGGGTGGACCCTACAGCGGCTATAATAACCTCGTGTTGTGTTTTTTTGTGTTCTGCACTGAAGGCACAGAAAATCTCTGTTCTGCTGTTCGGCTGTTACACATGTTCATAGGTCACGGTAACCACTTTCCATCAGATGGGTTGTGTGCTTATCTGCCACTTAAGTTGTATAAAAAAAATATAGAGATACATCTATGAGAAGAAATGAAAGTAATTTTGTAAAAAAGGTCCAAAGTATGAATGAATAATGGCTTTAAAAGTAGAGGTAATCCCAGGAAATTATGGTTGGATCCCGTGAAAGAGGATATAGCTAAGTAAGTACTGAGGAAATGACATCTGACAGGAAGGTATCGAGAGGAGAATAGCATGTTGCACTGACCCAAAAGCAGCATTAGCAGGAGTACTAGCTTGCTAAATATAGAAGAATAGAAACGGAGAATTTTTTCGGATAATTCTTGGACTTGGAGTCGGTCAAGTCTAAGAATTGTATCCATGTTCTCGTATATTCTGCACAATATGAGGGTGACATTTAAGCCCTGCAGGTGTTGTCCTATGTAGGAAAGGAGAGGGTGGGATTAGTTGGAAGAACTCATCAGATCACTCACCATGAGAGACGGTAAAATAGAGTCAAGGAAGCAACATCTCTACGCATCTGCAAAGGTCCGGGGGTGTTTGTGACCTCAGAATTCCCAATAATGCGGATCGAGTGTCGCTACAACCTGTCGAGACCATCTAGTAGATATTTCGCGGAGCCATCCCAGACGTGTGAGCAGTATTCCGCAGGAGCGGTTAGTTTTCGGACACACTTTTTCTGGTTTATTTATTCTCATATATGGTTGCATTATCTAAAGTCTATACAATTATTTTATTCGAACTAGTCTCATTCACGAACTTAATAATGGCCATGTGCGTAACCTATGTGATGCGATGTTATAATAATTAAGTGGCTTTAAGTAACTGTGTTACATAACAAACATTTTCTAATGAAATGATGACCATCATCAAAAAGTGCACGAAATACTTGGTGATCGATCGAAGTGGCACAAAAAAGTTCTTTGCGATCATGTGAGCTTGTCAGTTTGGAGAACTGTGATATGTTTTCTTATTGTTGGGTTCCGCAGTAAACGAACACGAATCGAACTATGATGTAGGTATTTAAACTATCAAGGTCACTTAAATTAGTATCAAAATAATCGGGATATTTATATGTTGCATGGTTTTGAGTTTCAGATACTCCTAAAAAACTTTTTCTCTGTTCACCGCTATTACTTCAGTTCCTCCGTGATCGTGGCATTATGATGGTTCTAAACGTTTTGTTTTGACAGATTACATGGAATAAGTAACACGCCTATTATATATACACATAGTTCTACTAATATTAAAAGTAAAATGTTGTAAGGATAGATGTATATAAATAAGGAGGTAGGACACGACGGTATTCCCGTCCGAAATGAGCGTCTGACTGCGGAAGTACCTCCACCCTACAGAATACCACGGCTATAATAACCTCGTGTTGGGTGGGTAGCCAGAGCTCACTGGAGAGTTTTTGTGCTGTCAGTGGGAAGACCACAGTATTGTCCTGATTTTGTGTTCTGCACTGAAGGCACAGAAAATCTCTGTTTTTATAGGGTCGGTAGCACGGATGTGACTCCAATGGTGTTACATACGTTCATAGGTTACGGTAACCACTTTCAATCAGGTGGGCCGTGTGCTTGTCTGCCACCTAAGTTAAATAAAAAAAATACATATAATCATGAGTAACAAACATCTATTTTGTTTTATTTATCGTGGTTTCCAGCAGAGTAGAATTTGGACCACTCATGCGTCTTCACTTCCCATGCGGTGTCGTAAAAGGCGACTAAGGGATAGGGCTGTTTAACATCAGACAGATATATACAGCCCAGACTCAGCCTCAGATGTATGGCTCGAGTCAACAATAGTGCACGGAAGACGGCAATAGGCTCACCCTCTATTCCGTATTACCAAATTTAATGATTGGTGGAATGTCGGTGTTAATTCACCTCTGCCTAACCCTCCTGGGATAAAGGCGTGATTATATGTATGTTTGTATGGTAAACGGAAGTCCGCGGACTACTCTCGTTTCTAATGTTCATATTACATTGTTGTACAGTCACCAATCACTTCAGGTTAAGCGTGCTTAGTATGACTTTCAACTGAGATGGATACTCAATTTATCTGCTATTCACAGTATTCGTCCACTATGACGATTTCAAATATCAGTAAGTCAACTTTATTATGTCTATGTATAATTTTATTTATCAAAATATAATTTATTCACCGCGGTAGCCAAGTGGTATGGGTAATGGACTGCTGAGACGAGGTCTCGGGTTCGATCCCAGGTTTTACCATGGCACACACCAATGACTTTTCGATGCTTTTCGAGGTTATGTGTGTATTTATCGCAGGTTTATAAGTACCTGTTTAATGGCAATAGGTTCACCACCTATTACATTGGGACCTAAACATAATCTGGCGAAATGTGGGTGCTAGCACCTCTGCCTACCCCTTCGGGGATATAGTGTTCGGTTTATGAGCGAGTTTATGATTAAATTTATTATTTTAATTGACAAAAAGTTAATGTTATGATATTATAATCGATTTAGGTATAATTCGATAATTTATTTGATAGAATATTGCTACAGAATAGTTAATTTTACTACGTAATGTGCTAAGGAGGTAGGACACGACGGTATTCCCGTCTCAATTGAGCAGTCCAGCTGGAGAAGTATCGCCACCCTACAGAATACCACGACTATAATAATAACCTCGTGTTGTGTTCCCGGCGGTGAGTAGGATAGCTAGAGCTCTCTGGAGAGTTTTTGTTGTTTCTGTCAGTGGGAAGACTAAAGCCTTTATTGTGTCTTCTGCACTGACGACACAGAAATCTCTCCAAAACTTTAGATTTTACAAAAATGGTTCTAACAAATATACTAGTAGATAGATAGTAATCTACTGTACTAATATTTACTATATTGCAGTGTATATACAAACATACATTTAATCACGCGTTTATCCTCAGAGGGTTAGGCAGAGGTGAATTAACACCCACATTTCACCAATCATAGTATTCGGTCCCACGTCATTGGAGGTGAGTCTATTGCCGTATGCCGGGCACTATTGTTGAGTCGAGCAATTCATCAGGGGCTGAGTTGGGACTGTATATGTCTGATGTTAAACAACCCTATACCTTACTCGCCTTGTACGACACCGCATAGGAAGAGATGCTGTGGCCTAAATTCTACTCTGCCTAGAACCACTCGGCAGTATTGCAATATATTTGGTTATATTATCATTATGCCTTCTATAATAAATGGGTCCACGAAAGTAGGTATGTTTCTTTGAATCTATCCGCTGTTTTTTAGTTTTAATGTGTAAAGGTACAAACAAATGGTCTAAATATAGATTTTAAAACTATTTCTATTCTAATAAATGGTGGATTATGTAGTAATTTTTTGTCATCTTGTTTCTGTGACATTTATATAGCTTGATCTTCTGCAGTTAATCTGTTCAATGTAGTGTACAATAATATGCATGTTGTTGATTTATTATCCCTGCCTACTGCTTAGTGCTTAGTGCATACGAGAGAGCGTGCAAGCTATGCATTGGTACAAAGTGGCAAGTCAGGATTACTTTCCTAACATTTTGCAAGTAAAGTAGGTAATAAGGAAATCACTGTTTTATACATTATCTCTCTGCTTAAACATTGTTCTTGTTCATTAGGTAAACATTGAAGTTTTTTGTTTATACCACTTAGGTTGCATTTAATGCTCACGGCCCACTTGATGGGAATGCAGGAATAGGTGAAATACGGGTGTTAATTCACTTCTGCCTAACCCTCCGGGGATAAAGACGTGATTATTTGTATGTATGTAAAAACAATAAACGTACAAAAAGTGGGATAGTAAATGAGATATCATTTTTACTTTCTTTGTACTATAAGTCAATGTTTTATATATGTAGAAATTAGAAAGTAATAGTATACAGTATTGGTAATTTTCATTTAGAAGCTCTTGTAGATAATCTAAACACTCTATATAAATGAATAAAATATGATTCTATTTATTCTTTACAATAAAATAACAAATAAAGAAGGTAGGACCCTGCGGTATTTGCACCCAATTGAGCAGCCCGACTGGGGAAGTACCTCCGCCCTACAGAATACCGCGGCCATGATAACTTCGTGTTGTGTTCCCAGCGGTGAGTAGGGTAGCCAGAGCTCACTGAAGAATTTGTTCTGTCAGTGGGAAGACTAAAGGCTTGTCCTACTTTGTCTTCTACACTGACGGCACATAAACTCTGAGCTTACAGGGTCGGCAGCGCGAGTGTGGCTCCTGTGGCCGCACACGTCCATAGGCCACGGTAACCACTTTCCATCAGGTGGGCCGTGTGCTTGTCTGCCACCTAAGCGGTATAAAAAAAATTACAGCAAATAATTTAAATATTTACTGTTATGTAAGAACATTTCAAATAGTGTATCTTCTCCATTCAACACTAACGTTTATCTCAAACTCGTTCTCTAGAAAATCTCTCGTTTATCACTCACGATCTCACATGATATCATTACGTCAAATAGGTGTCGTGAGCAGTTATGTTTTGTTCATGTGTTATGTATGCGTTCGCTGTCAGATCCTAATCAGTCAGAATTTTTGAATAAAGGCACTAAGTCGCAATAAAGGTCGGTGGAAAAATACCTTTTATCACTAAGCGGTTTGGGGCTTCCTTTGTCGCACTATTAGGAACTACCCTCCTAGACATTCGTTCGACAATTCATTGTTCGGCGTACTGCAGAAAAGAATAATGAATGTAAGGTATTTGACGTAACTATATGACAGTTGTCAACGCATGTCATAAACGTCAAATCCCATACATTCTTTTTTTTATAAACTCACGCCTATATCCCCGAAGGGGTTGGCAGAGGTGCTAGCACCCATATTTCGCCAGTTTATGTATAGACCCCAATGTAATAGGTGGCGAGTCTATAGCCATTAACCGGGCACTTATAAACCTGCGATAAATACACACATAACTTCGAAAAGCATCGAAATGTCATTGGTGTGTGCCATGGTAAAATCTGGGATCAAACCCGAGACCTCGTCTCAGCAGTCCATTACCCATACCACTAGGCTACCGTGGTTCCCCATTACCCATACATTTTCTATTCTATATACAATACGCTGGCCAATAAATTGTCACTTGTTTAGGGGGAATGGAATGCTCTACTTTCCTCTTCTTACCCTGGTTCTTAACAGAAGGACAGTTTCATCCAATAAGCTGTAGCTGAGTAAGCTTAATGTATCAAAAACACATTGTGCGTCCGTTAAGAAAATAATCTAGATTTGGTCATTTGATCAGGCACAGAAAACTGTCAAGTATTTAGACCATATAGAGAGTTTTAGAGAACTGTATTTGAGAAGGTGAAACAGTAAACTAACTTCTGGTTGGAGACTAATTCCATAATGAGTAGTCGAGTTCAAGACAACCTTCCGTGAAAATGGCGGAGCGGTATATAAATAGCTAAGAAAGTAATCTCAAGATACCGCTTTTTGTTGTCAACTTGAGTCGTTTAAGCCGTTTTATAGTAGAACTTAACAGTTGCCTCGCTTATGAAGATCTTGAGAAAGATTAAAACCATTAAACTGATTCTAACAACTTTGCAAAGGTGTTTAGTCGTTTTCATTTCTAACCTACCACGAAATCGAGGGTAATTCCCGTTGGTTAATACTCCGTTGTTAATACTGTTAACTATTGGGAATGTTTTGTTCTTTGGTTAATATTTATCAGTGTTGACCAACGAGACATTTTTTTCTGTATTTTCCCGTTGGTTAACTATTGGGAATGTTTTGTTCTTTGGTTAATATTTAACAGTGTTGACCAACGAGACATTTTTTTCTGTATTTTCCTGCTGGTTAATACCTAGTCGCTGTGGTCTACACTGTTAACAACTGGGAATGTTATATTCCACTGGTTAATCTGACGTTAATTTTGAGAAATATATTAGGTGCAATATATTGCATTGATATGAAAACTGTTCAATTGTAAAACTTGAAACAATGTAGGGGACTCACACCCGAGGAAGGCAAGATTGAGAGAGATGGCCCTGGGTCAGCCGGGGTGCGAGGGATATGCCTGCCAACCTCACCTCCGGCAACCAACAGCGACCCACAGATGTGTCGTGCGTTTAAGTCGGTTAAATTCAGACATAGCCTCTCCCACAAGCTCCTGCGGGGGAGAGGAGGGGGGGGGGGGATCCCTGTAGAGATTTTTGTAATAGCTAATAAAATATTTATTTTGCACCAATGTATTATTGCTCTGAAGACGTATTCGAGGGCATTATTCGCACGTAAAAATGCACATGTTTTTATACAGACGGTAGTCCTCAAATATTTTACTAGTGTAATACTCACCGGGATATTTACCATTTTTATTATTTTTGTTGATTTATTATTATTGATTTTGTTGCTCAACAAAAATAAGTTGTTGAGACAATTAAAACATTTCCATCCAAAGGTTGCCTGGAAGAGATTGCTTGTAGCGATAAGGCCGCCATTTTACATTTTTCATAATATTGTCCGTACATGTACTGTAATGTGTTGGTGTACAATAAAGATTATCTTATCTTATCTTATGACCATGTCAATCTCAAATCCTCAAAGATAGTCTGTGAATGGCGTGTACCCTGCTATATGTTAAAAAGTTGAGGTATAGTCCAAAAGATACGGGCCACCATTCCAGATGATGTTACCTAAAATTGTCTAAAAAACAAAACACTCATCTAGTGCTGTCACCTACAGCTACTATTATATCATGCAATGCGAAAGTTTAAAACAAATTAAATACATATCTTTTTTAAATCTAAATTCACACAATAAGTTATGTAACAATTTTAGAACAATTAAATAAAATTATTGAAGAATTTTTGAGGTGGATAAGTCAATGGGTTCTCTAGGCACCGTCTTGTATTTAGCTTCTTCAGGATTTTCACAGGATTCGATTCCGTACAAAAATCAGTTTAAAGCAGTTAACCTTACTCGGGGCGGGAGCGGCAGCGGGAGCGAAGGAGGATCGCAAGCCAAGCTGCCCTCCCTGGCAGACCCCACACCCGAGAAAAGGGCCAGATCGAAAGAGAAGGCCGGACCTGAACAATGCGACCTGATTGTCGCAATGTTCATAGAAGAATGTTCTTAACTGTTACTGTGAACCTTTGAGGATGCCGTAAGGCGAAATCGGTCAGGTCTAATAAAAATACTGTGGAAAAGTACAAGAAGCCAAGTTGACGTGACCTAGATAAAAAAAAAGTTTGGTGTGTTCTTAATATGTGTAACATACACATTGACCAGCAGACACACACACTTCACACACACACACACACACACACATGCACATCAACTTCATAGCTGCTACTTTAACAAATAATATCCAAGAGTGACACTCCACTGAAATTTATAATATTTGTTATGTCACTTGCCGAACACTGCCTCTTATGATACAGGGGTAACCCTAGTTTAGGAGGCAGGGTCTTCTCAAATTGTAACTGCAACTCAATATTTAAGTTTAATAAGTTATATCATGATGTTGGATTTATTAGCATTATGTAACGCTCTTTTATGCTTATACACTGTACTTCTTATGGAAATAAATAAATATTAAATATTAAAACATAGTCCACCAAGTGCTATCAATCAACAGTATAAACAGACTTATGGTACAATTTTAATCGTTCTTATTTTTCTAATTCCCTCCGCCATTTTAACATAACACAAAAATATCTGAAAATGCTATTCAATCAATCAATTAATCAGCCCACCAAAGTTCACTGCTGGACATAGGCCTCTCCCAATGTGCGCCATTTTTTCCGATCCTCCGCCTTCCGCATCCAGTCTGTCCCAGCCAAATTTTTCAGGTCGTCCGTCCATCAGGCTAGCTTTTATTTAAGATAAAATACACGAAATGAAAGTAATTAATTATATTTATTATTCTTGAAAGATAGAGTGAGAAATAGCGTGATAAGAGAACGATGTGGAGTGATAGAAGATGTAGTGATGAGAATTGAGAGAGGAATGTTGAGATGGTTTGGTCATGTTGAGAGAATGAATGAAAGAAGACTAACGAAACAGGTGTATGAGGCGAGTGTGGATGGTACCGTCGGAAGGGGAAGACCTAGGCGCACATACCTGGACCAAATCGGGGAAGTTTTAGAAAAGGGGCAGGTCAGGAGTACTCTAAACCGACGAGCATGCATGAAGAATGTAATGAGAGTAAATGAAGCGAGAGTAGTATGTCAGGATCGTAGCAAATGGAGATCCGTGATCTCTGCCTACCCCTATGGGAGACAGGCGTGATTTTATGTATGTATGTATGTATTTATTATTCTAAAATTCCCACTCCCAAGAATAAATCTGAACCTATTCATAAAAAATATACGCTTGGTAATTTTCTCTTTGCACGGAGCTACCATCTATCGTATAATACGAACAATACTTGGTGCTGAGTTGTTGTTAACAGAATCGCGTGCGCACCTCGGGTGTGTTCACTGTTGCGGAATTTTTGTGTTTACGGCACCAACCGCTTGGTGGCGTTAGTTTGTCGATCGGTGTGTTTGTTACATATTTTCATACATATTTTATATTCACGATTGACTCCTCCGGAGGGTAGGCAGATGTGAACGTGAAATGTTGCCAAATATAATTGTTTGTCCTACGTAATAGCGGATGAGCCTATTGCCGTCATGCAGGCACTTTATCATGGGCTTTATGTTTAATCTTGATGGTGTAAATGCGTGGTCAACATAAGTCTCTTACTTGCTCGCACAAAATAAATTGTAAACTAAACCAAATTTAAAAAAGAAAGATAATCTTGTTCTAAAATAGTTCTCTGAGTTTCTTGGTGGTATCTTCTCAGTAGAACTAATCTACAGAACCAGCGAAAGAATCATTTTTCCAATGGTTTATTTTTACATTATTTATAATTTTTTGACATAATTTAAGAATTTTGACGTTCATATGTGATCTTTATGTGCCTAAACTATTTAAATGAAATTGATTCTTTGATTGAGTATCGGATGCAGAACAGCCCTATCCCTAAATCGCCTTCTACGATAACCACGGGAAGAAATGTGGTGGCGCTATTCTGCTCTACTGGGGACCAATATTCCAGCTACCTAGGACTCGAACTAGGAATATCTTAGGTATACACGTACACAGTTGCATTACTTTTGTATATTAATAATAAATAATTGTAATAAATAACTGCACTATGAAGGCACTTCGAGCAGTTCTTCTGTTGTTCGATAATTTTGCTGAAGTAGCCATGCTCGAACCCTCTGCTTACAGTTATAGAGATTGAGGTCATTTAGTGTCAGGATATGGTGTAAACTTAAGTCAGATACATACATACATTCACGCCTTTTCCTGTAGCTGTATAGAGAGAAAAAGGAAACCTTGATAGCTTCAGCCATTATATGCAATAATAGTACCTACCTACTTTTATTAATTCATATTACTATTGCCTTGAAGACTATATAAAAATTCAGAAGTGTTAATTTATGACCATTTGAGCTTGAGTTCAATTACCTGATTCGTACTATTAATACATACATATAATCATGCCTTTATCCACGGAGGGTTAGGCAGAGGTGAATATACACCCAAATTTTCCCAATCATTAAATTCGGTCCCATGTAATATGATGGAATGGTGAGTCTATTGCCGTCTTCCGGGCACTATTGTTGACTCAAGCCATGCATATGAGGCTGAATCTGGGCTGTATGTGTATATATCTGTCTGATGTTAAAGAGCTCTATCCCTTACTCGCCTTGTACGACACCGCATGGGAAGAGATGGGGTAGCCCAAATTCTACTCTGCCGGGAACAACGCGGCTTAGTCAGATATCGTTTGAATAGTACCTTCGTGTACAAAAGTATAATAAATAATTACTAATTAATTACATACAAGTTTTTTTAACTTATTGATTGGAAAACTTGATTCTAAAAATGTCCCGCGATTTCGAGTTAAGCATTCATTAAAATAAATCGAAGAGTTAAAAAAAGTAAAAGTTGTTCGAGAAAGTGCCATTTGTCGTCTGGAAGGCCCGGTTTTGTGTTATCTAATAATTATATTCTCGTCACATGTTATATATCATTAATAAATAACATTATGATTTAAATATTTAGATAATAATAATATATTTTGTTACGGTATATACACGACTGATGTTTTGTTAGCGAGATTTCCATAATATAGAGTAGTTTATAGTGTAGATATGATCTTGTTACATAGTTTATACCTAACGGAGCTAGTAGATAAGTACCTAAAATATTTTTTGCAACGGTGCAACAATATTGTGATATAATTTATAATGGTTTCACCATGGCACACACCAATGATTTTTCGATGCTTTTTGAAGTTATGTGTGTATTTATCGCAGGTTTATAAGTGCCCGGTTAATGGCAATAGGCTCGCCACCTATTACAGTGAGAGCTAAACATAAGCTGGCGAAATGTGGGTGCTAGCACCTCTGCCTACTTCTTCGGGGATATAGGCGTGAGTTTATGTTGTGTTATGTTATGTTGTAATCGGTGAATGCCAGTAGATGACTCCTACGTAGAGCTGAGATGTAGGTATATGGACGTAAATATCAACAATTTGCCGCGTAGTTCCCGACAGAGCAGAATTTGGACCACCCCATCTCCTCCTATGCGGTGTCGTACAAGGCGACTAAGGGATAGGGCTGTTTAACATCAGACAGATATATACAGCTCAGACTCAGGCACAAGGCATAGAAACAAGCCTCGAGTCAACAATAGTGCCCGGAAGACGGCAATAGGCTCACCCCCTATTACTTGGGACCGATTTCAATGATTAGTGAAATGTGGGTGTTAATTCACCTCTGCCTAACCATGCGGAGATAAAGGCGTGATTATATGTATGTATTTTAACGATCTAGAACGGTTCCCGAGTTATACTCGTAGGTGGCTCAGATCCCCTGCCAGATGTGACCTTTTTTTAAAAGGAAAAAAATTGTCACAAAAATGTAAATAAATTTATTTATGATTAAGCAGAAATAAAGTGTTTAGGTTAACATCTTCAAAAATGATGTGTGGATAAGTTATTTAGGCATTTTATGTAAAAAAATATTTCAGTAACATTCCAGTAATTACCTAAATAGATCCTTGGCAAAAATAACGCAGTAGACATTACTTTGCAATAAACGTTTATTATGCGTTGGAGATATCAAGAAAATGACAGATATAAAACGATCCTGTACCCATATTAGCAGTTAATAGGCACGAAGCGCAATTTATATAAATCACGATAACTTCACATTTTCTCGTGAAATATTTATTTCATTACAGTATGATTTCTCGCGACGACAGCGCCACCGTCGGATACTCGAACATCGAGCATCTTGCGCCTGCGCACAATACTTGCATGTGTCGTGCTTTCACACGCATACTTGTTTACATCGATTGTATTATTGTCATATTTAGTTACCATTTAGTGCTCAAAGGTACTAGTTGGCAATAGCTATAAAAAAAATGTGCTATCTGAATCCGTTGACTACTCTGTGAAATTTGAATTTGGAACGAAAATAAGTGTCAGTGATGTGGTTTATGTTAATACTTTTGTTAACAATATGGCTGGTCGAGAACTTCCGCCGGAAGCACACCGCTGCGGTGACGCACGCATGTGTCAAAATGTTTGTATTTTTTTTTGTTTTAATCAATTCTATATTCAAATGTAAAGTGAATGTTCCCATATTTAGAGCTGGTTCCTCGCTGTTACGTTGTCAAAGATTAATATCAAATCTTATTCATGAGAATATCAAATCTGACTAAATTTAAAGCGCATGCTAGGCATTTGGCTTTTATAGAAGCGACTGCTGTGTGACCCTCTGTCCCTAACAGGATATTAGTATGCAATGGTGTGGTTAATCAATTCAGGAGGACGGGGATATTTAAGGAGGTAGGACGCATGTTTTTCGTGCGAATTTTGAGCGCATTTGTATAGAGGTAGCCTATTCAAAACGGCTAGTACGATAATCTGAAAAGCTTATTTCAAAGAGATGGGATCCCAAAAGACTTTCCCACTTTCCGGTCGATAGTGTAAGTTAATGGACAGGATTCGAATCCGGACTTCTTAGTTCCTATTTCTTTCGGGCTAATGATGGCATCGTGGAAATGACTTCCTACAGTGTGCCTACAATACTTATACCGCTGGCCGCCGGTACGATATACCTTTATATTTTTTTAAACGACTTAGGTGGCAGTCAAGTACACGGCCCACCTGATGGAAAGTGGTTACCGTGACCTATGAACGTGTGTAACACCAGTGGAGTCACATCCGTGCTGCCGACCCTGTAAGATGAGAGATTTTATGTGCCTTCAGTGCAGAACACAAAATCAGGACAATCCTTTGGTCTTTCCACTGATAACACAAAAACACTCCAGTGAGCTCTGGCTACCCTACTCACCGCCGGGAACACAACACGAGGTTATTATAGCCGCGGTATTCTGTAGGGTGGAGGTACTTCTCCAGTCGGATTGTTCAATTCGGACGGGAATACCGTCGTGTCTTACCTCCTCTTCCCCCTGTACGATTCTGCTAAAGCAAAACCACTGTCATACCACAGACACTGGTAAAAAATACGATTAATTTAAACTTTAAAACAATGGTGTTAAAGTCCAAAACTACAAAGCTTTTTGCAGAGTGAATGAAAAAGTGTAATGAAGCTCTTATCATTTAATTTTGAACTTTAATGCAATAAAAATAAAGTCTAAAATTGATGATGATGATCTATAATGATGGTGGTTTTGCTTTAATAGAATTGAGGGCTACACCTAGCTTTAGTGAGCAACTGTGTCGTAGAAATGTGCTTAAAACTTGTTGTCGAAGTGTCAATTGACTACAAAAACAACTTATATGCATAATAAGTAATAAAATTTCATACCGGAGTTTCACTTTGGGACAATATAAACAATAAATGTATACACATTTTCGCAACTATGAAATGCATTCTGATACGCACGTCAGCATAAAATAAATGAGTACAGAATGATAGTTTTGTATAATAAGCGACACACATACACAAACACACACACACACACACACACACATCCACAGACACTTACAGGCATATATTCTCTAAGCGCCGAAACTCCCTATTGCCGAGGTGATCGAAGTACGCAACTGGGAAATGTTTATGACGATGATGATGATCTTTGATGAGCGTGAAAAGGAACAGTCATTGTCAGTAGTCGCACTTGCTACTACTTCTCGTGATCGTAATTATGTACCTTATCCTCGTTCGGAAATTCCCACGGATAACCAGTCGGAATGCTATTTGGCCGGAGTTGTTAGATCGAACTCTGACTATACCTAGGGTCTCAGATACCTGGGTATACATTTTATTTTTCCCCCACACCCCCGTTTGACCAAGAGTCACCTCCGACTTCAAGCCTCCTCGGGTGTCATCTTAACTTATACAGGGAGGTGTCTTTCATGCCGCCGTGGTTAGTGTACCTTAAGACTAATACACATACCTTTCATGTTAATAACCGTTTTTTTATATTATATATTTATATAATATATATGTATATTTTATATAGAACACGTCAATTAGATTTCGCCTTGCCTGATGGTAAGCTGAAGGCAAAGTCTCAGAAAAGAGGGTCACCATTACTTACACATACCGTGTGACAATGGAGACACTCAGCTTGACGGCCTCATCATATGCTTTTTCACGCCCCTCGCAAAGGACCCGGGACTGTAGGAAGAAGGAAGAAGAAATAAGTGGACAGAAATTAGTATTCCAAGCAGGCGGAGTCAAAGGCAGCAGCTAGTCTTAACAACGTAACAAAACAGTGAAATTTATAATTATGAATATAATTAGATTGTTAATTCACAACAATTTGCAACATGGTATTATGTCAGACATCTGTTGTATTCTTGTATTCTCAGGGAGAGAGATTAATGAACAATAACATGAACAATGAATAGAAACGACACAACCTAGTTTTTTTATCAGCGCTACCTACTTTCATGTAAGTGCCACTGTACACAATACAGTGACACCCACTATAATGTCACTGTTTCTTGGTTTTTTTTTTTTTTACGTGCGCAAAATCCCCACGGATACCTCCCCACCGGAGCCGGTGGAGGAGGTTATGTCGGACTCGAACCTACTAAAATGCACGCCGCCTGTGGGTCGTTTTGGTTGCCGAAGGTGAGGTTGACAGGCATATCCCTCGCACCCCGGCCGACCCAGGGACTGTTTCTTGGTTAGTTACTGTTGCATACACGTGGTAGCGCAGTAGTGTGATAGTGTGGTAGTGTGATACTCGGAATTTCTTTCCGAGGACAAGATGGGGACATCGAAGTACCGACACTCGAGCCTTCCATCTCGAAACAGGAGACGGAGTCATATAATACAGTTAAGGTATCGCAGGTCAGCGTTGTATCTCGATTGCACCCGAGGTATCGAGCACATAAACCAAGGTTCGTTGTCAGGTTTTCTTCCTCCAGTTCGCATGATATTGAGAATCCCTGGTATTGAGACTATTGCCGTGCATGTCGTCATCAAAATAAAGAAATACAAATTGTTGGTATTAACTGTTGTTTGATGGCGCTTGGTGGAACATACTACACATATTGAATAAGACACTACACATATGGAATAAGACACTTTTTATTTTTCCACTATATTTTATTCTTCACCTGGCCGGTGTTACTTGAAAGTTATATTTCTGTATATTCAGTATTTATAACCGCCGATATAAACCACTAAGAATGCCGCGAGGTGAGACCGATCAGGTGAAAAATAAAATATAGTGTAGTACAAAGTGTCATATTCAATGTACATTGTTATTAGCACCTCCGTTATTTATTTTATTGAACTGTTTATTTGCTACGAAAGTATTTCAATGAACACCAAATGAACCGTTAGAGGTACCAATAAACATAACTAAAAAGTTTAAATTAAATAAATTATGAATAATAATAAACTAACACGAATGAAACTGAAAAAAATTAAAAAAAGTTTAATAGCAGGCGGTACCCATTTGCAAATCATAAACCAGAGGAAAATTAATGGCTGAAAAGATGGAAACCACCTGAAATAAAAGTTATTTCGATCTTTTCAGCGTTATTAGATTTTTTTATGTATAATTTTTACAGATAGCATTACATACAACGTAAGGAAGCGACAATGTCTATGGCATTGTCCTACGTGAGCTTTAAGTGATGCGTTCCAATGCGGCGCGCGAAAATAGTATTCGTTCAGTATCAAAATAAACGGGATATTTACCATGTTACATTGTTTTGAGTTTCCGATATTTCGGCGCTGTTGCAAGCACCATGATCACGGAGAAACTGGAGTAGTGGCGGTGAACAAAGAATTTTTTTTCCTAGGAGTAATTATATCGATCTACCCTCTTTCGACAAAATCGTGAGTGGATACAGTAAGCATCGTGTGTCGTGAACGTGATCGAGATCGGGTTCGAGTTTGTAGTGAGAGTGAAACCAATAGTAGTGGAGATAGGCGTAGTAAAAGAACTCAAAAGAGGGTAGATCGATATAATTACTCCTAGTAAAAAACTTTTTTTCTGTTCACCGCCACTACTCCAGTTTCTTCGTGATCATGGTGCTTGCAACAGCGCCGAAATATCGGAAACTCAAAATAATTAAACATGGTAAATATCCCGTTTATTTTGATACTGATGTGAGTGACCATGATAGTTTAAATACCTATAATAGTATTCGTGGTTCTTTAGTGTGTCCTACGTTATCGCTTTTATCGCTAAGCATTCTTGACAGCGTTCGCGTACAAAAGGGAAACTGCTATGATGCCGCGATGGCTACGGTGGCCGCTCTGCCGGTTGCTAATGTATTGTAATCAGTTGTATATTATCGTGTTAATTACTCCTTTGATGCTAAAATGAAGAGTTCTCTTGTAAAAGAGTGTGTACACTTGATTCTTGTTTTATTAATATGGTTTGAAACTTGTACACACCGATTTTTTTTCATCTGATCGTCTACTAGGAGGTAGGACACGGTGGTATTTCCGCCTAATAGAGGAATCCGACTGAGGAAGTACTTTACAGAATACCGCGGCCATAATAACTTCGTGTTGTGTTCCCAGCGGTGAGTAGGGTAGCCAGAGCTCACTGAAGAATTTGTGCTGTCAGTGGGAAGAATAAAGGCTTGTCCTGCTTTGTCTTCTACACTGACGGCACAGAAACTCTGTGCCAACAGGGTCGGTAGCGCGAGTGTGACTCCTCTGGTGTTACACACGTCCGTAGGCCACGGTAACGTAAAAAATGCCCTGAACGGCAATCAGACCCGCACCACCTGCGTAGCAGTTGACTGCTCTACCGCTAAGCCACAGAGGTCGCCATATTGTTTGTTTACACTATTATATCTATTTAAACTATCATGGTCACTCACATCAGTATCAAAATTAACGGGATATTTACCATGTTTCATTGTCTTGAGTTTCCGATATTTCGGCGCTGTTGCAAGCACCATGATCACGGAGGAACTGGAGTAGTGGCGGTGAACAGAGGAAAAGTTTTTTCTTAGGAGTAATTATATCGATCTACCCTCTTTCGAGTTCTTTTACTACGCGTATCTGCACTACTATTGGTTTCACTTTCACTACAAACTCGAACCCGATCTCGATCACGTTCACGACATACGATGCTTACTGTATCCACTCGCCACTATATACCAAGACTGGTTAGGGAAGCAATTGAAATAAAAAAGTATAAAAATTTCAATCGTGAGGATAGGTTTCAACTGCCGAACGTCTGGCATCCAGTGGTCCGTCTTTGCAAAAACAACCGGGAACAACTTAAAACAAAATCGCGAGTGGATGCAGTGAGCATCGTATGTCGTGAACGTGATCGAGATCGGGTTCGAGTTTGTAGTGAAAGTGAAACCAATAGTAGTGCAGATACGCGTAGTAAAAGAACTCGAAAGAGGGTAGATCGATATAATTACTCCTAAGAAAAAACTTTTCCTCTGTTCACCGCCATTACTCCAGTTCCTCCGTGATCATGGTGCTTGCAACAGCGCCGAAATATCGGAAACTCAAAGCAATGAAACATGGTAAATATCGCGTTAATTTTGATACTGATATTATATCTATGTACACTATATATAGATAGGCTAGCTTTGGATTGCGCCCACGAGGAATTTTCGGACTTCTAATACCTGCCTTTTATTACGTGCGAAGAATCCCCAAGGATACCCCCCACTCTGGAGCCTGGCGATTCCACCCGTAACCCACAGGTCTTAAATACCTGCCTTACCCTTTCCTTGCACACTAAATATTGCTGAAGACATCTTTAGCAATATTAATTGTGCAAGGACCTTTATTCTAACAAATAATAGTTATCGTCTAAACGATCAGAATTAATCACGAACTACCTCTCTTACGCATATAAAGTAAGATCATTTCTAACTCTGCGCTGGCGCGTGACATAAACTTTGTAACACACTGTGAGTGTGCATTACAACATTACAGATTAAAAAGTTTCTTCCAAAAATGTATTGTTCAATTTTGCGTAGAAGCGTACTTTAAATCACCAAGTCAGGTTAGTCGTAGGTGAATAATATACGACTCGCCAGTAACGCGAAGGGCAAATCTCTTGGCATACTTATAGGTAATATGTTAGTAACATAATCAATCAATCAAATAGCCCACTGCAGTTCACTGCTGGGCACAGGCCTCTCCCATTGGTGGGAGGCTTTGACCTACTGTTTCCGTGTATAGAGTAATAAACCCTTGGTTTTAAAACTAATGTCATACATAGTTGTTAAACTCCTTTACTGCCCGTGATCCGCCAGTGTGGGTCCACCTGGACTTGGACCCACACTGGGTGGACTACGGGAAATTATACGCGTCCTGGCGTAGACAAGACGCTCCTTGTCTTGACAAGACTGTGACAACGACAGTGTGTCTCGGTCTTAATAATAATGTGATTGATTGTTGTAGCCCATGATGCATGACTTATTGTGAGGAGATGCATCATTATTAGCATACTTAAAGCTGAATAATAATTAGGAAATTCTGATAAACAAGGTGTGAAGAAAAATTCCATAAATTGGTACATTGTAACGTTGTATAAGGGACTTTTTCTACGTGCGTTTAATCCCTACGGATACCCCCCCACCAGAGCCAGTGGAATAGATTATGTTGGACTCGAACCGACCAAAACGCACGCCGCCTGTGGGTAGTTTTTGGTTACCGAAGCTGAGGTAAACAGGCATATCCCTCGCACCCCGACCGACACAGGGCCATCTCTCGATCTGGCCCTCTCCTCGGGTGTGGGGACCACAGAGTCCCCAACTCGTTCCCGGAAATGGGGAGGCGCGCCGCCGCCGCGGCCTGCTTCTGCCAGGGTGACAGACAGCTCCACCCGTTACCCCCATGCCTGTGGTCATGGGGGGCGGAGGTCATTCATCGACCTCTGACGCCCGACTTGCCTTCGTACGCGGGCAGCTTGGCTTGCGATCCTTCGTCGCTCCCGCTACCCCTCCCGCCCCGCCTCCTCCTTCACAAGCATGTTTAATAACAATAACTCAATAGTTTATTTCTCTACTAACTTTAGTTTAGTTTAGCAAACATTTACGGCTCGGCAATTGTTAATCAAAAACGTCAGACAAATCAAAGGTATGTATGTGCCTACACGATGATCGTATTATATCACGTAAACATTATGGTTTAGTTCATTTTTCGTTTAAAAAATAACGATGAGACACAAATTATGTTTTTTAATTCAAAAATGTTACATTACAAAATGAACCGGAGGTTTTAAGTTAAGATTAACATAAGTAAATGTGTTACAATATCACGGCGTGATAAACATCGTTTGAGGAAGTTACAGAATAAGTTGTGATGATGAACTCACTCACTCACGTAACGCCGGCTAACATTTTTGCATATAGAGTTATCTAAACTTGGTTGTAAATGTTCCACTGTTTCCAATACATAAGCATTTACATTTTTTAGCATTTTTTTGAATGAGCACTGTTTTAGAGATAGTTACGTACAAATCTCTATTGAAATAAGTAATTAACATTATAATTATGTTTTTTAGATATTTTTTTGAGTAAATTTTCTTAGTTACAAGACCTTTATGCTATGTCTTAATTTGTATAGTTATCATATTAATTCTTGATGATTGTGATGATGTTGATGACGATGAATGATGACTGCTGCCTCGGTTACATTGTAGGAACTTGACTACAAGTTTTCTAGGGAGATTTGAAACCAATACGAAAAATCACAATACACTGTAATACTTTCATACTCGCGTGTGCGTTGTCTAAGATGTTATGTCTAAAAATTTAACACTTCACACACACATAAAAACTCGAATTCATACCAATTTCGGAAAATAAAATAGTACTGCGAGGCGCACTTTGTAATATTGTGCTTGATTGTTGGCGTCAACATTTATTTTTTTAACATAACATATTACTACATAATATTGTTAACTAGACGCAATTAAGGCATTGTCACAGATAATATTCAAAGGCATAGCTTAACTAGCGTGTGCTGCAAAAGTGCGGCTACAGCTCGTCTTTTTCACAACATTTGCACTAAAAATACGCAACACTGATTTACATCTTATATATATATTTAGAGTGCTCTAATGTGCTTGTTGTTAAATGTTAAGTATTATTTCTCTAAAGTGCCGAACATCATAAACAACTGTGATAAACCATAGAGATATAAATTTCAACAATGTTTTGGTGTGATAAATATGAGCTGTAGTGTCGACTCACCTTACTAAATGCGAATAAACAAAAATACTACCTAAATACAATTTCTTTTGGGTATATACATAATATTGTCTATGCATAAAAACACACTTCCTTAACTTTTTATTTGACATAAACAACTTTTATGGGACCGGCAACACGCAGCGGGTCATTTCTTTCAATGTGTCTTCGAAAGAGGTATTGCGTCGTGGTGAAACTAGTTTCAACGCAACATAGAAAAAAATAAAGTGATATAGGACATCTCAAGCAAACATGCATGACTCAAGACAAAATGCAAAACGACATACTCGAAAATGTGTAATCAGTGTTCAGACCTGGAATCTTTCACTAGTGAAATCAATCGGTTTTAATGGATTCGTTTCTGATCAGATGTGTCACTTTGAGTGATAGATGAAAAATAAGAAACAAAATAAGATAGAAAGTGTCAGAAACTTAAAGAACCAAATATGAAGGTAGACCAATAGATCATTTCCCTTGCACCCGGCTGACCCTGGGCTATCTCCGGTTTCAAGATGGCCCATCAGTTACCCTGTACAACTGTAGTATTCGCTTTTGTTCAGAAGCAATAGTGAAAAACAAACATGTGCAGAAATTTTTGCCCAATAGAGAATGAAAAATCAAAATCTCAATGTTATTGCACGATTAGAATCTAACCATACTTTGTAATTATTCTATTAAATATTGTTTTAACCAAATTATATTTATTATTTACTTAATAACCAGTTAAGTATCTAAAGTACCCAGTAAATAAATTTACGACGAGCTCTCTGTTTTCTAAAAGTAAAATTATTTTATAAAATTTCTACGTAACGCTGACTTAATCTCATCGCTTTGGTACAAAATAAACCGTATCAGGGTTTTAAATTGGTATCGTCATTACTTTCGGTGTTACCTTTGCCTGCACAGATTTGAAGTTAATCTATTCATGGTAAAAGAAATCTAAGCGTTGTCATAATTTGGGACAAAATTGTCGATCACGATGACTTGTGGAAAGAAGCAGTGAAACAAGACGTATGTAGGAAATTTGGCATACATGTCAAATAGATCATAAAAATAATTGCTCAGTTCGTAATAATACAACAATTTTCTGATTTCGTTAGCGGAGTAACAGCAGTTTTTAAACGACACAACTGTAAAATGGCGCGTAATGTTCATGGTATCAACTTGCTTTTTTTAGAATGTCTTAAAATTCAAATTTCGAAGTTAATTTGAATAGGTGAATGCCAAATTATTCAAATACGTTCGGAAATTCCTTTTTTAAACAACGATTTCAGACGTTATACCTTTATGTCTTGAAAGATATAAGCTATGCTAAATCTTGAAAATAGAAATGTAATGTTTAAGGCATTTATTTATTAGTAGAGTAAGGACACATCGATCTAATAAACCTATAATAGCGAGAGTTTGTCTACTTTTCACCACTGTGACTACTTATGTTTCACAACAAAATAGCTAAAACAAGTAAATTAGAAAATAATAAACGAACAACGTAATTGTAAGAAAACATAAAACAAGTCATTGTGATAAAATTAAACTCGAATTTAAATTAATTATGTAAGGAAATATTTTTTTACGACTCTAAAAATGTAACTTTCACGCAATACTCTTCAGTGTTGCCTAGTCCAAATGTGTAAGAATACATAAAATTATTTCAATATCACATGAAATTTACAACACTCATAATAATTTATAACAACAAAAAATAAAACACACATTATTGAAATGATAGCATACATACACAACCTCTTCTTAGACAAACTTAGTCCATTGAAAAATTACATTTGGGATTGCATTTGTCAGAGGATGCAATTTCTTTTTTAGATATCAAGAGGGGGATCAGTTTAAAATCCAAGTTTGTGCGGCTGAGACCTTTGTCCCATGGCCGCCGGTTTGAGGTAACTTGATAAAAGTTGTAGATAATCTAATTTGAACACAAATTGTTAAAAACTTTTTTGTGAATAAAGCATACATACACATATACATATATACATAAAATCACGCTATTATCCCCAGAGGCGATTAACACCTACATTTCACCATACATTAAATTCGGTACCACATAATAGGGGGTGAGCCTATTGCCGTCTTCTGGGTACTATTGTAGGCTCGAGCCATGCGTCTGAGGCTGAGTCTCGGCTGTATATATCTGTCTGATATTAAACAGCATGGGAAGAGATGGGGTCTTCCAAATTCTACTCTCCCGGAAACCACGCAGCAAGCAGTCTGAGGTTACTTGATAAAAATTGTATATAATCTTATTTGTAACAAAAAAATGTTAATAACTTTTTCCAAAAAGATGCGTTGTGTCAACCATACTAGTGGCTTATTGTGTAGACAGATCGCCACAATTGCAAAATAGACAAAAAAAAAATAGACAAAAAAAACAACTTATTGTGAGTATAGGTCTCACAAAAAATTCGTTAGATGAACCATAAAACGTATTTGATACGTTTTTTTCCTATATGGCAGCCGTGGGACTAGGGACCTCCCAAAGCTAAAAGAGAAATTTGCATCATGTGAGGCCGTCAAGCTGAGTGTCACCATTATCACACGGTATGTATAATTAATGGTGACCCTCTTTTCTGAGAGTTTGCCTTCAGCTTACCATCAGGCAAGGCGAAGTCTAATTGACGTGTTCTATATAAAAAAAAAAATGCATTTAAGCCTAAAAAATGAAATATTTCAATGAACTAACTATATAGTCTACATTTTACAATGTCTTCCCGCGCAAATTACGTAAGTATTCTCTTTGACACTTACGATAGTGTCAAAATGAAGAATCACTTTTCCTCCACAAAATAATATTTACACTGCAGAGTTGCGCTTCGTCATGGATAAAAAGTTGTTGGACATTAACAGCTGTTAGCGTCAAATCGGCGATCGTGAAGCGTGCGTGATTCATGAAATATTTCGTGCTAATACCTTAATATTGAATTTGTAATTACATGAGGCTAATGATGCGGAGTTTCGTATCATAGATCGACAGGCTAATTACTTTGAGTATATTATATACCAACCTATATATTTTTTTTACATTTTTAATAGAAATATTTTTCAGTCAGTCTTTTTAGCATAGGCTGGTCATACCAGATTAATACCAATCTCTCTGGAAAGTAGATATACTTGTCACTTATACTCGTAATAACTTGATTAGATCGAAATGTAATTATTGTACTCATTACAATAAATTTGCTGTGTTTGTCTTTTAAGCCGAGTTAGAAGGGAGGTTAGCTAGAAAGGAGGAGTTTAAATTTGGTTGTAAAATTTTTGTTTTTATGTTTGTGCGCAAGCTCCGTCATTTGTGAATGAATTTGCAAAATTCTTTTTTTGTCCGATTTAAGATTATAGTTAGATGTACTAATCTTTCTATGAGCTTCTATATGTATACTAGAATAGCTGCTAAGGATTTTTACATGGAAAAGCTGCTGATAGCAATAATTTTGTCACGTTTCCTAGGTGAGGCGGTAATGAATTTTGAATTTCGAAGTTAGAAATATTGACAGTTAGGGTGCCAAATAAAAAAACAATTAAAACAGAGTAGAATTAAAGGTATTGAAACTATCTTTAAAAAATAATTCGATTATTGTACATTGAACTATGTGCAAAACTTAAGAAAAAGTTTTTAATGAGAAGGTAACAGAATAATTATATTTTAATGAACGAAATGATTAAAAAGATAGACGAATATAATATAATATACTATACGAATAAAACCGCCCGCAATGAGTACAAAATTATTGCTATTATCTATTTAATAATACCGAGACAAAGATTTGCAATCATGCAGACTGATCGCAGTAATGTGCTTTATACCTCAGGGCATATATCTTGAATCTAAAATGTGCTCTATATGCGCAGAACACGTTTATAGAGGTGTCTATTGTGAAAAGCCCTGGGTACTACGGCCAAGCCTAGATTATTATAAAACAATTCGCCTAGTTTGTATTTTTTTTATACTACTGACAAGCGCACGGCCCACCTGATGGAAATTGGTTTCCGTGGCCTATGGACGTGTGTAACTCCAGAGAAGCCACACTCGCGCTGCCGACCATGTAAGCACAGAGTTTCTGGGCCGTCAGTGTAGAGGACAAAGCAGGACAAGTCTTTAGTCATCCCACTGACAGCACAAATTCCCCAGTGAGCTCTGGCTACCCTACTCACCGCTGGGAACACAACACGAAGCTATTATAACCGCGGTATTCTCTAGGGCGGAGGTACTTCCCCAGTCGGACTGCTCAATTGGGCGGAAATACCACCGTGTCCTACCTCTTATAGAAAGGTCTCGAGACTTATCTTCAAAATATCTGTCGCGAGGCATACTCAATGGCCATTATAGTTTATGTGTCAATCGGCCCTTTCATTGATAGTGTTGTTAATGACACGGTCTGTTACTAAACAATACTTATTCACATTTAAATAAGTTTAAATATAATTGACATTTACTTGTCGTGGTACAAAACTCATTGGTGTTAATTTATTTTGCGTGTTTCATAAACGTAATTTCAAGCTTATTATATTTCTAGAACTGTCAGGTTATTTTGCGAAACACCGCGAGTACGATGAAACTTGCATTTAATTATTGATTGAACCAGCCGTTTCGCCTTGGGTCGGCTTTATGATATTATTAGTATATGCCGCGTGGTTCCCGGCAGAGTAGAATTAGGGCCAACCCATCAGGGATAGGACTGTTTAACATCAGACAGATATATACAGCCCAGACTCTGCCTCAGATGCATGGCTCGAATCAAAAATAACATAACATAAACTTACGCCTATATCCCCGAAGGGGTAGACAGAGGTGATAGCACCCACATTTTCGATTCACACTCGAATCAACAAAACAACTATTACGTGGGACCGAATAAAATTATTGGTGAAATGTGGGTGTCAATTCACCTCTGCCTAATCCTCCACGGATAAAGACGTGATTATATGTATGTATGTAGATATTATTAGACGAACTCAGTCTTCTGTTATTTTTTGTATTATTTTTGCGCTTGCAAATCATTTACCTTTTCATTCATCCCAATTTTGTTCGTTTCTTTTAATTTCGAAGTACTCGGTTGGTGGTAAATAACTTATTTTAGGTTATTGCTACTCCCTATTATATGGTACCTATGTAATAGAGGCTAGTAATAACCCAATAGGTTATCACATAATTATAGAATGGTTTCGGCATTTTTTGCGATTAAATCATGGAACTTACTATTTCTGCCGACGACGTTTCGTATGCATTGCAGCACCCGTGGTCATGATTTGACTTACAGGTTATCACATTCCAAGTTTGAGCAAAAGTTGCCATCAGTCGAAGGATGGGTGACCATTCTTAACTGTGAGAGGCTGTCTACTAATGTTGCGTTTATAATAGGTAATTAGAGCCCTAAAAAGTTAGACAACCGTCTGGTTATTGAAGATAGATAACGCCAGTGGATTGTGAACGTCAGAGGCCGACCTCCGACCTCCAAAAACGACTGCTGTAATTCAATATTTTCTATCATTCCTGTTTAAATGCTATTAGAAAATTATTACGGCTTGGTTTCGCTATATGTGAGCGGTGAAGGAAAATGTTGTGAAAAAAACCTGATTTTAAGCATTCCATCACAGAATATTTTGAAGTTCGTCCCTTTCATAGTTAGATTGAAAACAGTCAAAATATTGTTTTATAAAGACTATTAGAATCGAAATTACTAATATTCAGAAAGAAAAAAAGTAAAGAAAGATAAGAAAAAGCATTTATTTAAGAACACACAACGCACAGAGAGTCCGACAAATATATAAACACAATAAGGCAACACAACAAGAATACACTCACTGCACCCTCCCTCTAACATTTACAGCTAAGCTAAATTGCTTGTGTTAGGAGTGGGTTCACGTCGGTAGTCGGTCAGGATTCGAAACCGGGATCTCTCGATCGTAAGGCCGACTCCTTAACAACTAAGCTACCTATATTATAATTAATGCTCTTTATATTAAATTATTCAAAATGAGGTAGATTATGTTATCTCAATATCATCGCGATGTCAAAAATTTACTCTACGTACACATAATTGTCATTCTAAAATTTTTGTTCAACATGTGAGCAAAATTATTTTTTTGGCCGAGTGCCGACGACTCTTGAGATAACATATCTACCTCATTTTAATATGAGATTGGTGGTTGGTGCGCTATGTGGCATACTTTTGATTTAATATGAATTGGTGCTATTTAAAATGGTAAGTTCAATGGCATACTCTATAAAGTAAGTCCGCCATAATATATGGTATAAATTATTAGTACTTTTGGTCAGACCTTTGACTTTTTAAAGTTCAAATGCTAATTTGAAATTAATTACTACTAGCTTCAGCGGCGAATGAAAATATTCCTTAGTAACCTGATAGTAGTATGTTTAAACATGTCTAAGATATTCAGATTTATGTAGTTTGGTGAAATAGCGGCATAAGTGCCATTCACTTTTGTGGTATGTAACACATTTTTGGAATTTTCCTCCACCTGTATTTCCGCTCTATAACGCATCTTTTGCATAATGTAGGTAATTGTTACGAACCTCAAATCTTACGACACTGTTGCGACACTAGCGCCACGCGGTTACGCGGATTCTCTTTACTCTTGTTTATGATTAAGTATTGTTTTAATCACCGTTAAGGTGTGTAAAATTTTAAATTTGACGAGAGCACGAGAAAGTGGCTTCCGAATAATTTGACGATAGAGTATTTATTGCCTTACAATAGGTGTAAAATCAAACGTATATAGATTTAATATGTTTAATAATTGTGTTATATGATTTATAATCGCAGTTCTCCTATTTAATATTATTGAAGCGATTTTTTTATGATTCCAATTTCATTATACCAAAGATTTTTGTACAATATATTTGAAGGTTGATAAAAAGTTATTTGATAAATGTCGCTTCGTAATATTTTGAAATTGACGTTCTAAAAGCTATATTTACCTAAGAAATTAAAATATTGCAAATTACACTGCTAATATTTTCATATTAAATTGTGTAATTACAAGAAATTATCATAATCACGCAATATTTTAAATAGTAGCTAAATATTACAATTAGTAAAGTAAAATTCAATTCGTGTTTGCAATAAGAAACGTTCAGAAATTCTACATGATATTACAAACAGCTGACAAATAAAAACAATTCGCAATTCGCACATTAATTTCCATCAACATAATGGATCATCATATCATTTATGTAGGAATGGGAGAAAGAGCGAGGCCGCTGCCCGAGGCTTCAGTCGCTCCACACGCGCAATTCGACATGGTCAACTGTACATAATTACGTGCACCGAGTGTATATGATCAAAACACAACCGCGTATCCGAACGCGTCGGAACAGTCGAAATTTAAACGTCATTTTTCGCGCGCTTTTTACACCATAGATAAACAATATTGTTTATCATAACGTGTTTTAATGAAAGTGAATTAAAGTTTTTTTTTTCTAAACGTATCGTGTTTGAGTGACTGTGAAACTAGGTTTTGCGTAAGCGATAAATTCTTGTGTCGTCAATATTAATTACTTGTAAACAGTAGTGCTTCCGAAGTTCTTTTTTTTAACGTTTAGTTCTAATATAATGTTACATTTGATATATTCTCTAATAAAACCATAATATTTTTGTTTATCTGAGTTAAGGCCTCTTACTATAAGATTTATTTCGTAATTGTTTTCGATGGCATCAATTTTTTTTGCAGGAATCATAGTTTTAATATTTATGGTGATAACATGGTGATAGTTAGGAAAATGATGGAAAAAACTAAGAACCTAATCCGACGTAGCATCGCGAACGTATGCGCATAGTAATTGCTACCTTTCTACAATAATTGCTTAATTTGTTGGCCGTGGTTTGCATAATGCATGCTGGTGATATTCTGCAAACAATACGGCGTCATTTTGGAGAAATTTTGAAACTTGAAATTCCAATCTATCTATATAAATAGGAATGAATATTGCTATGGACAAAACTAGAGAACAGGTTGACCGATTCGACAATTTTTTTTCGTACGTTCCTTAAGGCATATAGAGATTAATAATAACAAAATACTTGTTATAAAATTCTTGGCTACAATAATAAACAAATAGGTTATTATCTTGTCAAAATGTATTGATATTGATCATGAATCATGAGCGAACGGATGTAAAATGGCGGTTGCATACCGTGATTCTCCAATTAAATGAAGTAATAAACTCAAAATGAAAAGCAGAAGGCTGTTATATATATTTAGACAAAATAAACATTTTTTAGTCAAAACTGAAAGCGGTTTAAGATTAATATTTCCGTTAATAACAGTGATTTGTTAACGGGTTGCAACTGTCTTAAGCTACGAGAGTTCATTATTTCTTAATTTAAAAAGAAAGTAAGTAAAGGTTACAAGTAATAATTTTTGTCACAATTTTAGCATCGGTATGTCTGATAGGCGTATCAATTATCTTATGGTACGAGTAGATGGAGTAATGGGATCGGGAATTTCCAATAATGCTTTTGGGCTAACCGCTTCGTTTTAGATTAGTATTAAATCATTACATGTGTTAGGGTACTTTGAAATAACTTTTACTCTTCAAACTTTGAGGAATCCTCTATCTTTCATCAGCAGCCTTGGTCACGGGAAACACCTTTTTTTTTTACGTGCGCAAAATCCCCACGGATACCTCTCCACCGGAGCCGGTGAGAGAGGTTATGTCGGACTCGAACCGACTAAAACGCACGCCGCCTGTGGGTCGTTTTGGTTGCCGAAGGTGAGGTTGACAGGCATATCCCTCGCACCCGGCCGACCCAGGTCTATCTCTCACGATCTGGCCCTCTTCTCGGGTGTGGGGGACTGGAAAACCAAGTGATATGTCGGGATTAATTGAAAATAAAAGAGCCGATTAAGTGCGAGTCGCATTTGCGCACCGAGGGTGTCGTAAATAAAGCTACATACATAAAAGTAATATATTTTGAATGCGTTGACTTAGAGATTTGATTTCTGCACAGTTTTAAGATGTTATAGATTTTTTTTTTGCGTGCGCAAAATCCCCACGGATACCTCCCCACCGGAGCCGGTGGGAGAGGTTATGTCGGACTCGAACCGACTGAAACGCACGCCGCCTGTGGGTCGTTTTGGTTGCCGAAGGTGAGGTTGTCAGGCATATCCCTCGCACCCCGGCCGACCTAGGGCCATCTCTCACGATCTGGCCCTCTTCTCGGGTGTGTGGGGACTACAGAGTCCCCAACTCGTTCCCGGAAAACGGGGAGGCGCGCCAGGCGTGCGGCCGCTGCGGCCTGCTTCTGCCAGGGTGACAGGCAGCTCCACCTGTCACCCCCAGGCCGGCGCTCATGGGGGGCGGAGGTCGTTCATCGACCTCCGACGCCCGAGTTGCCTTCGTACGCGGGCAGCTTGGCTTGCGATCCTTCGTCGCTCCCGCTGCCGCTTCCTCCCCGCTTCCGCTCCCGCCCCGCAGATGTTATAGACTTGAATATGTTGTATGACTTTCAATTTGATACACGCATTCCTGAGAAAAAGGTCAAAGTACCTACAACTAACATCGGTACACTTTTTTTTTCGTGCGGATATCGTTTCGGATACCACGCCGCCCGTCCCGGTAGGGGTGGTTAAATCTGACTCGGAACGACTAGAACCGCACGGCCGCCTCAGGCCACATCAGTTGCCGGGGGTGTAGTAGCCGTTGGCATATCCCTCGTGCCTTTGGCATATCCTTGGCGAATATCGGTACACCTGCAACCTATGAAAACTGTATAACAACTCGCTAAGCTGCATAAGAAGGCTTATAAATACTCGCTTTATTCGCTCCCACATTATTAGATATTCAATGGTCATATCAATATCTTTTCAATAATTTTCTTGTTGAGGACCTTAAGTTCGACTAAGTTTTTAAATTGGATTATCCAAAGGTTAGTCTGCCAGTTACTCAATTTTATCCATTCAACCAAACGAAGCTTTCATTGAAATTTGACAAGACAGCTAATATCTTACGAATAACCACTTGAACGTCTGTGGAAATTGCAAGTCCAACACAATATCGTATTTAACATTTTAATAAAAGACGTTTACATGTGTATAGTGGCTTTTGTGGAAGTTCAGCACAATTTTGCCAATCCCATGTGTCAGATAGCCTAACTGTCACAACATAAATATAGTGCCACAGAATATTTAGAGAGTTCACAATTATGTCCACTTAGACAAGTGGCTATTCAATTCAAGATGAATGTCCCATCCATTCGTCTTGAATTTGACACCTATTTTGATGGTTAAGATATATATATATATATAATATATATATTCCTAATTCTACAAAACAACAATCTTACTAGTAAGCCATTGACGAACGAGGTTCAGGATTAGGTTTTACTTTCGTGCTTACGGGGGGTCATACGACTGTCGTTTGAGTAAGATCCGTATAAGTCAATAATGGTGGCGTAATGTATTTTTTAAATGTATTTCAATAGTATATTAATAGTAGTAGTGGAACATTAGTTCATCTCATAGAAGCACCCATTAAACCCGTATAGGTTTATCTTGGGTGTGGGATGTTAAAGAAGTATGTTTTTAACTGCAATTGTAAATTGCCATGAGGCGAAACAGGTCATGTGTAATAATAAAAAATATTGTGGAAAAAACACAAGTGTATTTCAATATGTGTAACATCAGCGGTGAATAGAGTAGCCAGAGCTCACTGGAGAATTTGTGCTGTCAGTGGGATGACTATAGGCTTGTCCTGCTTTGTCCTCTACACTGACGGCACAGAAACTCTGTTCTTACAGGGTCGGCAGCGCGAGTGTGGCTTCTCTGGTGTTACACACGTCCATAGGCCACGGTAACCACTTCCCATCAGGTGGGCCGTGCGCTGGTCTGCCATCTAAGTGGTATAAAAAAAAAACCATCAAGTGCCATCAATCAACGCTATAAATATATACATAAACAACAATTGAATTATTTTCACTTTTTACAGTTTTTACATCAAAGACGTCAAATGACGTCTCCAACTAACATTTACAGTACAATGTTAATATTTTGAAATACACCATGCACTCGAATACATCGTACATAAACCAATTAAAACATTTGCATGCAATACAACAAAGAAAGCGTAATAATCTGCGCACGCACAGCAATTTAGTAGACATTAATTAAATATACAGTATCAATGTGTTGAAAATACGCCTATAAACGTACACTTCGGGACAAATATCTTGAACTTAAGTCGCTTGACAAAGGCGGTAGGACACAGCGGTATTTCCGCCCAATTGAGCAGTCCGACTAGGGAAGTATCTCCGCCCTACAGAATACCGCGCCTATAATAACTTCGTGTTGTGTTTCCAGCGGTGAGTAGGGTAGCCAGAGCTCACTGGAGAATTTGTGCTGTCAGTGGGAAGACTAAAGGCTTGTCCTGCTTTGTCTTCTACACTGACGGCACAGAAACTCTGTACTTACAGGATTTGCAGCGCGGCTGTGACTCCTCTGGTATTACAAACGTCCATAGGTCACACTCACAAAAAAAAAAATAGTCGCTAGACAAGAGAAGCCCTGGCGTATACGGAAGTTTAGTAATAATATATGAATGGTGATTTTGTGCTCGGCCACCGCAGAGTACCCTGTGCTGTCTTCAAAAGACACCCAAGAAACTATAGAGCATATTTTAGGTCCAAGATATGTCCCGAGGTAGATATACGTAAATACATAAAACATGTTCATTTTTATCAAAAGGAAAAACGGAACTCTTAATAGGATCACTGTGTTGTCCGTCTTTTTTTTTATCTAGGACACACCAATTTGACATCACCTCGCTTGATGGTAAGCTAAAGGCAAAGTTTCAGGAAAGAGGGTCACCATTACAGACACTAAGTAATGTTACAATGGTCGCACTAAGCTTGGCGGCCTCATCAGATGCTTTTTCACGTCCCGCTTAAAGGACCTGGCACTTTAGGAAGAAGGTCTGTCAAGACCTTTTTCTCAAGATTGCGTAAAGGTATCAAGTTGAAATTTATACCATATTCTCAGCATTATAATGTATTGAAGTTGTGCAAAAATCAAACTTCTAAGTCAGCGCAATAAAAAGATATTGCCGTTTATGTAGCATAAGTTTGTCCCTTAATTCACTTTTATACGTAATCTTCAGTGCACGACTGTTTTTTTATACAATCTACAGGCATTTCAAAACCACCACTTGACCGGTTTTTATACAATCTACAGGCATTTCAAAACAAATTATTCTGTTTAATGTATAAAGTGGTGACGAATTTCAAAAGTGATATATTGTTTATTACTCGCTGTAAACATCAATATAAAATAAAATGTACATTATTATAGTTATTACTTTGTATATTAATAACAATTTGAGGTTATTTTGCAACAATGTTGGAGGTCTAAATGATTTAGACTTCGATCAGTAACAAACTAAAAATTATTTACATCATAATAGATTTCAAGGCTCCGTAGCAGAATATCATAGGTATTCTCGATTTGTAAAACGGCGAAAATGAAGATTTTTGACAAGAAAGATAGATCCAAAGAATCAATTTTACTTATTCAGTTTAGGCACATAAGAAGCACATGTGAACGTTAAAATTTTACAACTATGTCAAGAAATAATATAAAAATATGAAATTATGTATAAATAAACCATTGGAAAATGATTCTTTCGCAGGTTCGGTAGGTTAGTTCTACTGAAAAGATACCAGCAAGAAACTCATAGAACTATTTTAGAACTAGATTTATTTTTTAATTTGATTTTTAAAATTGTACGAAACATTTTTTCCTGGTGATTTGGGTACTGGTTCGGGTGTTTTATTATTGATTATAAAATTTCGGAATTATTTTAATGACGTATGTTTATGAAAGGAAAATTTTGCCAATTTAACAAACAGTAAAACTATCTCTTAGTTGAAAACGAAATAAAAATCCAAATTAATATTATAAATGCGAAAGTAGCTCTATCTGTATGTCAGTCTGTCTGTATGTTACGATTTCATACCAAAACCACTGAACCAATTTTGATGAAGAATAGAACCGCGGTAGCCTAGTGGTATGGGTAATGGACTGCTGAGACGAGATCTCGGGTTCGATCTCAGGTTTTACCATGGCACACACCAATGACTTTTAGATGCTTGTCGAAGTTATCTGTGTATTTATCGCAGGTTTATAAGTGCACGGTTAATGTCAATAGGCTTGCCACCTATTACTTTGGGTCCTAAACATAAACTGGGGAAATGTGGGTGCTAGCATCTCTGTATACCTCTTTGGGGATATAGGCGTGAGTTTATGTTATGTTATTGGTCACGAGAATCGAGATATAAAAAGGTAGTTGATAATATTTCATTACCAAAACTAATTTTATCTAAAACAGCAGAGTTATATTTAGCATAGTCTATTCTTTACACTTAGAAAATCTAAAAATATTGTCGATTTACACATACACTCGTACATGTACTTTATCTTTCGTGATAGTGTCATAGAAAGTGGTGCGTTAGTAAGGTATACACAAATTGCAATGATTTAACCATGTTATGAGTTTTAGCGGAATGAATACGGTACAACACTATTTTAATCACATTTCTAACTGGATAGCAATATAATGCGGTACTATGTTAGAAATTTGTAATCAACCTCTATGTATAATAAAGGAAATTAAAACGATAGCATCGTTATAAAAGTTCCTAGTTATTAAATGAGTTATCGGTATTATCGAACTACAGTAGGAAGTGGTTTTTGTTACGGTGGCGTGTTCGTTGTAATAATGGTGACAGGCACTGGATTGCTGTCGACTCTGACAAGTATAGATCACGGCAAACTTCTTGAACAATCATCAGAAAGTTTGGGCATTTGCACGGATCAATAAATAAAACAATATTACTGATCAACTAAAAAAGAAAAAGAAAAAAGGACGGTATTCCAGGCATAGTAGAATTTGGGCCACCCCATCTCTTCCCATGCGGTGTCGTGCAAGGCAACTAAGGGATAAGGCTGTTTGAAATTATGCAGATATATGCTACCCAGACTCAGCCTCAGATGCATGGCGTGAGTCAACAATAGTGCCCGGAAGACGGCAATAGACTCACCCCCTATTACGTGGGACTGAATTTTATGATTGGTGAAATGTGGGTGTTAATTCAACCTCTGCCTAACCCTCTGGAGATAAAGGTGTGATTATATGGGATGGTCCAAATTCTGCTCTGCCGGGAATGTTTAACTACAGGATAATTAAATATCGTATTTGCCCTTGAAAGGGACTATTCGCGGGGTAATTTCTCGTCATGGATGTCGAATTTTCCATCATTCTTTGGTATTAGGGACTTCAACATGGAAACTGTGCCGAAAAGAAAACACACATCATTATCTTTGTTTCATCAATATAGACGAGTGACCAACTTTACTTACTGACCAAGCACTTTGAAGTTGAATGTCGATTGTGATGTAACATATCATTTGGGTTTATTGCATTGATAATGTTGTCGGTGTGGACATCATTTTTTAAACTAACTAATTCTTAATATCTTTATGGTTTTAAATGTCAGAACCGCAGTTGCAGTAAATGAGTTGGTTATAATATGTTCCTTTAGTCGCATTATGCCACTGCCGCTGCAGGACAATCTCAATATCCTAGGTATGGATGTTCGCTGCAACCTGAATAACAAAAACTACATCGAAAGCATCATCAAAACAGCCTCTCGAAAACTCGGAGTCCTGAACAGAGTGAGACGATTTTTCACGCCGGAGCAGCGGTGTCTTCTATACAAGACACAAATTCGCTCCTGTGTGGAGTACTGCTCGCATCTCTGGGATGGTTCAGCAAAGTACTTACTAGATGCTCTCGACAGGTTGCAGCGACGTGCGGTCCGCATCATTGGGAATCCCGAGATCACGAACACCCTAGAACCTTTACAGCTGCGTAGAGATGTTGCGTCCATGGCTGTATTTTACCGTCTGTACCATGGGGAGTGTTCTGATGAGCTCTTCCAATTAGTCCCACCCTCCCCTTTCCTACACAGGACAACGCGTGCAGGTCTTAGATGTCATCCGCACACGGTGCAAAACATCCGATCAAGAACCAAGCGGTTCGGAGACTCTTTCCTCTGTCGCACCATTAAGGCCTGGAATTCATTACCAGCTCACGTGTTTCCTTCTTCCTACAGTCCCGGGTCCTTTAAGCGGGGCGTGAAAAAGCATATGATAAGGCCGTCAAGCTGAGTGTCACCATTGTCACACGGTATGTGTAAGTAATGGTGACCCTCTTTTCTGGGATTTTGCCTTCAGCTTACCATCAGGCAAGGCGAAGTCCAATTGACGTGTCCTATATAAAAAAAAAAAAAAAAAATTCGCAAAATGTCCAACTGTCCAATTCTCAATAGGTCCAGTTCGCAATTGGTCCAGTTCGCAGTTGGTCCAGTTCGCAATTGGTCCAATTCTCAAAATGTCCAACTGTCCACTTCTCAATAGGTCCAGTTCGCAATTGGTCCAGTTCGCAGTTGTTCCAGTTCGCAATTGGTCCAATTCGCAATTGGTCCAGTTCCTAATTAGGGATCCTCCTTGATTACGAGAAGCGTTTTATTTTGTAAACGTGTATTTATATATTGTGTGTGAGTATATGGATATGTGAGCTATGTTAACGGAGCCCCGCTTCGCGGGGCTCCTATTTCTTCTTGCATTACACAAGATCCCGATCCAGACCTATATCTATCCGTGTCGGGGCGCGCGATTTATGGTTTAAGAACGTTATGAGACTGAAAACGCCTCCCGTAATCAAGCACGACTCCTATTTTACAAATTGGGCCAATTGCGAATTGGACATTCTGAGAATTGGACAATTTGCGAATTGGACGTTGTGAGAATTGGACAATTTGAGCCCGCTGGACATTTTGCGAATTGGACATAATGCGACTAAAGCAATATGTTTGCTATCCTTAGTTTGATGCTCAGGTCACCTAAAATGGTAGTTTCTTTTTTGTTAAAGATTAGCAACTGAAATTACTAATATTCCCTGTAACCCCTCCAACTAAGCTAAATGGCTTGTGCTAGGAGTGGGTTCACGTCGGTAGTGTAATGGCCAGGATTCGAACCCAGGACCTTTCGCTCGTAAAGCCGACTCCTTAACCACTAAGCTACCGACGCTTAATTCTCATAAGAAGTAGGGTAGAGGCTGGAATACCTGGCCAATAATTTTCTTTTTTTTATATTTTTTTATAAACTCACGCCTATATCCCCGAAGGTGTAGGTAGAGGTGCTAGCACCCACATTTCGCCAGTTTATGTTTAGGTCCCAATGTAATAGGTGGCGAGCCTATTGCCATTAACCGGGCACTTATAAACCTGCGATAAATACACCACATAACTTCGAAAAGCATCAAAAAGTCATTGGTGTGTGCCATGGTAAAACCTGGGATCGAACCTGAGACCTCGTCTCAGCAATCCATTACACATACCACTAGGCTACCGCGGTATATGATATTTAATAAATTTTTATGTGTAAAAAAACTAAAAACATAGTTCGCTTTACACATATTTTTTTAATGAATTATGAAGTATCTTACCCTTTTCAACCTTTTCTAGGTGTAAATATCTATATAAAGAATAAATTAACAAAGAAATTGTGATACAGATTTTTATTTCCCACGAGCGGCATTGAAAAAATTTAAAACAAGATTTAATTTCTGAATAAAGCCTTGATATTCAAACTAAATGATGTATGTGAATCATTTAGCTGACGATAGGGAATTGTAATTTTTATATTCACATCATTATTGTTCGCGCAGCCGAGAGGTGTTGACGCTTTGTTTGTGTGATTGTATTGTGAGGGACACAGTGTGTACAGTGAGCGAAATATTCTTTATAAGAGTGCCAATTCCGCTTGTATCCAAAAGCCTGACGTTTTGGATCCCGGGATCCGCTGTTATAGTGATTAATATATTATGTAGACTACTGATTTAAAATATAATCGGCAATAAATAATTACGATCAGTGCGACGACAATGGTGCCAAGAATTTAGAGCTGTACAGGCTCTAGTTAGATGGTTAGGTCTAGAGCATGATGTGTGGACACGTATTGTGTGAGGAGAATCCTTTCTCACAGGAGCTCTGATTACCGATAGCTTGGTCCCTATACCTTATAGTTCAGAGACTCTTTTCTTTGTCGCACCACTAAGACCTGAAATTAATTACCAGCTCACGTGTTTCCTTCTTTCTACAGTCCCGGGTCCTTTAATAGTCTACAGGGCGTAAAAAAGCATTTTATGAGGCCGCCAAGCTGATTGCCACCATTGTAACATTACTATGTGTCTGTAATGGTGGCCCTCTTTTCAAAGGCTTTGCCTTTAGCTTCCCATCAGGCGAGGTGAAATCAAATTGGCGTGTCCTAAATAAAAAAAATATCTATTTATTACATTTATATTGTTGTTTTTATGTATTCAAATGAAGCAAATAAGTTCAAGAAATACAAAATGAATAATCATTAAGTATTATCTTCTCGTAATACAGAATATAAAGACTATTATTTAATTATTACTATACTGTTGATTGATGGGACTGGTGGAATTTGTTGTTACACATTTTGAAAATACCCTTGTACTTTTTCCACAGTATTTTTTGTTAGACTTGAGCGGTTTCGCTTTACGGCATCCTCAAAGGTTTATATTACAGTGAGCATGCCGTAAGGTGAAACCGGTCAGGTCTAATAAAAAATACTGAGGAAAAAGTACATTACTTACACTGTAATATTTCTGTAACTGTTCATTTTAACACTACTTAGTGTCTGTAATGGTGACCCTCTTTCCTGGGACTTTGTCTTTAGCTTACAATCAGGCGAGGTGAAGTCACATTGGCGTGTCCTAGATAAAAAAAATGTGTGTTTTCAATATGTGTTACAAAATAAAGTTTCTTTTTACTTTAGGATTTTACTAAGATTTTTACTACTAGAATTTTAATTTAATTGAACATAACTCATTTGAATAAAGTTAATAACTTATTCGTTAACAAGTTCTTATAACCTACTTAACAGTTAAATACATAACACTATAATCTTACACACCTGTCGGTTAAGTAATCAATCACAATTTAGAGAACCGTTTTACAGGCCTTAACTCAGTACGTATACATAGTATGTATTAAAGATGACCTGGTTCCGACGACGCAGTTTTACCAATTATGTAACATTAACAATGAGATGAGAACTCGGAAGCGCTACAGAACAGTCGTGTAACCAAATTAACCCTTGACTAGGTAACAGTGATTTCCTGTGCTCTTGTTTAGCAGTGACAGTTAAACAGTGAATTGCGATGCCTAGGGAACGGTCGCTCGACGACAACTGTAACGCTATCGCTAGACTCATCAAAGACTTGTGTAGTTGTTCCGAAAACGGCACCTGGTCACCAGAGATGACGTCAGACAAACGAAAAGGTCCGCTCCTCAAAAGCGAGCTGACCAATATGTCTGCGATGCGTCGAAGAATCATTGCTCTAGCCAAAAGAAAAAGCAGAGAAGCGCCTGTACCACCAAAATTAACGTACGGAACTGCTTTCCAAAAAAGCACAGAGACTTTAACTTCAAACCTTGTTAATACCACAATCAGTTCTCAAAGCAGTACCCTCAGAAAGAATATCGATAACTTCCTGCTTTCAAGAAGGATATTCGCAATTGAGGAGGATATTTACGAGAAGCCGATACAAGTGAAACACGCGACATCTGGTGAGAATTGGTCGTTGAGTAAAGCTTGGAGGAATAATAATTCCGAATTCTTCCCGAATCGTTCCGCAACCCTCGAATCTTTATCAACGGAACGTAAGCATACTCAACTGGAACCTATTGACGAGATTCCGCAAAGAAAGAAACGAACAAAAAAAATGAAGGAGCAATTACGTTACGATAGGAATATTAAAAGACACATTAAGATTCGTGTGATGTTGTCTTTGAGGATGAGAAGGTACATGAAGAGGCGGATGAAGAAACCTGGATTACAAATAGCCCAGAGTGTGAATGTCCCTCCGAGACGGTTTCCTAGAGGAGCATCAGTGACTTCTAGTTTTGGTACGCGATCTTATCGGAGTGTGATGACGGACAAGATAGGGGATGGTGCTGTGTTGTTTGACGTCCATGAGGCGAGGAATTCCACCATGGAGCTGTGCCACGATTATGAAGAAGATATCGACACGCTGGATATCGCCTTACGCGCCGGTAATTTTAGGTAAATACATTCAAGTTATTTTGAGAGTGAAAGTGAGGATGACATGATGAAATGTTGGCGTGTTTGTTTGTTAAGTAATTATTTGTTTTTAAATTTTAGTTGCCTCAGTTGAACAGTCTTAAAGTTCGATTATTCAATTAGTATAAAGAGCTGAATCGAGAGTATTCCCATTAATCCCTATTTTTTTTTTATTTTTATTAATGGCTCACGAAACTGGACTTTACATTTGGCATATTCATTACACAATCAATCCATCAGAAAGCGATGTAAAGTCCTTCTAGACGTGAACACTACATGCGTTTTTCAACCATACATTTTTCATACCACTTAGGTGGTAAACAAGCACAAGGCCCACCTGGCGGGTGGTTACCGTGGCCTATAGCTCGTTATAGGAGTAGGTACAAGTTGATAGTTTAATAGTCAGGATTCGAACCCGGGACCTCTCGAACGTAAGCCATAATATGTCATATTTATAATCAGTTACTAAAAAGCGCATATTATGTGCTTTTTAGTAACTGATTATAAATATTATTATGTAGATTTTTTGATATTAATTGGATTTAGTTAAAGTTCAGGGTTTTATGCAGTAAGCCAAATCCACAATGCCTGGAGCTAGAAAAATATTAGCCATCGAAATGTTTGTGTGAAATACATCTCTGTTTACCCTATAGGCGAGTATATAATTACGTCATGAATTATAAGGTCATTGAATTTTGGTGTTAATTTCATACAATTATTTTTTGCGCTTATTGAATTGTATTATTTATCCTGTGTTACTATTATGGGATAAATAATATGTGTCGAATCCAGATTTAACAGTTAAATGTGCACTCCCAAGTTTGCTGGAAGAAAACTCAATTTTGAGTTAAGCTCGCCTTAAACACTCGGTGCCCTTGCTTTTCGCAGATGATCTTAAGTTGGTACGAGTTATTAAGGACCACATAGATCATAATGAACTACAGCAAGACGTAAATAGGATTGTGAGATGGAGCTTACAAAATAAACTTTACTTTAATGTAGCTAAGTGCTCTGTGATATCGTTCAGCCGTGCACACAACCCAAGTCACTACCAATATCACATGGAAGGGGTCCCTCTGCGTCGTATAACCGAGGTTAAGGATTTGGGCGTGCGCTTTAGCACTGATTTAAATTTCCGCGACCATATCACCGGTGTCTGTAAAAAGGCTTTCAGAAATTTAGGGTTTGTCTTACGTCAAGCAAACCAGTTTACTAGTATTGCGGCGTTAAGGGCGTTGTATGAGGCTCTCGTGAAGAGTCACCTAGAATTCAATGCGCTAATCTGGTCTCCACACGAAGACAAATATAAGGTTATGTTGGAGCGTACCCAGAATAAGTTCCTTCGATTTTTATATTGGAAACGGTATGGTGTCTACCCGGGCTATCCGTGGTTGTATCCTACGTTGTTCGTTCTGGGTATGACAGGATATTATAAGCTGGAAGTGAGGAGGGAGGTGGCTATGGCCACCTATTTGTTTAAAGTGTTTCGTGGGCTTATACACAACCCAGCTATCCTACGGGAAGTAGGGCTGTGTGTACCGGAGGAGTATGCGTTGAGGCGGCGGCGCCCCCCGTTGCTGCGAGTGTGTCGCGCGCGTACCAACTTGCTGCAGAGGGCGCCGCTCACACGGGCGCTGCGTGCGCTTAATATGATGGCTGACAGATTAGATTTGTGCTTGTTTTCATGCTCCCTGAATGAATTCACAAGGGCTAGTTACTGTGTTTTGAGCGAAGGAATCTAGGTAAAGTTGATATAATCTGATTATGTATCGCCAGTATTAAATAATATAATTTAATAATTTAAATTGTATTTTCATCATCTGACATTAAATTATTGTGAACTTGACATTAAATATGTAATTTTGACAATTGATTTGAATTACTATTGTGACATTATTGCTCGAATTATTATTTTGACAATATGAATTGAAGTATTATTTTGACTTTATTAACTTAATTATTACTTTGACATTATTATTTGAATTTTTACTTTGACATCATCAACTGAATAATTATTATTTCTGATATGACATGTTCATGAATAATATTTGAAATGGTAATTTATATATACTTTAATTAATAATATGTTGTGGAATTATTATTATTTAGTTTTTGAAGCATGATTATGTGTGATTATGATAATGTAAATGATATATATTGTAAATGAAATTATTAAAATTATGTTGCTACTCTGTCGCATTGGGTCTGCCTGTAATGACATTGTATGTATGAAATAAATAAATAAATAAATAAATAAATAAATTCTATTTTTTCTGTATAAATGTAATTTTGTGTATGTGTACAATAAAGTATAATAATAAAATGTACTTGCAATAAGTATTTATGTGGTTAACTAGATATTTACCATGTGTTGTTTTGTGTCCAATCTATTATTAAGTGACTAAACGATAGTTTAAATATCTAAATTTCTATAACCTCGTGTTGTGTTCCCGGCGGTAAGCAGAGTAGTTCACTGGAGAGTTTTTGTGCTGTCAGTGTGAAGACCAAAGGCTTGTCCTGATTTTGTGTTCTGCACTGACGGCACAGAAAATCTCTGTTCTTACAGGTCACATAGGTTCACACGGTTCATAGGTCACGGTAACCACTTTCCATCAGGTAGGCTGTGTGTTTATCTGCCACCATAATTCATTATCAAACATACAAAATATAACATATAAAACATAAAAAAGCAATTAAAAAAGACTTTATTTTCATTCGATTGCTCAAATTGCTGCAAATTTGCATAAAAAGTACTCATATACTCTCTTTGTTCTATTACCCCATAGCGCGGGAGTTTTTTGGCAAAAACACACACAAAGTGATATCATTATTCGTCTAATATGAGGTCACTCAAAGGTTACAATTTAGAAATTGTCCACCGTACTCCGGATACGTGGGTAGCCTACCGTTACGCTATTGTCCTCCCCCCATATTAACCGGTGACTAATGTGTCTGTACAACGTTATCAGTAAGCGGGACAAAATTATGAAGGTAGATGAACGCGAATGGGTGTGCAATTTTGATGATTTAAATGCAAGGATTGAGTTTTTTTTAATTTATTTATTTTCTTTATATTTTAATTCTTATGTTGTACATATTTGTGACGACCTCCGTGGCGTAACGGTAGAGCATTCGACTACTATGCAGGGGGTGTGGGTTCGATTCCCGCTGAGTGCAAATATTTGTATGCATGAATATGTATATTTGCATTGGTCTGGGTGTTTCTATGTTTAATATGTATGTATTTACAAAAAAAAGGTTTCTAAGTGTGTGTATCCGCATTCTAGATCCCATAACACAAGCTAGTTAAGCTATGCTTACCATAGGTCTAGATAACGTTGTGTAGAATGTTGTAGAATATTTATTTATTATTTATTATATTATCTAGTACTAGCTGTACCCCATCCACGATATTCAGTTCTGTCATCGTATCATCGGCCCATCTTTTTCTTGTTTCTTATTAACATGATATTTAATACCCTAGTCTAATTTTCAAGGAGGTAAGACACGAAGGTATTCCCGTCCAATTGATTCATCCGACTGGCGGAGTACCTCCGCCCTACAGAATACTGCGGCCATAATAACATAGTGTTGTATTCCCAGCGGTGAGTTGTGTAGCCACAGCTCACTGGAGAGTTTTTGTGCTGTCAGTGGGAAGTCCAAAAGTTTGTCCTGTTTTGTCTTGTCAGAAACTCTGCGCTTACAGGGTTAGCAGCGCGATTGCGACTCCCTTAGTGTTGTACATATCCATAGGCGGTGTGGTAAGCACTTTCCATCAGGTGTGCAGTGTGCTTGTTGCCACCTAAATGGTATTAAAAAAAACCTTTGCGAAGAATTGGGTTATATTAAATGCAAAAAGAGTTATTTCATTCGGACAAGTCGTTTTAGAGATTAACACACGTCAAACATAAGCTACATAAAAACTATATATTTTTTAGGTACTTGCTGCTGCATCAAAATTTTTTTTTATACAACTTAGGTGGCAGACTAGCACACGACCAACCTGATGGAAAGTGGTTACCGTGGCCTATGAACGTGTGTAACACCAGTGGAGTCACATCCGTGCTGCCGACCCTGTAAGAACAGAGATATAAGTGCCTTCAGTGCAGAACACAAAATCAGTACAAGCCTTTGGTCTTCCCACTGATAGCACAAAAACTCTCCAGGGAGCTCTGGCTACTCTACTCACCGCCGGGAACACAACTAACTATTTCACGATTGCCTAAAAACTAATATTTTTGTTATCGAGTCACTGGTATTCCCGTTTGCTCTTCCAGCTAAGCAGAATTGCTTATATTGGGTACTCCCGAGGTAACCAACCACCATACCCTGGTACAGGCCGGTAGTGTAAAGGCCACGCCTTGAACCCGACCCGGGTTCAATTCCATTACCTTTTCCTGTTGGTCGCCCTTCGGGTACGGAACTCTAAACGCGATATATGAAGACGGTATATTGTTACATAATTCTTTTTGTGGAACATAAAAGCTTGTGAGTCCATTACGTAATTTTGTATGGATTATAAAGAATGATACACAAGACTGTTCGACATTTTGTCAGAGAATGGTGTGAATTACGTTTCATTACAATTGAGAATGCGTAAGATTAAAAATGTTTGTATTAAAAAAAAAAATAGTAGACGCAGTCACTAGAATTCTCATCACAGCGTCTTTAATTGTATCGATAGTCGTTTCAGTCAACGGACTTATCGCCAAAAGCCTCAATCAACATCTTATGAGCCTCTCGTTGGACAGCTGGCTCAAGGGCTTGATGCAGAAGGCAGTTCTGCTAGGCACGGCACGCATAGTGAGGAGGTTCCTCTCCCTGGAGACCTAACCACCGGTAGCTTGGTGCGATAGAGGGAAAATAAAAGATATTGATAGAGGGCAGAGACAAGTGTACAGAGTCAAGTATTATATTTTACAAAAAAAAACTATTATTTTAAATTTACAAACCGAACTCCAATTTGTTTATGTGTTAAGATTGACGTTTTAGTTTCACGTTCAAGCGTAAAAATACTGACACGAAAGTCTTCACTAGTGAGTAATGAAGTGACTATTGAAGGTTGACAACCCCTGATGTTATTAACCGTAGAACGTGCGGCTAATTCCTACAATGTTTTCTTGACATTAATTACCTACATGCGTTGAGACTACCTCAGTGGCGCAGTGGTGATATGACTGCATAAAGTTCTAGATTCGAAAGTCGTATTAGAAAAAAGTATTTTTGGACTTTAACGATTTCTTTTACTTCCCTATCTCCATCTTGTGATAGCTGAGGAGTTATAATGGTCATGATTCGAATCCAGGATCTTATGATTGGAATCCAATTGTGAGGTTCTGGATGAATCACTGGATAAGCTACTGTTGCGATGCAAAATATTTTAGATAGCAGCGTAAGTATAGTAATATTCATTTAATAGAAATAATTGCGCATTCTATAATGTGAGACAGAAAATATAGCTAGTGAAATGAGTGTGTTAATATCAGTCAGTCTATCCCATAGGAAATACTGGAGAGATTTTGTGCTGTCAATGGGAAGACCAAAGGCTTGTCCTGATTTTAGGTGGTATAAAAAAATACGGAGACGACAATATATAAAAATAAAAATCTATATATATATATTTAAAAGAAATCTAATCAAATTAAAATCATTTATTGCTGACCAAAGATATTATAATGGTATTTAGTACATTTAAAAGTCCTCTTCGGCCTAACTTGTTGGCATGCAAGAACACATTGTGGTTTTTTAAGTACCTATCTTTAATTATTACAGGGTTAAAATCGTGTTAGTTGTATTATTTATAACTAAAGAACGGCTGCACCCATTTTTTATCTAGGACAACGCCAATTTGACTTTACCTCACCTGATGGTACGCTAAAGGCCAAGTCTCAGGAAAGAGGGTCACCATTGCAGACACTAAGTAATGTTATAATGGTGGCAAATGGTGTAGGATAACCGTTCTCTGTTAACATACAATTTTGAACAAATAATTCGATAAAAAAACCAATTGAAATTTATTTATTCCTTTAAATATATATTTTTTTAATTTAAGTTGGCAAACAAGCGGCCCACTAGAAACTGGTTACCGTGGCCTATGGACGCGTGCAAAACCAAGAGAGCCACACTCGCGCTGCCAACCCTGCAAGCATTGAGAGTTTCTGTGCCGTCAGTGAAAAAGACAAAGTAGGATAAAGCTTTTGGTCTTACCACTGACAGCACAAAATCCCTCCAGTGAGCTCTAGCTACCCTACTCACCGCCGGGAACACATCACGAGGTTATTATGGCCGCGGTATACTGTAGGGCGCAGGTACTTCCCCAGTTGGACTGCTCAATTGGACGGAAATACCGTCGTGTTCTACCTCCTCACAAAATATGGGTTACATAGGGTGTTATAAGTAGACAGTTTCAGCATATTCCACCATAATAGGCACACAATTCTAATAGCGAAATCAGTCTTACTTCTAGAAATTTTCATATGTCATTAAGGACATAACTTCATTCAAATATCACGAAGATGATTGCAATCTAGAGATTTGGGATTAAGTTATAATGACAGTCATAAATTTATAAATCAATAGTATATGCCTTGACATTTTTAGACATGACGTATTATATTGCTCTTATTTCAACATTATTAAATATATTTATTGGACAGATGCAAATTTTAATGAAAAATGTATAAAAAAAATGCCTATTAGGTAAAATGATGCATACTAGATTTCATTAGGCCACGGATGCGCCAGGTTTGCTGTCTGCGGTCCGCATTAACACTAGACAGAGGTCGCGCTGTCCCAATATATTTTCGATTGGAATTTACAAAAACAACACCTTCGTCTATAATCCTTAGGATGTGATCCTTAGGATATTCCATCTTTAGGATGTGCCGCACATATAACAAACTGAATCGGGCTGAGGACGTAGATAATAATATATTCAATGGTGGATTCTCCCAGTACAAGAAGGCCATATCAAATTTAGTGGGTGTACAATGCCTATGACATTTTTGTTTATACTTGTGTTTTATGTAATTTTTTTTTTAAGTATTCGATATGTATCTTTGAATAGGTTTTTAGTTGTTGTTGAGCAGTCCGACTGGGGAAGTATCTCCACCCTATAGAATATCGCGGCCATAATAACCTTGTGTATTGTTCCTGGCGGTAACTAGGGTCGCCAGAGCTCACTAGAGAGTTTTTGCTCTGTCAGTGGGAAGACCAAAGGCTTGTCCTGCTTTGTCTTTTACACTGACGGTACAGAAACTCTCTGTGCTTACAGGGTTGACAGCGCGAGTGTGACTACCTTTGGTTTGCACACGTCCATAGGCCACGGTAACCGCTTTCCATCGGGTGGGCCGTGTGCTTGTCTGCTACCTAAGTGGTATACAAAATAAAAGAATCTCAGCGCAAAAGTGCCCATCACACTTGCCGCATTTCCACGCTGGATTGCGATGACTTGTCAAATTAGTTACAAAAATTATTATATTATTACATAAACTGTAACATAACTGGCAGGCAATAGGTCACATACCAATCAAATGAAATATTCTGTTTGATTAAATATATGTAAATGAAAAGGAAGTTCATTTATAATTAAATCATAGATCAATTAAAATATAAGTGATTAAAAGCAAACATTTAATTTCGTACCAATTTTAGTTACATAAAAAGATGTAAAATTGTGCATCACTGAATATTCATGACACGGTATTTGTATTATGTTGTATCAATTTGTATTCCGCAATAAATAACCAACATTTTTGATTTTCAAGATTTTGAGTTGAATCCTGTTTTATATTTACCTTTACTTTTTGGTTAAATTGAACGCAATCATGGTTTACCGTCTGTACCATTGGGAGTGTTCTGATGAGATCTTCCAATTAGTCCCACCCTCCCCTTTCCTACACAGGACAATACGTGCAGGTCTTAGATGTCATCCGCACACGGTGCAGAACATCCGATCAAGAACCAAGCGGTTCGGAGACTCTTTCCTCTGTCGCACCATTAAGGCCTGGAATTCATTACCAGCTCACGTGTTTCCTTCTTCCTACAGTCTCGGGTCCTTTAAGCGGGGCGTGAAAAAGCATATGATGAGGCCGTCAAGCTGAGTGTCACCATTGTCACACGGTATGTGTAAGTAATGGTGACCCTCTTTTCTGGGACTTTGCCTTCAGCTTACCATCAGACAAGGCGAAGTCTAATTGACGTGTTCTATATATAAAAAAAAAAACATATCAATCAATGAGAACACTGCATTTCACTGCTGGACATAGGCCTCTCCCAATCCTTTGCCTTCCACATATAGTCTGTCCCAGCCACCTTTTTTAGGTCATCCGTTCATCTGGCTAGGGGGTCCTCTTCCGTTTGCCTTCTCGCAGTCTCCACTCTGGAACTCGTACATGATTCATTGCGTGCATAGTACGTGGGGCGCACTATAAGTTTCCGGAATGAATATGAAAAAATACTATTAAAGGTACAAAATTAATTTATTGTTTTTCAAAATAATCTCCCTTGGCGTCTATGCACTTTTTCATTCGATCAAACCAGTTTTGAAAACTTTTGTGCCACTCCTCTGTGGTGACCTCTGAAACGTGTTTTTCATACTCCTGGACAGCCTATTCTGGTGATGAAAATCGTTGGCCGCGTAATTGGTTCTTAATTTTTGGGAACAGATAAAAGTCACAAGGTGCCAGGTCGGGACTGTATGCAGGATGACTCATGAGTTCTACATTTTTCGCCTTCAAAAAGTTGTTTGTCTGTCTGGCCGTGTGAGAACTAGCATTGTCGTGGTGCAGGATGATACGGCGTTTACGGTTATTTTTACGGAGTTCGTCAATAACTTCCGGCAAACAAATGGTCGTGTACCAGTCACTATTCACAGTACGACGATTTTCTAAAGCAACAGTAGCCACGTGTCCAGTTTTATTAAAAAAAGAAGCAATCATCCGCTTAGATGCACTTTTCACGCGCGCCACTTTGGTTGGTTTCGGCTCATCTTGAAAGACCCATACGCTCGATTGCTGCTTTGTTTTGGGATCGTAGCAATAAATCCATGTTTCGTCACCTGTTACTATGTCCCACACCAAATTTGACGCACCTTCGTTGAATCTGGTAAGCATGGCACTGCACCAAGTGACGCGGTCCGTTTTTTGATCCTCGGTCAAGTTATGTGGGATCCACCGCGAGCACAGCTTTCTCACACCCAAATGTTTGTGTAGGATTGATTGTATTTGACTCATGCCTATTTCTAAGGATGTTCGAATTTCATGGTAGGTCACATGCCTGTCTGTTTTAATCATACGGCGCACAGCATCGATGTTGTTGTTGGACTTACAGGGTTGGCAGCGCGACTGTGACTCCTCTGGTGTTACAGACGTCCATAGGCCACGGTAACTACTTTCCATCAGGTGGGCCGTGTGCTTGTCTGCCAACTAAGTGGTATAAAAAAAAAAAAACTGAGATTGATACGACCACGCTTGAATTCTGCAAACCAGCTATAAACAGTCGTCTTGCATGGAGCTTCATCGCCAAAAGCTGTTTCAAGCCGAGCGATGCTCTATTGAGCCGTCAAAATAAGTAATATAATAATATAACATAATATATATAACATAATAATACACTTAAAATCGTAGAAAATCATACTACGAAAATTTTCCCGAGTTAAATCCATGTTGATGCAGACACACATTTTTTTAAATGGCGCCACAAGGTAAAAACAAAAGACAGTCAGATGAAACAAACTGTATTCTACAGCCAAAGAGTTCTATTTTCAAATGTTGTAATAAATTTTTAAATATTGTTTATGTAAGTGGCCAGTTCCGGAAACTTTTAGTGTAACCTATGTATTATAGCTTATTTGTAAACCGTTGTAAAACAACAATAAATAAATAATTTAAAGTCACCTGGTCGAAACGTGGGGCAAATCAAAGGTATGTACGTACCTATACCATGATCGCATTAAGTCCTGTTTCCAGTGGTTTGTAAAACTGAGACTTTTTTTGTAAAGAATGGATTTATGTGACATTTTTTGTCATCATCATCATCATGTCAGCCACACATAGTCCACTGCTGAACACAGGCCTCTCCCATAGACTTCCAGAATGCATCTAAAGCAGCCAGCATCCAGTGCTTAATGGTTATCAATAAAACCAGCAAAGTCATCAGCTTTATAATATTAGTGTAGATAAAATTTAACAGATTGTATGTTCGGTTGAATGCGTTAATCTCAGAAACTACTAGTTCGAAGCGAAAATTTTTTTGTGTTCAGTAGTCCGTTTATCGAGGAAGGTTGAGGAGAGAGTAGGCTATATATCGTAATCCAGCAGATTCCCATACATTATTTGAATGTTAATAATATCCAAAGTATCCGCTCAAAGAATTGCCATCGCCATTCAGCGTGGTAATGCCGCCAGCCTCTTGGGCACGGTACCAGTAGAGATCGATGGGGAGGAATTTTTCGATGCCTAAAATTACAGTCTCCCTCTTTTTCTCTATCCCATTTTTGTATATATTGTATAGTTAGCATAGTTTTATATAAATTTGTAAGTAATTGTATATTATAATAGCATATTTTATTTAATGTAATCAATTAAATTGGAAAATCTATCTAATAAATAAACCCCACTATAAATAATATTATATGATATGACATGACTGGTATAAATGATATTTATAAGTATATCCATACATGATTTGAACGAGTAACACGGTGATTCAATTTAAGCTGTGGGCGAACTCAGTGAGGGAAAGCTATAAGATTCATTTATTTGTTTGATAAGATTCATTTATTTGTAAGAATATTGTATAAAAGTTGTTACAAAGTTGGTTGTACATAATATTCTGCTGTCTCCAGCGTACAAATATTTAAAGGTAGTAATTCAAATTTAAATAATGTCAGCATACAATTAATAATAATTCCTCGTTTAAATGATATAGTTATAATAGAAGTTATATAATTAAAAAATGTCAAATCATAGGTTATACAAGTCAAGGTTCACAGAATAAGTCAATTTTAGACTCAAAACGTTTTATAAGACCCAACAATTTTAAATGATTTGATATATATGTCTACCTACTATTCTTCTGAATACTGCACTAATTAACGATTCAAATTATTCATGCAAAAATTTAAATGCATTGACATACCATGAATCTAAAAAAAAATATTTAATAATATATTCTACAACATTCTACACAACGTTATCTAGACCCATGGTAAGCATAGTTTTACTAGCTTGTGTTATGGAATCTAGAATACGGATAAACATACTTAAATACTTTTTTTTTGTAAATACATACATATTATATATAGAAACACCCAGACCAATGCAAATACCCATAGTCATGCATACAAATATTTGCACTGAGCGGGGATCGAACCCGCGTCTCCTGCGTAGCAGTCGCGTTCACTACCACCACGTCACAGAGGAATTCTATTGAGCGACAATATCATGTGGGAGACATTTCAAAATTATTTGTTAGGATATTTTTATATAACAGCAAAACATACCAATGAAAATTTGAAGATCATAATAACTTTTCATTACTTACATTTTCATTTTTTCTATTTGATTTTGAGGAGTTCCCTGCTATAACTCCAGAATCTAGGTACCATTTCAATCATATTTGTATAGGACCAGCTTGGCGGTGTTCTCTAACACAGTACTAAGATATACATACATATTTATATAAATACACCTTTACCCCGGAGGGTTAGGCAGAGGTAAATTAACACCTACATTTCACCCACTAATTATTGTATTAGGTCCCACGTAATAGCGGGTGAGCCTATAGCCGTTTTCCGGGCACTATTGTTGCTTTGAGCTAGACAGAGTCTGGAGCATCCATTAGTCGCCTCGTTCGACTACGCATAGAAAGAAATAGCGTGAACAAAATTCTACTCTACCGGAAGCCACGCGGTCAGTGCCAAGAATTGGATAGTAAATAACAAAAAAGGCTTGTCCAACTTTATCTTCTACACTGACAGCACAGAAGCGTGTGCTTACGGGGTTGGTAGCACGAGTGTGACTCCATAACCACACATCTATAGCCCACGGTAACCACTTTCCATCAGGTGGACCGTGTGCTTATCTTACACCTAAGTGGTATAAAAACGGCTTTAAGGGGAGCGACTGCTTTCTGATTTCTTAATCTCAAGAGCAAGTCTAGTCAGTCAATTAGGTAGTAGATGAATCAGCTTGCAGGTTACCTTAAGCCCGAGAGTCTTGGTGCGGTCTTATACATTCTGAAATATAATTTTATATCGTTTTTTGATATATTTTTATATCGTTTAAAACCGCGTGGTTCCTGGCAGAGTAGAATTTGGACCACCCTATCTCTTCCCATGTGGTGTCGTACAAGGCGACTAAGGGATAGGGCTGTTTAACATCGGACAAATATATACAGCCTAGACTCAGCCTCAGATGCATGGCTCGAGTCAACAATAGTGCCCGAAATACGGCAATAGGCTCACTGGTGAAATGTGGGGGATAATTCACCTCTGCCTAACCCTCCGGGGATAAAGGTGTGATTATATGTATGTATATATGTATATAAAATCCGATTTTTACATTAGGTTAAGTTTACTTTCAAATTGGTCCCATGGTATTGGACCTTGAATTTTGAAGCAACAGCAGGGGACTTCTCAAAATCAATAATAATTATCAGACAATATTTAAAATAATATTTTTCATGTAATTGACTTCGTTTGTTGCTGAAGATAAATAAAATAAATGCACTTCTCTTTACATATTTGTTACATCAGAGTAATTATATTTCTCATTATTACTGTAATTGTAGAAAAGCATAACAATAAAATGTTGTTGTTTCAAAATGTCTTAGTAACGCCATCTATCAAGTAATAGACGAAACATTCTAGTATGCTACAAGCGTTTAGTCATGAAGGCGAGGTTTAGTGAATGTTAAATTCGTTGTAGTAACCAGTTCAGCTATGCATTACTAGATGGCGTTACTAAAACCAAACGATGCAGAACGCGTTGATGTCTTTTGTATCGGACAGCGGCGTAGGAATTTCCTTAATTATTTTCTTCGAATGTAGTGTATTTTATTGGTTATTATTTAGTTAAACAGGTATTTTAAATCTACGGTTAGATATTATTAATATTGTAATATTAGTAGAGTTCGCTATGCTATGATAACTATGGAGTCGATCCCTTGACTAAAACTTAACTATGATTTTGGTCAGCAATAGGCTCGCGACGCCTATTGCCGTCAAGTGGGTACTTTTTCATGTGTTATATTGACGATACATTTACTGTTAGTTTTAGAGCAGATCTATCCCATAGTCGTTATCTTCCAAGAGATGGAAAAAAAGAAAAGAAAGAAAGAAAAGCACTTATTTTAGTCCATATATATTAACATTACATTATCATGGGGTAGTTCTATTCTACTTCCATCGTAAACCAGAACAGCAAAATGTACTGAGACAAATAAAATATAGTTATTAACTTTTACCGCGGTAGCCTAGTGGTATGGGTAATGGACTGCTGAGACGAGGTCTCGGGTTCGATCTCAGGTTTTACCATGGCACACACCAATGACTTTTCGTTGCTTTTCGAAATTATGTATGTATTTATCGCAGGTTTATAAGTGCCCGGTTAATGGCAATAGGCTCGCCACCTATTACATTGGGACGTAAACATAAACTGGCGTAATGTGGGTGCTAGCACCTCTGCCTACCCCTTCGGGGATATATGCGTGAGTTTATGTTATGTTATGTATTTACTTTTAGTTTGGGTATTTCTGAGTAGAATTAGAATATGTTTATAAAAAAATGTATGTAAGTATGTATATACGCATTCTAGAATACACAGCACAAGTTAGTTAAGCTATTCTAGATAGGCAACTCTTTATTTTACACAATAAGAGAAGAAATTAACAGGATGAATATTAAAAATCCTCTCGAAATCAAGATGACCACTAACCGTGCAACGTTCAAGTACAAAGTACGTCAGCTCTACTACAGTAGCCCCTAGTCACAGTAATGTGTAAAACCTTAATGTTAGAAATACTTTGTCATTATGTATAATTATATAAGTATAGGTAAGTTTATATTATATAAGTATATATTATACGAAAATATATAAGTACCTATTTATATTTAAAAGTATGTGTATGGATTTTTTATATATTATGGTGTGTATGTCTAATGTATGTATTATTATTGTGAAGATAGATAATATGATAGTAAATGGATTATTATTTTGCCTGCACCTACCTCAACGTATCTCTGCATCACCCTAAGGTTGACTGTTAGATAATGCCTTTGGCATTAAGTCCGCCTTTGAACAAAATTACTGTGCATAAAGTTGAATAAATAAATAAATAAATAAAAACATAAACAGCAGAATATGTCGTCACCTCAATGGCAAAGTTACAAATCTGTGTTTATACAAATTTATGGGACAGCAAAAGAACTCTTATTCTTATTTTTAAAATGGCACGTTTTGTGAAATTGATATTTTCGATGCAGAAACAAACAATAGAAAATAACTATCGAACTAATAAAGCACACCATTTTGAAAATAATGAAAAAGGGTACTTCCTGTAAAATTTTTGAAACACAGATTCGAAACTTTGCCATTGAGGTGACGATGTAATGGTCGGCCTTTTTGCCAATGACGATCTCTTCCGCCTGGAACCTTTTCCCTAGTGCGCGGGGGCGGCAACAGCATCCTGAACATGATCGCGAGGAGATTGTATAGTCGCCACGTAAACCATTGCTGTACCATAGCGGGGGTGCGATGGTGCAGGAATGGTCTATGTAGATTTTTAATTTTTTTTATAAATTTTACTAACATAGACATAATAATACTAACAAATATTGAGCCTTTGTTGCTTATAAATAAAGAAATTCATTCATTCATTCATTCATTCATTTAGAAGGTTGCCTAACTTATATGCTTACTTTCTGAATCTGGATGTCTGGATACCGTTGTGTAGAATGTTCTAGAATATTTATTTATTTAGTTTTCTCTCTCGTTGCGCAGGAGCGGTCGACTAGCTGTCGAGGGCTGGCACTGCGGTCGCGCAATGCCGGCGGCGGGCGGTCGCGCCAATAACGGCGCTCTGGCGCTGCACTATGCTGCCGCGCGGGGCTGCCTGGACTGTGTGCGGCTCCTCACAAACACCACGCCTGATGTGTCGTGAGTACCCACTTACTATCTGTTGTTTATGTAGCCGAGGGAAGAAACATTTATTGGCAAAATACAGAGAAGGAGTGAAAAAAGACGGTGTATAACATTTTTTTTAAATTTTGTACTGCCATGCAGTCTATATACGAAAAGGTTTTATTAGAAGTTTTATGAGTGTTGTTAACACTATCTACCACTATATACAGTCAACAACATAAATAGCTTAACATAAAAATATTCACTTTTAAAATAAAAAAGCACACAATAGTTAATCTGCAATCATAGATTTTGTCAATTGTTATGTCAAATCAAATAACCCACCCCGTATCGTTCCCGGCGCAAAGGTGCCCATGACACTGGCAGCGTTGCCTCGCTGAATCGCAATGGCCATTCTCTGCCCCAAAAACGAGTCGGAGCGGGAGGCACCGCTTTGTTCCTGGATACGGCGAGTCACAATAGTTAACGTATTTTTAAATTAAAAAAAAAAAATTGATTTATTTTAGAATATTTATATTATTGATTGATGGTATTAGGTGAAATTTGTTGTTACACATATTAAGAACACATTTGTACTTTTGCCACTGTGTAAGAACATTCTTAATTGTCATAGTGTACCTTAGAGCGTGTCGTAAGGTGACACCGCTCAGGTCTAATATAAAATACTATTTTTAATTGAGCTGTCCGTTTCTCAATTGGATAGTACCTCCACCTTACAGAATACCACGGCTATAATAACCTCGTATTATATTCCTGGTAGTGAGTAGGATAGCCAGAGCTTACTGAAGAGTTTTTGTGTTGTCAGTGGGAAGACTAAAGGCTTGTCCTGATTGTGTCTTCTGCACTGACGGCGCAGAAGCTCTGTGTTCTTACAGTGTCAGTTCAACACCAGGGGAATCACGGTGTCAGTAGGACACAGTGCTTCCCCTGGTGTTGTACACGTTTACAGGTCACGGTAACCACTTTCCATCAGGTGGGCCGTGTGCTTGTCTACCACCTAAGTTGTATAAAAAAAGGTGTGTTCTTAATATATTTATTTATAGATTTATCTTTTTGAGTCTCACGAGGACCAAGGTAATATACATAATTATGTTGTGTTTTGTTTATTATTTAATGATCGGTTTACTAGCTATGTTTAGTGCTATATATCAATAAAATAGAAATTATTTCTACTACTGTACTTATATAATAACTTTAAAACTATTTGTCTTCACTCTTTGATTGAAAATTACCATAATTAATATTTACTTATTTATAAAATAATCGGTATTGAAATTTAATCATTGTATTCCTTAATGTAATAGGGGGTGAGCCATTGCCGTAATCAGGGCACTATTGTTGACTCAATCCGCATCTGCGGCTGAGTCTAGGCTGTATATCTGTCTTATGTAAAACAGTCATATCCCTTAGTCGCCTTGTGCGACACCGCATAGAAAGACATGGGGTGGCCCAAATTCTACTCTGCCGGGACCACGTGACTTTGAAATTAAGTGGGACCGAATGCAATGATTGGTGAAAAGTAGGTATTAATTCATTTTTATTAACTTTCCGGGGATAAAGGCGTGATTATATGTATGTATGTATGTAAAAGTTAAAAATACATTAATTGTGAGATATATAAGCAATCTTAGAAGAAGCGAAAGAGGTATGCCTGGATCATGACACGTGGTAAACTGTAGTCTCTGTCTACCCCACTGGGAAAAAGGCGCGACTGTGTGTATGTATGTATAAGCAATCGCGCCTTAAATAAAACACCAACATTGTAACGCAGTCTTTCAATAATTTCATACATTCCTTCGTAGTGCTTTCTTTTATATCACTTTGCCAAAGATTTATGTAAGGCGATTATCCAAGTGCGGTGGTCTGCGCATGCGATGGTCGTTAAGCCGTCACACGTCATTGCGCGCTCCGGTAAGCGGGAATCTGCACTTGTGCACCAACTGAGCGAGAAATGTGAACGTATACCATATATGAAAAATATATCTTAGGATTGTTAATGATGATGATGTTGATGAGTTATGTTAATATTGCAGGTTCTTTAAGAAGGGCATTAGAAGGTTTCTGCAGGGTCTGTAGCACGTATGATACCTCTAGTGTTGACCTTCGACGTTAATAATAATAATAATAATAACCTCTTTATTGTACACCAATAACATATTACATTACAATATGAGATTAATTAAGTTTTGTGGTACGTACAGTTGGCGGCCTTATCACTCTGCGGCAATTTCTTACAGGCAACCATAGGATTAAGAGAAAAATAGGAGAAGAATAGTTTAGGGCAGTTAGGCGTACATAGAGAATATATAAAGAAGATAAAACAATAATAATGAAAAAGAAAACACATAAACATAGGTATATACAACTAAATATAAGCATACACACCATAAATATCCTAGAAAACCTCACACTAACGTAACGTTTCGACGAAAATCTGCAACCGGTTAACTTGTATAAAAATATTGAATAAAAATATTGATTAAGATAGGAATTTTTTTGAATCAATTCGGGCGAGTTTCGAACCCGCGAAAATTCCCTTACAGGGGGAATGTTCTGACCACTGAGCCACAGAACCTAGCCTGAAGCCAGCCAAATTTTCCTATGTATATCCTATAATACCATACAGAACCTTGATACCTTCTTTCATCAAAACAGCACCTGTAAGGAGTTTTTGCTGTTGCTTTCCTGTCCATAACTGTCTGTTCACGTAAGCTAACGGCCCTGACTACTGTTAGCGCTATCTGCGCACGCGCAGATCTAGATGCGGTCAGATATTTTTTCTCTAATAACGTTGTGTGGATGTATCCCTATTGATTTGTATAGCATTATTTCGGAAGAGTTTTTTTATCGTGGGAAATAACCCCACGATCCCCTGAAAAAGCCGGTAACCTCCCCGGTTATGTCGGACTTGAACCGATTAAAACGCATGCCGTCCGACTGGCCAGTCGGGGTGCGAAGCCATCTGTTTCGCGTTGGCTCTCTTCGGGTGTGGGAATCACGGAGTCTTTGTGTAGTCTCCGGGTATGGGGAGGCATTCATCAAGTGCCTCCGCCGCGTAACCTCACCCTTAAGCTCACCTGTAAGTCTGCTTAATCGAACTGATACAGGTATTTCTTGCTGGGTTTAGATGAGGTCAGACGGCAGTCACTCCTTTAAAAGTCTAGTAATGGCTGACCCGCCTCAGCATATGGCTTTGGCATATTTAGGAACCTCATATCACTGCTATAAGCCCGTAATTTAATAGTCTTCAATTAATATATGGAAATCTACCAGATTTTTCGATTTATATGATCACTGCTCCGCTCCCTTAAGTAACAGCTTGGTGATATATAGCTTAAATCCTTCGGCGATAAATGGACTATTTAATACAAAAATAATGTTTCAATTCAAACCAGAAGTTCCTGAGATTTGCGCGTACAAACAAAAAAACTCTTCAGCTTCATAATATTAGTATACATTTAGAGCAAGTCGGGGGAGTTCCTGTTAGGATTGTGACATTACAAAGGAGGCAACTCGAGGTGGGCCAGGCTCTGCCAGGGTTGAGGCCTGAGGGTAATCCACACGAAAAAAACGGTTGTGGAAATCTAATAATAGGGTTTAGTTTAAAAAAGAATACTTTTTAATGATTCAGATATCAATCTGGATATTTTACAGTTAGCGCTCATACACAATGCACGCACGCAATTTACTGATTTCATCGTGCGTTAATGCATTTGTGCATTTGTTAAGAGCAGATGCTGTTTACTGTTATCAAAATATGATAGGCTATTAAATTCCTACGCATATACTACTTAGATTATTCGGCTTAGCTTATTCAGAATAATCTAACCTTGTACTTGGTAGGTGAGTGAAAAGATTTTGCGTTCCTCTCTGGGTTTGGGGGTCAGGCTTAATTATGGAAAAGAGGAGTAGCGTAGGCTCGGACTCTGTTCCCCAAAGTCTAGGTACCTCAGCTTTGTATGTAACCAGAATTAATATGTATTTTTTCATTTCAAACTTAAATAATAATAATGATGATGAGAAACAAACGAACAAAAAAAAAACAATCACTTTCGCCCTTTAGAAGTAGGACACGACGGTATTGCCGTCCAATTGAGCAGTCCGACTGGGGAAGTACCTCTGCCCTACAGAATACCGCGGCCATAATAACCTCGTGTTGTGTTCCCGGCGGTGAGTATGGTAGCCAGAATTCACTGGAGAATTTTTGTGCTGTCAGTGGGTAGATCAAAAGCTGGTCCTGATTCGTCTTTTACACTGACGGCACAGAAACTCTAGTGCTTGCAGGGTTGGTTGTACACGTCCATAGGCCACAGTAACCACTTTCCAATAGGTGGCCGTGTGCTAGTCTGTCAAATAATTGGTATAAAAAAAAACAAGTTAACAATTACAAACAAACACCAACACCATTGTTTTGCATTTCGTTAAATTAACTACATAAAATTACATTAGTTAAAAACCATCAGATAGTAGCAACATACAATTAACTTCAACTACTGAGTAGTTAGCCAACATCAGAACATAGAAGCGTACCGACCACTGAACGCACAGAGCGACCGCAGAGAAAGCGTTACCGAATTAATTGCGGTTATCCACCATCTTGGATCTGCGATCTTCACGGCTGCGCCGGCGCAGGCGTCCTGTGACACATTTACTTATGTTGGTACAAGTAGTAAAATAGCAACACGCTATATGTTATGGGGTATATTATGCGATGTGTGATCATAACATTTGAATCTTTATTTAACCGACTTCAAAAAAGGAGTAGGAGGTCAGAAGTTGCTGGGTACTAATAAAATTATCAACGATCTTTATATTTAAACTAGCTGTTGCAAGCGGCTCCTTCGGTTATCGTAGCTAAATATAACTTGTGTCCTTCGCCAAAATTTTATCAAAATCGGTTCAGTGTTTTATGTGTCCAAGCGTAATAGACAGGTCAAGATAGATGCCTATATAGGTGACCTGAACAACTCAATCAAAGGTTGACCAGTGACTATAACTCAGGCTGACGTCAAATAGCAGTCACTCCAAATATACATATACCTATATATATAATTACGCCTTTATCCCTGGAGGGTTAGGCAGAGGTGAATTAACACTCACATTTCACCAATAATTTTATTCGGCCCCACGTAGTAGTGTAGTAGTGAGCCTATTACCCTATTCCGGGCATTATTGTTGACTTGAGCCATGCATCTGAGGCTGATTCTGGGCTGTATATATCTGTCTGATGTTAAGCAGCCCTATCCCTTAGTCGCCTTGTACGATACCGCATGGGAAGATATGGGGTGACTCTAATTCTACACTTCCGGGTTCCTAATATTACCAAAACAATCAAATCATATAATTTTCAAAGCGGAACTCGGATTCCGAGTTTGAAGGCTTCAGATGAGACCAGGGCTTACAAGTGAAATCAATTGCGTACGTTTCTAATTGTAGAAATTATGCTGACGGAGACCGCAACGCCGCGGTGGTGTCTGTGGGTTTTCTACTCTGATTCAGGGCTAATAGTGTCTGTACCACTGTACTTATGCGTCGTTTAATTGTATAAACGCTTGCGTTTACTGCTCGGTTAGCGAGAAAACCTAACTATTATAGCGCCGTGATGTTTTTATACCACTGCCTACCCGTATAATGGGTGTAAAAGGCCTCACAAAGAGAATATTTGGGAATTCACTCGCTGCTTAGTGGCCAAAGACAGTCAATTAAGATAAGAAAGAGGTAGGACACGACGGTATTCCCGTCCTAATTGAGCAGTTTGACTGGGCAACCTCCACCCTACAGAATAACACGGCAATAAAAGCCTCGTGTTCTGTTCCCAGCGGTGAGTAGAGTAGCCAGAGCCCACTGCAGGGATTTTGTGCTGTCAGTGGGAAGTCTAAAGTTTTATCTTGATTGTGTCTTCTGCATTGACGGCACAGAAACTCTCTGTTCTTACTAGGTCGTTAGCACACGTGTGACTCCTCTGGTGCTGCACACGTTCATAAGTCACGGTAACCACTTTCTATCATGTAGACCGTGTGCTTGTCTGCCACCTAAGTTGTATATATAAAATAATCTTTATTGCACACCAAACATAAGATACATACAGAGGATACGTATATGATAGATAGTTGTACAATGGGCGGTTTTATCCCGGTCTTCGATCTCTTCCAGACAGTATATCTTCTATATTGATAGAACCAGCATAGTAGTAATCAATTGCTTTACATCCCTGTTCCACACAAGAAATTTTACGTTACCCTGTACCTAAACTAAAGTAAACTAGTTGTTACCTGCAGGCATATATGCATACTTGCTATATATAGGTACATATTCTCTGGATAAAAAATATCTATATGTACACACATCAACAAAGTCTAGGGAACAAGGACATTTCTAGTTTTTATTTAAAAACCCTTTCTTTTAATAGTGAGTGTTCTATATCAATAGAAGGGTATTTTTATACCGTTTTTAATTTTAATTTTAATAAAAACATTATCATATCAATTTTTTTTTTTTAAGAAAGAATTGAATAATGCCAATGTTGAGTATTACAACCTTCTATGATTAGGCACAAAAATAACGAGGTAGTAAGAAATACAGTAATTAACCGTACTTTAAACGTTTTTAATAATCTGTAGGACCTCCTAAAGCATTAGCAACAGCTCGACAACGGCGTGGCATACTTAGTATGAGATTGTCAAACATCGTCTGTGGAATATGGCTCCATACACTGCGAAGGTGTAAAAAAAGTTGTTCTTCAGTGTTCAGATTTTCCAAAGAATCACTGAAAGCTCTTCTCCCAAGCAATTCCCAGGCATGCTCTATGGGATTGAGGTCGGCAGACTGAGCAGGCCATTCCAACGTCGCAATATTGTGCTCGCTTAACGCATTGACCACTACCCGTGCGGTGTGTGACCGTGCATTATCTTGCATGAACATAAAATCTTGACCGAACTGCTGTCGATGAGGGATTACCATGAGGTGTATAACCTCCTGAATGTATTGGTTTGCATTTAAATTGCCCCGTATCCAAACGAGGTCGGTCCTTCCACCAAGGCGAATTCCAGCCCATACCATGATTGTTCCACCTTGGTAAGGATGAACTTCTTGCGGATTCTGGAGACGACTCCAACGTCCAGGAACTCGCCATATACGCACTCTTCTCGAATCAGGATGAAAACCGAAGCGAGATTCGTCGGAAAACAGAACCCGTGCCCATTGATGGTCGGTCCACTGTAAATGTACGATAGCCCACAATAAGCGACGACCTCGATTTCCACGTCGAAGAGCTGGAACCCTAAGCGGTCTGCGAGCGTGAAGATTGGCTTCATGTAGTCTTCTACTGACAGTTTGATCGCTAATAACCACTTGATGCTGAGACTGGAGGCCTGCGACTAACCGACGAGCAGTAATCGTGGGTTGCCTTGCGGAATTTTGCAAGAAACGATCTTGTCGCGGGGTAGTAACCCTATTTCGTCTCCTGTGACGTTCGGCAATATCCCCTGTAGACCTGTAGCATGCTCATAATCTGCAAATTACGCTTGGTTGGGTGTTGACAGCATCCGCTACGTCGCGTTGAGTTCGTCCAGCTTGCAGCATACCAACAGCCCTTAACATCTCTTCGCGACTTAAATTACGACGTGGCATGATGACTACAGTCACAAAAATGCACAAACCATACGTAAAAGACGTATTATTGATAATAAACGTTATTTACAATCAAAGAAAATAATTTTTATTTTGCCTCAGAGAAACTGCACAATCAAACACTTTTAAAAGTTTTCCCTCCATATTCGAAAATCAGTACTTATTAAAATTTATTTTTTAATTTCGAACAACTCTGTAATCTACTTTATTCTATTTTTATTTATTTGCTGCCAGTTATTTGCAAAACAAGATTTACAAGAAAAACAAAATTGGGGTCATCTTGTTCCCTAGACTTTGTTGAGGTGTTTAGTTCCGACTTTATATTCATGTTCAATTTCATCTACATTCGTTCAGTAGTTTTTGTGTGAAGATACTATCCATCCACGCAAACTATCACATTTTACACACACATTTTATCATATTAGCAGGATAACTCTGCTTACCCCTTCGCAGATATAAGAGCGTGAACATGTTTGTAATAACTACCAAGAAAGTGTTGAATATTAAATTCTTACAACGTTATTGTAGCTCTAATTGCATATATAAGTGTAAAATATAGTGTAACATGTTTCATAACCCAGCTCCGCTCCGGATACTCCGAGGCATTTGTGACTTGCTCAACGGAACTACTTGGCACATATTGACTTAATAGATGGACAAGTTTCATAATCCAATAAGCTCAAACTCAACGAAACATAATCGGTTTTAACTACTCTATATAGGTCCCTAACCCAAGTCGTATCTGAAGTTTTCACTTCTGAGTCTGGGGTCCACTGTTTTCGGTCTAACTGCGGGTTTAGCTGATCTGCGATATTTTCCATGAAGCAATTGCAATCTGACCTCCATAACCCATAAACTACATCGAAGTACTGCAATTATTAAATATTTTTGGGCTCCAACTCCCTTTAACATCACAAAGTTTGTGGAGATAATTATGGTAGGCGCTTCACGGAAAATATAGAAGTTCAGCCGCATCATAGCTAGACTAGAAAGCCAACACCAATTGAGTAGGGAAAAGAAAAGAGAATGCTGAAGATATAGGTCTCGAAGGTTGTGTGAAGTGGAGAAGAAAAAGCTAGGAAACAGACTCCAGATTCCGAAGCGAAGGCCTCAAATGCTATAGAGTCGCAACACAAAGCTAATGTTGAAAGACCCCAAATTGTCCGCTAGAGAGAACTACAAAATTGTAGTTATAAATAATAATAAATAAATAAATATTCTACACAACGCTATCTAGACCCATCATAAGCATAGTTTAACCAGATTGTGTTATGGAATCTAGACTGCGGATAAACATACTTAGAAGCTTTTTTTGTGAATAAATACATATTTTACATGAAAACACCCAGACCAATGCAAATCCTGAATGCTTGAATACATTCTTTCTTTCTTTCTTTCAAATATTCATGCATACAAATATTTGCAGTGAGCGGGAATCGAATCTATGCCCCCAAATAGATATTCTTGGACATTTTACACAACGCTATCTAGATTCATAGTTATTCGTATTATCCGTAGTGTAACCAAATTGTGTTATGGATTCTAGAATACGGATAAATATCCGGACTCTCATTCTCCTCCTACATTACTTGTACTATATCTATTTACTTTCTACTGTAGTACAAAATAATTATTGTTTTTAATAATTCCATTCAAAATATGCGCAAACGGAAATTTAATTCCTTTATTGAAGTAATTAAAGTAATTATATGGAGCAGTTAAAACCACGTATACTTGATAAATTGCTATTTTTAAATGATAAGTAATAAGGTAAAATTTATTATTGCGTAACGCTTTAATACAACAATAGTATTTTTTTATCTTTATATATGAATGTGTATTTTTCGAGGATGGAGCTTCATATTATTGTAATCAATTATTAAGTAATTGTAGTAAACTATTTTATGGTAACCCTGAAGTTAAATAGAATGGGTGGTGTGAGTGTTCGCCATGCTTGTTGGGGACTGAACCAACTTCAACTGCAAGCCGGTATAACTGATCGCGAACGAGGTCTGAGTTCAGACGCCAATCACTCCGACAAAGAGCAGAAGGGTGGCCCTTACCTGGGCTAAGTACAAGTTATGCAAACGGAATTAAAGCGTGATGCTATCATTAAGACGATTTGAATAAATTCGTTAGTTAAATTTGAAAAAAACCCGGTCAAGTGCGAGTCGGACTCACGCACTGAGGGTTCGGTAACTTAAGCTACATATACCGTAATATATTTTTAATACATTAAAAAAAAAGTTTGATTTGTGCACAGTTTAAAGACGTTATAGACTTGAGTATGTGGTATGAATATCAAGTTGATACCATCACGCAATCCCGAGAAAAAGGTCTTGATAGACAGACAGACAGACAAATTCGTCCAGCTATTCTCAATTCCTCCTTACTCACATAAAAAACCTTTTACAAACGAATAAAATTTCACAAATGGATTTAGTATCAGAATAAACGGGATATTTACCATGTTTCATTATTTTGAGTGTCCGATATTTCGGCGCTGTTGCAAGCACCATGATCACGGAGGAACTGGAGTAGTGGCGGTGAACAAAGAAAAAGTTTTTTCCCTAGGAGTAATTATATCGATCTACCCTCTTTCGAGTTCTTTTACTACGCGTATCTGCACTACTATTGATTTCACTCTCACCACAAACTCGAACCCGATCTCGATCACGTTCACGACATACGATGCTCACTGTATCCATCGTATGTCGTGAACGTGATCGAGATCGGGTTCGAGTTTGTGGTGAGAGTGAAACCAATAGTAGTGCAGATACGCGTAGTAAAAGAACTCGAAAGAGGGTTGGTGGATGATTGTTTAAATACCTACAAATGGATTTAATTGTGAATTTTATAATATGAAATATAAAATGTTCAAACTATCAACCTTGGCACATTAGCAGTTGACCAGCTAAACACTTTAACTAATACTATTATTTTTAATAAAAGCACCAAATAATTTTATGCTTCGATTATATGTATATAGGAAGTGTTTAAGGATATCCTCTTACCTGAACGACCTATGTGGCGCAGCGGTAGAGAATTTGACTGTTAATCAGAAGTCCCAGGTTCGTTTCCTCAAATATTGGCAATGCAATGCCACATACGTTGCGTGTTAAGTATAATATACAAGTATTTCCAAAAAGTATGTACCTAAGTATTTATTTTCCGCATTCTAGAACCCTTAAACTTGTATCCCAAGCTTACTTTATGTCTAAATAGTGCTGCTTTGTTTTAGAACATAACTATTATTCTTAACACAGTGCATTATTATAACTATTTTCCACACGTTTAGTGATTTGAAATAACATATAATTAGATTAATCAATATATTAACGCTAATCCAACTACCCAGATCATTTTCTCGATCAAAATAACGGAATGTTTAAGGCGAATCGCACACGAGCGATAATAAAAACGTAATTGTTCACTGCAAAGAAAGCTGCTACGAGTATAAGTAAGTGGGCCTGCAATAGACATAAGGCTCATCACACAGTGAATAACGCGGAAGAGATTTAGTCGATGTTTGAACTAAAACCTAGTTGAAAACGAAGTCTTTTATGAGTGTTTTCTATACTCAAACAATAAACGTTAGTTTTTAAGCTTTTAAATCGAATGAAATAATGATGTTTAGTCGAGTGGTATCATATTCCAAATATAGTTAAAGATGTGATTGGCTTGATAATCCAGAAAAGTGGTATACTTAATCTTGTCATTTATTCCAAAATAATAGTTACTTATTATGATTACTGGTTGACACACTATTGTTGCTACTATAAAGTTAAATACTATTTGCAGTGTTTGGAGCCTTCCTAATTTCTGTAAAATTACATACTAATTCAATATTTATTGAGATTGTTTATGATTTTATCGTTAAATCGTTGGTATATATAATATATCCGTAAATATGTTTAGGCAGCAAGTTTAGACATTTTTAAGGTTTATTTATTTATTCTTTTTTGTACACTTACAAGGCATATTATACATAGAAGAGAAATGTTATGTACAAAGGCGAGCTTAACTCTATGTTAAGTTCTCTTCCAGCAAACCGGGGAGTGCACAGAGGAATTGCAATCCAATCCAAACATGGCCTTCAAAATATACAGTTTCGGGAGACAAATTAGTTGTTATTTTATGAAATTTCACACTGTGCGTTTTCATCGTTACTGCTATACTCGTAGCACCGTCCGTTTCCCGCTTTCGCTTATCGCTCCGCTCGCCACCGTGTTCTTCTCCAATATTAAGTAGAGCTCCATATTACACATTAGTAGTAATTCACTCAGTCGATTGAGATGCTACTCCGCGGGTGCTCGCTCGGAGTGCAATGTGCGCAGGAGTCTATCAATGGACAATTTTCATACGTTACGTGGAAAAATGAAAATCAATAAGTGATTGGTTTGTGGATTTATGTGTTTTTAAGTGAAAGAAAGTTTTAATGTACATTATTTTGTATAGTATGTGCTAAAGGGTTGGGCAATAGGTTTGTAAATACTTCAAGGTCATATTTTGGCTGTTACTTCACAGTGACTTAGTACGTATTGGTTTTTAACTTATTTTCTGTCTTATTATCTGGTGTGTAGATTTGGGAATTGCATGACGAGGCTATTGAGTTACTGCATTCTTTTTAATCTACTAAAGCGCTCCATCTTTCCTCATCTCTACTCTTCGTAGTATCTACATAATTACTTTGGATGATGATTTTGATGATGATGAATGATTGGTGTTCAATATCATTGAATAAAAAAATGATACACATTTTATCGCTCTATCTACATCTAGAATAGCTTGTACTATGGGTTCTAGAGACGCGTATAAACATTTGCAATTTTATACTTTTTGGAAATACATACTTACGTAATTATTGAATGAAATTTTAAAGCATTTAGTATGTTAACTACTCAACTCGATTAAATTGAGAAACAATTGAATCAGCTCTGGTCAATATAGATATGCAGTTGAATTTAAACCTAACTTTTATACTTTCGAGGTCCATGATATACAATAATGTTACGGTAATTAACGCAATCAATCTCTAAACTGCATGCTTACATTAGCCTTAGTCACAGGGTGACTAGCTTTCCTTCAGATAAGACCTTCAGCTTACAATCAGGTGAGATGGATTTATATTGAAGTGCCCTACGTAAAAAATCATCAGTGTGGTGACGGAGAAAGAATACAAGTATCACCCCCTATCTCATCCGCATAGCAGTAAGAGGCGACTAACGGAAAAATACGCAGATTAAATCTCTGCGAGAGAAGGAAAACTTGACATAAAACCCAATACGTGTAGCCAGCGTGGAAACAGTAGGCAACATTGGCAAAGCATCTCAACATTGGGAGAGGCCTATGTCCGGCAGTGAACTGCTATAGGCTTGATTGACCTGAAAAGAAGGACTTCATCATCGAGGTTGTATGAAATAATTTACACAGTGTAAATCCCCGATGTCACTTGAGCGACTGTTATTTTTTTTTTTTTTATACCACTTAGTTGGCAGACAAGCACACGGCCCACCTGATGGAAAGTAATTACCGTGGCCTATGGACGTCTGTAACACCAGAGAGTCACAGTCGCGCTGCCAACCCTGTAAGTACAGAGTTTCTGTGCCGTCAGTAAAAGACAAAGCAGGACAAGCCTTTAGTCTTCCCACTGACAGCACAAATTCTCCAGTGAGCTCTGGCTACCCTACTCACCGCTGGGAACACAACACGAAGTTATTATAACCGCGGTATTCTGTAGGGCGGAGGTACTTCCCCAGTCGGACAGCTCAATCGGGCGGAAATACCGCCGTGTCCTACCTCCTTCAGCCCTTTGACTTTCAAAATTTTCGAAGTCTGACCTGGCTAGCATTTCTTAATTATGTAATGTGTTAACCTAATTATTTATCTATTTACTACGAGCATCTCACCTTGGACACTACAATGGACTTTTAAAATAATAATTCGAAATATATATTATTAAAAAAAATCAGTAAACTTGAAATTATGAAAACTATTTACGTCCGAAAACAGTTTAAAACCTCACGTTATCTCAAATATATTTGTGCACATCCTGTGAACCAATAAAGATATTATACAGGGTGGAAACGTTAAGCATATCCTGACAATTATTCCGTCAATTTAGATATTGCAAAAGTTTCAACTAATAGGAATTGCATTTGCATTGATTATGATGTTATTACATGCAACATTAAGAAATAGTACCAGTTGTTTATAGTTTGCACTTTTGCGACTCTTATAGTAGGTAGGTTGTGTTCATGAGTCAACTTTTTTAGAATATTAGAACCGTAATTACTAATATTCCCTCTCACTCCAAGCTAAACTGCTTGTATTCGGTTTTTCGGTAGTGTAATTCGGTCAGGACTCGAACAGAAATTTTATGTCCTGAGCGATGTCATACCAGTTTAGAATTTTGCAATATAAAATATACATACTTAACGTATCTAGAGGTGGTTATGGTTTCATCAGGACAAGGATTTTCTCTCATGGTTTGGAGATAAGATGGTAGGCGCTCCCATAAAAACCAAACCAAAAGGAGAAGCACCTCTTAGGTGGCAGACAAGCATACGGCCCACCTGATGGAAAGTGGTTACCGTGGCCTATGGACGTGTGAAACACCAGAGGAGCCACACTCGCGGTACCAACCCTGTTAGCACACAATTTCTGTGCCGTCAGTGTAGAAGACAAAGCAGGACAAGCCTTTAGTCTTTCTACTGACTGCACGAATTCTCCAGTGAGCTCTGGCTACCCTACTCACCTATGGGAACATAACACGAAGTTATTATGGACGCAGTATTCTGTAGGGCGGAGGTACTACCCCAGTCGGACTCCACAATTGGGCGGAAATACCGCCGTGTCCTTACCTCCTATAAAAGTCTTGGTTGCAACCGGCTCGCTGTCGAGGATGACAAAGTTGATGCTTAAAGATTCCACCCTGTATATATTTACAATCACTTATCAAACCCACACCTTCCATTCATATCCATTCATCTTTCACACATGAGTTGACCGCCATATTGTGACCTTGACATGTCCATAACAATACAACATTTTCAATATATGGGTCGATTTTCCAGCTGATGCGGCATATAAATGTATGTCACTGTATTATCCATTGTTCATTGTAGTTTACAGTGACAGTGACATGACCCCGATATTATGACCGGATGTATAATAATTCAAATTAGTCATGTGATAAATATATTTTTGTATCATAAATATCATTAAAATATAGTTTTCGTAACCTTATACTTCCTCTCTTAGAATAACAATCAATATAATGCAAGCATTGGTAGCTTAATAGTTAAGGAACTTAATAGCCTTACGATCAAAAGGTCCGGAGTTCGAATCCTGTTCATTACACTACCGACATGAACCCACTCCTAACACAAGTAATTTAGCTCAGCAGGAGGGGTTACAGGTAAACTAATATTACCTGTAACCCCGAAAATTTAAAGAAAAATGGAATGCTTTCAGGGCCACTGAATTTTTTGTCGGAGTCTTTTCATGTCGGGGCTTTGTTTAAAACTGATGGTACATTTGCTAAAAATGTATTTAAAGTTTTTCATTTTAACGTTTTGTATGTGCTTTTTAATGGTCTTTACAGAATAAATGTTTTTTTTTGCTCCTGTAAGTCGGTATCCTCTGATTGACGTTCGAGAGTCTGACGCAGACTATTTTCTTTGGGTTGGGTTAGTCTCAGTCGTTCCCATAAACGCCGTTGAAGCTAAACTAAGAGGAGGAAAAGTGGTTAACTGACACCATGCTCCGAAGTTAGTCTAGGATGCAACCAGGTCCAATACCAAGAAGATGATGATTGTAGAGACCTACTCATACGTTATTTAACAATGCTCGTTACACGCTGTTGCGCTATCACGGACGAAGTTCTAAACAGCTGTGTTAAATATAAATAACAATTTAAGTCCAATTAAAATTCAGATGTAAATAACCTCTGTTAATTTCATTCATTACGCGTAATAAAATGAAACGCGAAAGTCTTAACATTATGATATGCATTTTAATGTTTGTTTGTTAATATTATTTAACGAAAGCATGGTCTTAAATATTTCGTTTTACAATGTTTGTAATTTTTTGGAGGTTGCAAAATGTATCCAACATTCTTTGCAAAAGATACCCATAATTTTTTGCAAAATACTCTTCGAAAAATGTATCCTTCATCCTTTGCAAAATATATCCATAGTACTTTGAAAAATATGAACATCGTCTTTTGTAAAATACTCTCCTTAAATATAATTCTCCAAATCCATCAACCTTTGCAAAAGATATCCATCATTTTTGCAAAATATGTCCATCGTCTTTTGCAAAATACTCTTCGAAAAATGTATCCTTCATCCTTTGCAAACTTTATCCATAGTGCTTTAAAAAATATGAACATCGTCTTTTGTAAAATACTCTCCTTAAATAGCATCCTCCAAATCCATCATCCTTTGCAAAAGATATCCATATTTATTAGCAAAATATATTCATAATCTTTAGCAAAATATGTCTATCGTCTTTCCAAATCTAACCCTATCTTAAGTTACTTATTTTCTTGTCATATTATCTTGCAAGCAATCCTTCCATCTTTTCTTAGGCTTACCATATCTTATATGGGAAATGGTTTTGTTTGTCCGACTTTTCGTCCGCATAACATCTGTTGTGGTCTCATCAACACCATGCTCGTTATGAACTTACCCAACGCATGTTTTTTTCTATATTTCTTAATCGACAAGTATCATCTCATACGCAAATTTCAAAATATGATCTCTTGAGTTAATCAGATAAAAGTTTGCGTAAATGATGTATGTTCATAACAGAACATAAACTCACGCCTATATCCCCAAAGGGGCAGGCAGAGGTGCTAGCACTCACATTTCGCCAGTTTATGTTTATGTCCCAATGTAATAGGTGGGCGAGCCTATGGTCATTAACCGGGCACTTATAAACCTGCGATAAATATACACATAACTTCGAAAAGCATCGAAAAGTCATTGGTGTGTGCCATGGTGAAAACCTATAGAATGTCTGCCCTACAGAATACCGCGGCCTTAATAACTTTGTGTTGTGATCCCCGGTAAGTAGGGTAGCCAGAGCTCACTGGAGAGCTTTGTGCTGTCATTGGGAAGACTAAAGATTGTCCTGCTTTGTCTTCTACATTGACGGTATAGAAACTATAGCGTCGGCTATGACTCTCTTGGTGTTGCACACGTAGGCCACGGTAACCACTTTCTATGAGGTTTCGTGTGCTTGTCTGCCACTTTAGTAGTATAAAAAAAATCTATATTTTTTGAATTAGGCAATCTCTTTCTATCTCTTTATATTTTTTTCTATATTGGTAACTAAAGCATTTCGGCTGTTCGTATTACATAGCCATTAACAATAGTTTTCGATCCCACGGTCACCGGGCAAATGATACCTACTGGTGATTTCGAGCTCATACTATATCTCTTCTATGATCATACTAAGAATGAAAAAAGAAAAAACCGCACCCGATCACCCGGTCAAGGCAGCTTGGTTGGGTGATTGTGAATAGGATCATGACAATCATTCCTGTTTTGTAACTTTTGTCTCCGCTTTGTATCTACTTTTTTGTATGTTTGAAAAACGAATGTAGTGTTCACGTCTAGAAGGACTTTACATCGCTTTCTGATGGATTGATTATGTAATGAATATGCCAAATGTAACGTCCAGTTTCGTGAGCCATTACAAAAAAAAATATAGGCGAGATATAAGTCCTTGTGTGTTATGTACTATCACAAAATCTTTTTCTTTTTGTCTGAATTGAATACAAATTCCAGTCGCACCTAAAGCTCGCTTTTTGAAACCCAGGGTCGGCTGTCCTGCTCCCCTTTTTATTAGCTTGTTTTGGCCTTTATGTCAGCGACTTCTGCTGCTGTTTTGACCTTTCAACCCCGAAAGGTAAGCTTGTAACAGAGTCACTTGCAGGTTATATTCCAAATATATCTCCATACTCTACCATACTATCCGTGTGGGTATGGAGAAAGAATACAAGTATCACCCACCCTATCTCATCGGAAAGGTGTTGTAATAGGCGACTAACGGAAAAATACGCAGACGATATCACTGTGAGAGAAGGAAAACCTGAAATGAAACCCTGTACCAACCCATCTGGCCAGCGTGGCCATAGCCTCCCAACATTGGGAAAGGCCTATGCCCAGCAGTGGACTGTGATAGGTTAATTAGGTATTTTCTTGTAGTTAAAATAATTTATTTAACTGAGTTTATCAAATAAAGAATGGTAAAAGAGCGGTAAAAGTTGTGTCGGTTTTTATTTTATCGTTTTTGTTTATTTTTAATCACCCTATTATGACGTCACAATAAATCATTTCATACAACACACAGGACACGGCGGTATTTCCGCCCGATTGAGCAGTCCGACTGGGGTAGTACCTCCACCCTACAGAATACCGCGGCTATAATAACTTCGTGTTGTGTTCCCAGCGGTGAGTAGGGTAGCCAGAGCTCACTGGAGAATTTGTGCTGTCAGTGGGAAGACTAAAGGCTTGTCCTGCTTTGTCTTCTACTGACGGCACAGAAACTCTGTACTTACAGGGTTGGCAGCGCGACTGTGACTCCTCTGGTGTTACAGACGTCCATAGGTCACGGTAACCACTTTCCATCAGGTGGGCCGTGTGCTTGTCTGCTAACTAAGTGGTATACAACTTTCCTTATAACTTACCGTATTGACGTTTAGTAAAAAGTAACTAATTTGAATAGTGAGGCAAATACCCAATTAATTGATTAATTGATTCTACGATAGAATATGTGATCATATTAAAAGACCAGAAATACTTTACTTGATTATATTTTCATTCATAGGTAACCGAACCCGGAACTCACAAACCCTACGCCACTGAGACAATCATTAAATTTAGACGTTTAACATCCACTGTACAAAATGGCGATTGCAGATAAGCGTGCAATATATGATTACAGTCGGTGAAATCTAGCCTAAGCGCTTAATTGTGTTAGATGCGATCAAATTACGAATTAACATATTCGAGATTGCCAAGCTCTCGAAAATTTACGAAAGCGAGACAGTTGCTCGAAATATGCACGTTTGGTTAATAAGCACTTTAGTCTTTAGTCTAATTGCTTACTCTATTGACATTTTGTGTTTAAAATATTATCACTAGATTAAGTTCTACTCGCCATTTTAGACTTGTGAAGTATTTTTGTTTGTGAATTTAACAAAACAGTATATACTATCATTATAATCGGAGTTCATTGCCAATCCTGGTTGCATTTGAAGGTTTGGAGTTTGGGGTACAGTTTCCTACTCCTTCATTTCATAATTTTGATTTATTTAACTTTTGCGGAAACTACTACCATCTAAGAGGAAAAGGTGAGATATATATAAATGTCTTTATAAATATTAAATTCTTCTCATCATTTGATTACCATCTAAAAGTTTTGCTCAATAACACAGTTTCTTGTGTATATAATTTTGTATTTTGTATTTTTTGTATTAACCCAAAAAGTGTATAAATTAGAAGTGTTGCAGTAATATTTGCAATACTACATTTATTGCGATTTTATTACATACGTATTGTGTGCACATAAGTTTATAAATATGAATTTAGATAATCTTTTTATTTACTTACTTTGATACAAAGAATGCAAAAATAAATGTGTCCTATCTGTTTGTTGAACTGAAGAACGAACGTGATTTTGGGTCAGCCGCGTGGTTTCCGACAGACCACCCCATCTCTTCCCATGCGGTGTCATACAAGGACTAGGGCTATTTAACATTATTATGTTATATGTATGTAGATTTATACAGCCCAGACTCAGCTTCAGATGAATGGCTTGAGTCGACAATAGTGCCCGGAAGACGGCAATAGGCTCACCCCCTATTAAATAGGACCGAATTTAAAGATTGGTGAAATGTGGGTATTAATTCACCTCTGCCTAACCCTCCGGGGATTAAGGCGTGATTATATGCATGTATGTATTATGTGTTTTGGACGAACTTATGTGATGATAATATATGACAGATACTCATTGGGGTTAGCAGTAGGTAAACTGGTTATGTCACAATTGAAATCCACAAAGGGGTTTCGTTTGGTTCTTTATTTCACAGTAATAATAATAATGGGGTATATATACACACATATTATTTCCGCCTTTATCCCCGTATGGTTAGGCAGAGGTAAATTAACACCCACATGTCACTAACCATTGAATTCGGTGCTACATAATAGGGGGTGAGCCTATTGCCGTCTTCCAGGCGCTATTGTTAACTCAAGCTGAGGCGGAGTCTCGGCTGTATATATCTGTCTGATATTAAACGGCCCTATCCCTAAGTCGCCTTGTACGACACCGCATGGGAAGAGATGGGGTGGTCCAAATTCTACTCTGTCGTTTATTTCCCATGGACGGATGACTGAGCCCTATTGGTCAGACCAAGAGTATTTTTTTACTATTAGCTAGTATAGATGTATGCGTTAAAGTAAACCTGCAAGAATATATTATGAAATTATGTGGATGACATTAACAGTTGAAATAATATAAATAATGAATATTTCATATAGTTCAATGTCATGTATTTATATCGTATCCTTCTTTATATTGTAAATGTTAAAATTTGCGAAGATGATTGGATGTTTGTTATTCAATCACACTCTAACGACTGAATGGATAAACGGAAATCTCGTAGGGATAGGGACGTAATCGTTTGGGCTAACCGAACCCTCCAGCATTAGTGCTGCACAGCAGTGCTGCACGACAGTGCTGCACAGCCCAACCGGTCCCCATATAATCTCTATGAGTTTATATGACATTACGTTCCGAACTGCGCATCAGTGTTGAGCAGCACTGCTACATGCAAATGTATCACCACGAACAGTGCATTACTGCTGTGGAGTACTGCTGTGCAGTACTGTCATGCTGCATTGCTGTGCAGCACAGCTCAAGAATCAAAGAATCAATTTCATTTATTCAGTTTAGGCACTTATAGAGCACATATGAACGTCAAAATTTTACAATTATGTATGTCAAGAAATAATATAAAAATATTAAATAATGTAAAAATAAACCATTGCAAAATGATTCTTTCGCTGGTTCGGTAGATTAGAACTACTGAGAAGATACCAGCAAGAAACTCAGCGAACTACATTAGAACTAGATTATTTTTCTTTTTTAAATTTGTTTTGGTTTACAATTTATTTTGTGCGAGCAAGCAAGAGACTTATGTTGACCACGCATTAACATCATTAAGGTACTCATCCACTTTATAGTAACCTTTACTCATTAAAGTTCTTTTCACTTCTATTTTATATTTATTTATTGGCATAAGCTGCGTGTTGTAAGTTCGGCATCATACTTTAATTTTGTGAAACGGTTCTCATGGATTACAAGAAATGAATCAAAATTCACATATACATTAATACAATTATTTTAAAATATAGAACAGGGCCCAATATAGTTATGATTTTTTTTCTAGTGATAATTTTTTTTAAAGAATATTATTAATATTCCGAAATTACTAATATTCCCTCTAACCTCTCCAGGTAAGCTAAATTGCTTGTGTTAGGAGTGGGTTCACGTCAGTAGTGTAATGACCACAATTCGAACCCGGGACCTTTCGATCGTAAGATCGACTCCTTAACCACTAAGCTACTGAATTAGAATTTAGTGTTACCAGTCTCGGAATAAAATTATAATTTAATTCACTTGTCCATGACCACTATAACATGGTTTTTAAAAATGGCGTCTGAAACAATCAAAACCGATACAAGTACTTGCATTAAAGGTTTACCCGCTGCGTGGTTCCCGTCAGAGTAGAATTTGGGTCACCCCATCACTTCCCATGCGGTGTCGTACAAGGTGACTAAGGCTGTTTAGCACCAGATAGATATATACAGTCCAGACTCACCTTTTTTTTTTTTTTACCTGCACAAAATCCCCACGGATACCTCCCCACCGGAGCCGGTGGAGGAGGTTATGTCGGACTCGAACCGACTAAAACGCACGCCGCCTGTGGGTCGCTTTGGTTGCCGAAGGTGAGGTTGACAGGCATATCCCTCGCACCCCGGCCGACCCAGGGCCATCTCTCACGATTTGGCCCTCTTCTTGGGTGTGGGGACTACAGAGTCTTCCAGACTCAGCTTTAGATGCATTGCTCGAGTCAACAATAGTGCCCGGAAGACGGCAATAGGCTCACCCCCTATTACGTGGGACTGAATTCAATGATTGGTGAAATGTGGGTGTTAATTCACCTCTGCCTAACCCTCCAGGGATTAAGGCTTGATTATATGTATGTATGTATATGTTAAAGGTTTAATTATAGATAAGGAAGCGCGTGAAGTGTTTGAAGACAGATAGCGGGTTATCTCTGCCTACCCCACAGGGACAACGGCGTGTATATGTCAGTATGTTATGTAGTTATAACTTTCATCTTATATTACATCATTAAACTAAATTTCAAAAATAATAATCTCCTTATATCATAAAATGGCTGATTTATAAGGAATAGATCAAATCAATAAGCTAGCCCATGTGTTATACAATAATAATTACCGCTTATTAACATTTTTTGTAGAATTTATACATAATTTATAAAGTAAAAGTAGTGAACTGGTATACATATTTTAGAATATGCTACGTATTACTGAGATTATATATCTTATAATGAATAGTATTGCTGTACATGGTATGTTATTTCGTCTATTGCTCATTACAGATTATATGTGACATTTTATTATAATACAATTTATTCATAACACATCTGTGGTACCTATTAAAACCCGTATTGGATTTGCACAGTCACGTTTCGTAAAAAATAACATAATTATCAAGGTTATCTATAGGTAAAGTACATTGTACATGTACTTTACCTTGATTTTACCACCCTATTCTTTTTTAAATTGTCAGTTAAAAAATGACCAGTGCGTCTCTTATAGGCTGCAAGTCCTAAGTCATCTTTTAAAATGCGCGACATTGTTCTGGGTGCTATCTTCATCTCCCGAGATAAAATCTTTTGCTTTCGGACAGGATTTCTTGGAATTCTTTCCCTTACTGCTTTGACCACCTTTTTCGTACGAACACTATGTGGACGGCCAGATTTTTTTCTGTCACAAACAGAGGAGGTCTTATTGTATCTATTAATAGCCCGGTACACAAACATTTGACTAATACCAAGCGTATGGAGAGTTTTAAAAATTACATTCGGCTCCATACCAACTTTGTGTAATGCAATCACAGCGATTCGGTTTTCTTTATCACCCCACTCCATTTTAATATAGCAAAATATTGTACAATGTATTGGCGCCAAAATTAGAAAACACAATGAAAAATCGTATAAAAATGACAGATTCCAAATTCAAATGTAATATCTTTCTTATTTTAATTTATGGCCAGACTAAGTATATACAGTTTGATGTACAATGGGCTGCCTTATCGCTAAACGCGATTTTTTTTTTGGCAACTTTGGGATGGACAGTAATATCATTATTACATGATACAATTATACGAGTTATAAGTTGATAAAGTATTATCGTAATTGGATCTATAGCTGGCAGTATATATAATACGTACAAACAGATATTCAGTTTCGTATAAGTGAACCCATTATTTTTTATACCACTTAGGTGGCAGACAAGCGCACGGCCCACATTATGGAAAGTGCCTATGGACGTGTGTAACACCAGAGAAGCCACACTCGCGCTGCTGACCCTGTAAGCACAGATTCTCTGTGCCGTCAGTGTAGAGGATTAATCAGGACACGCCTTTAGTCATCCCACTGACAGCACAATTTTTCCAGTGAGCTCTGGCTACCCTACTCACCGCTGGGAACACAACACGAAGTTATTATAACTGCGGTATTCTGTAGGGCGGAGGTACTTCCCCAGTCGGACTGCTCAATTGGGCGGATATACCGCCGTGTCCTACCTCCCGTAAAACCCCAGGCACACATCAATAACTCTCGCGATCACAATGCCATCGACCTAGTTCTGTTAACGTATGTGTGTTACTTCCGTTGCTGATTATAAACATTTGAATTCTAAAAGCACCATGTCCAACCACTTCTTAAGTTCATCTTAAGCATTATCTAACTTCCGTCTTGGGAAATTCCATCAGTGTTACGTTCATTTGTTTATCTCATTATACATTTAGGTGTTCGCGTTAATGTGCATAATTAGCATGTCTGTAGTACCTTATTTACATATATAGCTAGATAATATGTTCATTATATACACATACATACATATAATCACGTTTTATCCCCGGAGGATTAGTCGGTTAACACCCACATTTCACCAATAATTGTATTCGGTTCCACGTAATAGGGGGTGAGTCTATTACCGTATTTCAGGCACTATTGTTGACAGCCCAGGCTCATCCTCTGATGCATGGCTTGAGTCAACAATAGAGCCCGGAAGACGGCAATAGGCTCACCTCCTATTACGTGGGACTAAATTCGAATGATTGATGAAATGTGGGTGTTAATTTACCTCTGCCTAACTCTCCAGGGATAAAGGCGTGATTATACGTATGTATGAATTTTTATAAACCTTGTATCTAATTTTTATAAACCTTGTTTTGACAATTACGAATGCAACAAATCATTCAAATCGTGTCCAGTCGTTCATGAATATTGAAAGGCCAGAAACACAGTTGTTTATTTTTATTGATATTAGATTTCCATGCATTTTACAGAGCTTCAACCATACTAAAACTCTGATGCGAAAATTCTTGAATACGGTTTGTCTTTTGGCTGTCTTGTTTCACGATCGCGTGATAAAATGCGACGTTCTTAGAATAATTCAATGTTGCTAGTCATGAAAATGTCTCACCCGACGAGCAAAAACTCGAGCAATTTTTCGAGAGTTGACGTGACATACATAATCGGATCCATCGTACTAGGAAATAGGCGTTTCTTTTATATTTCAAGAATGTTTCAAGACTTTTGTGATAATACTTGGATTATAAGATCACACAAACGTACGCGTGATTAAGACAAACAGGTAGACATTTTGCAGATAGATATTAGTATTTATAACTATAGGTATAGGTATAATATTTTTTTATACCACTTTGGTGGCAGACAAGCGCACGGCCCACCTGATGGAAAGTGGTTACCGTGGCCTATGGACGTGTGTAACACTAGAGAAGCCACACTCGCACTGCCGACCCTGTAAGCACAGAGTCTCTGTGCCGTCAGTGTAGAGGACAGAGCAGGACAAGCCTTTAGTCATCCCACTGACAGCACAATTTCTCCAGTGGTATATGTAGGTATTGCTAAAATATATCTAGACGTACAACCCATAGAATAAATCATGCTTACGTATAAGCATGTAATATGTTCCAGATAAAAAAAATCCCACGTCACAAAAATTTCCAACAAAAAGTTAAAAATAAATTGTGTTGTTTTAACTTTGATATCCCCAAGTAATATTTGATTCAAGCGTTGTCATATCAGGGGACCTGGGATCGCTCGGATGTTTGATAATGTTTGATGTTGACTTTCCCAGTCAGAGTCCCCCGACACGATAACGCTTGAATCAAATATTACTAGGTATATCAGAGTCAAATGGTTAACCCATAAAATTTATTTTTAACTTTTTTGGAGGAAGCTTTTGTGACTTTTTAATTTTTTTATTTATTTTTTAATTCACACTTTTGTAATTGATCTACTAGTCAAACCCTTTCATTTAATAACCTTATTGACAGAGTTGTGAATAAATATGTACTTACTCCGTTATTTTGTGATATGTTTGATCAACAAAATCATCGTAAATTATCTTATTCATTTCTTATCAATACTTCTTTATGCACATATAGTTATTTAGGTTTACTATGTCTAAACTGACATACATTTCTCCTACTATCTTATTGCCTACTCTTAGCATATATATTTGTACAAAATCTATACATTCTCTTCTAGAAACAATAGCTGAAAATACGCTTCTTTAAAACTAAATGATACTTGAATACGCAGAACTTTTATAACGAAAGTTTAAATACAATTTATTGATTCACTAAACGAAGTATGCCATAAGTGAACTGTGACTTTATTCTTGTTCGAACGATATTGTGACGTAGTGAATATCAAAAAATGGCCACCTGTCCTCGAAGAGAGAGACCGACTCGTACTTCTCTCACCAGGCTGAAATATTCGAAGACTGTTCCAGCCAGCTCTATCAGGTAGGTGGAATAACATTAAAAATTAGAATTTAAAGGCAAAAAATTTGGTTTATCGAAAGTTCGTTTGATGTAAAAAATGACTATTTGTCTTTGCAATGTTGTGTTTGTTACGCAGAAGGTCTATTAATTAGCACCACGTTTTTAATACGGTGATTTCAATTTGATTATAAAGATAATCGTGAAAAGCTTTGGTATTCCATATGATTTGTCAAAACAAAACTTATCTACATTTTAGCAATTGAAATAAATTGTAAAATAATTGGTATACAAATATTTTATTTTATTATTGATCATCACTAACTTGGAATGTGTTAAGCTACTTTTGAAGGCGACTGTACTTAGAATAACATAACAATTATGTTATAAATCTCATGAACCCTGACAGTTAAGCAGTTGAAACTTTTACAGATGAAATATTTCTGTAACCGGTATAACAACAAAAATATCTGTTCAAACAAAATAGTACGGAACCCTTCGCGCGCGAGTCTAACTCGCACTTGACCGAATTTTAAAATATTATTAATTTATGTTATGTATTCATTTTGTTACCGCAAGACTTTTTAATCGCCCTAATATTATGAAGGTACTCGTATATTTTTCGGACTGGTAACACCGGATATCCGATATGTTATATATAAATGATTATAATTTTACATACTTTTAAGGCTAATTGTTATTATCTGATTGTAAAATCGAATTGCACTACTCATAGCTAGCCCGTAGACTGGTGTTACGAAATATTTTTTACAAAATTAATTGGAATATTGTAAATAGCGCAACAAACGCATTCATATAAGTTAGGTATGACTATTTTAAATTTATTACAACCCAATTAACTAGTAAAATAGTTAACTAATGTTTCTTTAATTCTTTTACAATATTTATTAGATTTTTAAATATTTACGTCGCTGCGAAGACACGCAGTGATGAAAGCAGCTGCTTAAGTGGAAATGTTTTAAAAGTTCACTTAAGCAATTAGGTACTATAGCGTCAAATGGAGTTTAGGACCTTTCTGCCGGTCTTTTTCTATCTTTATCATAAAAGAAATGTTCGTTAACGACAAAAGTAGCTTAACAAAATCTTCACTTATCACAAAATATTCTTAGATCTTTTATAAATTAAAAAAAGCCATGAAGTTAAAAGTTATTCGTTATTTGAAGTGGGTATTGTTAAATTACTTCAAAGTCAAAATAAATTTATTTTGAAACTGGCTTACAATGTAATTTACCTAGTAATAAGGATACGTCAAATAATCAATACATATACCAATACATAGGTATTTTTATAAAAATGTTTGTAAATATTTTAGTGTGAAGCAACTTTTCTTGCAGACTATACATCTCGTGAGAACGTTCAATTTAGCCGTATTGTATGAACAATTTGTTTAGTAGTCTGTAACGCATTATGTTTAATTAATATCATCAGAAACAATATGCGCTACGGTAACGGGCCGTTCCGTTCTGAAACGTAATATAGCTTGTCGATTTCTGGTCAGACTTTTTTTTTAAATAACAGTTCTGAATATATTTGCATAGAGTTATGTTATAGATACAACTGTGGGTTATGTTACGGTTGCCGTAAACATATTTCTCGCACCCTGGTTGATCCAGGGCCATCTATTTCTACCCTTAGTGTAGCAGGACTTTCATTCTTGGCGATTACTGTACTTCAACGCGCTTACAAGATAATAAAATTAGGGTATATAAAATTAGAGATTTACACAGGTAAATCTCTAATTTTATAATCCCTAATTTATAAATCCCTAATATATACACAAGTATAAAAATGTAGTAAAGAGTAAATTGTGTCAGAAAGGCTATTATAAAATTCAAGAATACTTAGATGATAAACAAGCTTGGAAATAAGCTGTTCGCGCAACTAGGCTACTCAAGTAAATTATTGTATTTAGACTAAGTAGACTTAGTAAATGTTTGTAAATAGACAAAAAAAATTCCCACTAAGTTTCTAGCCGGGGTCTTCTAAGGTCGGGAACGCGTTTCGAACCGGTGGTACATTTGCTAAACTAGTCTTTCATATTTCTTTTTATTTTGACGTTTTGTAAATGCTAATTTAATGGTATATGCAGAATAAATGATTTTTGACTTTGACTTTGAATTAAAACTCACAATCGATGTTGAAGTACATAGCCTATTAAAATCATAACCATCCTTTGGCTTTACCGTAGTCGAGTAAAAACACGATAGTAATATGATGTCTCGTTAATCAACGCACGCGCAGAAACTAATAAAATTGCAATAGAAATACTAAATCATTTCGAACGTTTTACGTTCATGAAATGCAGAAAATTTTAATTCGTATTTAGAAAGTTTAAAAATTCTTTTATAAAATAGACGCATTGTGTTATAAATGTCACTGTTGAAATAATTTTAACGTCAGTTTGTTTATAATGTTTAAGGATAGAAACGTTATTGTGACAGTACACTTATTGGTGAATAATACGTTTTATTAAATTGTTATACTGTTCAACTGTTATAAAAGTCAATAGGATATTTATCATGTTATGTAGTGTTGTGTATTAGTGTCAATCATATATAACAGTGCTAAAAGTGGTGAAATAGAATTGTATTTTAATTTTCTTTTCTACAGTGTAAAGCTGTTTTAAAGATTCTTTTCTTAAGTGACGAAGCACGATTTTAAAAGGATAGTACCTACTCTTTAGCTTAGTATCGACTTTTAAGCAGCAATGTTTTTGTTATGACTTTTGAGTGTTGGAGGAATTTGGAGAAATTTTCTTTTCTTTTTCATCAACTTCAGGAACGAACTGGATAATCAATTACTTACATAGGTAGGTTTTTTATTGAATTTGCATTTGTCGCGTGGTTTCCGGCAGAGTAGAATTAGGGCCACCCCATCTCTTCCCATGTGGTGTCGTACAAGGCGACTAAGGGATAGGGCTGTTTAACATCAGACAGATATATACAGCTCAGACTCAGCCTCAGATGCATGGCTCGAGTCAACAATATTGCCCGGAATACGGCAATAGGCTCACCCCCTATTACGTGGGGCCGAATACAATTATTGGTGAAATGTGGGTGTTAATTCACCTCTGCCTAACCGTCCAGGGATAAAGGCGTGATTATATGTATGTATGTAGGTTTGTTTTCCAATCACTTTAACTTGCCTCCCTCCTTTCTCTAGCTGTGCAATCACTGGTTACCATCTACTGGGTCGTGGGCTTGTTTGCTGCTAATTATTATAGATATTAAACTTTTGAACAATTATACCAATTTCCATATATATTATAATCGTGATTAATTTCTACGTAATCGTTGTCATTATATAATAAATTAATAATTAAGTTGAATAGAATGTCCATCGATAAGCAAAAATTTTAACCTCGAATCAATTACATATTTGTGAATTTAGCACCGAAATGATATCATTAGGTAAACAGATTAACATTCAAGACACGAAGTGAGATTGTTAATCATGATCAGATTACATGACAAACGTATAAAATTATATAAACATAGCACTATATTCTTCAACAAATATGGTGTGACTAAGTTAAAATAGTATTTAAAAATATATGCATAAAGTATAAAATAGCCACACTCACCTACCTGCTGATTACAGCCAAGGCTCTGGCACTCTCCTCTAAAGGTTGAAGGCTCAGACGATATTTGGTCCCGTGAAAGGTAATAAATAATAATAATAAATAAATATTCCACGACATTCTACACAACGCTATCTGGACCCATGGTAAGCATAGCTTAACTGGCTTGTGTTATGGAATCTAGAATGCGGATAAATATACTTAGATACTTTTTTTTTGTAAATACATACATATTTTACATAGAAACACCCAGACCAATGCAAATATACATATTCATGCATACAAATATTTGCACTGAGCGGGAATCGAACCCGCACCCCCTGCATAGCAGTCGAATGCTCTACCGCTACGCCACGGAGGTCGTCAAAGGTAAGAGATACTAATTGATAATAATAGAAAGAGTAGGAGAGTGAGCCCGGGCTTTTTTTTGTACCACTTTGGTGGCAGACGAGCGCACGGCCCACCTGATGGAATGTGGTTACCATGGTCTATGGACGTGTGTAACACCAGAGAAGCTACAGTCGCGCTGCCGACCCTGTTAGCACAGAGTTTCTGTGCCGTCAGTGTAGAGGAAAAAGCAGGACAAGTCTTTAGTCATCCCACTGACAGCACAAATGCTCCAATGAGCTCTGGCTACCCTACTCACCGCTGGGAACACAACACGAAGTTATTATAACCGCAGTATTCTGTAGGGCGGAGGTATTTCCCCAGTCAGACTGCTCAATTGGGCGGAAATATGTTGACCGTGTCAATGTTGACATCAATTGATCGTATTTTAGTTTCACGGTGTTATTATCAAAAAATACGCATTTTCATACAAACTTTCATCCCTTATTTGAACCCCTTTAAACCTTTTTTTTCGCTAAAGCTTATATATATCTTTTACCACATTCCAGTCCATATCTGTACCAAATTTCATCAAAATTGGTTCAATGTTTCAGGCGTGAAAGCGTAACAGACAGACAGACACAGAACAGATTTTCCCATTTATAATATTAACACGGATTTAGGATTAATCGCTTGAGCTCCGACTCCCACGCATATAACGAACATAATTACCGCAATAATATTACCACACGTAAGAGAAAAGCATTCCTTACACAACCACTCGAGAACAATCTTCATATCTCAATATTTTCTTTGTCATTGGTACAATTATCTTGTCTTGTACAATGACGTATTATTATATAGACATGGCATGCAGGAACACCGCGGCTTTCAAAAATGGCGCAAACACTAATTATAAAAAAATATAGCTACTTGCTCATGTGAAGAAATCATTGTAATTCATTTATATGACTTATTCATATATATGATTATAATTTTCTTTATACCACTTAGGTGGTAGACAAGCGCACGGCCCACCTGTTGGAACGTGGTAACGCTATAGGCCACGCTATAGACGTGTGTAAAACCAAGGGAGTCACACTCGCGCTGCCAACCCTGTGGGTATAGAGAATTTCTGTGCTGTCAGTATTAAAGACAAAGCAGGATAAGCTTTTGTTCTTCCCACTGACATCACAAAAACTCTCTAGTGAGCTCTGGCTGCCCTACTCAGCGCCGGGACCACAACACAAGATTATTATGGCTGCGGTATTCTATAGGGCGGTGGTACTTCCCCAGTCGGACTGCCCAATTGTACGGAAATACCGTCGTGTCCTACATAACAATAATAAAATTTCAATAATTACGAGTTTATTCTCTTCCCAATTGTGAATTCTGACGCGGGAAGTGAACCCTACATAATACCGCGGCCATAATAACCTTGTGTTGTGTTCCCGGCGGTGAGTAGGATAGCCAGAGCTGACGGGAGAGTTTTAATATTCAGCATTGTAACAGCGAGGACCTATTATTGGCTTTATGTAACTAAGAAACATTTTATAAACAATTTTTCATGACTGTTGGTCCTCCGAATCATTTAGAAAAAAAAAATGTCTTCTGTACTGACGGCACAGAAACTCTCTGTTACTGTTGGCAGTACGAGTGTGACCTTCCTGACCACTTTTCATTAGGTGTGCTTGTCTGCTTCTAAAGTTATATCAAAAAATATCAAAGACGTATTTTTTTTATTGCGTAGCGTACTCTCGCGTCTCTGGTTGGTGCGTAAAATCAGGACTACGTCCTCATTTTTGTTGCCATTTTGAAGTGTGGACAATGCATCTATAGAATGAAATTTTAAAGCATTTAGTATGATTATTATTCGAATTGATTAAGATAGGAAAAGATTTAATCAGCTCAGGCGGGATTCAAACCCGCAATTTTCCCTAACAGGGCGAATGCTCTGACACATCTATAGTTTATAATACAACAGATATCTCAATATTTCTTTGTCATTGGTACAAATTATCTTGTCTCGGCTTGCTCGTGAAATCCCCGTGGCATTACAAGATAGACTGTATGATTTTCACGATTTCCTTAGTGAAAGTAATATGTGATGGAGAGGAAATTACAAAGTTACGTGTTATGTTTGGTCTTTGTTTTTTATTGAAGTGATTTGTTGTTTATTGTGTTCTCTCTGTTCATCTTAATCTGTGTCTTTTATTTACTGCCAACGGATAAATAGTAAGTAAACAAAAAGAATACTTATGTCAGTAAAATATATTATATGCAATAGAGATAGGTCTCTGCCATTTACCAATTTTAAAAACATTTGTTGTGTTATACCGATCCTCCTCATCTTTTCCCATGCGGTGTCGTACAAGGCGACTAAGGAATTGGGCTGTTTAACATCAGACAGATATAAACAATTCAATTTTCAATTCATTTATTTGCTTCGAATATGGTTACATTATAGGTCTTAAAAACTAGTGAATACAGCATATTTTGCCCCGTAGAGCGTGCAAATTTTAATGTCATTATCTTTACAAGCATAGCGTTTCAAAATTATATTATATTCAAAATTATTAATATATTCGATTTTCTTATCATTTTATTTTCAATGTCAATATTACAGGCATAATGTCAAACAATAAATTAATCAGTTGTAAGTTTTAATGTCAGCAGTTACATAAGCATAATGTCAAATATATATTTATCCGCCTATAATATTGTTTATTTAATTATCGTCAAAGTATTGTATTTTGTTTAATGAAAAGTCATGTACTTGTTTTTTAAATTTTGTGGCAGTTCTTGTAGCGCTCGCGGGAAATTATTACAATTTGAGATTGCCATGCAATAGGCATTACCCCTGAACAACTCCAATCTGATCGAGGGAAGCTTATATCTATGTTTATTTCTAGATGTCACATTAAAGGAAGTAAAGATATCAGAATGCTTTTTTACAAAAATACTTATCTTTAATATATATATATAAACAAGGCAAGGGTAGGATGTTGTATCTATCGAAAAGTGGTTTACAACTGTCTAGGGGTACAGCCCAGACTCAGCGTCCGATGCATTGAGTCAACAATAGTGCCCATAAGACGGCAATAGGATGACCCTATTACGTGGGACCGAATTCAATGATTGGTGAAATGTGGGTGTTAATTCACCTCTGCGTAATCTCCCGGTGATAAAGGCGTGATTATATGTATGATATAATATATAAGTACCGATCTCGTTCCTGCGATGGGGAAGTATTACTGAGACAAAAAGTATGAGTTTTTATTCTGTTATCAACAATTTTCATTATAATAAGTTGTTTGATGATAGAATAAAACCTCATACTAACTTTGTGATTGAGTAATAAACAATGAACTTCCTTTATTTCTATTTTAGAAGGAAAATAATATAATTAAAAAGTGATGTGTTGAGTTTCGTTTGCTATTTGTTATAAAGATTATATAATATTCGAGGACATTCTACGTAAAAGAAATCTAATTTGTTCGAAGATTTTTCGAGTTTGACTTATTATAGATGAGTCAACTTCAACTGGTAACAATTTTGTGCTACTGGGTCAGTGGGCACAAATCGTGGGCAAGGGGTAAGCAAGTCACGGAGTAAAATCCCTACCAGCCGATAAGATAGTTGTCAAACGCGAGCTTACTGGTAAAAAATCAACGAGTCCTTACCATCAAGTTCTTCTTCTGTCGTGTCTACGGCATATCATTTGCCATACCTATTCTGTTTGCGTTCTCAGAGGCACTCATGAGTTCCTCCGGTGTACATGTAGGCAGCTAGCTCACGTTAACAGGTGTAGTCTGAAATCTATTCAAAGACTTCCTGGTGGTCCAGGTAATCAGTATGTGGGATAGTTTTATACACGGCTCCGTTAGTACCTATTAAAAAGTGAAGAGTGTGACTCCGCTGGTGTTTCATACTTCCATAGGCCACGGAAACCACATTCCATCAGGTGGGTCGTGTGCTTGTCTGCCGCCTAAGTTGTATAAAAAAAGAATTAGTAATAATTACGTCAAAGGTAGAGCATGAATATATGATCGTGGATGCTAAATGAAACATTGTTTTATTGCGGCAATTTGGAACATTAGTGGTCAAGCTACAGTGAGCTTGTTTCGATATACCAGTTTCTACATACGAAGCACTGCAATTATACTCGTCTAGTGCACGCAGGAGGCGCGGGTTCGATCCCCGTTCGATGAATGAATATGGATATTTGCATTGGTCTGGTCGTGATTCCAAGAGCATGTTAAGCAATCGGTACCGATTGTCATACGAACTACTATGACCGTCGTTACGGGTAGATGGAGCCTTAAAAGTTCAACAGCTGGCCTAACTTCGTGTTGGTCGTTGTGGAGGTCAGATGGCAGTCGCTTCACGGAAAATATCGAAGTTCAACCAAATCTGCAGTAGACTGGTAAAGCGAACCCCAGACTCCGAGGTCAAGCTTCGGATGCGACTGGGATTAAGGCTAAGATAAGGGAGAAGAAGTGAAATGACTTAATTTCAAATAAATGATTTACTAGAACAGGATTTTTCTGTAATAATAATAATAATTGCAAGGAAAATATTTTTTTACAAGGAGGTAGGACACGGCGGTATTGTCGCCCATTTGAGCAGTCCGGACTGGAGAAGTAATAATAATAATAATAAAAACTTTATTGACAATACGAATATACATTGTTAACTAATATAGGTTCAACATATTTTAATACAGTGTATAATGAGCGTCCAGAGTATAGTTGGCGCTGTTACAGGTGGTACATCATATCACATTAGATGCTAACATAATTATGTTAACAAAAATTAATGAACCCTGTCTCCTAAACTAGGATATCCTGTGTCTTAGGATCTTAGTATCTCCATCTCCACCCTACAGAATACCGCGGCCATAATAACTTCGTGTTGTATTTCCAGCGGTGAGTAGGGTAGCCAGAGCTCACTGGAGAATTTGTGCTGTCAATGGGAAGACTAAGGGCTTGTCCTGCTTTGTCTTCTACACTGACGGCACAGAAACTCTGTGCTTACAGGGTCGGCAGCGCGAGTGTGGCTTCTCTGGTGTTACACACGTCCAGATTTGGAATAATTATATAAGTAATTTAAGTATATTATTAAGGACCTCTCAACGAGTAAAGGCCACCTCCATTTGTTCATCCAGTCTGAACCAGCCACCTTGGTTATTTCGTCTAACCACCACCGCATTTTTGGTCTACCTCTGGGTCGTTTCTTCGTTGGTCCTGACCAGGTTACTATTTTTTTCAGGATTTTTCTATTGAAGACTATTAATTAATATTTGGGTCACCCGGTAGTTGCTATTCTGCCATAGAAGGTATATTTTTTTTATAAAGTAACCCGAATACGCGTTTGTATTGCTTGCATACAAAGATATTTATAACAATTACAGTGATATACTTGTATAGGATGAAAAATAACCTACATGCTATTCTACGACAATTAGTACGACACCATAGCAAGGATAGCTTAACTAGGTTGTGTTATGGGTTCTAGAATGCGGATAAACATACATACATACATTTATGTAAAAGCAAGTAGTCATATTCATGTATTAAAATATTTGTACTGTGCGGGAATTGAATCGAAGCGCCACAAAGATCATCATTCATCCATCTATAATTTCGCCTTCATAATAGTACATAATGTCTTAAGTTACCACTACAATACTGTCAACAGTATGTCATATTTAGCTATGTTATGTAACAACACCCAAGAGTACTAACATTTATAACGAAGAAAGGTTACATAGGTTCAGGATGCATGCATTTTTCGTAATCAACTGTGAAGCGTCAATTAAGTCAATTAGTTCCAATAATTTATTCCTTTACAATCGTAATGAATACTTCCTCAAAATAAAGGTCAGTTCCGCCCTTGAAATTAACATAAAAAAACGCGAAATTAACAATATCCATTTTTCTAGCAGCCTCATTACCAAACAATAGGAAATTTCTTATAGCGCCATCTAGTGTCGAGTGGAGACAATAGATGATAAAAAGTTTGTTTATTGTGACAAGAATTTCTCCTGCTGTATTCTGCTTCGGGAATCAATGGTTAATGAAGTTATTTGACCTTGATAGGCATTTTCTATTAGACAAAGCGTCGTTTAGTTGCTAGAAAAAGTTAAATACTACTTAAGTACACGCAAACTAATACTTAGTTCTAATTTATTTTCTCATGCATCATGACTTTGAAAAGTGAGGTGTTGTTTAAAAAAGAATCAAATTGATGCTATTGTTGGACCTGTGGTATAAGTTTTTTTTATTCCACTTAGGTGGTAAACAAGCACATGGCCCACCTGATGGAAAGTGGTCACCGTAGATTATGGACGCGTGCAAAACCAAAAGAGTCACACTCGCGGTGCCGATCCTGCAAGCATTGATAGTTTATGTGCCGTCAGTGTAAAAGACAAAGCAGGGCAAGCTTTTGGTATTTCCACTGACAACATAAAACCCTCCAGTGAGCTCTGGCTACCCTACTCATAGCCGGGAACACGACACGAAGTTTTTATGGCCGCGGTATTCTGTAGGGCGGAGGTACTTCCCCAGTCGGACTGCTCAATTGGACGGAAATACCCTCGTGTCCTACCTCCCTTAAAAACTACCGTTGTTTATGCGTGAAGTCCAGGGTTTTATGCGCGGTTTAGGCAATGTTTTACTAGACTTTTGCGTTATTAAAAATGTGTATGGGGTCTCCAAGTTAGAGAATTTTATTCAACTACGTTTTTTTTTTATAAAGAATATTAGAACCGAAATTATTAATATTCCCTCTAACCCCTCCAGCTAAGCTAAATTGCTTGTGTTAGGATTACGTACACGTCGGTAATGTAATGGCCAGGGTTCGAACCCGGGACTCGGGACTCTCTATCGTAAGGCCGACTCCTTAAAGTAGTTAAGCTAAGCTGCTGACGCTTAATTATGTCATCTCAAAAACTTTCTTTGCTGACTTCTGTTCATAATAAAAGCAAATGGACACAGCGACATTACATCTATGGGTTCTGTGATATTACATCAATGACATAACGTGTAACACAACACCGTATTCTCATACGTTATGTGTTAGTAAGGAGTTGTTAAAAACTTGCGTTTCAGCGAAAGTATTCTGCAAAATGTTTGTCATGGTGACAGTATCGTATGGAAGAGAAACGCATGAACCGTGGCCAAGTTATAAGAGATTGTGAATGGAGTTTGATTTTTAATTGGGTAGGTTTTTATAATTAGAATAAATTGTTTAACTGAGCTTGTTAAGTAAAGAGTGAAAGAGTATGTTCGAGCTTTTGTTAATAATTTTTTTATACCACTCAGGTAGCAGACAAGTGGTTACCGTGGCCTATGGACGTGTATAACACTAGAGGAGCCACACTCGCGCTGCTTACCCTGTAATCACAGAATTTCTGTGCCGTCAGTGTAGAAGACAAAGCAGGATAAAGCTTTAGTCTTCCCACTGACAGCACGAATTCTCCAGTGAGTTCTGTCGACCCTACTCACTGCGAACTCAACACGAAGTTATTATGGCCGCGGTATTCTGTAGGGCGGAGGTACTTCCCCAGTTGGACTACTCAATTGGGTGGAAATACCGCCGTGTCCTACCTCCTATTACGTTTCTTTCGACCAACCACTAATCAATCAATTACCCTGTTATTGACAATGCGCGGAGGCGACTTGAGCTTCGGAGCCAGATTGCCTTAGCTCAACCGGGACGTGAAGGTTATGCCAACCTCACTCTCGGCAACTGATAACCTGAGACAGAGTGCTGTTTTTGTCGGTTCGAGTCCGACATAACCACCTCCGCTGGCTTTTTGGAGGGAGAGGGCTATCAGTGGAGGCTTCCACATTTAATAAAAGCCAAGTATTGGACACTTATGACTTATCTCGGTCAACGCATGCTAATCACGCTATAGTATCTGATTTTCTACCTTGCTTATCTCATCTATCCCAGCTACCTCTTCATCCGGTCTAGATAAAGCTTCTCGGAAGAGTGAGAGAGGCCTATCCAGAGGGGTTCTAGAGTTTGTAAAAAGATTTGTTGTTTCTTATAGCAAGTCCAGACTTCAGCTAGGCTTAGGCTTAATGAGGGTACATTATCAGTTCGTGCAACACGTGTAAAAGTCCTCACAGTTATACGAGCTTTACGAGGACTTTTCACTGCGCGATGCAGGATCTTTAGGTCCTTAGAAAATCAACTTAACTCCGCTAGATGGCATTAGATGTATGTGCCACCACATACATCTAATGCCATCTACGCACGCTGGCGTCTTGTACCTTACACCAATAACATATAATAATTAAAGAGGTACGAAATAATTATGGCATGTATGCCACATGGTTTTGTTCAGCTTTACATCATTCTGACGGACAAATGCGAAATGTACTTTCATTATGAATCTAGAAAGATATTATGCAAGTTGATTTTATTGTTTTGACAATGCCTTTGTTTCATTTAATGATTGACTTAGGACGTCTCTGTTCCATCATGATAATTGGCATAACGGTTTTGTATTACATGGGACATGAAGTCAAGTATATTATACCCTTTTTTACATGCGAAAAATCTCCAATAAATTCAAGCTAATGGGAGAGGTTATGTTGTACTCGAACCGACTAAAACGCACGGCGCCTGTGAGTGTTTTTGGTTGCCAAATGTGAGGTTGACAGACATCTCTCTCGATCTGGTCTTCCACGGGTGTGGGGACCACAGAGTCCCCAAAGTATATTATGGTATATTGCAGTCAATTACTGGACGTAAGCCTCTTTCATTATACCAAACAGAGGTGCTAAGTATTGTTTTTTGGTAACTATTTAAAAATTACGCTTGATTCAAGTGAACTCCAAATTATTCGACGATTTAAAGATTTGATTGATAAAAAACATTATTGTATGTTATATAGTATCACACACTATTAATAAATTAATATCTACCGATTACACTAACAAAATTGTATTAAATGAGTAGTAAGTACATAAACGTATACCTGTGGGTCTAAAAAGGTCACATCGAGCGATTCTGCTCAAAACTATTTAACTTTCTGAATTTCCATCCGATCTCCACAGAGTCCTATATAATTCGTAAAATGGTTACTCATATGAACACAATTACAACAATTCATTCACTAAGCAGATGCTTATTCCGTGTAGATACCGCTGCAAGACAAAATATTAATAATACCATTCCAATAAAATGGCCTTTTTAGACCTCCTGAAAGCTAGAAAACTCCTTGGAGAAGTCAGTAAAACTACATTGATTTAGTTATTCCTTTGTTTTGGCTTTGATCACTACTTTAATATCTACTAGATTCAATCCACCTTCTCTCTATAACACAATAAAACGCATTCCTCAAGATGCAATTCACAATGTGCAGTGAAACTCAATGGTACAACATGAAGTAGTTACTACAAAATCTATAAAAAATAAAGTTGTATCGGCGTATAAGCGCCCCATACAATAGGTAGACACTTTCGCTATTTTCGCATGGAAATCAGCCGCAAGCTCACCAGTAACATTGTAGCGACGGTGAGCGCCGCCCGCGCACCATCACCAATCACGAATTGTCAAAACGCGATTCGAATTTCGACACACGGAATAATTTTATGGAGTGTACTGAAGTGTTTGTGTACAATGAGGTGATTGATTTTTCCGAGTTCGCTTCTCCGAGTTTGTTAATCACGTTTTATTAATTGAATTAATTTTATATTTGTTTTTAAAAGCTTTTGTAAGTTGATCGAGGATTAATATTAGTTGGAAATGACGCTAAATAATGTTCACCCGCCTTACAGTCGGGTGACAAACAAACTTTTTGGGAAGAAGAGTAAGAAGGGAAAACGGCTGAAGAATAAAGCTGGTACTTATGCTGGACGAGAACGGTAAATATTATGATTATTGTATTATTGTATGGAGATTGATTGAAGAGGTTAGGCGGTCAATAAATCTCACCGTGCAATATTGTCATCCAATGTCAATTTACGTTTGTGTTTGATATAACATTGACAGACAGGATCACGTTATACCTAATACGTGACACTTCACATGGTTATTCGTATTTGCCTATTTGATGTTATTTGAGAAACAATTACCATGTGTGGACAGTGTATTTGACAAAGCATTTGCCTTATTGCTTATTTGACAAATATCACTGAAACCAAATACTTGCAATTGACTACTTATTTAGTTTTCTTTTTAATTCTTTACGGCCATTAAATCACACCTCTTTGTAATGAATACTTTTTTACGAAGTAAATTGTGTTTCTTTATATTTGCATGTTTGTATATACACAAATAACCATGTGAACTACCACCATAATTAATATATTGACTGTCAAATACTTGCCCTAATGTATAGTATACGGGTCTAACTAGAATTATAGTGGAAGTAGGGATGTCATTAGTGTAGTTGGCAGACAAGCACACGGCCCACCTGATGGGAAGCGGTTACCGTGGCCTATGGACGTATGCAACACCAGGGGTGTCACACTCGCGCTGCCGACCATGAAATTTAGGATTTTACAATTCTGGGAAAGGGCTTGTATCCGCAAATACCCTTGCCATATTCATTTACAGCATCGGTAGCCCTGCTCCGGTGGGGGGGGGGGGGGGGTATCCGTGGGGATTTTGCGCAGGTAAATAAAAACAGCCCTTAGTGTAGGTACTGCTTGAATAGAACCAAATATAGTGAGTAGAACTATGGTGCACGACTAGTCTAATTAAAGAGCTTTCCAACTCAGAATATAAAATCTACTTAACATTGCATAATATAATGCCGGAATAACTTATGTACGTAATATGTATAATATTATGTGTGAAACTCGAAGCCTAGACAAATGGTTATTGACATTATAAGTTTATTAATTAATGTCCTTATTGCACAATATTTCAAAAACAAATCGAATACACAATAATGTTTACGAGAATTAACGCGATCATGGTCTTTGATTTGTCTGACGATTCGACCAGGTTACACCGGCAGTGGTCACTGGCTGGCTCAGTGGTGCACGGTCGCCGTCTTCGAGTCCGTGAGGCAGTAGGTTGTTCATCTACCTATCGCTGAGTTTCTTGCTGGTATCTTCTCAGTAGAACTAACCTACCGAACCAGCGAAAGAATCATTTTCCAATGATTTATTTTTAAATTATTTAATATTTTTATATTATTTCTTGACATATCCAATAGTAAAATTTTGACGTTCATATGTGCTCTTTGTGTGCCTAAACTGAATAAATGAAATTGATTCTTTGATTCTTGATTCTTTGATAAAATATTCGCGTTAATTCCCATAAACATTATTGTGTATCATAGAACGAAAAGTTTAAAACCCAGTTTCACAAATAAAATAGTTTCAAACGTTTCTTCTATTCTAGAAAAAGCTGGGCCACCGATTCAGCTAATTTTATGTAACGGCAAAACCATTGTAAAGCCACAGACACTGCACGTAGAAAGATAGGATTGACAGATACATTATCATAAGATGTACAATGTAACATTTTCTGTGTAGCTAAATGCAATACCATTTGTCTCTAAATTAATGTAGAGATATTGATTTGATTCAACTTTCTTTTAATGCATTAGTCCGAGATTTTGCGATTCATTGCTTTAAAATTGTTGCCATGAAAGGTAACAGGAATTTGTTTATATTAGGAGTATTGTACAGTCAGCGGCAGAACGATCTGGACCACAAAGTTATTATCAATAGGTATAATCTAGGAGGTACGGTATTGACGTCTCAATTGAGCAGTCCGACTAGGGAAGTACCTCCACCTTAGAGAATACCACGGCTATAATAACTTTGTGTTGTATTCCCGGCGGAGTGTAGGGAAGCCAGAGCTTACTGGAGATCTAGAGAGTTTTTTGTACTTTCAGTGGGAAGACAAAATGCTTGTCCTGATTGTCTCTTCTGCACTGAAGGCACAGAAAGTCTCTGTTCTTACAGGGTCGGTAGCACACGTTGATAGGTCATGGTGACCACTTCATCAGGTGAGCCGTATGCATGTCTGCTACCTTAGTTGCAAATAAAACTGTTTTATTGATTTAAATTGTATAATTGTTCAAACTAAAGTTGTGTACCAAATATTAGAACACTCAGTCAACAGGAAGGGGGAAAACTAAGGCGTTAAGATCATTTTGAGCACTTTGTTCGTCGAGATCAATCTGATACTGACTGTACTTAAAAACCAGATGGACTGACGACCTAAAAAGGTGACTAGTATGGACTAAATGAGGAAGGTGGGCTATGACGAATATTAGGAGAGGCATATGTCCAGTGGTGGTAAATCAATTAGGCCATCGCAGTCCACTGCTGAACATAGGCCTCTCCCAATCTTGAGATGCTTTGGCTTACTGTTTCCAAGCTTACCAGACGGGTTCGTACAAGATTTTATTTCGAGTTTTCCTTCTCTCGCAGTGATATCGTCTGCGTATTTTTCCGTTAGTCGCCTCTTACGACACCCTTCCGATGATGATACACGATTCTCACAGGGTCGGCAGCACCGATGTGACTCCACTGGTGTTATACACGTTCATAGGTCACGGTAACCACTTTCCATCAGGTGGACCGTGTGCTTGACTGCCACCTAAGTTGTATAAAAAAAATGATGGAGTAATTTTAGTTAATTGATTTATTAAGGAGTATCAATTAGGTGATAAAAAGTGTATCTACTACGCATTAAGATATAAGACTTATATTTCAGAACGATGCTCAGTCTCGAATCTCGATTTATAACTCGATCTGAAGGCAGATTGTGTTGTAAGTTAAAAGCACCAATAGTGGATACTAATCCAATAGTGTCCAATTTCGAATAAAACCCTTTATTTTAAGGAATAACCTCTGTAGGAAGAAGAAAACACGTGAGTTGGTATTAAATTCCAGGCCTTAATGGTGCGGTAAAGATTTTGTTCCGATAAATATTTTTTTTAAGACTTTAATATTGTGTGGTTTATATGCCTATTGACTTAAATGACGACTAATGTTATCTATAAGGCATATTCAAAAATTTGCAACAATGTCGTAAGCAGTAGATCCAAGGCATTTTAAAGAAAGGACATGTCAAGAGTACCTAAAACCAGCGCGCATGGATGAAAACAATAATGATAGTAGAAGAAGCGAAAGCAGTACGCCAGGATCGTGGCAAGTGGAAAATTGAAGTCTCTGCTTACGTACCCCACTGGGAAAAAGGCGTGACTGTTTGTATGTGTGTATGTATGTATGTTTGTATGTATGCCGTAAGCAAATTTTGACTTGGCGACAGTTGTTTCTTAAGATTTGTGTTAAGGATACTGATTTTCAATAGATGTGATAACTTATTTATTAATAATGATTATTACCAATTATAGTATGAACGTTTATAAATATGTAAGTTGTTGACCTAATTAGACCATTGCCTATGTTTTTGACTAGATTTTCTGGCAGCTTTAAATGAATGTCCACTATTGATTCTTACGACAAAGTGTATAATAACTGTATTTAAAGTATTGACATTTGCGAGGAGGTAGGACACAACGGTTATTCCGTCCAATTGAGCAGTCCGACTGGGGAAGTATCTCCGCCCTACAGAATACCGCAGCCATAATAACCTTATTGTGTCGTTTTCCTGACGTTGAGTAGGGTAGCCAGAGCTCACTAGAGAGATTTTGTGCTATCAGTGGGAAGACCAATAGCTTGTCCTGCTTCGTTTTTTACACTGACGGCACAGAAACTCTCTGAGCTTACAGGGTTGGCAGCGCGAGTGTGACTCCCTTGGTTTTGCACACGTCCATAGGCCACGGTAACCACTTTCCTTTCTAGGCTGGTTGTGCTTGTTTGCAACCCAAGTGGTATAAAAAAATAACAATTTGCAATGACGAATATACTGCAGGTCTCGTCAACCCAACGCCAAATCTATAGCTGCAATATTTCTACGTCATAGGATACATGTATAGCACCAGTAGGTACAGACAGAAAATTAATAAAAATATTGCGGTCATGGTTTTTGCACATTCTTTTGACCCACATGAACATTATTACTTAAAATCACGTAACACATCGCGTTATAGACACACAGCTTGACCCTACGAGACCCGATGACGTCACGAGCATTGGTTGCCGGGCAACCGGTAAGCAAAAAGAGAAAATATAAGTGAAATGTGAGAGCTCGCGATATCGATGAATTGCCTTCAAGACAATCACCACTTAACTCGGCAGTCGATTCTATGTACTTGTAGCATATTATGCATTACTTTATAAAATGTTTGAGTGTATGAAGGCTCCATCTAGACCTTCGGGGCTCAAGCCAATCTCATTATTGTATACCGCTTAGGTGGCAGACAAGTTCACAGCCCACTTGATACAAAGTGGTTATGGGTAGACGTGTGCAAAACCAAGAACGAGTTTCTGTACCGTCAGTGTAAAAGACGAAGCAGGACAAGCTTTTGAACAGCACAAAAATGCTCCAGTTGGCTCTGGCTACCCTATTCACCGCCGGGAACACAACACGATGTTATTATGACCGCGGTATTCTAAAGGCCGGAAATACCGTCGTGTCCTACCTCTTCGTCTACCTCCATCTTCAAATCAAGCAACCTGCTGGTTAACGAATAATCGAGTAGTAAAAGCTTCTACTTAAATAATTAAAGAGAAATACATACATTTTTGGATGTAGGTACATCAATACCTTTCTTCTTTTATGTAGGAATGAGGATGTTGTGAATGTCAAAATGCAAGTTTTGTTTTCAAATTTCACTGTTTTGAACCCAAATTTGAAAAATTATGACAATATTTATTTATTTATATCTTTATTGGGACATAATAACAATAAAAATACATTATAATTGAGTATACGTATAACCCACACCAATGTCCGCGAACTAATATTAATCGTGATCTGCCCTCGTTGTCGCTTAAGTAGATTTCGTCCATTGTAGACTTTTCTTTCGGTATTTTGATTATATTCACCAATTTGACCTTTATAATGGCAAGGTTACGTCTAGGTGTCTTAGTTCTTATTCATTGTTGACCTTTGTAAATGAATCTTAGGAACCATACTCACTGGTAAAATAAAATACTAGGAGGTACTTTGAAAACCAGACCTTTGGTATTTCAGTTAAATCCTACTTTTCATTGTCAACTCACGGTTGCTTCCGAGGTTATCACCTCGAAGTACAGAGTGCATTCTCCACTTCCAATTCCTCATCTCTTCCAATTTTCAAAGGAGGTATGACACGACGGTGTTCTCGTCCCAATTGAGCAGACTGACTGAGGAAGTATCTCCACCCTAAAGAATACCACGGCTATAATAACCTCGTGTTGTGTTCCCAGCGGTAGGGTTGCCAGAGCTCACTGGAGAGTTTTCGTGCTATCAGTGGGGGAAGACCAAAGAATTGTACTGATTATATCTTCTGCACTGACGGCATTGAAACTTTCTGTTCCTACAGAGTAGGCAGCACTGGTGTGCAACCTTTGTGTTGCACACGTTCATAGTTCACGGTATCCACTTTCCTTCCGGTGAGCTGTGTGCTTGTCTGTCAGCCAACATCCCTGGTAGCGAGATAATTGGCACATATGACATCTTTTACGAAATCAAGCCAGTACTTCTTGCGTCTACTCCTACTAAGACCTGGCGGATGAGGCCGATTTTTGTTACCCACGTACATCGCTGCAAAAGCCTCTTGAAGTCAATAGGTGATATGCGATATCACGGAAATGATGGATGCCATGTCAGTTTAATCCTGATAATTATTATTAAAATGAAAGTTTCAAAGTCGGAAAATAGATACGACCTAGACAAAGATATAAAATATTGTTTATTCCGGTAATAAGTTCCGGTGCAGAAATATTTCAGTAATATCTCTGTTACCTTTTACAAACTCACCTTCAAACAACCTGTGTAAGTGTTGAAAGACGACATTAGTTAAGCGTCAGTAATTAGTCGAAAGTCTTTTTATGAGACGGAATGTTTTTCATCATAGAGTGAGGAAAGATATAAGGGCCTGATGCGTAAAGAACGTTTGATGATGACACAAAAATGTGAAATAATTGATTGGTGTACTCGTAGGTACCTATATTATAATTACCTGCGTAATACAAATTATAGCTTGAAGCAATTTCTATACATTGGTTAGTGTAAGTGCGTTAGACATTTGGTACAGGTAAGTGGAATAATCCACTTATTCTTTTTACTTTTATGAAATGAATTTTAGTTTTAGGACTTGAAACAGTTAATTTGAAGTGAAGCAGCTGAACAGAATGTCTGAAATTATTACAGCTTTTTGCAGTGGAGGGTTATAGTTTTGTATAATAAAATAATAAAATAAAAATAAAATAAAATAACAACAAATAGGGTAGTCTTGATCTCTGGATCTATTTCTATATATTGAGGATCAGGTTCAGAAAGCTAGCAGAGTCGACAGACAGTGCATATTTCAACAGCAGCGCCACCTACCGTGTCTAATTTAAATTCAAACCATCCACAACTTACTGAAATATACATACCTCATCCAAATCTGTTCAACCGTTTAGTAGGAGTTAGATCACAAATACACGTACAGACGTTAGCCAGAGCTCACTGGAGAGTTTATGCTGTCAATGGGAAGACTAAAGGCTTGTCCTGCTTTGTCTTCTACACTGAAGACAGAAACTTTCTGTGCTTACAGGGTCTTTTTTTTTTTATACCACTTAGTTGGCAGAAAAGCACACGGCCCACCTGATGGAAAGTAGTTACCGTGGCCTATGGACGTCTATAACACCAGAGGAATCACAGTCGCGTTGCTAACCCTGTAAGTACAGAGTTTCTGTGCCGTCAGTAGAAGACAAATCAGAACAAGCCTTTAGTCTTCGCACTGACAGCACAAATTCTCCAGTGAGCTCGGGCTACCCTACCAACCGCTGAGAACACAACACGAAGTTATTATAACCGCGGTATTCTGTAGGGCGGAGGTACTTCCCCAGTCGGACTGCTCAATCGGGCGGAAATACCGCCGTGTCCTACCTCCTTCTGGTCTCCTACCGGTCTGGAGCGCGGGTGTGACTCCTTTGGTGTTACATACGTCCTCTGGTGTTACACACGTCCATAAGCCACGGTAACCACTTCCCATTGCCGGGTCGTGTGTTTGTTTGCCACCTAAGTGATTTTTAAACTTTCGCGTTCCATGATACACAATAATGTTTACGGGAATTAATGCGATCATGGTACAGGTACATACATACCTTTGATTTCACGTTTCTACCAGGTTACACCGGCCGTAGTCACAGGCAGCCTGTGTTGAATTCCCGTAACTTAATTGTGTGCCACCTAAGTGGTATAAAAAAAATAATTTAAGATATAAATGGTCTTCTTATTCTTCGTGTCAATGGCAACAACTAAAAAAAATAGAAGCTAAATGCGGCGAATAGAAGCTAAATGGTAAATGTCCCACATTTTAAAAGTCAGATTATCTTCTCCGCTAATAGCTTATTATGATGACATGTGTGAAATACAACATTGCTTTTATTAACATCATAACAATGAAAGTTTTGAGATAACAAGCAACATATACACAATAATTACTTACTAACTTCTTAAGAATGGCTTACTTCCTCAAGCAACAACCATTTTCACCCATAATTAAACTTAGGCATTTAATTATTTCATCATAATAGTTACAAAGTTACTTACTACATAATTAGGGCAACGACCTCACCGTCCAAATTATTGATGTGACGTAACGGTAATCTGTTGGAGTTTGTAACAATTAAAGTTTTGTAATTATTGCTAAGTGTTACAAGCTTAGATTCGATACTACTGTGATAAAGATATTGTAGACATAGCATAACGTAAACTCACGCCTATATCCCCGAAGGAGGATCAGAGGTGCTAGCACCCACATTTCGCTAGTTTATGTTTAGGTCCCAATATGTCCCGGGCGCTTATAAACCTGCGATAAATACACACATAACTTCGAAAAGCATCGAAAAGTCATTGGTGTGTGCCATGGTAAACCTGGGATCCAACCCGAGACCTCGTCTCAGCAGTCCATTACCCATACCACTAGGCTACCGCGGTTATAACGGTGGCAATTCGTTGGCTATTCGTTTTAAGTTGACATCTAACGAGAGTTGTGGAATTTGATGTTAATTTTCATACTTTACTAGTGTAAAATTCTCTTATTTTTTTATTTTTTTCTATATCTTAATCGCTTTGTATAGTATAGTTATATTTGAATACTAAATGCTTTGAAAATTCTCCCATATATGACAGTAGTCAACGCATGTCATAAACATCAAATCTTATACACCTTAGATCGATCGTGAGAGATGGCCCTGGGTCGGCCGGGGTGCGAGGGATATGCCTGTCAATCTCACCTTCGGCAACTGAAACAACCCACAGGCGGCGTGCGTTTTAGTCGGTTCGAGTTCGACATAACCTCTCCCACCGGCTCCGGTGGGGAGGTATCCGTGGGGATTTTGCGCAATTAAAAAAAAAAATTTAAAAAAACACCTTAGATCTAGCATTAAATCGAGATTTAGAACTGAATATTGTATTCCAGATACGGGCCTAAGTCTAGATATGAGGCCGCGAGCGCAAGAACCGACTAACCAACATTTTATCTATACCTAAATCAATTTGTTAGATAGTTTGCCTTCCGAACATTGCCTAAAATAGATTTTTTATAACGCAATATCTAAATGGTATAGAAAATCGATGTTAGGCCAGTTTGCTTCAATAGCAAACCATTTTCGTATAACTATGAGGAGGTAGGACACGGCAGTATTTCCGCCCAATTGAGCAGTCCGACTGTGGAAGTACCTCCGCCCTACAGAATACCGCGGTTAACTAATAACTTCATGTTGTGTTCCCAGCGGTGAGTAGCCAGAGCTCACTGGAGAATTTGTGCTGTCAGTGGGATGACTAAAGGCTTGTCTTGCTTTGTCCTCTACACTGACGGCACAGAAACTCTGTGCTTACAGGGTCGGCAGCGCGAGTTTGGCTTCTCTGGTGTTACACACGTCCATAGGCCACGGTAACCACTTTCTATTAGGTGGGCTGTGCGCTTGTCTGCCACCTAAAAAAAAAATTATAGGCCACTTAATCTTAGATAAAATGTTGATTAGGCCGTTCTTGGGCTCACGGCCTGATATATAAAACTCAGTAGCTGATCACGTTGCAAATTATTTTTTATTTTTATAGGCACACTAAAGCTGTAGCTGTAGCCTCTTGATTAGATATATTTCACAATTGAACTAATTAACTTTTCAATCAATGCGTGCTCTGTATGACTCGATCGGTCTTGCCGACAATAATTCGACCGTAATTCGTCAGTACGCTAACAATTTGGATAGCTACTCATAATTACGAAATACATAGGTACAGTCAGCGTACGAAGGCAACTCGGGCGTCGGAGGTCGATGAACGACCTCCGCCCCCCATGAGCGCCGGCCTGGGGGTGACAGGTGAAGCCGCCTGTCACCCTGGCAGAAGCAGGCCGCGGCGGTGGCGCGCGTGGCGCGCCTCCCCGTTTCCGGGGACGAGTTGGGGACTCTGTAGTCCCCACACCCGAGAAGAGGGCCAGATCGTGAGAGATGGCCCTGGTTCGGCCGGGGTGCGAGGGATATGCCTGTCAACCTCACCTTCGGCAACCAAAACGACCCACAGGCGGCGTGCGTTTTAGTCGGTTCGAGTCCGACATAACCTCCTCCACCGGCTCCGGTGGGGAGGTATCCGTGGGGATTTTGCGCACGTAAAAAAAAAAAAAAAAAGCTGTAGCCTCTTGATTAGATATATTTCACAATTGAACTAATTAACTTTTCAATCAATGCGTGCTCTGTATGACTCGATCGGTCTTGCCGACAATAATTCGACCGTAATTCGTCAGTACGATAACAATTTGGATAGCTACTCATAATTACGAAATACATAGGTACAGTCAGCGTACGAAGGCAACTCGGGCGTTGGAGGTCGATGAACGACCTCCGCCCCCCATGAGCGCAGGCCTGGGGGTGACTGGTGGAGTTGCCTGTTACCGTAGCAGAAAAAGGCCACGGCGGCGCGCCTGGCGCGCCTCACCATTTCCGGGGACGAGTTGGGGACTCTGTGGTCCGAGTCCGAGTGCGAGGGATATGCCTGTTAACCTCACCTTCGGTAACCAAAAACGATCCACAGGCATCGTGCGTTTTGGTCGGTTCGAGTCCGACATAACCTCTTCCACCGGCTCCGGTAGGGGGGTATCCGTGGGGATTTTGCGCATGTTAAAAAAAAGGACAGTCAGCATAAGATCTATCTTGAAGAATAAAGTACTCAAAATGTTCTTAATGTCTTGGATTCCCCACCTTTCTGTTGACTGACTGTTCTGATATTCGGTACATACCGTGCATAGGTACATAGTATTAAGATAATTTTGAGACTATGCATACCGGGCTTCGATTATGCTTAACACACGGACAATGCAACGAGTAAAACATACATACATATACACAATCACGCCTTTATCCCCGGAGGCCAACCTCTGCTAAGAGTTAAGGGTGAATTAACACTCACACTTTACTAATTATTGAAAATGGTCCCACCTAATAGGGTGTAAGCCTATTGCCATCTTCCGGGTACTATTGTTGACTCAAACCATGCATCTGAGGCTGAGTCTGGGCTGTATACATCTGTCTGATGTTAAACAACCTTATCCCTTAGTCGCCTTGTACGACACCGCATGGGAAGAGATGGGGCGATCTAAATTCTACTCTGCCGGGAACCACGTGACTAAAAAATAAATGTTAGACTTTATAGCCATGCAGTTAAATCCAAAATTAAAAATCTATTTGCATAGTGAATAAAAAAGTGTGATGAAACTCTTTTTATTTCATTTTGGACCTTAATCGCATAAAAATGAAGTCTAAAATCAAATGGTATTTTTTGCAGTGTCTTTGGTATGACAGAGATTTTGCTTCAGTAGGACCATTCTGACCCTGGCTGTACTTATTTTAAAATTGGAATAAGTGTTTCTAAGAAACGGTTATTTTCACTACTTCGAAGCCTATATAGCGTATATTTGTTTATATATAACATATAATGCAACTTGTCTTGGATCTATAACTTGAAAGTTACGGGTCTATTTTTTTTAAATTTGTTGTCTATATTTTTGAAAGTTTAAGTACGTTACATATTAGCAACGTTCCACATTGAAATAAATCTAAATATTTTTTCCATCTTATTGTTTATGTTTTATTTGTTTTTTGTTGCGATAATGGAGTTTTATGTGTAGTGTGTGTGAATACAATAAATGGTTCTTTCTTTCTAATGGAATACATCGCAATTTAAATTAATCACATTTATTTTACTCGAAGCGCTCGTGGTCAAATGCGCTTACCGTTCTGTAAACTATCATCGAGTTAAACTGCCTATGAAATGGAGGTCACCCATCCTTATGACAACCGCGCCTAAGTAGCTTAATGGTATTTCGGAAGGCACTGTATAAGTCAATAGTGGCTGTCAATAATCGTTAGGTCAAGACCGAGGCTTGTTATAGACTACCAGAATTACTCTGTCAGGGTTTGATGACCTCCAACCACATCTCAGGCTGGGAGTCGCTCCCAATATAGCCAAAAAATAATTGAATCATTCAGCTAACCTATTGTGTTGTTGTTGGGAGGCTTTGGCCTACTGTTTCCGCGCTTGCCAGATGGGTTGGTACAGGGTTTAATTTCAAGTTTCCCTTCTCTTGCAGTGATAGCGATACCGTTAGTCGCCTCTTACGACATCCTTCGAATGAGATGGGTTGGTGATACTTGTATTCTTTCTCCGTCACCACATGAAAAACCTAGCCACGTCATATTTAAGTGTACACTGGATTTTTTTTATACAACTTGGTGGCAGACAAGCACATGACTCACATGTTTAACGTGACCTATAAACGTGTGCAACACCTGGGGAGCCACACTCGCGCTGCCGACCCTGTAAGCACAGAGTTTCTGTGCCGTCAGTGTAGAGGACAAAGCAAGACAAGCCATTAGTCATTCCACTGACAGCACAAATTCTCCAGTGAGCTCTGGCTACCCTACTCACCGCTAGGAACAAAACACGAAGTTATTATAACCGCGGTATTCTGTAGGGCGAAGGTACTTCCCCAGTCGTACTGCTCAATTGGGCTGAAATACCGCCGTGTCCTACTTCCTATAAAGTTAATCCTAAAAAATAAATATACCGTACATCCAAGATAACCAGTTTCGCGTGCTTCTAACTTGCTATTTCTTCAATACATCACCAGTCGCGGTATAACTAGGTCTTGATTACTTCACAAATCGCGAATGGCCTGACCTTGCACCCAAAAACCTTGGTACCGTGTTCATATAACCAATTAGTGTTTGTATTAGCTCGTTATATTTTATTACTGTAATTAAAAAATATATATTTTGATAAAATATTTTGTATCGGTGGCTCGCTGGCGTAAAGGTTATTAGTGAGATTGCTGCGTAGTCCTGGTTTCGATTCTCAATTTTAAATATAATATTTTTTTAATACCACTTAAGTGGCAGACAAGCGCACGGCCCACCTGTTGGTAAGTGGTTACCGTGGCACATATGGCCGAAGGCAACACCAGAGGCGTTAAAAAAAAATCTGCCAAAAAGCCCCTCTTGAAGAACCTCAGCATTACCCATAATTAGTGTAAGAGATTTTGCTTCAGTAGGACCATTCTGACCCTGGCTGTACTTATTTTAAAATTGGAATAAGTGTTTCTAAGAAACGGTTAACAAGTATTTCACTACTTCGAAGCCTGTACAGCGTATATTTGTTTTTATATAACATATAATGCAACTTGTCTTGGACCTATAACTTGAAAGTTACGTTTTTTTCAATTTGTTGTCTATATTTTTGAAAGTTTAAGTACGTTACATATTAGCAACGTTCCACATTGAAATAAATCTAAATATTTTTTCCGTCTTATTGTTAATGTTTTATTTGTTTTTTGTTGCGATAATGGAGTTTTATGTGTAGTGTGTGTGAATATAATAAATGGTTCTTTCTTTCTAATGCAAAATATCGCAATTTATACTGATCACATTTACTTGCAGTGCTCGGGCCCAAATGCGCTTACCGTTCTGTAACCTATCATCGAGTTAAGCTGCCTATGCGATGGAGGTCACCCATCCTTATGACAACCGCGCCTAAGTAGCTTAATGGCATTTCGGAAGGCACTGTATAAGTCAATAGCGGCTGTCAATAATCGTTAGGTCAAAACCGAGACTTGTTATAGACTACCAGAATTACTCTGTCAGGGTTTGATGACCATAAACCACATCTCAGGCTGGGAGTCGCTCCCAATATAGCCAAAAAATAATTGAATCATTCAGCTAACCTATTGTGTTGTTGTTGGGAGGCTTTGGCCTACTGTTTCCGCGCTTGCCAGACGGGTTGGTACAGGGTTTAATTTCAAGTTTCCCTTCTCTTGCAGTGATAGCGATACCGTTAGTCGCCTCTTACGACATCCTTCGAATGAGATGGGTTGGTGATACTTGTATTCTTTCTCCGTCACCACATGAAAAACCTAGCCACGTCATATTTAAGTGTACACTGGATTATTTTTTTTACAACTTGGTGGCAGACAAGCACATGACTCACATGGTTAACGTGACCTATAAACGTGTGAAACACCTGGGGAGCCACACTCGCTCTGCCGACCCTGTAAGCACAGAGTTTCTGTGCCGTCAGTGTAGAGGACAAAGCAAGACAAGCCATTAGTCATTCCACTGACAGCACAAATTCTCCAGTGAGCCCTAGCTACCCTACTCACCGCTAGGAACAAAACACGAAGTTATTATAACCGCGGTATTCTGTAGGGCGGAGGTACTTCCCCAGTCGGATTGCACAATTGGGCGGAAATACCGCCGTGTCCTACTTCCTATAAAGTTAATCCTAAAAAATAAATATACCGTTCATCCAAGATAACCAGTTTCGCGTGCTTCTAACTTGCTATTTCTTCAATACATTACCAGTCGCGGTATAACTAGGTCTTGATTACTTCACAAATCGCGAATGGCCTGACCTTGCACCCAAAAACCTTGGTACCGTGTTCATATAACCAATTATAATCAGCTCGGCGAACCTTGATCCCTATGACACTGACAGTTATTCCCACGACACAACCTTGTAGTAGCGTCACCGTTATATTATAATCGAATTGGCGGTGTCTAAAAATGATATTTATTAATTTTAGGCAGATATATGCAATTACAATAATATCCCGTTGGAATTATAATAATTATTAACACTTACAAGAAATTATCTCAATCAGACTTTACGTTGACGTCCTGCAAAAGTTACTCCGTTTGGAAGATATCGACTAGTGCGGAAAAGTATCGATAAACAAATATCGAAAATGGAAACGAGTGTACAAATACATCAATAGAGCACCTACGCTCTTAGTGTCAGATTTATAATCATTTAAGTTGTTTGCGATAATAAAATAAAGGAGATTTAACAAATTTATTGTATATACCTACTCAAATAAAACAAAAGCGGTTTATTTATGATTTTTTAATATACATTAATCTGAATCTGACAATGGTGTCACCGATTGCGTCTCAGACTCGGAATCCGAACTGCAGCTGCTTTCTCCTATGTTTATGATAAACGGCTGGTCTACTATATTGTCGTATCGCACGTCTCGATTCCAATCATCTAAGCATAGCTTTTTCGTCTTTTCAACCACTTTCCTCCAATTGTCCGGAGTCACTTGACTACATGCCTCTTGTAGCAACGTAAGCATTTTATTAGCTGTGAATGGTGGAGTGGTGTTAAGCCTGGCTGCACAACCTGAAACAATAATGGTTTAGATTGAAAATGATGCAAAGTCAAAGAGCGAGATCGGGGTAAGTACATTATAAGTACATAATTTTGTACGTTAAAAGTGTGTAATTGATATAATCACATGGATAAAAATAAAAATGCAATTTGCTAGTGAAATAAAATAGCTTTAAATAGTACTAGCCGACTAGACAGTCACCAGTGACCTAAATAAAAACATGTTAAAATAAATACAAATCAACCCACCTTTGATCTGCGCCCATATCATTTCGATTGCATTATATTGGCAGTGGTAGGGCGGTAGCCGAATCACGGTGTGCCCTTTTGATTTTGCCATCTCATCCAAGAAATATTTCTTCTTTGTTTGCTGTTTATGAAGGTTCAACAATCTAACTAATTCCTTTTTCAGCATTTGAGTATTAGCTGCCACACCATTGTTTTGCAGCCACTCTATTATTTCGCCTTTATTGTTGTTCGCGGTAGGCGCTTTATTAATTTGCACAGAGTGGTATGGGGCGTTGTCCATTAAAATGTAGTGGGGCTCGTTTAAATTGTCTAATAGTTTTGTGAACCATTTCTTGAAATTCTCAAAATTCATCTCTTCGTGATAATCACTTGTTTTCACGGATTTGAAGGCCCACAAGCAGTTAGGTACAAAACCTTTGGCTGTGCCAGCGTGGCAGATAATCAAACGCTGGCCCTTGCCTTCTGGTGCTTTGGTACAGGATTTCTCTGTGTCGTCTGTCCATGTTTTGGAGACTGAGTGATTGGCGTTGAGCCACGTTTCGTCCAGATAAACCACCTTGTCCCAGTTCTCGATGTTTTTTATTTGTCGTAGAAAATCACACCTCATCAATCCAATGTCCTTCCGCTCCATTATCACTTTTCTTTTGTCACACTTCCCATAACGAAATCCACATTTTTTTATAACTTGTCTGAGAGAAGTGAATCCACCTTTAAATAAATCAGCCGATTTCAGCGACGCTAATAATTTTGTGCAAGTCGGCAGTTCACCTCGAAAATAATAGCCGTAAATATGGTTTCGTATCGCTGCCATGTCGAAATCATCGGGGTTAGTTACGGGTCGTGCCCTATTATGTTTTTTCTTCTTTGGAGTTGATAATTTGTTCTCCTCCATCGACGATTCGCCGAACTTCTCCTTTGTAATTCGGGAAACGGTAGCTTTGCCAATTCCCAAAGCATCAGCAACACGGTCGCGTACGTTGTCAAGTGGCAACAAAGGTCCGCCATTTTGCAGTTCGCGAGCAAAATAGTCACGCAAGCGTACAACAAACTCCCGCGTTTCACTGTTGAGTACAGTTTTTCTCAGTCTTTTCGGCATTTTGAAACACCAACAAACACAAAACAGCAACAATAACAAAAACAGAAAACAACAATAGTAACAAACAAAGGATTCCGTTGACACAAGAAAACACGTGGCGCATACAAGGCGTTAGCACTCGTACTGGCGTAGCGAACTGACAGTACTAGCGTAGTGACAGATCAGATAGTGTTGCTATAACTAAAATTTTAATTCACATTAAAATTATACAGTCCGACCATGTTACCTCTGCATCGGAATATTGGCAACCCCATATACAAATACACGGATACTTGTAAATATAACAAGCATTATAATTATAGTAATGTAGATTATATTTTAAAAACATGTTTATCGATGTGGCTGAATGCAAGTCACGCCTTTGCCTATAAAAAGTTGCGATATATCGACACGACCCGTCACTAGTATGAACTGTCATAGGGATCAAGGTTCGCCGAGCTGATTATAGTGTTTGTATTAGCTCGTTATATTTTATTACCGCAATTAAAAAAATATATTTTGATAAAATATTTTGTATCGGTGGCTCGCTGGCGTAATGGTTATTAGTGAGATTGCTGCGTAGTCCTGGTTTCGATTCTCAATTTTAAATATAATATTTTTTTAATACCACTTAAGTGGCAGACAAGCGCACGGCCCACCTGTTGGTAAGTGGTTACCGTGGCACATATGGCCGAAGGCAACACCAGAGGCGTTAAAAAAAAATCTGCCAAAAAGCCCCTCTTGAAGAACCTCAGCATTACCCATAATATAGTGTAGGCGCTTGAAAAACCGCAACAGGAAGTTCATGCCATAGCTTGAGTGTACGTGGGATGAAGTTTCTTTTATACCGCACAGTGCGTACCGTCTCTGGTCGCAATGTGTGAAGATGAATGGCGAGCGGTGCGTTATGATAGTATGTAGCTGTGGGCATCAATGTCAAACAATCCATCTGAGCGAGCATCTACAAACGTTTTGCCATTTGTCAAGAGTTAATAAGCCCTTTACTCCATTCTGTACGATTTACGTTAGTACCCACGGCCTAACCTTACTCCTTTTTATTTCCATTCTTTTTTATCCCTTGCAACACCAGTGTGAGAATGAAAACTAATCCCCCACTTAGGTATTGCAAGCAATCATACACCACGCCGCTTACCACAGCTAATAATATGCATAATTCAACCGATCGACAGATATCACTGCAAAACCAGATGAAGCATATAATTTGATACGCATCTCTTGAATTTTACAAGGGTTTACGTTATATCTTGTAAAATCCTATTACCTTGTTTGATGCAGTTGTTGTATGAAATATGCAATTTCAAATCAAGTTCATTAAATAGTAACGTGATGGGCATACTGTGGTATTGAAGTGCGATTTTATTTTATACAACTTAGGTACTGACACGTGTCTACTTTGTTGACTGTATTGTAAACATACTTTACGACATGGCCTAAATGGGTCAAAGAAAGTACCTACATAAACAGCTCTTCTTTTACAAACATACATATAATCATGCCTTAATCCTCGGAGGGTTAGGTAGAGTTGAATTAACACCCACATATCACCAATCATTAAATTCGGTCCCACGTAATAGGGCTATTGCCGTCTTGCGGGCTCTATGTTGACTCAAGCCATGCACCGGAGGCTGTGTCCGGGTTGTATGTATCCGTCTGATGTTAAACAGCCCTATCCCTTAGTTGCCTTGTACGACACCGTATGGGAAGAGATGGGGTTGTCCGAATTCTATTCTGCCGGGAACCACGCGGCTTTTTTTTACAAAAGCAACCGCAATTACTAATATTCCTTCTAACCCCTTCAACTAAGCTAAAATGTGCTAGGAGCGGGTTCACGTCGATAATACAATGACCAGGATTCAAACCCAGAACCTCTCGATCCTACGGCCGACTCCTTAACCACTAAGGTACAGACGCACTAAGTTTACGTAAAGTATCTACGACTCAACCGTTTTAAAATGATGTACTCAAAACAGATATTGTTTTTTTTTTCGCGTTAAAAATCTAGTGTTTAGCTATTTCGAAAGTGGGCATGGAGGTCAGTCGGGGCCACTTGGGACTTTTATATATTTTAAAACATCGTTGTTTGAATGCATCGTCGATTCTTAGCGTTAGCATTTTGTATTACGTTATCGTAGTGTCAATTGAGATGAATGCTGAATGTTTACAAATATTGAGAAGTGTAAACAATTTACAAGCAAATATTTAGGGGACTTGTTCGACCTTATTTGTTAAGCGTATTTTTGTTTGTTTAGTAGCTATTGAAGAGCTTTATTGATATTTTCAGTCATTAAATTTCTTGTAAGATTTCTTCTCACCTTGACTGGTGTTTTCTTAAATTTTCAGTAGTATATATTATGGTCGATCAAAGAGCAAACATTTGTTATCACAGTTTTAAAAATTAACAGGATTGTTTCTAAATAATATAATAACTTATTGTCACTTTTCACAGAATTTAGCGCTAAACATTAAGGTAAAGAAAAACAGATTGTCTTATCGCATTATGGCAGTCATTTTTTTTATACCACTTAGGTGGCAGACAATCTTTTTCAGGGAATCAAATATATACGTATCTAGTACATACATATATTATACAAAATCTAAACAGTAATATCAATACTAGGGCTGTTGACAGACTTAGATGCCAATAATCAATCAAAGAATCAATTTCATTTATTCAGTTTAGGCACATAAAGAGCACATATGAACGTCAAAATTTTACAAATATGTATGTCAAGAAATAATATAAAAATATTAAATAATTAAAAATAAACCATTGGAAAATGATTCTTTCGCTGGTTCGGTAGATTAGTTCTACTGAGAAGATACCAGCAAGAAACTCAGCGAACTACATTAGAACTAGTTTATTTTTCTTTTATAAATTTGTTTTGTTTACAATTTATTTTGTGCGAGCAAGCAAGAGACTTATGTTGACCACGCATTAACATCATTAAGGTACTCATCCACTTTATAGTAACCTTTACTCATTAAAGTTTTTTTCACTTCTATTTTAAATTTATTTATTGGCATATTAATCAAGTCATGAGGAATTTTATTAAATATTTTTATGCAGCTGCCTACAAATGAATCACCAACCTTGTGAAGCCTAAGTTTTGGTACAACTAGTTTACCTTTCTTTAATCGAACCCACAACCTCTGATTTTGCAATCTAACGCTCTACCACCGCACATACACCAAATATAAACATGTACTTCATAGAATATTATTTCTTTTTCAGTGCCAACACAGCTATGGACAATGATGTGACGCCGGTCTACTTGGCCGCGCAGGAAGGTCACCTGGCGGTGCTGAAGTACCTCGTACTTGAGGCTGGTGGAAGGCTAGATGCCAGAGCGCGAGATGGCATGCTTCCCATACACGCCGCCGCGCAAACTGGCTGTCTAGATTGCGTGAAGTGGATGGTGAGTTCAAAAAAGTTTTTTTATATAGGACAGGTTAAATGACTTCATCTCGCCAGATAGGAAACTGAACGCGAAGTCTCAGGAAAAAGGATCACCCTTACAGACACCAAAAAAGTTACAGTGGTGGCCCTCAACGAGACGGTCTTATCAGATACATTTTTACGCTGTTCGCCTATGGAACGCGCTTCCTCTAGAGATCAGGAAGAGCACGAGCCGCAATGTTTTTAAGTCTAGGGTACGACAATTGATCACCACAGAATTGGCAGAATCATCGTCTCAACAATAATGATATTTCTACTCATATTGATATGGGTATCTATATTTATGTATTATATTTATGTTGTAAATGTATGTGTATATATTTTATGTATATGTATAACTATTCTGATTTATTTTAAATATGATAAGTAGGTATAAGTACTGTTTATGTTTAAGAACCTATATATACTTAATCTATAGTCCTTATAGAACCAAACGCATATCTTGTTAATATGCGCCTACCTCGTACTAGCTCTGCATCACCCTATGGTAGACTGGCAGAGAATGCCTACGGTATTAAGTCCGCCAATGTACATCGTGCATAAAGTATAAATAAATAAATAAAAAGACTCCGGACTGTAGTGAGAAGGAAGCACGTGGACTGGTAAAGTTATGGTACCTACAGCAAAGAAAATACTGGGGTGACGTCTAATCTGAAAGTATAGAAGAGAGATATATATATTATATTACGTATAGAAATCAGTTGTATTTAGGCCATTTTCAGATTATCCGGTCCGATTATCCGATACGACTATTACATACATTTTACTTCCTGTCGGTTATCGGTTGTCGGATATCAGAGCCAACACTGATATCGAATCGGATAATAGGAAAACTCTCTTAGTATCATAAGGTCACTTCCTCAATACTCAATAACGATTTAAAAATAAATTCCGGTCATGTAACGCCTAATTCCTAATACGAAATGTTAATTCTAAATCGTTTCAATTACTTATTATCGAAAAGGCTGTTCAAAATGAATACAAAATGAAATAATAGTTATAATAAATAGTGATCAAAAGTCTCAAAGGCCTTACTAAAATCGAAATTCACGAAGGTAGCTGAGTATTATTCAATTGTGTTTTGCGTACGTACTACTCCTACATTATATAATAAAATTCACGCTTTCCATTTAATCTCACAACATAAGATACTATTTCTAGCAGCAAATTACGACATAAAGTACTTCTATCAATGGCCCCCTTTAATAACGTAATTGAAAAACCGTGAATGTGCCTCATTACGTTGTTCGAATTATGAAAAAAGCAACATAAGTAAAAAAAATGGTATACTTGTCTGTGTCGGTTCTATGGTTTACGATAATATTAACGTGAATTAACATGGTACGAGTATATTTATAATATATGGCGGAGCAGTCTTGTTAAATTAACCAATAAATTAAAAGAAGAGAAGAGGTTGATCGCGGAAATTGGCCGCCGCATCCACGACCAAGGCGGTGACTTCCGATCCGCCTCGTTCCTGGGGCAAAGGTTGGTTATTGCGATTCAGCGGGGCAACGCGGCCAGCATCATGGGCACCTTTGCGCCGGGAACGATGCGGAGTGGGTTGTTTGACGTGACATAATCGGGAATTTGTTTTGTGTATTTATGTTTTAATTATTTTGTAAGAATTAAATTTCATAAATTAAATTAGTATAACAATAACTTGACTAATAAGTGAAATTAGTCAAGTTATTGTGTAGAATAACGACTATACAATCCAAACTATTTAGGTATATTTAGGTAATCTGTGGCTAATCTAATTTAGTAATTTTATTAAATTTGACTATATGATCGATTACTTGGTTATTTTCTATCCGAATCAATGTCAATAAAAATCATCCATTTTTTCGTGAATGATCACAAGTAGGTATTTAACATGCAGAGTATGGAAATTGCAAAGATCAAATCTAATGGAGGAAAATAATTAAGTGGACAGCATGGCCCGAAGTGATAAGGGAACCATGATAAGAAGATAATGATGATAGAAGGATTACGTACCCGTGGTCCCACCGGTTTGACCTATTCGAAGGACCATGGTACACCACTATGTTCTTGTGGTCCTACCGCACAATGGCTTTAAATTATTGTACAGTAAACAAATGGTAGTTAACAAGCTACATGAAGTCTAGACTAGTTTTATCACTATCTTTTCAGAGTGTACATGTATAAACGGCCTCTGTGGCGTAGCAGGAGGCGCGGGTTTTATTCCCGCCCAGTGCAAATATTTGTATGCATGAATATGTAGATTTGCATTGGTCTGGGTGTTTCTATGTATGATGTGTATGTATTTACAAAAAAGAAATAGTATCTAAGTAAGTTTATCTGCACTCTAGATCCCATAATACAAGCCAGTTAAGCTATGCATACCATGGATCTAGATAGCTTGTGTACAATGTTGTGGAATATTTATTTATTTATTAAACGTAACAAACATACAGATAGATTTACTTTCGTATTCGTGTGGATCGATAATTGAGAAGTGAAAATCTTTGGGGTGAACGACCTCGACCGATCGCTCGATCGATCGCTCGATCTAGAGGAAATGTGTAATGGTCACGCGCACATTATGTGTCTGATCATTCTGCGAGGAATTCCTTGTTCCTTCTCAGTGGGTGATGGGATGTTGAGTTTCTTTTTTAAATAGTATACGGAAGAATATAAATGGAACGAAATGGGGAAATGAATTTCAATAACTTATAGATACATGATATGTATCGTAATTATATCTGTCTTTCTGTTTCTACCGGGTATCTAATCTCCGAAGTGGTTGGGCCGATTTTGACCAGATTTATACTGAAGGAAATAGTAACTTAGAGTACTTTTATATGTTATTGATAACAACGGATTTAATTTAACTGTGTCCAAATTATAATTATCATTGTACCTACCTAGTTCAATAAAGAAAATATGTGACCTAAATGTTGCAATGCCTGGAAAAGGCGCTAAGTTTTAAGTACTGTCATATAAATTGTAAGATCTATATACACTTGATAAGCAATAAATGATTTGATTTGATTTGAAATCGCGGTATAACTAGGTCTTGATTACTTCACAAATCGCGAATGGCCTGACCTTGCACCCAAAAACCTTGGTACCGTCTTCATATAACCAATTAGTGTTTGTATTAGCTCGTTATATTTTATTACTGCAATTAAAAAAATATATTTTCACATAATATTTTGTATCGGTGGCTCGCTGTCGTAATGGGTATTAGTGATTTTTTTAAACTTTCGCGGTGCGAATTCATAATTATACTAGGTATCGGGACTTCTCGCGAATTATATCTTGGAACTTACTATTTCTGCCGACGTTTCGGATGCGTTGCAGCACCCGTGGTCATGACTTGACTGACAATCAATTATCAAGTCGTGACCACGGGTGCTGCAACGCATCCGAAACGTCGGCAGAAATACGAGTAGTAAGTTCCAAGATATAATTCGCGAGAAGTCCCGATACCTAATATAATTATGGTTATTGGTGAGATTGCTGTGTAGTCTTGGTTTCGATTCTCAATTTGAAATAGTTTTTTTTTAATACCACTTAGGTGGCAGACAAGCGCACGGCCCACCTGTTGTTAAGTGGTTACCGTGGCACGTATGGCCGCTGGCAACTCCAGGGGCGTTACACTCGCGCTGCCGACCCTGAAAAAACCTTCTAATGCCCCTCTTGAAGAAACTCAGCATTACCCATAATATAGTGTAGGCGCTTGAAAAACCACAACAGGAAGTTCATGCCATAGCTTGAGTGTACGTGTGATGAAATTTCTTTTATACTGCACAGTGCGTACCGTCTCTGGTCGCAATGTGTGAAGATGAATGGCGAGCGGTGCGTTATGATAGTATGTAGCTGTAGGGATTAGATTACCTAAATATACCTAAATAGTTTGGATTGTATAGTCGTTATTCTACACAATAACTTGACTAATTTCACTTATTAGTCAAGTTATTGTTATACTAATTTAATTTATGAAATTTAATTCTTACAAAATAATTAAAACATAAATACACAAAACAAATTCCCGATTATGTCACGTCAAACAACCCACTCCGCCTCGTTCCTGGGGCAAAGGTTGGTTATTGCGATTCAGCGGGGCAACGCGGCCAGCATCATGGGCACCTTTGCGCCGGGAACGATGCGGAGTGGGTTGTTTGACGTGACATAATCGGGAATTTGTTTTGTGTATTTATGTTTTAATTATTTTGTAAGAATTAAATTTCATAAATTAAATTAGTATAACAATAACTTGACTAATAAGTGAAATTAGTCAAGTTATTGTGTAGAATAACGACTATACAATCCAAACTATTTAGGTATATTTAGGTAATCTGTGGCTAATCTAATTTAGTAATTTTATTAAATTTGACTATATGATCGATTACTTGGTTATTTTCTATCCGAATCAATGTCAATAAAAATCATCCATTTTTTCGTGAATGATCACAAGTAGGTATTTAACATGCAGAGTATGGAAATTGCAAAGATCAAATCTAATGGAGGAAAATAATTAAGTGGACAGCATGGCCCGAAGTGATAAGGGAACCATGATAAGAAGATAATGATGATAGAAGGATTACGTACCCGTGGTCCCACCGGTTTGACCTATTCGAAGGACCATGGTACACCACTATGTTCTTGTGGTCCTACCGCACAATGGCTTTAAATTATTGTACAGTAAACAAATGGTAGTTAACAAGCTACATGAAGTCTAGACTAGTTTTATCACTATCTTTTCAGAGTGTACATGTATAAACGGCCTCTGTGGCGTAGCAGGAGGCGCGGGTTTTATTCCCGCCCAGTGCAAATATTTGTATGCATGAATATGTAGATTTGCATTGGTCTGGGTGTTTCTATGTATGATGTGTATGTATTTACAAAAAAGAAATAGTATCTAAGTAAGTTTATCTGCACTCTAGATCCCATAATACAAGCCAGTTAAGCTATGCATACCATGGATCTAGATAGCTTGTGTACAATGTTGTGGAATATTTATTTATTTATTAAACGTAACAAACATACAGATAGATTTACTTTCGTATTCGTGTGGATCGATAATTGAGAAGTGAAAATCTTTGGGGTGAACGACCTCGACCGATCGCTCGATCGATCGCTCGATCTAGAGGAAATGTGTAATGGTCACGCGCACATTATGTGTCTGATCATTCTGCGAGGAATTCCTTGTTCCTACTCAGTGGGTGATGGGATGTTGAGTTTCTTTTTTAAATAGTATACGGAAGAATATAAATGGAACGAAATGGGGAAATGAATTTCAATAACTTATAGATACATGATATGTATCGTAATAATTATATCTGTCTTTCTGTTTCTACCGGGTATCTAATCTCCGAAGTGGTTGGGCCGATTTTGACCAGATTTATACTGAAGGAAATAGTAACTTAGAGTACTTTTATTTCAGAAAAAAATCAGAGCTACCATGTGGACGAAGTATTTATATTATTACGTTCATATAGTACTCAAGGAGTATGTAGAGCTATAAAATTGTCGTATCACAATATTTGTCTGCAAACTCCTCTGTAATGGCAAGATTGAATGGATCAGTCGTAAACTATTTTAAACTCATTTTATAGGGTATCCCACCTCAAAATATTTGTTATATCCATTTCTTTTTTTTGGGATTTTTTTAATTTTATTGTGATTTGGCGTTTACCGTATCAGCTAGGATTATAGAAAAATAAAGTACGGTAGCTTGAGCGTGCGTGGGTTGAAGTTTCTTTTACACCGTCAGCAGTGAGGATAAATTCCCTGCCTATGGCGAGAGGTGCAATGATAGAATGTAACTGTGGGCATCATGTCAAACAATTCATCTGAGCACAAACCATTGTATAGGCGGTAGAGCACACACAGCGAGGCCTCAGGCTTCAGAGCTCGATCAGCCTCAACGCCCATCTTTGCACCGAGTCGAAGGGGTCAAGCTGGTATGCAGGCGCTCCAGCACAAAGGTGACAACAGTACTCCATATGGGGCCGAACCTGTGTCTTATAAAGAAGATCGTCGTTATTGTTGTCAATAACTAAGTAATACTTCTGAACGTTGAGGTCATTGCTTCTACTTTTACATTTACAACCAGATTCTCAAGCCAATAGGTTTGAAAGCCTGTGAGAAAATTGTCTTTATTTAATAACCAATCGCCGGTAATTACTATGACATTGTATGGAAACTGAATGAACGACTAAGATGCTGTGATAATCCCGTGTGACGTTTGTTACACGCAAAAACATCTGAATGGATCTGGCCAGAATTTTTACTGTCAAGGCATTGGTAGCTTAGTGGTTGAAGAGTCGGCCTTACGATCGAAAGATGCCAGCTTCGAATACTGATTATTACACTACCGACCTGAACCCACTCCTAGTACAAGCTATTTAGCTTAGTTGGTGGGGTTAGAGAGACAACGGTATTCTCGTCCCATTTGAGTAGTCCGACTGGGGAAGTACCTCCACCTTACAGAATACCACGGCTATAATAACTTCGTGTTGTGTTCCCAGCGGTGAGTAGGGTCGCCAGAGCTCACTGGAGAGCTTGTGCTGTCAGTGGGAAGACCAAAGCCTTGTACTGATTGTATTTTCTGCACTGACGGCACAGAAACTATTCTTACAGGGTCGGCAGCACGGGTGTGATTCCCTTAGTGTTGCACACGTTTATAGCTCACGATAACCACTTTCCATCAGGTGGGCCGTGTGCTTGCCTACCACCTAAGCTATATAAAAAAAACGGTTGCTAATATTCTTATAAAAAAAAGAATATGATAGGAAATTGAGCTAAGAGCAACGAGTTATAAGTAGTCTTATCAGAGCAAAATGCTTAGGTTGAGAGAATAACTCAGCAACGTGTCAGCGTCTTTTCTGGTATTACGATTGACATTTACAAGGCTTGGATTCAGAACTTGGAGCCCAGGGTCTGCTTTCAGACTTGTCCTGCTCGCTACACACGGTCTTGGACATCTTGGTGGGCACCTTTTCTCTGCAGAAAGCCAACGATATAAACCTTAACTTATAATAAAAGTAGCCCAAACTTTTATATTCGAAAATAATTACGGTAACACGCATATAAACCCCAGATCTTAGTTAATGCAGACAAATGTCGCCGTCATAGCTAGTCTATAATATATTATGGAATTAGAACCTAGAAGAAAGGCATACTTGTAACTTAGGTTTACAAGAAACACATTAGTCTAGTGACATAATTACAAACAACTTATATAACAACCTGCATTGACCTGCACTTATCTTTGCATCTAAGTTTTTTATTACATATAATGTATTCTATTTGCACAACATCCATTTTGTTATACTACAAAGCATTTCATCAAAATCCGTGTCAAATTTTCTTTCTGTACAGAGTTTCTGTGTCGTCAGTAGAAGACAAAGCAGGACAAGCCTTTAGTCTTCCCACTGACAGCACAAATTCTCCAGTGAGCTCTGGCTACCCTACCACCGCTGGGAATAAAACACGAAGTTATTATAGCCACGATATTCTGTAGGACGGAGGTACTTCCCCAGTCGGACTGCTCAATCGGGCGGAAATACCGCCGTGTCCTACCTCCTATGAAAAAGTTAGACTGGTATTGCGGACCTCAGGCTCCGAGGTGAAAGCTTCGAATGCAACTGGGATTAATGCTAGGGTGAAGAAAAATGGAGTGTAGACTACATGTGGTCTTATCAAGATCTTCGGGGCCTGATAACACCTTTTTTTTATCTAGGACACGCCAACTTGACTTCACCTTGCCTGATGGTTTTTTTATTATATAGAACACGTCAGTTAGACTTCGCCTTGAAGGCAAAGTCTCAGAAAAGAGGGTCACCATTACTTACACATACCGTGTGACAATGGTGACACTCAGCTTGACGGCCCCATCATATGCTTTTTCACGCCCCGCTTAAAGGACCCGGGACTGTAGGAAGAAGGAAACAAAGCTAAAGGGTAAAAGGTAAGCTAAAGGCAAAGTGTCAGGAAAGAAGGTCACCATTACAGACACTAAGTAAAGTTACAATCGTGGCACTCAGCTTGGCGGCCTCATCAGATGCTCGGGACTGTAGGAAGAAGTGTGCTGGTAATGATAATGGTCTTGGTGGTGCGGCAAAGAAAAGAGTCTCCGCACCGCTTGGTTCTTGGTCGTATATTCTGCACAGTGCGAGGGTCCTGCAAGCCTATTTCCCGGTTTATTGACAGATGAGGCTCTGGCGCTAACTCTACTCTCTGGGTTGAGGGATTAGATAGCAAACGTTCCCGTGAAAGCCGTATAATCTAAACCAATAGGAGAAGATCCTGAGAACCAACTGGGAACAACGATAAGATGATGCAGACTGGTAATTGACCCAAACCGAGCTCAGGAAATGTTCGGGAAATGATTATGAAAGTAAAAGGAAATATTAATATGTTAGTTATCGAAATATTCATTATTATCTAATATAGAAAATAACATATTTTAGCAGTTATAAACACGCAACTCAATATAACTATTAAGACATACATATTCTGAACTTCTCTATTTGATGCGAAGTATGCAACGAAACAACTTCTAAATGATTTTTATCACGCATTTGAATAGCTTGGCTCAAGGACAATTTTATGCTAAATGACACTTAACTTTCATTTATATAATCTGTATCCGGTCAAGAGTCTCGGACTTTACGTTTTTATGACAGCACTTCATTGGGTATACATTAAATGTCTATGAATAGATTTATTACTCTGTGGTATACCATTAAATTGTGACTTTTCTTTCCGTAATATTATTATCGGTGGGAAATTCTAATAGGTTTATTTCGCTTTCCAATTTTCCCTTCGACCCCCAATACTGAGAGCGGTAATCGAATGCTACGCAGGAGGCGCTAGTTCGATTCCCGTTCAGTGCATGTATTTGTAAGCATGAATATGTATATTTGCATTGGTCTGGGTGTTTGTATTTCTAAGTATGTAGGAGGTAGGACACTGTGGTATTTCCGCCCAATTGAGCAGTCTGACTGGGGAAGTACCTCCCCCCTACAGAATACCGCGGTTATAATAACTTCGTGTTGTGTTCCCAGCGGTGAGTAGGGTAGCCAGAGCTCACTGGAGAATTTGTGCTGTCAGTGGGAAGACCAAAGGCTTGTCCTGATTTTGTGTTCTGCACTGAAGGCACATAAAATCTCTGTTCTTACACACGTTCATAGGTCACGGTAACCACTTTCCATCAAGTGGGCCGTGTGCTTGTCTGCTACCTAAGTTGTATAAAAAGAAAATCTACAAGAGGCCACATATATCCGATAGCAGCTTATCCTTAACTAGATAAACGCTATAATGTATTATAAACTATAGATATGCTATCCACACTCAAATTGGCAACAAATGAATGATGACGGACGTCATCATTTTATGCACCAATCAAAGACCTGACAAGGCGTTAGGCAAAAAAGTCTTGAATAATAAATACGTAAGAAACTGTTCAAATTCATCTATACATAATTAGGTATATCAGTCTTACGGTGACGGATATAATTATGAAAACGTTATAAATTGATATAAATAATCACGTCATTTTTGGCATCAAAATGACGTGGCACCTCACCTGCCACAGTATATAAAAATTATATTGTATTTTTATTTTATTTTCTCTTTTTACATTCTGTTTCTTTTTTTGTACTGTATGCCGTGTCGCAATAAACATTTTTTCTTTCTTTCTTTCTTTCATTAATATTATAATTTAATTATCAATCAATCAATTAGCCCACTGCAGTTAACTGCTGGACATAGGCCTCTCCCAATGTGAAAGAATAGAATAATCGTTTATTTCTCAGAATATGGTTTATACAGGTATTTAAAAAAAAATAAGCGTTGCACATATTCTACCTCCATACGGTGTAGAAATACTTACAAACTAATAATGCTTTTGCAGTTCTATTATATTTGCTAACTATAATCTTTTTTTTTAAGTACTTAATGAAATTATTTCTTATACGGTCAATAAATTGGGGACGAATTTTTCGATGCTTAATTTGATCCTTTTGTATCCTATTTTAAATTCTTGTAAATATTAGTTTATATCTTATTACAGTAGTTTACATGTTATTTAAATTCAATTAAATTATAATATGAATTAGAAAATATTAAATAGTCAGACCTCAAATACAAAGTCACTTACTTATAAATTGAAAAAAAAACAATGTATTATTTTTGTTATACCAATCTGTTATTAGAGTAACTATCTTAACTCAACTTCTAAAACTTAAAGTCCATATATATATTCACGTATTATTAGTAAATTAGATATACATTTTTCTGTAATTGACATTTGTGTCATTTTTGAAATCCGTCATCTTCGTGTATGGCTCGGCGTATCTATGAATATAATCATTGGATGAACAGGATTAACCTTGAGTAATCTGGCTGATGTCAGCGTCGTGTAACCCCCTCGTTTTCACCTAGGTATAAAACATGTAGGTATTTGACAAGTTGCAATATGTCACGTGTGAACGCAAATTACAACTTGTTGGCTACACATCCTATGTGAACGAAAAGTATCTGAGATACATATATAAAACAAGTATTGTGTTTTGATTAGTCTTCTACAAGTTATGAATAAACAAGTTTACAACTTGTTTTACAACTTGTTTCGTGGTGAAAACGAGGGATAAACGATAAAGGCAGGAGTCGCGTGGTCACCAACACTTAAGTCCTACACCAATATTGTATCGTCAAAAACTCCTAAAATAAAAATAATATCAGATGACAAACAGAGAAATAATAAAAAAGTAAATTTATTATCCAGGGTACAAAACGTAATAATGTCAGAGTTGAAGCCGTAAAAAGTATTCTGACAATTTCAAAACCGAGAGCTTTAATGCTTAGATATCGGAAGGTACCTTGAGACTTGTTCATTGCAATATTTATATCGTTGTTACAATGTTGTGGTGAAACCACAGCCTCGTTTATTGCAATGGTTCTGAACATAAACTTCGAAATCTTGTGGTACAACGGAATGTTGAAGAGTATGGCTCCCCGTTATTATGTGCTTACAATACGTAAAGTGCTGCAGTAATAAATGGTATTCGTAGATGAGGAGATAGTAGTTTAGAGGATTCGGATTTATTCAAATTATTTTTTTGTTCATTTCTCAAAATAGTGTAACGTAATTACATATTTTTGACGTCAATTTCTGCTTGAAACTTAGTTTACCATTGCTTCTTAGGCGCTAGTGGAGAAAAAATTTATTAATGAGGTAGGACACGGCGGTATTTCCGCCCAATTGAGCAGTCCGACTGGGGAAGTACCTCCGCCCTACAGAATACCGTGGCTATAATAACTTCGTGTTGTGTTCCCAGCGTTGAGTACGATAGCCAGAGAATCACTGGAGAATTTGTGCTGTCAGTGGAAGACTAAAGGCTTGTCTTGCTTTGTCTTCTACTGACGGCACAGAAACTCTGTACTTACAGGGTTCGCAGCGCGACTGTGACTCCTCTGGTGTTACAAACGTTCATAGGCGACTACTACTACTTTCCATCAGGAGGGCCGTGTGCTTGTCTGCCACCTAAGTGGTATAAAAAAAAACGAGACGTCAGCTTATAAATGAAGATACATACTAGTGATTTCTTGAAACTAAATATGGACGAATGTATGTACAATGTTGCTTTCGGTCGCAGGATCCAACCTCGTATGTATTACTACCAATGTGATCTCAATTCGGACATTAGCCATTTAGTTAGATGAATATAATGCCAATATTAGTATTTGTCCTTTACTATTTATGGTTCTCGCGGTAAATCGGTATCGGTAACTAATTATAACTTACATAACATAACAAAAACTCACGCCTATATCCCCGAAGGGGTAGGCAGAGGTGCTAGCACCCACATTTCGCCAGTTTATGTTTATAGTCCCAATGTAATAGGTGGCGAGCCTATTGCCATTAACCGAGCACTTATAAACCTGCGATAAATACACACATAACTTCAAAAAGCATCGAAAAGGCATTGGTGTGTGCCATGGTAAAACCTGGAATCGAATCCGAGACCTCGTCTCAGCAGTCCATTACCCATACCACTAGGTGGTTAACTAATTATATAGAAAACTGAAATGTATTTTTTAGAGTAAATTACTAGTATTCCCGCTTAAACTTACTGATAAGCTAAATTGCTGGCGTTAGAAGTGGTTTTACCGGCTCACGTCGGTATTAAATCAGAATTTGAACCCAGTTCCTTTTGACCGAAAACCGACTTCTTAACCATACTTGCTGTGGTTGAATTATTGTTGGACTTAAGGCAGCTGATACTCCAAGTAAACAGAGTTTTAAATATTCTACAATTTCTTTTCTAGATTGTGGAGCGAAATGTGGACCCGAATGCAAGAGACGGAGATGGCGCAACTCCGCTCCATTTCGCAGCCTCCAGGGGTCATCTTAGCACAGTCCGTTGGCTTCTGAGACACGGAGCCAGACTGCACCTGGACAGACACGGGAAAAGCCCTATTAACGATGCCGCTGAGAATCATCATTTGGAGGTAAGATTTATTAGGTTTAAGATGAAGCCAAACGAGCTTGGTCTTGTGAATTGTAAATTTGTAAGTTTCGTAATTTTAGTTTTTAGTTTAGTTTAGTTTTCATAGAAGTTTAGTTTTGTAGTTTTTAGTTTAGTTTAGTTTTCATAGAAAAGTATTGTTGGGATCACCCGGTGACGTAAAAGGAATTGTCTGCTAACTGACCATTTCTACGATATCGAACGAAATTACGCAACTCACAGCTTAAATAAGTTCGTTTGACTTCAGTTTAAATGAGACCTTTTACACTCGGTTAGTTCTTCTCTTGTCATTGAATCACTTTTGCTTAAATTAATCGGGAGCAAATTCTGCCTTCTCAAACGCGCTGTCAGTGGCCTTATTCAGCTCATCTTTAGTGCAGGAGGTAGGAAATAAGGGGTTCGAAACTAAGTGCGCCATGAACTGCACGAGAGTCACGATTTAGCCCGGATCTTGAATTCCCCACCTGCATAAATTGACGCCACGAGAACATGGTTCCGGTGACTCTCATTTCTTACATGTGGATCATGCTACCTTTACACGCAGGTAATTTATTAATTTCCTATGGCTAAAAAAGCTTTGCTTAATTTGAGTGCGCCTAGAATCCGGACAAACAAATTTTTACATAATATTTTTGTAAATACACACAATCATAATTCTACACTAGTATACTCTTAACCTGTACGCATAATGGTACAGTATATTGCTATCTGGATAATAATATACGTACGTCGTTATACAATACCGGGAAACTTGGAAAAGCGAATGAAAACTACAAACAAAGAATATAATTGATTGTCTCCCCGATGCACCACATAATTGTGGAGTAATGACTTGATGTGATTACACAGTGCTTTCTATACCACGTGTGGAAATAAGTAATGAGTCTGTTTGTGATTCATTACTTTGAAATGTTTTCAGAATAAATAATATTGTTCAATTCTAGTGATTATTCGATAATAGTGTGAAAAGTTATTGATGAAGGTAGAATGGAATATGTTCTATTTTCAAAATAAATAACGGTTAACTTAGTGTAATTATTGGATAATAGCGTGAAAAGTTATTGAAGAAAGTAGAATGGAATGTATTCTATTTTCAAACTAAAATAATGGTTTACTTAGTGTTATTATTCGATAATGGTTAAGAGAATTATTGATTAGGGCAGCATGGAGTGGAGTGTGTTCTATTTTTATTAGTTTGTTTTCGAATTTAATAATGGTTCTTCTTGTAAATATTCGATAATAATGAAACGAGTTCAAATATATTCAGATAGATTGTGTATTGATTAACAGTATATAATAGTGATTGTATGATTTTCGATGATAGTGAGGATAGTTGTATTGCGATTAACAAAATGGTGCTTTAGTTATTTTCTATAATAGTGACGCTATGCTAAGATGGGAATGTCTTCGATTTTATTAGGTTGTTTTCAAACAAAATAATTCTTCTAAACTTCTATGGAATATTTGATAATAAAATTGCGTGGTAACTTATTGAAGAAGTTAGAATGGATTTTGTTCTAGTTTCAATTAGTTTGTTTTTAGACTAAATAGTGGTACACTTCTTTTGATAAGTAGATAACATTATCTCTCACTATCACTTAATTAAACTAAACTACCTCTATTTTTATTTAAATTTTCAAATTTCATTATATTTGGCATTGGGTTAAATTTAGATTTTTAATAAAATTAATCAAAAGTAATTTAATTTTTAATTTAGTTTTTGCATAGTATACCTACTTATAGTTCTGTATATAATTTATAATATAATTAATAGTATTACAAATAAATATGCTAAAAATGTTTAGATGAAATTTTGAAATCAAGACTTCAGATGCGAGCGGAATTAACACAAGGAAAATTATGATATATCTTAAAGTGACAAGGATGCTTAATAACAGCTCCGTATGAAGCATTAAAAAGTGATGTATCAAGATTATATTTTTTTTATACAACTTAGGTGGCAGACAAGCACACGGCCCACCTGATTGAAAGTGGTTACCGTGGCCTATGAACGTGTGTAACACCAGTGGAGTCACATTCGTGCTGCTGACCGTGTAAGAACAGAGATTTTAAGTGCCTTCAGTGCAGAACACAAAATCTGGACAAGCCTTTGGTCTTCCCACTGATAGCACAAAAACTCTCCAGTGAGCTCTGGCTACCCTACTCACCGCCCGGGAACACAACACGAGGTTATTATGCCGTGGTATTCTGTAGGGTGGAGGTACTTCCCCAGTCGGACTGCTGAATTCGGACGGGAATACCGTTGTGTCCTACCTCCTACGATTATCAACAAAATCAAATGGTCACCCCTTTTACAGATTATAGTGCTACTCAAACATTACCTAACTACGAATGAACCTTAACAGTATAATTGAAGAGCGTCCGACACATCTGCATACTTTCTACGTACGATGGAACAAAGCTCACGTTATGAAAGTATCACTTTTCACTGGTCACACTCCGGTAGTTTGATTTCGGCGCACGCGCATATTAATTTGATACTCCGTTCGTTTTTAACACCGGTCAGAGTAACGAAAGTAAAAATAAGAACACAAAAACCTGATTCTATGATTTTTATGCGTGTTGGATTTTCGTAACATTTTCTTATGATAATTTATGTGTGTATGTATAATGTTAAGTGTGTTTTGGTTGGGTGTGTACTTATATAAGTTTTAGCAATATACTCATAACATATAATTACATTTGTGTATCAAATGTAAATATCTAAATTGATAAAGTAAGAGTTATGGTAAAATGTTAAATGCGAAGCCACTGGTCCCCTCAAATTCGTACCTTGCGTCCACGCGTCTCCTTAAATAATTGTTGAGGCTCCTACTCTTCCCCTGAGTATAATGTTCCCGCCAAGATGAGATAGCAGTAACGCAGTCCGTTCCAATGCCTATTAGAAATGGAATAGGTTTCCGAAAATTTGGAAATATAAAAGACCGCCGCCTGCTTCTGCTGAGCTGCAGCTTCTGAGAGTGACCCCCAGGCCCGCGCTTATGAGAGGCGACCTCCGACTCTCGAGTTGCCTAAGTTCTTTTCTTTTATACAACTTAAGTGGCAGACAAGCACACGGCCCACCTGATGGAAAGTGGTTACCGTGGCCTATGAACGTGTGTAACACCAAAGAAGCCACATATTCGCGCTGCCGACACTGTAAGCACAGTCTCTGTGCCGTCAGTGTAGAGGACAAAGCAGGACAAGCCTTTAGTCATCCCACTGACAGCACAAATTCTCCAGTGAGCTCTGGCTACCTTACTCACCGCTGGGAACACAACATGAGTTCACGGGTAGCTCGGTTTGCGATTCTCCCCCTTAGAAGAAAGCCTGCGATAAACCGCTCTTAACATCCTCCATGAGGCCGCTTCATCAGTTAAATTTTCGAATGCTCTTTTATATTATATCACATCAGATACATAAAATCTGAATAAAATTTTAAATCACATCAACCCCATTAAATATCTAAACATTTTATGTAATTCAATATTTGTAGATAGTAGGTTAATTATAAGTTATGTTAAATGCACTACCTTTTATGGTTTCTTTAATGAATTGTTGTTTTGAGCGAATAAGAAATAGATGTTAAGTTCGTATTACGACAGTAAAAGTCTTGTGTTTAGACAAGTTCAGACTTCCTGTAATTGGTAGATATTTGTATTGCCTAGGTACTCGTTCTTTCTTTATCTATAGATAGATTAGATTAAAATATTATATTTGCTGGTTTATCTTAGAAGATGAAGGTAGGACACGGCGGTATTTCCGCCCAATTGAGCAGTCCTACTGGGGAAGTACCCTACAGAATACCGCGGCCATAATTACTTCGTGTCGTGTTCCCAGCGGTGAGTAGGGTAGCCAGAGTTCATAGGAGAATTTGTGCTGTTAGTGGAAAGACCAAAGACTTGTCCTGCTTTGTCTTCTACACTGACGGCACAGAAACTCTGTGCTTACAGGGTTGGCAGCGCGAGAATGGCTCCTCTGGTGTTATACGAGTTAAGTTAAGACGACCTCCATGGCGTAGCGGTAGAGCATTCGACTGCTATACAGGGGGCGCGGGTTCAATTCCCGCTCAGTGCAAATATTTATGTGCATGAATATATATATCTGCATTGGTCTGGGTGTTTCTATGTATAATATGTATGTACTTACAAAAAAAGTATCTAAGTATGTTTATCTGTATTCTAGATCCCGTAACACAAGCTAGTTAAGTTATGCTTACCATGGGTCTAGATAGCGTTGTGTAGAATGTCGTGGAAAATTTATTTATTTATTTATACACGTCCATAGGCCACGGTAACCACTTTCCATCACGTGGGCCGTGTGAGTGGAATAAGAGAAAAAGAAGAAGAACGGAGTTCATTGTTATTCAATTGAGATTCGCCGTTCGCCTACGACTAACAGTGAACGCGTACAGCTATTTTATCAAATTCAAGTTAAAAATCCTTAACATAAATTCGTGATTGGTGGTTGTATAAATTTCTGGTTCCTTGTTACTCTTGTGGTGCTTAAATGGAATAATCCCTCCCAGTGGGTGTGACCAGAGTGAGACAAATTGATATATTTAAGCTCAACACTTGAAAAAGTGTTTTCGATTGGTGGTCGGTCGCAGTGAGATTTGAACTGCCGCCCCCAGAATCGGAGGTCGGGTGTCACACACGCTGCGCCACCGCTAGGTCGTGCATCGACGACGAAATAACGAGGAGTGTACTACGAGCGGACGACGTCATCACATCGCCTCGGCTACGAGCTACGATCTGCTGCTACGCGCTTAGATCTGCTACGCGCTTTGGTCTGCTACGCATTTTTACAAGTTAACGCATGCCATTGTCTTGTTGGACGGAGTACAAGTACCTAAGTGATTGCTGACCTCTGTTTGTATAATATTCATTGCCACATCTTTAGGCGTTGTACTGTTATAACGCTAGAGAATGCCGAATACAAAAAGTAAAAGTTCGCCTCCACCCTCTCAGAAAGGCAAAAAGAAATTAATACCAGCTCAATCGAAGTCGGACAGTGAGGCGGCTACGGCAATGGAAGAGGAAGGTGAGTTGGATCAATTTGTAAACTCCCGACACAAGCGTCCACGCATCTTTGGCTCTCCTTCAGATGAGCATGACCCCTCGAAGGCGTTTTTAACAAACTTTAAAAATGACATATTAATCATGTTGGAAGAGTGGAAATCGGAGCAGCAGCGGACACTGTCTCAGTTGGTTTCTGATGTCGCGCAACTTAAAGTACAATGTTCTAATATACAACAGACTAGTACCGATTTTGAAAAGTCGATGGTGTCCCTGAACAAGGATTACGAGGATATCGTGATTAAAGTATCACAATTAGAACGAGAATACCGTGATAACAGGGAATGTATGGATAGACTTGAAGCAAAAGTCCGGGAGCTCCAGCAGGGGTGTCGGCCTTCGGCGATAGAGATACGGAATGTTCCAGCCCATTCAAAAGAAAATACTGATGACCTGCTGCAAATTGCTGCACGCCTAGGACAACTAGTGAGAATGGAAATAACAGCCAGCAATGTCCGCGATATTTACAGATTACCTGGGAAACCCGGTCAATCACGGCCGATATTTATTGAGTTCCTGACTGTATCTAGCAAGAACAACTTTCTAGCGGGAATGCGCAGCTACAATAAAAAACGACGGCTTGAAGAAAAGTTGAATACAGAGAGCATCGGTATGGAGGGGGAGCGCAGACCTATTTATGTTGAGGAACCTTGCCCGCGGCTTCGCTAGGCGAAATAACTTTGACTTTTGCTGGGTATCGAATGGCAAAATCCTTCTGCGGAAAAGTCCTGATGCCAGGGACTTCTTTGTCATTAGGACGGAACAGTGTCTGCTAAATTTGGAACAAAAAAAGTGACTATCGCGTCACGATCTAAAATGTAACTATGGATCTTTGTTTACCTTGTTTAATCGAATTACTATGCTTATTGTGGTCTTGCGGATGTGTGCTGGTGGAGTGGAATCATGTTTGATTATGGCTCAATCTAACCTTAACCAACAGAAATATCAAGTTAATGCTTTTATGTTCCGTTATTTCAGGATCCATTCTGTAACTGCCTTACAAGTGTTCGGCTCATGTGTCCAACTGGTCAGTGAATTGTTTACAACCTGTGTGTCTACGGTGGCTGGTCTCTGTTACTGCGCTGTTATGTTTGCGTTACTATTTAGTGTTAACAACTTATTTAAAAATGACTAATATACACAAAATTGTTGATGAAATAGACAGCTTCACAGTGGCTGACTCCCATTTCTGTTCATCAGACCAATGTACTGAGCGGGTGCCGGGCCCAAATAGCAACCTCAAAATTGTACACCTGAACATTAGAAGCATAAATAAAAACTTAAACAAATTTATAGTATCGGTATTATCTAAAATAAAATTCGAATTTGACATAATTATACTTTCTGAATGCAGGTTGAAAGGCCTAGGAGGGCCGCCTTTTCTTGACGGTTACTCGTCACACGCGACTATTAACAATCCTATACAAAATGATGGAGTTGTAATGTATACTAGGAACGGGCTATCGTGTACTGTATCTGAGCCAACTTTCCTAGACGCAAACTGTCTTGTGTGCAAAGTGGATAGTACTGCTATAATAGGAATTTATAGGTCGCCCTCCTACTATGACCTAGCCCCTTTCTATCGCAGCCTTGAAACGTTGACGAGTTCTTTACAGTCGTTTGAAAATATAGCCGTGATAGGAGATATTAATATAGATATCAAGGAGGTCGATAACATAGATAGGAATGAGTACGACTATTTACTGCTCACAGCTTCGCTGGGTTTGCTGCCAGCACATTCGTTTCCTACCAGATTAGGAAACTGTCTTGATCATATTATGCTAAAAGCAAACACTGCAGCAATAGCAATCGTAGTAGATACTCCAGTGACGGATCACCTACCAGTAATCCTATGTTTGAAGCAGCACAGAAGACTGTATCTTGACTCTAAAAAGTTAATAACACGTTTAGACTATACGTCTATCAAGCATGACATTGATGGGTTTGATTTTGGTCCAGTGTTGGATGAAACCGATGCTAACTCTGCTACTGATAAATTTATCTCGATGGTTAGGGATACAGTAAAGAAGCATACGACACAGAAGAAGGTTGGTAGGCGACATCGCATCCTAAAACCGTGGATCACGGATGGGTTGCTTCGTTGCATACGTAACCGTGACAGGATGCATACTAACCTCCGGAAAAATGCTGATAACACGATACTTACTATAACCTATAAAAGGTACCGAAACTTCTGTGATGCCTTGCTCAAAAAGCTTAAAATTGAGTACGAACAAGAACAGTTTAGTAAGGCTCAGAATAGTCCGAAAGCAATGTGGGAAGTCATTAATAAAATATCAGGCAGAAAGAGTTGGACACAGCCGCCTACGGAGCTTTTAAACCTATCAGCCAGCGCCAATCTCTCAGCAAACTGTGTCAACAGGTATTTCATTAATATTGGCAAAGACCTTGCCTCAAAGCTTGTCCCACCCGACAGCTCACCGCACAATGGCAGCGCCGCTATAACTCCATGTAATTCATTTGGGATACTACCGGTGGATAGGGGTCAGGTTTTGCAAATTATTGGCTCACTGCGAAGTACATGTGCTACTGGCTGGGACAATATTCCAGCCTTAGTAATTAAACTTTCTCGCGATGTCCTCGCAGCTCCGATTGCCCATGTTTGCAATGTCTCGATCGCAGCTGGTATTTTCCCGAAAAGCCTAAAAAGGGCCATAGTGACTCCTATATCTAAAGGCGGGGACAAAGGACGTCTTACTAACTATAGACCAATTTCGGTACTTAGCGCTTTATCTAAGATATTGGAAAAAATTCTCAACAGCTGTTTGACTAAATATCTAGCGAAATATAACCTCATATCTGAAAACCAGTACGGATTCAGGTCGGGTGTATCGACGGAGGACGCCGTCACAAATTTAAGTGTGACGGTATCTAATAAATTAGATAACAGGTACAAGTGTTATGGCGTCTTCTTGGATATATCCAAGGCTTTCGATACGGTCTCTGTTCCCATTTTGATATCAAAACTGGAGCAAATTGGGATTCGTGGGATAGCTTTGGATATATTCAAGGATTATTTAACTGATCGTACCCAAGTGACAAAAATTGACGCTGTGGTAAGTGACGAGGGGAAGATAGAGTACGGCGTCCCGCAAGGGAGTATTCTCGGCCCCACACTGTTTCTGATATACGTGAACGACCTGTGCAGGATGAAGCTGCAGAACTGTCAAATTTTTACGTATGCAGATGACACGGCCCTGATAATACATGGGAAGAATTGGGAGGAAGCCAGGACTCAGACTGAGAGCAATTTAAGAGAAGTGATGTCTTGGCTTTCTTCTAATCTTCTCACCATAAATGTAGAAAAGACAAAATACATTCGCTTCTATCTCCCAAACTCACCTGAGCCAACAGCGGAATCCCTGTCACTCACCGCCCACAGCTGCACCAGTTCGGCAACATCTTGCTCCTGTCCTCGTGTAACTAATGTTGCCAGTATAAAATACCTCGGTATTCAAATTGACGAACGACTAAACTGGCGTCCTCAGATAGAAACACTTGGAGTGCGCGTTAGAAGACTACTCTATGTCTTTAGAAATCTTCGTTCTTCTGCCGACAAATCAATAATGCACACGGTTTATGCTGCATTGTGTCAATCCATCATAAGCTATTGCATTCCGGTATGGGGTGGAACACATAAGACCATAGTTTTAAAACTGGAGAGAGCTCAACGAGCTCTTCTCAAAGTAATGAACTTTAAACCACGCTTCTATTCTACTACAGAATTGTATAGAGAATGCCAAGTCCTAACAGTGCGACAATTGTTTATACTCCGCACCATGCTCCGTCGCCACTCACAGGCTCCACTGAATCCAAATATACCATTAAGGAGACGTGGTGCACTTGTGTGTTCCCCCGTACCCTGCAGAACGGCATTTGCAGCGCGACAATATAACGCAACGAGTACTAGACTCTATAACAAAATAAATAGGAAGATCTCGGTGCATAAGCTGAACAAGCACGATTTTAAGCACAGTTTGATCAACTGGTTGAAGTTACAGAATTATGATGATACCGAAAGTCTTATTGAGATCCTTGAATGAGCGGAACTATTACTGTATCCTTGATATAAGGCCGGCATGAAACATAATTATATAGCATGAAATATACTATAGATATACATATATATACATATATAACATAATGGTAAATTTTAAAAACTTGAAATTTGAAAAATCTAATTCATTGCAATGCATTTTATATAAAATGGGTAAAATCAAATATTTTGTGATTGTAACTACACAAATGACTTTTAGAACGGTGAGCCACCAACTCCCAAGATACGAGTATGTCTCAGTTTGGGGTTGGTGTGTCCTTAATATGAGCGAGTTTCACCGGTGGGGTGCAGCACTCGGGTCGCCCTGGCTGAATTGTAGTACATATATATATATGCAAAGAATTCGATTGCGAGGAGCGGGAGGGTCCTGCTCGGATCGGCCTGGTTGCGGCTGGTGCCATTGGTGAAATTCGAACAAATTGTTTTTATGCCTCTGTACAACTCATAATATAATATTTTATGTCATATTGCAAAAAAAAAAAAAAAAAAAAAAATTGGATCCAACTCAAGGAAAGGTTTCTTCGAATACGCTAAGTGATTGCCTAGTAGGTCCCCATCGATTGTATGCAGAAATTTTGTACTCATGATAATCGTTTTTCATGATAATAGTTATACATAGTTCAGTTGTTTGTCAATAGATGGCATTAGGTACATGATTTATCGCTACATTATCAAAAAAAAATTTTTTTGGCGATGTAGCTACTTACTGTAGAGAATGCTTTACAAAATCGAATCAAGTCGATTTTAGAACTCTCACTCGACCCTTCTCATCTTCTAATACGTCATCATAGAAAAAGTAAACAATAAAGCATGATGAAGCATTATTTATACTAGCGATTCGCCCGACTTCAATGCTATTGACCTGCTTTATCATCAGACCCGGAGTATGGAACAATACTAGTTTCCTGAAATGATTTCATCATGGCGAATTGCAGTTGTCACACTGTCGGTCGTGAGGTCAATGTTAAAAGTTCAACATGTGAAGCGTAATTATTTATCTTTGTATAGAGTACCTACACGTCAGTTTTTTTTTTATAGCGTGCTTCAGTAGGTTTAATCACACGATTTTGCTTAATCTCAGGGTAGTTGTATAATGTTACGGTATACAACAGTGGGGCGCGAATAAGCATCCATATGGCAAGAGAAAAGAGATTTATATAGAATACATATTCAGAGTATTTTTTTCTTCTACCACGCGTCTCATCTGATTGAAAGTAGTTACTATGGCCTTTGAAGATGAGCAATGTTAGAGGTGTCATACTTTCGCATTCCCGGAGTGCTTATTTTTTTGTAAAATATATACAAAATATACACGACGGTATTGCCGTCCCAATTTATAGGAGGTAGGCCACGATGATATTCCCGTCCCAATGACTAGTCCGACTGGGGAAGTACCTCCACCTTACAAAATACCACGGCTATAGTAACCTCGTGTTGTGTTCCTAGCGTTGAGTAGGGTAGCCAGTGCCCACCTGTGAATTTTTGTGCTGTCAGTGGGAAGACTAAAGGTCTATCCTAATTGTATCTTCTGTACTGATAGCACAGAAACTCTCCGTTCTTACAGGATCGTTAGTACGGGTGTGACGCCTCTGGTCTTGCACACCGTCACGGTAACCACTTTCCTTTCAGGTGGGCTGAGCGCTTGTCTGCAACCTAAGTTGTACAAAAAAGAAATTTAAAAATAAACACCCACGCCAATGCAAATATTACAAGACATATTCATACATGCAAAAAATTACACTTTGCGGGAATCGAACCCACGAACTAGCTTAGGTGCTGAAAGCTAGCTACGCCACATTGTTGAAGACTAAATGTTGTATTTCCTTACAGTGCCTGAATGTGCTGGTGGCTGCAGGCGCAGCCGGCGCTGACAGCAAGCAGCTTTCTGCATACAAAGCGGTCCACACTTGCGCTTGTTCGCCGGGCGAGGCACGAGTAAGTTGCTTACGAGTTTTATATCTGTACCTAACACTGATGCCACGCCAATATGGTTACCTCACTTAAATCTCATCAAGTTCCTTCTATCCACGTATACCCAGGAGCCGGCGTACACTCCCTGGGCCTTGGTTGGAACATTTACCTACCATTAGGCAAGCACAGCTCAATTTTTCAATGCTAATGTGTTGCCATAACATCGACGGTGACGGCAATCTGCAAAATGAAGACGGAGAACTTAAACGCGTTTTTATGGGGTAGGAGGAACTTTGTGAAATTTTCCCTCAATGCAAAGGGAGGAATAATCATGACCGTGGTTGTTGGGATGTACATAATGATAGCGAGCTTCAGTAGGTTTAATCGCACGATTTTGCTTAATCTCAGGGTAGTTGTATAATGTTACGGTATACCACAGTGAGGCGCGAATAAGCATCGATATGGCAAGAGAAAAGAGAAGTATAGGAATTGGGAAGCGTCACTTTCCCAGTTCCCAATCATACATTCAAAATAACTTATTCTATTCCAAATTGATTCGTTTAATATTATATAATTATTTTTATGTTAGTAAGTACTTATCTATCTCAATTTGACCAACAATGACGTCAATTATTTGTTACAAAAAGTAGCTATATAAGTTTTGACAGAACTAAAACTTATACCCATCTCTTTCTTTCCCGAAGGCATGACAAAGATGAAATATATTTTAGTTCCGTCATCCGCGCTTAATTATGTTTCTGTAACAAGAAAATTGGTACCAATTTCATTCAGATGAGCGCTCTTATTATGTCAGTTACGCAAACCCTACAATTATTGCATGGTAAAATACCACCTACCTTTATTCTAAAATTGGATAATCAGTTACGGTTGGGATTAATAAAAATTGTAATCTAATTATTGTCTCGGTGAGTGTACTCAGCATGTCATATCCGGTTTTTTCTTTTCTTTGTACGGCGTACAGGAAAACACGCAAAGATTTTAGGTGAAATTTTCTTGGAACGGTGTATCAAAAATATTTTCAGGGTATGAATCAACTTTGCCTGCTGCTTTGCTTGCTGGTTGATGGACGATGCTCTGTGATAGGCTTTTCTCTCGATATTGGGGGTCATTTGGCAGTTGCTTCTGTAATAGTAAAGTAAACTAATCATTATGATAAGTACGGACTGGATGCGGAAGGCGGTGGATCGGACGAAATTGTGCACATTTTAAGACACCTATGTCCAGGAGTGGTCTGCAGTGGGCTGATTCATTGATTGATATTATGAAAAGTAGAGGAACTTCGGGCTTCAAAGGAACAAGCTTTGAATGCAACCCTCATATTAATATAATTGCTACTTTGTGAGCTCATCTAATTAATATATTTGATTGCATGCTGTTGATGGCAAATCATAGCACTGTAGATATCTGAAGTATGCTCAGACATCAGGACATTTATTTTGTGTTGATTATCGGTGTACAATAAAGTTATATTCATTTATTCATTGTACACACTGTAATTTATTTTCTAATGTAAATTGTTTATTATGAAAGCACCTCTTTTGCGAGAACCAAATACCATCATTTTTACCATCGCGTTTGTCCTAGTCGCATCTAAAGCTTTTCCCTTCGGAGTCTTGAGTTTGGGCTCACACCGGAGTTAAATAACTTCGTTCAAAATTGAATATGGAACATACTGTCGATTCAGTATTCAATTTTGACTTCCACGACTTCGACTTAATGCTAAGAAACGAAGTTTTACTAAACTCAAGAACATTCCTGATAATCTCTTCTCAATATTCCAGTGTGCTCTTCCGAATTGCATCAATGTGAACAACAATACTCGTTCTCCCTTCTACCTCCACGCGCCAGAGCGAGAGAGACACAGCTCCGTGCAAGAACGTCGAGGCTCCCTACCTTCCACTGTCGGTTCCATCAGCTCGGCCAGATCTGGACCAGCAGATGGACTGTACGTGAATCCTATGCAGAGGGGAAACTCGACCAGTCTGACGCATCATAGCTCTTCGGGGGAAGATAGTTCAGGTAAATATTTATATTTTTATATACCTACACACATACATATATACATATCAGTATCAAAATAAACGGGATATTTACCATGTTTCATTGTTATGAGTGTCCGATATTTCGGCGCTGTACCTGCTGCTGCGCTGTAACATGGTAAATATCCCGTGCATTTTGATGCTGAAGTGAGTGACCATGATAGTTTAAATACCCATATATACATACATACATGTTCTGTTCATGACAGAACATGTATGTATGATAATTATTAAATAATTTATTGAAGAAGAATTTATTTATTATTTTTTCTACATGTAGTGCGTCCGTAATGGAAACATTAAATATTGTTATTTATTTAAAAAGAGTTACCGGAAGTTTACGCAAATATTACACTTTTATAATAATAATATTCTACAACTTATAATATTCTACAACATTCTACACAACGCTATCTAGACCCATGGTAAGCATAGTTTAACTAGCTTGTGTTATGGAATCTAGAATACGGATAAACATACTTAAATACTTTTTTTTTTTTTGTAAATACATACATATTATACATAGAAACACCCAGACCAATGCAAACACCCATATTCATGCATACAAATATTTGCACTGAGCGGGGATCGAACCCGCGCCTCCTGCGTAGCAGTCGTGTTCACTGCCGCCACGCCACAGAGGCTGTCGAACTTTGAAATAAAGCTTTCCAACAGATTCTCCATGGCCGCTGAAAAGCAACCTAATCGTCGCAATTAGTATAAATAATCAAAGAACACCAAATAAATCACAATAGAATTCGTTAAAAATAGTTTTATTTCAGTAAAAATCATGGTCTATTTTCCTTTAGAGAGTTTACTTAATTAAAACAATAGCTACCTATTGTTTTAACATCTAAAACGAAATATAAACTAAAATTTCAAGGCTGCCGATCAACTGCTGAAAGAACTCGAAAGAGGGTAGATTGATATAATTACTCCTAGGAAAAAACTTTTTCTCTGTTCACTGAGTAGTGGCTACTCCAGTTCCTCCGTGATCATGGTGCTTGCAACACCGCCGAAATATCGGAAACTCAAAACAATGAAACATGGTAAATATCCCGTTTATTGTGATACTGACGTGAGTGACCATGATAGTTTAAATACCTATAAACTGCTGCAAATTAACAAATTAATAAAAATTAAAGTCGAATAGCAATAACATAAATCTATAGTACAATCTTTTTATGTTTCACAAATAATTGGAAATTGTGAAATATCAAAAAAGCTATTCGTGGTTGCCGTGAAGAAATCACTTCCCACGATAAGACTGTCCATTGTACATAAAACTAAAATTCGATATTCAGAAATTCATTTTTTATCCTCCATCCATTTTATTAATTGCTTGTCGTTGTCCCAATTGTTGGACGCAAACCAGTTATTCCATAAATTCCTGAAAAAACGTCATACAATTTTATAAATGATTTTCATCGAAGAGTAATAATTATTATTCAAATCTAAGAAGGTATTTGATCAATCCACCTAATAACCTCGCTCTAGTTTTACCACCTGACAATTCACATCAACGAAATCGAAACTTCTTATCGTAAACACTATAACTCTTGCTTTCTATCGCGATATTATAACCAATGAAAGTAAAACAAACCGGACCTAACGCATCAAGGTCGGATGGTAACCGGCTCGATAGTGAACCTTATGCCGTAATCAACTTTACGCGATAGTTGACACGGATTAAGTGCGTTGATAATGGTAATGTAATCGATACTGATGTAATCTTTAGGGATGTAATCGGTAGTGACGTGATGATGTAAATGTTTGATGGGAATATGTGAGTAATTATCTTGTATTTATGTTTTTTTTTTAAATCTAGGTCACGCCAACTTGACTTCATCTCTCCTGATGGTAAGCTAAAGGCAAAGTCTCAGGAAAGAGGGTCACCATTACAGACACTTAGTAATGTTACAATGGTGGCACTCAGCTTGGCGGCCTCATCCGATGATTTTTCACGCCCCGCTTAAAGGACCTGGGACTGTATGTTGTTAGGGCATCATTATAATATGCCTTCAGCTTACCATCAGGCAAGGTGAAGTCTAATTGACGAGTTCTATATATAAATAAATGCTTTTATGAGAATGTTATAAAGAAATAACTTCCGCGAATGATTTCTTTATACTACTAAGGTTGCAAATAAGCATAGTACTTTTGCCGATAAGTAGCTCCAGTGGCCTATAGAAGGTTGAAACGAGGTTGTGACCTATATAGGGAAAAGGGGCGAAAATAGAGGAAGTGAATGGGAAAAATGGGAAGCGTGAAAGTAAAATTATGATACAGAGAGTGACATTTGTATAAAGCAAAGACTCATTCCAGGCATATAATATTGTTCTCATCACTAGGAAGGCTCTGCACAGTGTCAGTATGTCACGCCGACGGAGTAGTGAGCGTTTACCAGAGTTGGGCAAATTTTAATTGCAATTTTGATAGCACGCTGTACTCTATTGCCAATAATAATCCAAATTAATGGGTACCGCCTGCTGTCAAACTAGTTTCGATCTTTAAGACAGTAGTCAGGTTAATTGCAATTAAAAGGCATTCACACAATTTGTCTTTAAAATTATAGTGCAGTTAGCGTCAAAACAATCTTGACTACAAATTCTCAAAATGATCTTGATACCAAGGTATTATAATCAGCTCGGCGAACCTTGATCCCTATGACAGTTCATACTAGTGACGGGTCGTGTCGATATATCGCAACTTTTTATAGGCAAAGGCGTGACTTGCATTCAGCCACATCGATAAACATGTTTTTAAAATATAATCTACATTACTATAATTATAATGCTTGTTATATTTACAAGTATCCGTGTATTTGTATATGGGGTTGCCAATATTCCGATGCAGAGGTAACATGGTCGGACTGTATAATTTTAATGTGAATTAAAATTTTAGTTATAGCAACACTATCTGATCTGTCACTACGCTAGACTGTCAGTTCGCTACGCCAGTACGAGTGCTAACGCCTTGTATGCGCCACGTGTTTTCTTGTGTCAACGGAATCCTTTGTTTGTTACTATTGTTGTTTTCTGTTTTTGTTATTGTTGCTGTTTTGTGTTTGTTGGTGTTTCAAAATGCCGAAAAGACTGAGAAAAACTGTACTCAACAGTGAAACGCGGGAGTTTGTTGTACGCTTGCGTGACTATTTTGCTCGCGAACTACAAAATGGCGGACCTTTGTTGCCACTTGACAACGTACGCGACCGTGTTGCTGATGCTTTGGGAATTGGCAAAGCTACCGTTTCCCGAATTACAAAGGAGAAGTTCGGCGAATCGTCGATGGAGGAGAACAAATTATCAACTCCAAAGAAGAAAAAACATAATAGGGCACGACCCGTAACTAACCCCGATGATTTCGACATGGCAGCGATACGAAACCATATTTACGGCTATTATTTTCGAGGTGAACTGCCGACTTGCACAAAATTATTAGCGTCGCTGAAATCGGCTGATTTATTTAAAGGTGGATTCACTTCTCTCAGACAAGTTATAAAAAAATGTGGATTTCGTTATGGGAAGTGTGACAAAAGAAAAGTGATAATGGAGCGGAAGGACATTGGATTGATGAGGTGTGATTTTCTACGACAAATAAAAAACATCGAGAACTGGGACAAGGTGGTTTATCTGGACGAAACGTGGCTCAACGCCAATCACTCAGTCTCCAAAACATGGACAGACGACACAGAGAAATCCTGTACCAAAGCACCAGAAGGCAAGGGCCAGCGTTTGATTATCTGCCACGCTGGCACAGCCAAAGGTTTTGTACCTAACTGCTTGTGGGCCTTCAAATCCGTGAAAACAAGTGATTATCACGAAGAGATGAATTTTGAGAATTTCAAGAAATGGTTCACAAAACTATTAGACAATTTAAACGATAAAACGACAATGGTGTGGCAGCTAATACTCAAATGCTGAAAAAGGAATTAGTTAGATTGTTGAACCTTCATAAACAGCAAACAAAGAAGAAATATTTCTTGGATGAGATGGCAAAATCAAAAGGGCACACCGTGATTCGGCTACCGCCCTACCACTGCCAATATAATGCAATCGAAATGATATGGGCGCAGATCAAAGGTGGGTTGATTTGTATTTATTTTAACATGTTTTTATTTAGGTCACTGGTGACTGTCTAGTCGGCTAGTACTATTTAAAGCTATTTTATTTCACTAGCAAATTGCATTTTTATTTTTATCCATGTGCTTATATCAATTACACACTTTTAACGTACAAAATTATGTACTTATAATGTACTTACCCCGATCTCGCTCTTTGACTTTGCATCATTTTCAATCTAAACCATTATTGTTTCAGGTTGTGCAGCCAGGCTTAACACCACTCCACCATTCACAGCTAATAAAATGCTTACGTTGCTACAAGAGGCATGTAGTCAAGTGACTCCGGACAATTGGAGGAAAGTGGTTGAAAAGACGAAAAAGCTATGCTTAGATGATTGGAATCGAGACGTGCGATACGACAATATAGTAGACCAGCCGTTTATCATAAACATAGGAGAAAGCAGCTGCAGTTCGGATTCCGAGTCTGAGACGCAATCGGTGACACCATTGTCAGATTCAGATTAATGTATATTAAAAAATCATAAATAAACCGCTTTTGTTTTATTTGAGTAGGTATATACAATAAATTTGTTAAATCTCCTTTATTTTATTATCGCAAACAACTTAAATGATTATAAATCTGACACTAAGAGCGTAGGTGCTCTATTGATGTATTTTGTACACTCGTTTCCATTTTCGATATTTGTTTATCGATACTTTTCCGCACTAGTCGATATCTTCCAAACGGAGTAACTTTTGCAGGACGTCAACGTAAAGTCTGATTGAGATAATTTCTTGTAAGTGTTAATAATTATTATAATTCCAACGGGATATTATTGTAATTGCATATATCTGCCTAAAATTAATAAATATCATTTTTAGACACCGCCAATTCGATTATAATATAACGGTGACGCTACTACAAGGTTGTGTCGTGGGAATAACTGTCAGTGTCATAGGGATCAAGGTTCGCCGAGCTGATTATAAGAGTAAATTAAATTGTTTTATTGATTAAAACTGTATTATTGTCTGAATTAAAGGTACCAAACCCCCACCGGAGCCGGTGGAAGAGGTTATGTCGGACTCGAGCCGACCAAAACGCACTCCGCCTGTAAGTCGTTTTTAGTTGCCGAAGGTGAGGTTGACAGGCATATCCCTCGCACCCCAGCCGACCTAGGGCCATCTCTCACGATCTGGCCCCTCTTCGGGTGTGGGGACTACAGAGTCCCCAACTCGTCCCCGGAAACGGTGAGGCCTGCTTCTGCCAAGGTGACAGGCTCCACCAGTCACCCCCAACAATCAGTGCCTTGATTTTCCCCCTTCCCAACAGGAAGGGGGAAAATCAAGGCACTGATTGAAAACAGGAAGGGGGAAAACCAAGGCATTAAGACCATCTTGAGTACTTCGTGCGTCAACATATATCTGATGCTGATTGTATCTACATATTTCATAATTATAAGTAGCTATCCGAATTGGTTATGTACTGACGAAACTATGGTCGAATTGTTGTCGGCAAGACCGATCTAGTCAGACAGAGCACCCATAGATTGGAAAGTTAATTAGTTGAATTGTGAAATATATCTAATCAAGAGGCAGTGCCCGCAGCTATCGTTATAATGTATCTATCTATTCGATTAGCTTACAGTCCACTGCTAGACATATGCCTCTCCCAAAGCTATTCCTAGGAGGTAGGACACGGCGGTATTTCCGTCCAATTGCGCAGTCCGACTGGGGAAGTACCTCCGCCCTACAGAATACCGCGGTTATAATAACTTCGTGTTGTGTTCCCGGCGGTGAGTAGAGTAGCCAGAGTTCACTGGAGAGTTTTTGTGCTGTCAGTGGGATGACCAAAGGCTTGTCCTGCTTTGTCCTCTACACTGACGGCACACAATCTCTGTTCTTACAGTGTCGGCAGCACGGGTGACTCCACTGGTGTTACACACGTTCATAGGTCATAGTAACCACTTTCCATCAGGTGGGCCGTGAGCTTGTCTGCCACCAAAGTTGTATAAAAAAAAAAAGTTGGGAGACTTTGGCCTACTGTGAGGAAAAATTACTGAATGATATTGTTTTAAATTAACCCATGAAAATTAACAGACAGCCTCTGTGGCGTGGCGGTAGTGTTCGCGAATGCTAAACAGGGGACGCAAGTTCGATTCCTGCTCAGTGCAAACATTTATTTATTTATTTATTTATGTTGAACACACTAGCAGCCATTAGGCTGATGCGTGTGTGTCTCATAATCCGAAGATTTTGTCAAGTCTGTTTTTGAAACTATTAACACTGGGTGCCAAAACAACATTTTCAGGTAGGCTGTTCCACTCTCTAACGACACGGTTAGGTAGAGAGTGTTTCCGAGGTTCAAGTCTGGATCGCATTGCACATAGCTTTAGTGGGTGACCCCTCAGGTGCTTGTTCTCGTTGAGGCTGTATATGTCATGAATATTATCAATATCATAATAGTCGTGGAGTATTTTGTAAGTTTCGATGAGACTTCCTCTCTGTCTTCGTTTTTTGGTATGATAAATGATAAACATTGGTATGCATAAATATGGTTATTTGCATTAGTCTGGATGTTTCACGTTAAGTAGGCATCAGTTCCCATACGAATGAACGATGGCAGTCGTTACGGATAGTTGAAGCCCAAAATAGTTTAACTACAGCATTTTGATATCGCCAATTCGTTGTGGAGGTCAAATGGCAGTCCCTTTACAAAAAATATCAAAGTTCATCTGCATCACAGTTAGATTGGAAAGCCATGTGTAAAGCCGACTGAGTTGGGAAAAGACTCAGAGAATAATGAGTTAGCACCACGGGTTAACACACAGTAGAGTACATAACCCAATCATATCACCACATACCGTAGCATGAGTGTGAAGAACGAACCGCATCTAATAGCGGAATCCGACGGAAGTGAGTCGCCAGGAAGCGCACGCGCAGTTTTAGGTAACGTTGCACCCCATTGAGCAGTTGCTTTCCTGCTGTCGAAGTGAGCGGACGTAATCGGCGGCGTTTATATTTAATTAATTGTTAATTAAAAATGGATGCAGTTAAAAGATCGATTATACAAGAGTGGGTGGATGTGGTCGATATAAATTATGGTGCGTTTTGATTATTGTATTTTAGTGTGTTAGGAATTAATCATGGCTAAGTGATAATTAACTATATTAACACATTGGAAGGGTAGACTAGGTTGGGTAGCCAGGTCGATCTTGGGATGGATGACCATCCCAAAGACCCATCCGTGCCTCAGAGAGCACATTAAGCCGTTATGGCATATGAATAGCTATAGCAGTCTTTACGGGTAGTTTGCGCCCTTAAAAGTCCAACAACTGGTTTAACTACAAAACTTTGATATTGCCAATGGGTTGTGGAGATCAGATGACAGTTGCTTCACGGAAAGTATCGAAGTTCAGACGCTTCCTAGTCAGACTGGGAAACCGACCCTAACTGAATTGAGAAAAATCCCAGAGGATGAAGTGTTACGAATGAAATAAAAAGTCTACTAGGTAGGTACCTAGGATATCATTAATAAAATCTGTGAATATAGTTTAAAATATCTCAAAAAGTTAGGGTAGGTCTCCTAAGAAGATTTTGCTGCAACTAGCACGGTTAAGGTACCAGTCTTTACTGCCCCATTTCAAAAATACACCCTGTATATTCTTAAAAATATCTTTCTTTACAAAACAATTATACGATATCATATTTATAATCTCTTTCGCTCCTATGCATCCACAAATAACCTGGAAGAAATCGCTGTCAGCGATAAGGCCACCCATTATGCATTATTTATAAACAAATTGTTATTATGTAATAGTGTACACCTAAATTTTCAACACACAATTTACTTTCCAATTTCTATGTCATTAATAATATTACAATCATGTTAAGAAATAATATATAAATATTAAATAAGTTGAAGACCAAAAAAATCTAACTACAGCACTTCAAATGGCAGTCGCTTCACAAAAAATAACTGTAATACTTATATTGAAAAGAATATCTTATCTTATGATAATAGAGAACAAAGATGGACTAACGATCTGAAAAGTGGCTGGAATCCTATGATCGCGGAAAACTTGTATCTAGCTACGTCATACATTGAGAGAGGCCTATGCCAAGTAGTGGACTGCAGTATGCCACTAATTGATGGATTGATTGAATATATAATGATAATAATAATGACAATGACATATCTGTAATGCGATTGCATTGATTACAGTAAACACAATTGTATTATTTATGTGGGTGTTACCTGTGTCGATGACTGAATATGAGCCTATCACATATTTTGTAAATATATTAAATGGCAGTCAACAAAATAAGAAAGTTATTTTTATTCTTAAAGAAAACAATGCATCATATATTAATACTACGATTGTGAAAGTTTCTGAAGATTTATGTATGTTTGTTACTCAATCACGCTCAAGCTCAAACGGCTGAATGGTTATGGTATGGCTGAATTTGGTAGAAAGATATATTGTACGCATACATACACACACTGATTTTAATAATATTCAATATCAAATTTTACGATTTTGTTTGATATTATATCTTTATTTTTATTATTTATTTCCCTGGTGAATTTTGAACTTAGTAGTTCAAATCAAGAGGGAAATCCACTACGTGCAATGTAGTAAATATCTTGCTTAAATTTTTTGAAGTTTGTTTGTTTTCTCAAAGCCTCAGAATTGAATGCTCTGTAAGTATAATAGGATTTGTTTAATAATATAGGACCGCACAAGGTTCTCCAATTATTTAGGCATAACTTAACTATTTTGTGTTATAGGTTACTTAGGAACTTAGGTAAAATAAATATTTACATAGAAACACCCAGACTAATACAAAATGACAAATTCATATTTACAAATATTTGCACTGAGCAGGAATCGAACCTACGACTCCGATGTAATAATCAAACGCTGTACCGATACGCCACATTCTTTTTTTTTTTTTTATACCATTTAGTTGGCAGACAAGCACACGGCCCACCTGATGGGAAGCAGTTACCGTGGCCTATGGACGTATGCAACACCAGGGGTGTCACACTCGCGCTGCCGACCATAAAGAAACCTTCTGATGCCCCTCTTGAAGAACCCCATATTGTAGGTGCTTGAGAAAACCGCAGCAGGGAGGTCATTCCACAGCTTGAGTGAGCGTGGGATGAAGTTTCTTCCATACCGCACAGTGCGCACCGTCTCAGGTCGCAATGTGTGAGGATGAATTCCCTGCCTATGGCGAGAGGTGCGATGATAGAATGTAGCTACGGGCATCATGTCAAACAATTCATCTGAGCACAAACCATTGTATAGGCGGTAGAACACACACAGTGAGGCAAAATCCCTCCTAAGGCTCCTGAAACTATCCAATACCTATTACATTCTCTAACAAACACCTTTTCTCCAGCCTGCTCAGCTTCGGACGCGGACACAGCCGCAGCTGGAGGCTGGTTCTTACACAACAACGCCAGTTCCGGAGCCCCGGCGGCGCTGTACCAGCGCGTCAGGGACCTATTCCACGCGCGCTCGCCTGGAACCAGGGTGCCGGCCGAGGGACAAGAGGCTCCGGCTATGACTGGTAAGTAGACCGAGAAGTACATGGGACCGGCTCTAGACATATCAACATTCTGTTGTCAATAAATTTAGTCCATTAATGAGGGCTGTTTAACAGCAATGCGCTAGTTGAGACTATAGGCTTTTGGTGTTTTATCGGTTAACCTGCAAGCCTTTTTTGGCATAGCTATATACTTAACGTCTTCAAGTCCAGTCAAACGTAATAAACCTTATTGTAAATGTCTTAAGCTTCATTATGCTCCGATTGAATCAACTATGATTGCCACTTATTATTTGGAGAAAGAACTTAATTCACGACCGTAGTAAGTTTCTTAAAGTTATATTTGAGTTTGAGTTCGTATTATGTCCAGGATCGAGGCAGTCAGAGGAACCGGAAGACTCTATTATAACCGGTAAGCCTGATAGAATGGAACCTTGCAGCAGTTCAATCTTAACGGCTTGCACTATATTTGTAAATTTATTTCAAGTCTACTGCTGTATTTATTCGCAAAAAATGTATATTTCTTGCTGTATAAAAAAATTATAAATACTTTCAGATCATTGCATTGGTTTGTTTACTTAACTATGGAAAACAATACCTATTTCCTGCTTTTCTTTTGCTCTTATTGAGGCCTGTATACACGAGCTAAGGTTATCAAACCTAAGGGAAAAGGCAGAGATTAAATCATTTATTGTCTCTCTGGAGAGTTTTTGTGCTGTCAGTGGGATGACCAAAAGCTTGATCTGCTTTGTCGTCTGCACCGACGGCACAAAAACTTGTTCCTACAGGGTTGGCCGCCTTGTAGGAACAACACACACCCATATTGCACACGCCCATAATTAGCCACGGAAATCATTTCCCATCGGGTGGGCCGTGTGCTTATCGGCCAGTTAAGTTGAATAAACAAATGTAGCGTGAAAAGAAATGCCTACTAGACTATTTTTAACTTCATTGCTATCCATAATATGTCGCTTTATGAGGATGAATTATATAAAAAAATCTTTCACTTTGTTAAAAAAGTATTGTAAATTTAAATTTAAATTGCAAACTTAAATATACTGTAATCTTTTTTTAAAACAAAACCCTGGCAACCATGCTGCTTTTCTTTCGCTCTGACTGCCTGTACACACCTACGCTAAGGTTGTCACGTGATAACTCTGTATAGGCAAGATATATTGTAAATTCTGTTTAGTTTGAACATATTTCGGTTCTTTTAAAATTATGGTATAGTAGAGTACCTATTACTGTCCAGGATCGAGGCGGTCACTGGAACCAGAGGACTCTATAATGACCGGTAAGCCTGATAGAATGAAACCTTGTAAAATAATCGAAACGGCTTCTTATGCATTTTACTTTAATGCGATATTCTTAGTTTTTTTACTCCCATACATACATACCCACATGTGGTGAGGTGAATTAACACCCACATTTCACCAATAATTGTATTCGGTCCCACGTAATAGGGGGTACGCCTCTTGCCGTTTTCCAGGCACTATTGTTAACACAAGTCATGCGGCGGCTGAGTCTGGGCTGTATTATGTCTGATGTTAAACAGCCCTATCCCTTAGTCGCCTTATACGACACCGCATGGGAAAAAATCGGGTGGTCTAAGTTCTGCGCTGCCGGGATCCATCCAATATTCGTAAAACCATAATATCATGTCATACAATACATGTCATATAAGTATCTACTCCTCATTTTAGTTCATCGTCATCATCACCATTAGAAGAAGCTTCAGTTATGATTTAAAAGATAGTGATAGAGATCTAACAGTGGATCCAATTTTAGAGATAGTTTAGTGAAATGAGCAACATAGTGATAAGGATCTAACAGTGGATTCAATTTTAGAGATTGTTTAGTGAAATGAGCAATATAGTGATAAGGATTTAACAGTGGATTCAATTTTAGAGATTGTTTAGTGAAATGAGCAATATAGTGATAAGGATCTAACAGTGTATCCAATTTTAGAGACAGTTTAGTCAAATGAGCAACATAGTGATATTAAAATCTAACAGTGGATTCAATTTTAGAGATTGTTTAGTGAAATGAGCAATATAGTGATAAGGATCTAACAGTGGATCCAACTTTAGAGACAGTTTAGTGAAATGAGCAACATAGTAATAGGGATCTAACAGTGGATTCAATTTTAGAGATATCAAGCAACAGAAACGAAAACACTTACCACGATACGGTGAGATATATTCTCAGCGAAGATGTGAAGAATTGTTCATTTGCATACGAGAAGTCATTTGTACCTATCTGTTACACATTTGCGGTGACACGGACTCTCCATGTTGCTTAAAGTTATCCTTTACGCGCTAAAAGCAATTCTTCCGCACGAAATCAACCGCTGTTCTGCTCGCAGAGAATTCGCGTCGCGCTGTTTAGGGCACTTTTGACTGAAATAACCTTTATTTACATTTTTTTATTCCGTACAGTGAAAGCTGAAATTCACGGCTTAGCAGAGGCAACGACGGCGCAAGAGCAGTCGGACAGCGACAGTGGTGCTGAAGCAACGAGACGTGATCATCACTACGAGGATATCTACCTGCCTAGGGAGGTACCGTCGACATGCCATCAGAGGCGAAGGTAAGTAACAAATATATGGGTTAGACAGAGATATGTCGACACTCACACTTCGTTAACTTAATTTCTAGGTATCACAAACCGAAACGTTACTATTAAGTGAATTCATAACTTCTTTATCATTGGAATTTACAATCTAAGTAGCTTAAAAGTTAAATTGTTAATTACCTTCTTTAACGTTTTATAAAATAATAAACAAATCACGAAATATATTACCGTAGTCCTCTGGGGATTATAAAAGTATCTATACATAAATTATTACTACATGTTTTCCAATTTGGTGACACAAAGACACAAACAGCTATTGTGAAATATATTTGTGCTAAAAACTGTACATAACACGGCGGTATTTCCGTCCAATTGAGCAGTTCGACTGAGGAAGGACCTCCACCCTATAGAATACCGTGGCCATAATAACTTCGTGATGTGTTCCCGGCGGTGAGTAGGATAGCCAGAGCTCACTGGAGAGTTTGTGCTGTCAGTGGGAAGATGAAAGACTTGCCTTGCTTTGTGTACACTGAAGGCACAGAAACTCTGTGCTTACAGGGTCGGCGCGAGTGTGACTCCTCTGGTGTTATACACGTCCATAGGCCACGGTAACCACTTTCCATCAGGTGGGCCATGTGCTTGTCTGCCACCTAAGAGATAAAAAAATTTTGTTAAAAGAAAAGCTAAAACATAATTGCGTCACCGTTGTGTTTGATAATCGAAAATAAAAATATCTACCTCAATTTAGTAGAAGATCCTTGTTGCGCATAATCAACACAATCAGTCTCCAGTCTCGTTCATTAGGTTAGAGATAAGCCTAGCTTCCACCCCGTTTCCTGGCATTGCCTTTTCCACTTCGCACTGCCTGGCAGTGAGACCAATGGCAACTATATCATGTTCTACAACGCCAGCACTATTTAAACCGACTCCTAGACTAGACATGTCATCTCACACTGCCTTCACTATAAAAAAGAACTTAATTTATAAAGCTTTATAAATACACTCATAAATGATTTCTTTAAAATATAAATTACAGAATATTACTCTGCATATGTCACAAGCAAATTATATCATCAAATCATATGCTTACGACACAAATACCACATTATTGTCCTTTAAGACAATACCCTTTGTTTAATATCTTCAAAGCAAAGGATTTTTCCACTAACTGAATATTCTAGTTGAAGAACAGTCATTGTCAGATTAAAATAAATATAATATAACATTAAAATAAATATAAATATAATATAACATTAAAATATAACTCCACGGCACCCAATCGTCAATTCTTCATGGAGTCTTTTGTGAGGTTTACTCGCGGTAACTTGAATCTCGTGAGGTATGTGAAGAGTCTGCGTAGTAACATGATGTGTAATATCAGGAGCAGTTCCCGGGACTCTGGGAGCCACAGCCGCCCTGGAAGCGCTGCACTAGTGGTGGATTACAGCACCAAAGATCTTAATGACACGTAAGTTTTATTTTGTTATTGAGTTCTGGCCATTCTGTGAATCTTATACACGTGCTATCAGAAATTTTGCACATTTCAATGAGAATAAAATTCTTCAAGAATAAATTTACAAGAATATAACATAGGATACAAAAGTTTCTCCCCATCGATGGCGACTGGTAACGTGCCCAAAAGGCTGTCGGCACTGCCCCGTTGGACAGCAATGCCATTCCGTTGTGCGAAAAAGAGGTCAGCCCTTTGGTCACGCGAAGCATCGACCAGTATATACTATTATGACACTGTAGTTAAATTACTATTGTATCTTAATTGTTAAATATAATATTTAAATTTATAAAACAAGAGAGAAACCAAAAAACAGACGGAAGAAGATGTCTACTTCCATCTTTTTTTATCTTGGACACCGTCTTTTGCAAAGTGTAAGGTTCAAGCAAAATAAAAGTTTTAATTAGCCAATCACAATAGATTTACGCGTGAAATTCCCGCAGTCCATGGGAGCCTGTTCTAGGAATAAAAAGAAATTTATTAATTTATTATTTCAAACTAAGAAACTAAACAACAAATAGAGATAGATTTTCTACCTCTGTATCACATTTCAGCCAGATTCATACAGCTAGTTAAAGCGTTATTGAGTAACAAACATGTAAACAGCTTCACAAAATAGGAAAGGATATTTTTTATAAATTATTTAAAAAAATATATCTCATCCGATTTCCTACCTTATCCTTTTATGCTGGGTGATTTTATAGATGGTTCGCATAAAAAAAATTCAACACAGTAGGACGATAGTAAAATCATCCAGAAGAATCAATTTTGTCAAAAAAGAAATTATATATTTTTTTAACAATCCTCATATATGTATTTCCTTTTACGTTATGCCCATACATTATTTAAAAAAAAATTGGTTGTATAATCTATCAATACCGTAACTATCCTTATGCACAGTGTTAGCTGGCATATCACACTTTTTTATTTTAAAAACAGACTTCAAGTCAATCTGTTCTGTTGTACAGCGCAAGCAAAGCATACGAGGAAGTATCTCCTGCCTCTGAAGCCCACACTAAGTCATCGATCGCCAGCAAACTGGCAGCCCTCACACACAAGGCCCAGAACTTTGTAAGTATAGTCAATTACTCTTAGAACTATCACATGTGTAAGTTATATTATACCCCAGAAGGCCTGTTTTGACCCCTACCAAGTCTTGATGATAAGAATGCGTGCTCAACCTAAGTCTCTTGCTTGGTCGCACATCATAAATTATAAGCAAAAGCAGCATAACAGAAAAGTTTTAATTTAATGGCATTGTTTGCAGTGTCAGAGTTTTATGCCAAATAAATTGTAGAATCGGGGCCCAGGCCATTATATTAATAACGTGTAAGAGGGGATAGCGGGAATACCTATTTGTAAATGTGGTTACTAGATTCTCTTTAAAAATAATCCCGGCCTTATCCACAACTTTTGGACGTCCGAGAAAACTGTATAGCTATTTAAACTGGATTTTTTTGCGCCTTAGGCCAGCCGCCTATCTTCGGCAGCAGGAAGCCGTCGAGCCTCCGTATCGGATGAGGCCACAGTAGTCCAAGCCGCATCAGCCTCCTCGGGAGTGTCCTCAGGAGGCAGTTCTGGTGATGAAGCCCCGCCGCCGCCTCCCCCACCGCCTGCACCCCCCGCGCCTCCCCCGCCAGTGGTGTTAGAAGAACCAGCTTTGAAGCCTTCCGAATTGAGGAACAGACTTGGTAAGTTGATTGAACGGTTTGTATGGTGGAATAACTTTATTAAGCACGTTGGACATTTTTTTTAATGGAGAAAAAGATTGAACTCGCCACACCGTTACCGTTACCCTTTCTGACACCTCCATAGCTATCAAATTATCTACTCGGTGACGCTAAAATGCCATAGTATAGCGCCACCTAGTAGAAGATTTGGGAATTAATAGTGTATACAGTATCCAGCAGATGGCGGTTTCACCAATTTCTTATATTGGTGTTTTTTAGTTTTCACTTATGTTGGTACTCTTGGAGTGCCATGGTTTTTTGTTAGTAGTAGGGTAGTCAAGTATATGGCCATTTTTATGGTGGCTACCATTGGCATAAACGATTATAATATTTTAGGTGTTAGCCATGTATTGTCACGTGCAGGACGCGTCACTTGATTAATATCTATATAGAGAAAAATGGGCAAGAGTTGAGGAAACACGGATGGCTAAGGTATCTGACTTAATTCTAGAGGTCGTGCCTTCTAACCTAGCCACTATAATGCCGATGTGGACCCAATCCTAACAATCAATTCGGTATCTCGTTTAGTATCCATTGTAAAAAAGAAACGATAGATTTTTTTCACCATAGTTTAACCGAAAATCGAATTTGAATAGCACACTGATGTTTTAGTACCACGTTTGCGTTGTCTGACCGTTTCCTTTCCTTTTTTTTCACATTCTACTATTTGCGTTCTCTAAGACCCCAGGTCCTTTCGGGCGGTGTCAAAGTTCATAGCCCCCATTAACATCTTACGGATTTGCCCAATTATTCTCCAATTATTATCGAAAAATGTCTCATATATTTGCTGAATCAGGTCATTCTATCAAGAAATCTCAGAAGCATCACACAGCGGCTGTCCTCCCCCCCTCTCCCTACCTTCTACCTTTGGTGTAATTATTTAGTATCACGTACATCGTGCATCGCATAGCAAAATAGTAAATGCACCACACGTTGCCTGCTGCCCCAAAGAGATTAGCATCTCCTGATTCCGAGCTGGAACCTGAGGTCCGATTATCTATTATTTTGGGTTGGTATGTTGGCTTTTCCGGGGGCGACGGCCGTCTGCCCAATAGACATAGCAACCGTAGAAAAACCTTTAGTGGAGTCACATTCGCTGTTTGGCAGGTGCACTGATTCGCAGGTAAGGTTGGCTAGGGTTTCAAAGCATTACCCTAGCGTGGAAGACCTTTATCACGGCTAAATTATATTTTATGAAATAAAAAGTACCTGTTTAGTTTCAGCTAATTAGATAGTATTCCAAATTCCAACAAAAATCGGTTCGGCGCCGGCGCTGGTCTACTTTCGCATTTATAACAGGTATTTGCATTTTATTCAAAAAGTGAAGTTCAGTGTAAAAAAATATTCTAATCTGTTTTTTTTTCGTATGAAAACAATGTTCTTAACAACAATAGCTACACTTGCAATGACTTCAACGTATGAATTAATTACTTTATTACCACTAGACCGAATGAAAACAACATAACAAAAAAAAAGTTTGAAAATTTAAAAAAAGAACATATCATTCGCAAAATGGCGGTGCAACAATACTGAAAAATTTGCACATTTTGTTTAACTAATTCTGTCTTAATTAGAAAATTTGACACTGTCTATTTAATATTTATACAAAGAAATTAAATTTAGCAGTAAGTAAATGAGTCTGTTCACTTTCTACGAGTAATGGGCACTTAGTAACGTTCTAGTTGTAATATACAGTCGAAACAATAAAAGTAAATATAAGCTGCTTGGAATACAACTTGAATTGTACTTTCCATTTTAAAGAACTTGTTTTGCGTATTACGTCGGTTCAGTGTACTGGGACGGCCGTTTTAGGCCCTGTTAACTTCAAGGAAAGTGTTTTGAAGCTATCTTCGGAAATGCCAGGCATGTCATAATTAATTACGATATTTATTTTGTGATATTTTTACTATGTTGATGATATTTTCGTGGTATTTTGTGATAATAATATTTTGATGAAATATTTTTTTAAATACATTTTTATATTGGATCATTAATTTTGTAATAATAATATTATTAATATTGTTTAACACTAATTTGAAAAGACTATTATGAAAAAAGTTATTAATTATATTTTTTTTGGATTTTAATATTTCGATACTTTAAATATCAAGGATAATCTATGAATCTAAACCCTACAAAACATCGCGTATAAACGAAATGTTCTATACTCCATTCGGTAAGGTAGTACTTAACTAAAGTTAAACAATCTAAGTGCCCGGTTAATGGCAATAGGCTCGTCACTTATTACATTGGGACCTAAACATGAACTGGCGAAATGTTGGTGCTAGCAACTCTGCCTACCACTTTGGGGATATGGGCGTGAGTTTATGTTATGTTTTATTAAAAAGACACATTAAGATTGTTTATGTTTGGTTAACGACGTAACCGAATGACTTTAGGATATACGGTTTTTTTGTAAATACTCGAATGGTTAGGCAGAGGTGTTTTTTTAGATTTCACTTACTATTTTTCACTTCCGATGTGTATAGTTTATTTCCGTCAACTGAGTTTACTGTTGTAAAAAACAATTAAATCTAACTATTTTTTTATACCACTTTGGTGGCAGACAAGCACACGGCCGACCTGATGGAAAGTGGTTACCGTGGCCTATGGACGTATGCAACACCAGGGATGTTGTACACTCGCGCTGCCAGCCCTGTAAGTACAAAGTTTCTGTGCCATCAATGTAAAAGACAAAGCAGGACAAGCCTTTAGTCTTATCACTGACAGCACAAATTCTCCAGTGAGCTCTGGCTACCCTACTCACCGCTGGGAACACAACACGAAGTTATTATAGCCGCGGTATTCTGTACGGCGGAGGTACTTCCCCAGTCGGACTGCTCAATTGGGCGGAAATGAACTGCCGACAATGAAGAAACCTTCTGATGCCCCTCTTGAAGAACCCCATATTGTAGGTGCTTGGGAAAACCGCAGCAGGAAGGTCATTCCACATCTTAAGTGTGCGTGGGATGAAGTTTCTTTCATACCGCACAGTGCGCACCTTCTCAGTTCGCAATGTAATCCGATTCGGTTAACGAACCCACAAACTCGTGTACCGCAGTGGCACTTACTACCACTGCACCACTAAGATAGTGAGTCATACCAAAATCTTGATAATTTACCTACTTTTCCACTCAATGCCAGCATCTCACATCTGCTGCAGTAGTGGGGGTTAATTCTGGTGTTGAATAAATAAAAATAGCTGATAAAATAAGATCACTGAGTCGAAGAGATTCTCTAAAAGTGTTTGCAATTAAATCTTGTTGAAAATTACTCAAGCCATATATATGTTAAACTTAATAGTTTCTGAGTTTAAGTTCCAGATATAAAAACATCAATATATTATGTAAGTTTATTAATAATATCATTTATCATTATATTGTTATCATCATCATCATCATCATGTATTTTTACCTGTGTCTATGGTATGAATGTGAGCCCAGTCTATTATAGTGTACATAAAAATCATTGACTATTGTTTTTTTTTATCATCTAAATCTTACATATCATACCACGATCCACAGATAACATCAAATCGCAAGTGGAAATAGATTTGCATAATGAATAAGAAAGTAACCAGTATTGTTCTTGTTCATGTTTTAATTAGCGAACGAATAAAATATATACACAAAATGTTTTGATGTAATAATATTATTACATTATTATTTTAGTATATTTAGTATTGTTATTGTCATTTTTAACCCCCAACTCAAAAACGACGGGGTGTTGTGTCTGTGTTTGTGTGTTTGTCTGTGGCCTTCGGGACCTTGGATCGTTCCGATCTACATAATATGGCGGAGTGTTTTCTGTGCTTTACCAGTTAGAGTCCCCCGACATGACAACGCTTGAATCAAAATATTATTAGGTACCTTTATCAAAGTTAAAAGCCTAACCAACACAATTTATTTTCAACTTTTTTGTGGTCGTTTTTCAAGATCTTTGGGGTTTATATCTACCCCCAAACCGGTGTACCTGTTTATTGACTGGCGCAGATTTAGGGGTTTGCTGTCATATAAAGCGATAGACAATCTATGTAAAAATGTCCAATTGAAAACAATAGGCTTACTTCCAATGGGACCGAACGACTGGTCAATTGTTAATAACATTTTGAAATAATAATTTTAAAAGTTTCCATAATCTTTAAAATCACGCGTTTTATAAACTTTTTTGTTGTTAGAATCAGATCTCGGAATTCCAAACTTTAGTAACAACACATATCTTCCGATTACTGATTGTGTTCATTTCTAGAATCATTTGATCGGACGTGTTGAACACGAGGAGATCTATCGACGTCATTATAAAGTAGTACAAACCGCACATGTTCAATATTTACTCCAGATGTCGAAAGTGGTGTAGAACCATTAATTATTGCGTGAAAGTCCCATCAACATGGCTGTGTATTAACTTAAGAGCCGATATCCATTGCAAGTTAATCGATATTGATTATAATCTCTAGATTTAAAACTCTAGCTCTAGCTTTAAATGCTTTTTATAGACCTCCGGAGTATAAATATGTGTTTGTTTTATGAGATGACCTGGTATTTAAAAATCAAATATATCTGTGTGGCGTAGGAGAAAGAATACAAGTATCACCACCCATCTCATCCGAAGGGTGTCGTAAGAGGTGACTAACGGAAAAATACGCAGACGATTATCAATGCCAGACAACCCGACTTGCCAGCGTGCAAACAGTAGTCCAAAGCCTACCAACATTGGGAGAGGCCTATGTCCAGCAGTGAACTGCGATGATCTAATTGATTGTTTAATTGATTTGATAAAAATCAATGTTTTATTATATTTTATCTAAATCTGAAATCTAAAATAATAAAATAAGAAAGTAAACTAGGTCTATATAGTAGATAATATGAGTTCTGGAATGCGGATAAACATTCTTAGGTACTGGGTACTCCAACCAGCTAATCAGACTATATTGATTTTCAGAATTTCCAGAAACCTATCGTTTTGCTAAGTTTTAATGAATTTGAACCATCCCATTTCTTTCTATGTGGGGTGTTACAAGGCAACTAAGTGATAGGAATGTTTATCAGACTGATATATACAGCCTAGACTCAACCTCAGATGAAGCCTCGAGTCAACAATAGTTTCCGAAATACGGCAATAGGCGCACTCCCTATTACGTAGGATCGCATACAACGATTTGTGAAACGTGCGTGTTAATTCACCTCTGCATAACCCTCCGGGGATAAAGGCGTGATTATATATGTATCTATGTAACTTTTAAACATACAAGATAATATTCGTTGACAAGACTTCATTTTTTTATTATTGTCCTATACTTAACTAATATGTATAACTCGTTTTCGCAAAAGCCCATGCGGCTACACGAATTATTATTAAAATCATCTTACGACACAAAAATGTAGATTGTAACCGAATTAAAATAAACAACACAAAAGATAGCATAAGAATTTATTGGTAGATATTATAAGGTATGACTTAAGCAATTATGTACATATATAGCTTTATATGACTCAGCTCATTTATTGATAAATATTATATGCTTCAATGCCCATCAGTTATTGCCGCTTTCTAACAAGTGACCAAGGCTACTGCTCTTGAAATTTGCTGCCTCATCATATTTTATATGCTTACGCACATACAAACGGTCGCGCCTCTTTCCCAATCGGGTATGCAGATACCACATGTGTCCAATTGCAACGATCCTGACATACATCGTTCGCTTCTTCTACTTTAATAATTATTTTCAAATATACTCTACGATTTTGGATACTCTTGAAATGAGCTTTCTTTAACATGTACTTGATTTAATTCACATTAGTCCGCTCAGGTCGTCCCTTATCGCGTTGCCCGTTCACACTCGTGCCTTTTCTTTTTGTGTCAATGATTCACTGTTAGCGCTAAATTGTACCCGAATAAAATAATACTCGTTTAATAAATCTTCATAAGTATCCTACTTTCTTACAAATATGGTCACAATGTGCTTGCGTTAGTGTATTCCCAAAGGAGTGGTGTCTCTCCACACCTATTTGTCATTAACGATGTAAACAAAGATGCTAATAATAATAACCTCGTGTTGTATTCCCGGCGGTGAGTAGGGTATCCAGAGCTCACTGGAGAGTTTTTGTGCTGTCAGTGGGAAGACCAAAAGCTTGTCGTGCTTTCTGTTTTACACTGACGTCACAGAAACTCTCTGTGCTTACAGGGTCGGCAGCGTGAGTGTGACTCATCTGGTGTTGCACACGTCCATAGGCCACGGTAACCACTTTCCATCAGGTAGGCCGTGTGCTTGTCTACCATTTAAGTGGTATAAAAAAAACTTACCAACAAAAATTATGTAGATAATTCAGCAGATTTGGGGTGATGTAATGTTTGGGTTTCCTCTCAGAGTTTTCTGTAAAAGAGCACATTTATAAGCCAATCAAGAGAGCAGCTTATGTTCCAAAGTAAAGCAAAAGTGTGCAAACACGCGTAATTATTTGTTAGTAAATTGTTATCAACCGGCTACTTTTTAGTCTTATAGGTTTCTATCAGTAAAGCCTCATTATTGCTCAATATCTACACTCGTCAGCTCAGCCTCTGCCCGCTTGGGCATCACTTCCCGGACCTTGGACACAGTAGTCGATTTGTTTTTGCTGCATCAACAATAATTTGTGTTAATATTATACAATGATGTTTACGCGATTATGATAAAGATGAAGAAAAATGATGATAAAGGTACATACATACCTTTGATTTGCCTGGCGTTTCGACCAGTTTACACCGGCCGTGGTGACAGGCTGACTGGGCAAATCAAAGATACCTGTACCATGAGCGCGTTATTGTATAAGGAAGCTAAAAGTCTTATTAAAGAAATCGGACAGAGGCTCATCGAGGCGACCGGTGACACTCGTTCCGGGTCGTTCCTGGTCCAAAGGCTGTCCATTGTCATCCAACGTGGCAACGCAGCACGTGTTATGGGCACTTTTGCACCGGGAGCGATCAGGGGCGGGTTATTTGATTAGTAGTTTTGACATATTGTATTATAATAAATGTATTATGACTTTGGGAATTTGTTAATAAATTGTATATTATGGAACGCGAAAGTTTAAAAGTGTGTTAATATTATTGCAGTGAGTCAGTCAGAGATCTATTTTGGTAGTTCTCTCTATATTATGTTTGTGAAAAATCATTCTCGTGCTCAGTTAAACACATTTTATCTTTCTAAAATGCCAGCACAGAATACTGAGTATGTAATTGGCATATTTGATTGACATTTCTTCGTAAACATTTCATATTTGCCTGCTTCGTAAATCATCACATATATACATTTTTGTCATTATAATCATCTAGGTTTTTTCCTTACCTGTGTCCAAGGTATCACATTAGATCCCGGGAGCCTCTTACTTCTGCTTCTTCTTTGGATTAGGCTTACACGACTTTTATGGTTTTCTCTGGTATTCCCTACTCTTTTTCTCTCTCTGTGCTAGTAATACTTCTTGTGTATCAAGTATTTATATTTTCTTTGTACGGCAATATACACGACGTTACGTTGAAGGTGGTGATCTATTCCCATTTAGTACATATATTTATTTGTAGATAGGAGTAAGGCTATTTTTGAAATTTGAAAATGTTCACCTATTTACTAAAAACCACAACTCGCCATTTACTTCTATCCTTATACATGTTTCACGAGCTTCTTCTATTTTAATGCATCTAAACTAAAGTTTCTTAATTAAATCTTTCATACAAGCCCGTTCGTATTGAACACTTTTCACTTATACTATTTTTTATAGGTCATCAAGATCTCTTCAGCAAAATTTGGCAGAAAATCGCAACATTTCATGGGAAGAGAAATCTACACAATTTTTCATAATCACTTAAACTCTGAAGGTTACTTTCAGACTATGTCGAAATTTTGCGAGTTTTTTCTATCAATCAATGTCATAAATTGTACTCCGTCGTTTCTTTTTTGAAATTTTCCCTGTTGGAGCAATATTTAGATATTTACCGTAAACGAATATCTTTAGTATAACAATGGAATTGTTTTGGAACTTGCCACAATAGTTTAAGATAATGGTTATAGTTTTGTCGCTTTGTACAATGCATGTACAAATGTCATGCAATAACGATACTAGTCATGTTTCTTCAAATCATGTTTCGGGAAGTATGTCACATAAATGACATATGACATAACATCTTGTGTCTGTTTAACTGTAGGTCTATTTTCATCATAATCATTATCTTCTAACGAAAGCAGCAAGTGTTCCTATGAGCTGTGTCAACTAATCTCACTGTCTTCGTTCCCAACCAGAACAACATGTGCTGGAGTGTGGTATAACCCATATTCGGTTAAAATAATACCGTCTGTAACATTTGTATTACTGCAGCGATATTCATACACAAAGAACTAAAATTATATAGGTATACTAAACACATTTTAATTTATGTGTTAATTATTTTGTTACGACATTTCTTTGATTCATCACATTTAAGAGCATCGTTTTGCTTTTGGAAGTTTCAGCCTCAGTATGGTGGACATCAATAAAATCGAGATATCTCTTCGACCAATGAAATCGCTGAAAAATATCTCACGTGACCAAATCGTCACGAGGTAGTAGAGGAAGCGATAGGTATGTGTCTACGTTGCCATGCGAAGGCTGTTATATTGGAGAATTATCTACATTTTAAGTTTCACAGATATACTCGTATTCATGACTTCTGTGACGTAGGGTTAGAGCGCTTTACAGTCAGAGATCAGGGGTTCGATTTTCACTCAGTGAATGAATAACTTCATTGGTGATATCGCGTAAGGGCTCGTTAACATCTAGACCATATTTTTTTGCGGATCTCTTGTTCAATGAGTCGGAACGTTACAATTATGGTTTATAGAGACTGCAATTTATGATTACTTAAAGTTTGAATTAATTAGCCTGACTTAATTGTGCAACTATTGGGTACAGTACTCCGAATTTAAATCAGAATGGGAAGAACACCCTTCTACATGTTCCTTTTTCTTGCGTAGAATGGAATAGTTATCCCATAATATTCCAAGTATCCATTGAATATGCGCATCAATATTATAATAAAGTTTTACGACAACGATATACCTAAATGATACTAGCATTTGTAAGCAAGGTTGTAACGAATCGCCGCCTTACGTAGAGATATCCGGAAAATAACATAGACTCAACTGGAAGGTACTCCGTACTAGGTAAGCCGTACTCCAACAGGCCGGAGCCGTGAAGCACGGCTAGTAATTGTATAAATTCGCAGTAGGAGTTTATTAAACAGAGATGAACTAAGAAAATAAAGCAAAATCATTTATTACAGCATTACTCACATAAGAAACTTCATTACATAAACAGAAAGGAAATTTTTGAAGCACATTCTGAAATTGGTAGTGTTTAGATCTAAGTGTGTATAGTGTCACCATTTTCAATATTCGAAAAAAAAATTGTGTCCGTTCAACATATTCGGAATATTTTGGTATTTGGATAAGAGCCTCTCCTCTTATTATGTGCGACCAAAAAATACAATGACCAATGTGGGAATATTATGGGCATTTTTCGTGGAAAAACCAGATTCACACGTAGGAATATGTACACATATGTGTACTTAAGATTGCTAAGCGGAAATTTTACAAATTACTATTCGAAAATTTCAGAGAACACTTCTAATTTTACCTGAATTACAATTAGAAAGCAAACATCAAAAATTCCACTAGGCCATTTATAAAACAGTATATAAAAGTAAAATTAACATTCAGGTGGTGAGCTGAAGTCGTCTCAGTCTGTTTATTGAAACTGTCTCGAATTCATTAATTAAGTGCACCAGTTTCTCTCGCCGCTTAACTAGCCGAGATTAATTTCTTTGTCAACTTGTAAACAGTATCTACACTCGCATACAATATGACGTTACTATATTTTCGACGTCGACTACTGTCGATCTTGAGCAATAGCTTTTGATTAAAATCGTTACGCGTCTCTTCACCACGTGTCTGTCTCGACGTTTCTGGTGCTGCATTCGAGACACCGGCAAGAGTACGTCGAGATGTGGTACTCCGTTCTGGTGAATATGGTTCGAGGTAATTCTGCACTGAATTTCTTACGATCCTGCATATGAAGTGTGGAGAAGTTCTAAGCAGAATTTGCTTTCGCCTAGCAATGCTGCCCACCCACTTTGAGTCTCAGTCGCACATTGGTTATTGAACTGTAATCTCATTTGTCAGTTGATGCACTCGATGTGTTTGCATTGCAAATTTCAAGTGACAGTCTTAACACTTGAACACTTTGGCAGTCAGTCTAAAAGAAACTCTCAAGTGTGGTGATTAGACACATATTAGAATGTGCGTGATTAGTGAAAAATGATTTGATCCCTAAAGGACTTTCTGAAAATGCTGTGTTGTGTGTGTTAGTGTATATTTATTGTCTAATTATAAACATTTGTGTAGTGTAAGTTGTCCCTACGGAAGTGCTATTATTTATTCTATTTCTAGACTATTAATTCGAGTAAACTAAGACAGTGAAAGCTATATTCCCCCACTTATCGAACTTAGAGGGGGAATGAAATTTGAAACATGAAGTCAATGGAATTTTTTTCATACGCTTACATGTATCTCTTGGAGGGGTATATAGAAGCTAAGTAGAAACTTAGCCCAAATTTTTATTAGCTATGAGTTTAGACACCATGAAAACTGAAATTAATGCTGAAATTTTAAACAAAGTCGTTAGGCAAAACTTCTTGCTATCCCATACTGGTTTTTCAAATCCTGGTTGTTCCATTTACATCTTTGTCATTCTAAGCTACTCTTATCAGGGTACCCACGTGGTACAGCCGTGACAATTCATAAGGAGTCCCTACATAATATTTGGAGAATACACCCTTTCTTCTCTATAATCAGCCCATTCCCTTGTAGAAATCAGCTCATTTTTGCAATGATTTGATTGGAAACTAGCCAAACAAATTTGTATACCCTTTGTATTCTCTTGGATTCGTCCACACTGCACTTCACACACTCCTAAACCTGTGAGTACTTTAGATCACGAATTTATTTTGATATATATAATATTCTGTTCAAATTTAAACTTTATATTAACCATAATTTAAACATTAGATGATAGCGAAAGTTGTAGTAAATGATTTTGGTGCAACTGAACTTAAGAAATTAGCATTACTCACTGCTCATTATTTTATGAATATTTAATCGTTTCTAGTGTTATCCAAAATCCAAGTGTTAATTTCAGATGATTCAAAACTAGTTTTGGCACATTAATATTATGTTCTTGTCTCTATAGATGGTAATTCTATGTTTACAAAGAGGCATGTAATAAGAAATGTAAGAATATTTTTGATGGTGTTATGCGGACTCCAAATAATTGAAACAATAACAGGCATGAGGGTAATGATAAATAGGGACAGATGTTACAAAGAGTAACCTCCTGTAACTCAGTATAAAAAAATCCATTTAGGAGTAATTATTCGACGGACATACGACCTAGGTATCGTGGTAGCCTAATGGTATGGGTAACGGACTGCTGAGACGAGGTCTCGGGTTCGATCCCAGATTTTACCATGGCATACACCAATGACTTTTGAATGCTGTTCGAAGTTATATGTGTATTTATCGCAGGTTTACAAGTGCCCGGTTAATGGCAATAGGCTCGCCACCTATTTCATTGGGACCTAAACATAAACTGGCGAAATGTGGGTGCTAGCACCTCTACCTACCTCTTTGGGGATATAGGCGTGAGCTTATGTTATGTATGTTTATGTTACATACGACCTACTGGTTCTTGCAACTCTTTTTCAATTTACTTACTTCTAAATATAATTTCGATCATTTCGTTGCAGTTCTTGGCTTTATTTCCGATTATAGATAAAACATATTTTTTTCAAATGTTTATAAATTAGATTTTTTTTTGGTACATATTTGCACTGAGGTTGATGTATCGACAATACAACCCCTGTCTCCCATACTAGATATTCCTGTATTATGCGAGACAGATTTACTATGTTTCTAAGACAGATCTACTACTATCCTTGGGACTTACTGAATGAAGTAGCTAGGTGGTGTTATTGGTCTCTGCTGTTGGTCTTAGGATACAGGAATCATAGTATTGGTTTTATTAGTCCCATAAAGGTCATTAATCTTTGTTCTAGCCTATTTTTTCAACTGTTAACATCAACGGCGTTTATTAAAGGAGTATTTATTATTTATTATGATTATTTATTATGATTTTTTATTTATTTTCCTTTTAATAATTAAATAATTGCATTCAATAATAACATTCAAATGCAGGTAATATAGTGAATAAAATTATCAATTGACCTATTTGTTTGAGAATAATATTGCGTTCATAAATAAAGAAGGTTTTAATTAGAGTTGGACAAATTCTATATTTTGAGATAAGATAAGGTTTGAGGTGTCATGGCCGATGTTCTGGCGTAAAGGGCATTGACCTCATGGAAATAATACATTATAGTACTCTAGAAAATAAATATTCTAGGACAGTTTACGAAGCTCTATCTAGATTATACGTCAACTAGCTTGTGTTGCGGGCTCTAGAATAGATAGAATACGTACATTCAAAGAATCTTGCTAGGCAGATAAAAAAGTGACGAAATAGATACCTATATAGTCATGCGTGAACTTGTAACCTCATGATTGCAAGTCCGATACCTTAGCCATTGTACCACTGTCGCTTTGTTGACTAGATGGTATGTTAAACATAAGCATCCTTCAACATTCTTAATTTATTTGTAAACTTTTTTGCTTTCACGCAGTTTGCAACCGTGACATATTTACGCAAAAACAAAATGTGAAAAGTTTTCTTAGTATTAATTGTTTACTGTAAGTGGTAAATGCAATCAGGTGTTGGCATTTTAGTAGTTAAGGAGTCTGATTTACGATTGAGAGGTTCTGAGTTCGAATCCCGGCAATTACACTACCAATGTGAATCCGCTCTTGGGGGGAATACTAGTTGTTTCAATTTAGTACTAAGAAAAAAGAATATCATCATCATTATCACAACGCTAGTCCCAATAACTTTGCATTTATGACCTGAGATCCGCCCCCCTACGCTTTCTCTTCATTTGGTTTACTTGGACTTGTGCAGGCACGAATGCCTTATAATCGCCAGAAGAAAGCCTATCTAGTACGTTTGCTAGCAACGGACCCTCGCACACGCCCTCGCGAATTTTTTATCACTCTCTCTCCCTTTTTCGTTATCCTGGTGTTATTGTTGCTTCCAAAGCTTCAAAGTGGAAGCTTTGGATTGCTTTTCTACTTCTCTCCGCTGGATCACTTTCCTACTCTTCTTCGCCACTTCACCAGGACCTCGACTCTGTTAAAGCAAAACCACTGTCATACCACGAACACTGCTAAAAAATCCATTTAAATTTAGATTTTAAAGCAATGCGTGTAAATTCCAAAATTAAAAAGCTATTTGCAGAGTGAAGTGAATGTAATATTGTGATGAAACTCTTTACGTTTAATTTTGGGCTTAAGTATAATAGAAGTAAAATCTAAAATTTAATATCAGTTTTTGCAGAGTCTGTGTATGACAGTGGTTTTGGTTTAGTAAAATCGAGGTCCAGTACTTCAGTAGGTATTCTTGACAGTGAGGCCTTTGATACGCATGTCATCTTTTACGATGTCAAGCAAGTATTTATAAGGTTTTTCCCCTTAACATCGACTTAATTAGGCAGGTATATTCGTTGCCGTGCGCACGCGCCTTGCGTTCTGTTTTACATAACATAACATAAACCCACGCCTATATCCCCGGAGGGGCACCCACATTTCGCCAGTTTATGTTTAGGTCCCAATGTAATAGGTGGCGAGCCTATTGCCATTAACCGGGCACTTTTAAACCTGCGATAAATACACGCATAACCTCGAAAAGCATCGAAAAGTCATTAGTGGGTAAAACATAGGATCGAACCCGAGACCTCGTCTTAGCAGTCCATTACCCATACCACTAGGCTACCGCGTTTCACGTAAATGTATACACCAATGTGTTATACGTGGCATCCGTCATATGATACGAGTATTTGACCGTGTTCTCTACGGTGCCCGTCTCACGCTAAACGCAACGGATGGCATAAGGAATCATTCAGTTTGGGGAGTTCTTACTCCCTAAAATCCAACCATACTTCCAGATCGACCACCTGAATCTCGTGGGGGATGGACACACGGAAACAAATTTACTGGTGTGACTAACGTAGCTCTGGTAATTTTTTTGAAAGCCATGACATTGGTGTCTCGCCATTAATAACTTTATAGAGATTTACTGAGTCGTTGGCGGAATCGTTGGAATCGCCATACAACAAAAAAGAAGAAGAGTCATTTAATCGTCAACGCATGTCATAAACGTCAAATCTTTTATTCGTCATTCTATACTGAGGAAGCCTAGCGGTATGGATAATAGACTGTGCTGAGACGAGGTCTCGGGTTTGATCCCAGGTTTTACCATGGCACACACCAATGACTTTTTGATGCTTTTCGAAGTTATGTGTGTATTTATCGCAGGTTTATAAGTGCCCGGTTAATGGCAATAGACTCGCCACCTATTACATTGGGTCCTAAATATAAACTGGCTAAATGTGGGTGCTAGCACCTCTGCCTACCCCTTCGGGGTTATAGGCGTGAGTTTATGTTATGTTATGTTATTCTAAAATCGGCATCTCAACCAACGAATTGCCTCTGTCTAGAGGGGTAGCATATTACAATTGATGAACATTTACAAAGAAGTTATACCTAGCTGAAACAGTGTTGTTTGTTGGCTAAGACAAATGTGCGTGATCAAGTATGTCTAGAATGTTATTATTGGTCAATGTTAATTAACTAGGGCTCTGTTTTCTTACCCATTCCCTGCGGTAAACGGTTACGCATCACTGCCTCCTATAGTGTTGTAAACGTATAAGTACTTATGTGGCGTTTATAGCTCCATGGGTCAGGAAAATCGTGTGTTATTTGCTACTTAAAGGTAGGCAGTGTATGTACTTTACTGTTTAATTATAGCACTTTTTAACCTATTCAAAAACTGAGGTTTTCAGTTCGACAGAACGGTCTTTTTATTTCATTTTGTTTAACGATATCTTCGCTGTTTGTCAGCCGATTTTTGGGACACAAAAAACCGTTTTCAACATTTCTTCATGATGGTATGTTTAGAGAATTTAAAGAGCTCCCTCCATTTATCTGGGATTCCAATATCAGATCCTAAACTGACTATCTTTTCCAAATATTTCCAAACAGATGAATGACTGCCGTCTGTCCCGGAAGAGGAAAGCCTGCGTCAGAGTCTCGTCGATCAATCAGCAGATGAAGTTGACCCCCTAAAGGAAACCATAAGAGGATCCCTTTTTAGAGCTTACAGCTCCATCACAGTCCCGTCATCTGTAAACTATTTTTCTTTCCAAATCATCATCGTACCTTGCGTTTATTCCGTTCGCAGGCCTCGGTGTCGGCTTTTATTTCTAGATTCCAAATATGATCTAATTATCTATTATACTCTCTGGTAGTGTAATAATTAACAAAATGAATAAGCAAACATGTTCAGATATCATCAAAGCGGTCGGAAACCCGAAGCGCCACTGAAGCGAAAAATACGACACACTCCGCAGCAGACATAATAATTATGTATTTATTCCTGTATATAATATGTTATTGCAAGTGGTTGGATATGTAGCAGCATACAATGAATACGTATTCTGGGTCCTATATTGATAAGGGAACCCCTCAAATTTGAGATATCTAGTAACTGTTGGGAACTGCAGACACATGCTGTACGACTCGAACGATCAAACGGACTTCACAGCTAAATTCGCGCTTGAAATGCGCATCCTCTAACGTGACGTCACCAAATTTAGAGCATGCGCAATTGAAATTTCACCGCGAATTCAACTGTGAAGTTCGTTCGATCGAAACGTTCTTACAGCATGTGGCTGCTGTGCAAATTCGAATTGCTGCTGCTGAATTTTTTTGTAAACTCTGAATAAAGTACTACTTAAAATCAACACTAATAGCGCAGTTGATAGTAACATAGACTTTCTTTAACACACCCTTTGGCCAGAGACCGAAAAAGAATTGTTTTGTAGGCGTTGAATTAATACACATTCGCCCTCCCATTCGAGAGATGTGCACAATAATTGAACACACTATATTATGTGCTTAATTAAAGTACCTACCTATTATTATATTTACCAAAATCAAGATTTTACAGTTACAATAGTCATCCATCTAATTAATAATAACTGCGCGTGACGTAGAGGAAATCAATTGCTATCGGTCATTAATTTATTCTTAGGAAATATTATGACATGGATATAATTGTATGTAATCAATGTGTGATTACCTATGCTATCCACATTAAACAATATAATATTATTACTACGCTTTGTTTCCAAAAAATCAATCTGAGTGTATAACACAATTTGGCATTGATTAATATTAATGTATAACGCTTAATGCAGTGTGCAATCGAAACCGAGGCTATCAATTACAAAACTCGCGTCAGATCATAATAATATATGCAAAATTAAAACGACGTCCAAATATCGTCGATATATGAAAGATTTACGGCGTCGATTGTACACGCAGACGCGAACGCATCACTCACTCGCGGGGTGCGTGCGCGCCGAAGCGCGGACTTTCTCTCCCCCCTAATAATCCGCCATCTTACAGCGGGGCGGCGCGGCTCGGCGGCGTCCGCAGACGACGAGCGACCACGCGGCCTCAACCTCGTGAACAGACAGGCGGTGCTCCCGTTCGTGCCTCCCGCGTTCCCGACAAACGCACCCGACCGCCTGATTAAACCCTCGGAGTATTTGAAAACAATCACGGCGCCGTGTAAGCGAGACGACAGCGCGGCGGAGGCTCGACCTCCGCCGCCGCCGCCCGTGCCGGCTGTCAATGTGCCTCCACCGCCGCCACAACCCCCTGTGACTACCCACCAGCCTCTGGCCATGATCAGCAGCGCTGAGCTCACAGCTGTGAGACTAAGGACCCCTGCCACAAAGACCATGTCTGCTCCGCCACCGGCGCGATCGGTCAGCTTACAATGCTTACCAAGCGCTGCGGAAATCTACAAAAATGCAAAGACGGATCTCATAGAGGAACTGAAAATGTCCAAGGATATAACAGGGATAAAGAAGCTGAAAGTGGAACGTGCGCGACGCGAAAGTCTTCAAGATAAGGAGACATTCACGGAGTTCACCAAGAGATTCACAGCTGAGAATTTTGTCGATCAGGTCAGTGAACTTTTTTATATTTACTTACTTTTTTAAGATCCCTTTTTGTGACGAAAATCTCACAACTGAGATTAACGCAAAAAAGGTTCTTTGAAATTGTGTTGAAAATTTGTTCTAATCACCCTTTCATTTATCACGAGCTTTAATTATTGGTAAAATTTTAATGTCGATTTCAGCAACATAGTTTATGATTTATCACGGAGAAATTTTATAATAACATTTTCACCGTGCGTGCATCCGTCAATAGAAAATTAAAAACTTAACACCTCATGCCGAGACCTGACACGAACAACATTGTAACCGAGAAAAGTTATTTCACTTCAAAATACTTTCACATAAGACTTGGATGAAATTAAACTGAAGTTACAATGTTATTTGTTTCAGTCTTCGATAATGCATTCTCTATTCATTCCATACAAATCTTGGATACTTGTAAGAAAATCCATACGGTCACGATGCATTCAGTACGCATTTTCTCGGAATCAGTTGCATCTGCGGTAACCCAGTGAGCTACTTGCTACACCCCACTACAAACTATCTCTGTATATGCTCTAATGTCTAACAGCCGTGAAAAGATACGATTCGCGTTTTTGATGAAACTTTGTACAGTCAGTGAAAAAATTGTTAGCATGAAATAATTGGAGAGAATTTTTAATTTGAATAATGCCGCTAATGTTTTCGTAAGTCGATGTGAAAATTTTATGTGATTTTCTATTTTGTTTGTTTGACAAAGTACGCTTGAGTGTTTTAGAAATTGTTATGTTGTTAGGTATTGAATGAATGTGTTACGGAGGATTGTTACTCAATAAATATTACTGAGCAGTTTTGGATAGTTAGAATTAGCAGTGCCGTTAAACTGCCTTCCTGTATATTAAATCAATTCTAGTATTGTATGTCGTGATTATACCTCTCTATGGGTCGATCTAAAATCTATACATTTTTATCGAAATCTGACAAATGACATAGATCGCGGGTAAATTTTATCTCATTGTAAATAGTTGTATATCTATGTATGTAATTAACCTCGGTAGCCTAGTGGTATGGGTAATGGACTGCTGAGACGAGGTCTCGGGTTCGATCCCAGGTTTTACCATGGCACACACCACTTTTCGATGCTTTTCGAAGTTATGTGTGTATTTATTGCAGGTTTATAAGTGCCCGGTTAATGACAATAGGCTCGCCACCTATTACATTGGGACCTAAACATAAACTGGCGAAATGTGAGTGCTAGCACCTCTGCCTACCTCTTCGGGGATATAGGCGTGAGTTAATGTTATGTTATGATATCTATGTATGTTACCCCTAATTTTCACCAAGAAACAAGTTGTAAACTTGTTTGATACAAAACTTGTTGAAGACTTGCAGAAGACTAGTCCAAACACAATACCTGTTTTATACATGTATTTGAGACTGTCTCAGATACTTTATCGTTCACGTAATATGTACAGCCAACAAGTTGTAAACAAGTATAGAACACAATTGCGTTCATACTGTAAACTGTGACAAATTGCAACTTGTCAAATACATGTTTTATACATAGGTGTAAAAGAAGGGGTTAACATTACTTTACATGATTATGTATAACATGTACATAGTACCTATGTATTATATATGTGTATTTACAAAACATGTACATTATTAAACACATATTTTATCAGATTTCTAGTTATCTATACAAAGCTATGCTTGGTTTAAATCTAGATTATTATTCGATATAATATCAGGTAAATATATACAGCCCAGACTCAGCCTCAGATGCATTGCTCGAGTCAACAATAGTGCCCGGAAGACGGCAATAAACTCACTCCCTATTAAGTGGGACCGAATTCACCTCTGCTTAACCCTCCGGGGATAAAGGCACGAATGGTACAACAGTGTTAAAATTATACTCAAACAAACTAACACATAAAAAATATCGTAAATATTTGATAGTTCCTGTAATTTTCGATAGATGGAGATATAAAGTGTATTAGCGGTTGTAATCTATTCTGTGGTAGTTTTTTTTATCTTGGACACGCCAACTTGACTTCACCTCGCCTGATGGTAAGCTAAAGGCAAAGTCTCAAGAAAGAGGGTCACCATTACAGACACTAAGTAATGTTACAATGGTGGCACTCGGCTTGGCGGCCTCATTAGATGCTTTTTCACGACAAAAATGTCAGACCAAGACCTTTCTAACAAAACAAAGTCGCATCAAAATCCGTTCAGCAGTTCTTGCATCCATTGTAAACAAACATTTCCAATGTTCAATTATTAAACAATGAATATATTTAGAATTATTCTCTGCTTGTTTATTTTGTTACGTGAAACAGAAGGAATTGAAATAAAACTGAGATGCTACATCAGTGTAATAGCAGTATTGAGTGTTACTGTTGTAAACTAAATCTTGGGTTCGACTCCCGAATTGAGTGTTACTGTACAACCGTGAATATTATGACTGCAAGTAGGGCTCACTGGAGAGCCTGTGCTATCAGTGGGAAGACAAAAATTTGCCTTATCTTCTACACTGATGGCACAGAAACTCTGTGCATACAGGGTTGGCAGCGCGAGTGTGACTCCTCTGGTGTTGCACACGTCCATAGGCCACGGTAAGCACTTTCCATCAGGTGGACCGTGTGCTTGTCTGCCACGTAAGTGGTATAAAAACAATTCTTAATCATGACAATAATAGACGAATAGGCAAAGAAGCGTGAGGAAGGTACTGACATACCAATTTGGCAATTTAACACTGCAACCCCACTGTAGGGGGAGGGGTGCATCTCAGTTTATAAATTCTGGTCCTCCTCTAAAATTTCTTACACTATCTAGCCTCCTATAAAAAAGTTTGCCCACCACTGCTATGGGGTATAGTTTTAATTTTATCAAAACTTCGAGAAGTCACTATCATTGTTTAACCAAAAACAATACAGCTGTTTATGATACCAATATACCTGTATATAGTTTTAAAATCATGTGTTGCAAAGAGGGAAAGTATTATTTCATTTAAACAACTGTAAACATCGTTAACACTTACATAAATGTTACAACACAGTACGACGGATGTGTGCGACAGTTAAAAATGACCGCCATTTTGAATGAGAACTAAATACTAAAACTGCATACCTACTTCTTGTAATAACCAGTATATCAAAAAAACCAGAACAAAGATAGGACACGACGGTATTTCCATCCAATTGAGCAGTCCGACTGGGGAAGTACCTCCGGCCTACAGAATACCGCTGACATAATAACCTGGTGTTGTGTTCTCCGCGGTGAGTAGTGTAGCCAGAGCTTACTAGAGAGTTTTTGTGCTGTCAGTGGGAAAACCAAAAGCTTGTCCTGCTTTGTCTTTTACACTGACGGTACAGAAACGCTCTGTGCTTACAGGGTTGGCAGTGCGAGTGTGACTTCCTTGATTTTGCATACGTCCATAGGCCACGGTATCCACTTTCCATCAGGTGGATGGCTCACCTGCTTTTCCTTGAAAATATTACTTTTTATAATGACAATTTGTTGGTTATTAATATTTGGTAGTTAGGACAGCTTCCCAAATGGTGGTTCTTAACTGAGTTACGAAACGCAAAAATATTAAATCTCATTGTTGACCATCAATTTATATTTATTCATGTTAAAGGGATGTTGAAACAAAGGGGATTTAAAGTTACTTTAGATGCAATAAAAGCCTCCCAACATTAGGAGAGGTCTAGTCCAGCAATGGACTGCGACGGGCTAATTGATTAATAGATGCATTATAGGGTTAAAAATCTTGTGATGAATCACGATGAGGAGGTAGGACACGGCAGTATTTCCGCCCAATTGAGCAGTCCGACTGGAGAAGTACCTCCACCCTACAGAATACCGCGGTTATAATAACTTCATGTTGTGTTCCCAGCGGTGAGTAGGGTAGTCTGAGCTCACTGGAGAATTTGTGCTGTTAGTGGGATGACTAAAGGCTTGTCCTGCTTTGTCCTCTATGGTATAAAAAAAACGATGCAATAAAAAATATTAAAATAACTAGGTCCGAGCATTAATCAAGTTTAGGTTACGATGATTTAAACGTAAGTTTCTGAAAGAAAAACGCTTGAGTTTCTGCAACATATTCAGCTTAACCAACGATTTGAATCAACCGAACTTGACCATGTAAGCAACAGTATATTTTTTCTTTTAATTCGCGAATTGCATGTAAAATCACTGAGCCATTTGGTCCGTGCAGCAATTATCCGAAGACGATGTACCGTTCGCTAGTTAGGACACAATACATTATGTGGGACGTGAAAAAAACTTTAGTGCTGTCCAACCGTGAAATTATCTGACACCAATTTTTAATGATGCAATTCATTGCATTGCCATTACATTGATAAACTCAGCGATTCAAATTTAAAAAAATATTTTAAGAAATTAATTAAGAAATATTCTTTGTTTCATTTGTGGGATGTTAAACCTTTTTGATTGCTAAACACTGATAAACATACATCCGACTTTATTGTAAGCTGGAAGTGTTGCAAGAATCCGCTTTGTGGCAACCCTTACAGTTAAAGATAGGTATCATAACAAAAAATACTTAAGACTTGATGTAAGGTCTTACAACCAAGATAAAAATCTATACTAATATTATTAAGCTGCAGAGTTTGTTTGTTTGTTTGAACGCGCTAATCTCTGGAACTACTGGTCCGATTTGAATGATTCTTTCAGTGTTGGGTAGTCCATTTATCGAGGAAGGTTTTAGGCTATATATCACCACGCTACTACTTAAGGGAGCGGAGCATTGATAATAAATGTTAACAAATCCGGCAATTTTTCATACATATTTTGAAGACTAAAACATACGGTCTCAAAGGGATATGAAGCTTCAAAATATACCCAGGGCGAAGCTGGGGTGGGTCAGCTAGTCTTAAATATAATCTTTACATTAAAACAAACTAATAAATAATTCATACATCCGATATTTTTTAATCCTCAGAAGACAAAGTTCTTGTTTTATTTTGTTTTTATTTGATGAAATGCTATTGTGATTTATACATTGGAACGAGTTTAACACTTTTGTCGGTAACTGTAATATTTTTTCTTCGTTTAGGTATATTTTATTATATGTATAAATAATATAATATAATCGTAGTGGCGATATAATCGTAAAACAATATGATATATATTGCAGCATCCACAAATCGAGACTTTTGAAAACTAATATCGTAATACTATTATTGCACAATATAGATTGTTTATTATAATAGCTATCGTATAATATGTAATACATATAAACTAAATACATATAATACGGCAATAGGCTCACCCCTATTACGTCGGACCTAATACAATTATTGGTGAATTTGGGTGTTTATTCACCTCTTCCTAACCCTCCAGGGATAAAGGAGCGATTATATGTATGTATTTAAGTATTTCACGTAAGTTCTACAGCTTTTACCTTTAAAAAATGGGTTCTAAAAACCCTGCTAATAACCTTATTTAATGTTGTTTAACAATATAAATTAATAATTCATTTGAATGCAAAGATCTTTTGTAATTTTTTTAGTGTTCAGCAACTTCTAAGCGACTGTACTGATTAAAAATTTCCTACAAAACAAACACTAGGTCATTATAACAATGTTTGCTGAATAGCCCTGAACGCTTTCGCCGAGATATTGAACACAATGCGCCTGCTGATCCTATAATTATAAGAGTCGTGATAGTCTGCGCATTGTTGCCCGCGGATGATGAGAACGTCATTGTTTGACATAACATTACTGTTTTCTTTTCAAAAATCCAATGTTATGTCATTACCGTGGATGATGGGCTTAAAATATATTTAATAAAACTAGCTGAGAGTGTGAATTTTTTTATAACGTTCCCGGTACGCGTGGGAATGTATTCCTGGAATAAACAGTTGTGCTCGTTGGGTTATAATTAGTACCTAATCGAAGTTTTACCCCCTCCCTTTAACTAATGGACCAAGTACACATCTTTGACACACAGTACACAAGATAAGTACACAATACATCTTTAGTTCGGATCACCATGTAAATTGAAACGCTTAACTTACATTCATAGGTCGCTGGTTCAAATCCGGCTCGAAGGACCAATAAATGTAACGACGTTGTAGTCACACTTATTTGTGATAAGCTGATATAAGGATGATATTAGCACGGGGACGGTGTAAATAATGTACAGCGACCGCGCGGTATGAATGCGTTTATTGCACTAATTATGTAAATTGAACATACATTGTTCATATCATCGTTTTAGTATATTTTGCTTACATACGGTGAACCGTACATTACTTATAAATATTTCAGGCTATAGACATGGAACATAAAATGGTAGAAGCGCCACTCTTTTCAATGTATGATTCTATGGATCACTGCCATGGTTCCTGGTGAATAGGAGTTACAGTACTCCCATTAAACATAGTTTAGCTGTCTCCTTACATATATACCCTGAATTTTGTTGTTCAAAAGCTACTTACTAGTAACACGCATAAGCATTCATTTTAGCGTAGCGTAGCGGTAGAGCATTCGACTGCCATGCAGGGGGCGCGGATTCGATTCCCGCTCAGTGCAAATATTACGCATGAATATGTATATTTGCATTGGTCTGGATGTTTCTATGTATAATATGTATGTATTTACAAAAAAAAAGTATCTAAGTATGTTTATCCGCATTCTAGATCCCATAACACAAGCTAGTTAAGCTATGCTTACCATGGGTCTAGATAGCGTTTTGTAGAATGTCGTAGAATATTTATTTATTTATATTAACCGGTCCAATAATAATAATTATGTTGTTGTTGTGTGTGGGTTTATATCAGCGGAGTTTGAACCCATAACCTCCTTATTGCAATCCGAACTCGTTAAACATTACACCATCGCCGCTTTACACAATATTTATATTACGTAACGTATATTTATAAAATAGCCGACCCACCCCTTCGCTCTGAGCATACTTTTATCCCGTGTCATCCCTTTAAGCCATATATTATATTTATACCCGCAATTTATTAAATTTTAAATACTGTATGGAAGTCTACCGGATTTGTTTACATTTATGATTACTGCTGCGCTCCTTTGAGCAGTAGCATAATGATATGTATCCTATAATATTCCCCAATAAACGGACTAATCGGCATAAAATGTATTTTTTGTTTCGAAGCAATGGCTAACGCATTCAATCCTCAATCAAACACATAAACAAGCAAGCAAGCAAACAAACAAACAGATCATCAGATTCATCAGATCAGATTTATAATATTAATATAGATGTTGCATTTAATGTTACAAATTTTCAGCATCTTATTTTTTATCAAAACATCTTACTTTGAATAGAAACTGTCTACTTATCATACGCATTAAGAGCGTTGCTTAAAATACTGAATAACTTTTATTTTAACTTCAATATAATTCTAATTAATTTCATTACTGCCAAGAGTGTTTCACTTTCTCTGAGACTTACTCTTGTGCGGTCAGACTCCGTAATTTGATGATTCATTACATCATTTTTACAGGAGATGGAAAGTGGTTGGAATTAATCCTATTTAAAAATATTCTACTATGAATCTACATAGTAACAAGATGAAGTTTAACTGTAACCGGACTACGGATTTATTTTAAATATAGTCGCAGCTTTCCACCGATAGATGACACTAGTAGTACTTAATATTTTATTTTTATCGTTTATAATTTTTAACTCGGGTATTTCTCCTACTTCAATTGTGACATCAAATGAAAAAAGAAAAAAATAAGGTTATTTAAATAAAAATTGTTATATTGTTTACTTAATGAACACACTCACACACACACAAACACACAAACACACACACACACTCACACACACAGAGAGAGAGAGAGAGACAAAAATTGGTAACTTCTTGATTAACGTGTTTACTTGTAACAATATTCTTGATATGGAAGAGCGGAGTGTCCTACTACAAGCATTTTTTGCTTAAAAGGAGGCTCCAATCACAAACCAATGTTTGTTGTATTATTAGATACCGAATAAAGAATTTTGAATTTTGAATTTTGAATTTTGAATTTGAATTTGAATAATATACGTATCTATTACATACTGACTTTAAATGGGATTTAAATTATCATTGCAATTTGCAATTACTTATAAAATTTACACAAAACTATGCTAACTATACAATATATACAAAAATGAAATAGAGAAAAAGAAGGTGACTGCAACTTTAGGCATCGAATAATTCCTCCCCATCGATCTCTAGTGCTAAAATTTCCATTAAATAATAAACAAAAACTGAAAATTAATCCACTTATGTTTATAAAAAATATTTATTGATTTATTTCGTAATGTAAAGATCGTTTGTTTTATTACGTGGTGTACAGAAGTTTACAGTAAAATTAAGTTCCATATCTGCCAAGCTTGTTTGCCCCCATATTCTAAAATGTAGGTAAGTGGGGCAAACAATGTACTTACTTAGTTTATTTTTGTAACATAAAATTATGTCTAATTATGACTTAAGGGCAAACCGCACTAGCGCAACACTGCAGCGGCGCAGCGCGAGTCAACTATCCCACGACTATAGTGCGTTTAACTTCATAAGAAAGAAGCAAGAATATTTTTCTTGACGCGTCGCTCCGCTGTCGCACCGCGTCTTTCCGCTACAGTGTAGCGCTAGTGCAGTTTCATCTTAAAACTTAGGCAAATCTGGCAACCCTAAGAACCAATTAATGAAGATTTGAATTTATGAAAGAGTGACTTCATTTTTATACAAACGCATCCGTTTCACGCTTTCACTGTCGCGCTGTCACGTTTCGTATAGCTACCATCTTTTCAAAATATTGTACGTAATTAGCCGTGATTTATTATAATTTCACTTTGTTGGAAATTGGATTGAACGGCACGAAGATAAACACGATGTACATTCGTTCTCATTCACATTCCGAGTTGACAATCACGTAAGGTATAAAACCATTCATAAAATATAAAATAAATACCTATCCTCACTCGCACTTCTAATTGCCACCTTTCATAAAATAGCTAACAAGATATTTCACCTTTAAATGTAATCGGGAACATTTCATTTAGGTAAAACTTTCATGGTGGAGTGTACAATTGCTATTTAAAACATACATACATACATTTAATCAGCCTTTATCCCCGGAGGGTAAGGCAGAGTTGAATTATCACCCACATTTCACCAATAATTGTATTCGGTCCCACGTAATAGGGGGTGAGCCTATTGCCGTATTTCGGGCACTATTGTTGACTCAAGCCATGCATCTAAGGCTGAGTCTGGGCTGTATATATCTGTACGATGTTAAACAGCCCTATCCCTTAGTCGCCTTGCACGACACCACATGGGAAGATACGGGGTGGTCCAAATTCTACTCTGCCGGGAACCACGTCTTGTCCTCATTTATTTGTATATTCAATGTAAAAATCATTTGTATTTCGTCTTATAAACTGAACAGGTGTACAAAATTTTAACTAATAAAAGTACTAGATTTAAATCATCCAAAAACAAATAAAAAATATTGTTTTGTATCTCCGTTCCACCCCTCTCCATTTTACGTTCTAAATGGCTTCCAATCTTATCGTTTTAAAATATAATAAAATAATATATTCACAAACAAAAAGCAATTCTAAAATAATGATTTATCAAAGGCAGTATTTATTAGAGCGGCAAATGTAAACAAGTAACCTTCTAATCTTATTTTATCCTATCTTTATTATATTTGGATTGAATGATGACAAAGGCGATGTACAATCACCGACAACAAACTTAATATTCCAATTTACAGACGACTTCAGCTCTTAGACATTAAAGGTAAAATAAAAACAAACCTTGAAATATTAGGTCGTTACATATGAAATTGCCGAAATTTTCTTACAGATTCATGAGTTCCTTATTCCTGCAATTTTATAGCTATTTTTCATATATTATTTTGTTTAAAAGTTGATTTCAAGATTTTACAACTCTGTATTTCAATTTTGTTTTTATTGGCCACTTGATAAATTTAATTCGATCTTCAAAAACAGTAGTTCCTAATTGTTTTTTTTGCTTTTGATGATAAATTTCGTATTACTTTTTTTACAGCTGTCACATTTCAAAAATTTAATAAGTGGTTGTTAGCTTAATGTAGTCTCATTCATACACAAAAATATATATTTTTTAAATTTGTCATTCCTAAAAAAATGCAAAAATGTTAGTACTGAAAATTGGAATTTCTCCAATTTCTTCAAAAAATGGCAATTTCATTATGTAACGACCATTATTATTAAGCTTAAGCTTGTTCTCTGAGGCGTATGTGTGATGTTAGGGTCGTAGCAAATGGGAAAATGTTTTCACTGACTACCACAATGGAAAAGACTCGTGATTCTGTGATATCTGAAGCGACAGTTCTATTTCAATGTGAGAGAAAAACCGACGATTTGGGAAGGAATTGTCTCTTGAGATACAAGTTTATAACTTACGAATATTTAATTCAAGGGACAGTGTACTAACTTGTGTAATTGATTATTTTCAATAATTTTATTATTAATAATTTAAATTTTATAACTGTTGTCATTGACTGTACATCAAAATATGAAGCATATGTACTTGAAATTCGTGAAATAGGCAACGTCAAGTGCGAGACTTTCGAAAGAAATTCTACTCAAATAACACAAACAGTCACAGACTGCTTCGTAATTGTGTTTGTAATAGCCTCATATATGAAAGTTATGCGATGCACGTGAACTTGAAGCAGATTATTTAATCATATGATTTTACGCATTGGTTCATATCTCAACTTTTTTTTTTTTACGTGCGCAAAATCCCCACGGATACCTCCCCACCGGAGCCGGTGGAGGAGGTTATGTCGGACTCGAACCGACTAAAACGCACGCCGCCTGTGGGTCGTTTTGGTTGCCGAAGGTGAGGTTGACAGGCATATCCCTCGCACCCCGGCCGACTCAGGGCCATCTCTCACGATCTGGCCCTCTTCTCAGGTTCATATCTCAACTTTACGTGCCGGCAAACATTTTGAATAAAAGTCGAAGAGTTTATGCATCGACAAACGGAACGTTGACGCCCTCCAGCAAGATTGATCACATAAAACACAAGTGTCATGCTGAGGTGTCTTATTTTCGGGCCCGTACATAATTATTTTCACCTATTTTATTTAATTGTTATGTTAATATATATGGCTACAATAAATGTTCTTTCTTTCTTTCTATTGTCGGACAACCTGAAAAAGGTGACGACTTATGCAGACTTTATCAACTATTTGCACTGCAATATGGATTGCTTGTATGATTGATTTGAGGGTTAAATTCAAATGCAGTGCTTTGGGAAATTATTAATCGATTTGCATATTTCAGTTCGTGTTTTTTTTTGTATCTCTCTGCTGGGCATCATAGATTTAATCGGACTGCTGGAAATGTTTATGCAAGGATCATAATTGATTAATATTGACAATTGAGGTTGGTGGCAAATTTCAAATGACTCTTGTCAGCGTGTTGCTGATAAGTTGTGTTGTAGAAGTATTTAAAAATATTATCGTAAACACAAGTGTCATGCTGAGGTGTCTTATTTTCGGGCCCGTACATCATTATTTTCACCATTTTTAGTTAATTGTTATGTTAATATATATGGCTCCAATAAATGTTCTTTCTTTCTTTCTATTGTCGAATAATCTGAAAAGGTGACGACTTATGCAGACTTTATCAACTATTTGCACTGCAATATTGATTGATTGGTTGATTGATTTGAGGGTTAAATTCAAATGGCAGTGCTTTGGGAAATTATTAGTCGATTTGCATATTTCAGTTTGTATTTGTTTTTGCATCTCTCTGCTGGGCATCATAGATTTAATCGGACTGCTGGAAATGTGTATGCAAGGATCATAATTGATTAATATTGACAATTGAGGTTGGTGGCAAATTTCAAATGACTCTTGTCAGCGTGTTGCTGATAAGTTGTGTTGTAGAAGTATTTAAAAATATTATCTTAGTCGGGATAACTGTGGAACCAGTTAGAACCGCAGCATTAGTGGTTGGTCATTCCCGTTAAAGTCACGGTCATCGCTCTGTATCGCGTGTGATGAGCTAAGCTGTTCTACCACCTAGCTGGTGCACTTAAATACATTATGTAAGTACTGTACTGCTTATAATTGGTTGGATGAGGAAGTGTGACAGTTGTGGAGTTGAAACGGTTAAGTGTTTTAGTACACGCTATGATGCATCTTGGAAGCTAGAATTAGTTGTGTGTGTTTGACTTTGAATTGGGTATTTAACTGACTAATTAAATTAGTTACTTTTTAGTTAACGTCTAAACGGTAAGTTATATGGAAACTTGTATGAAATAAATTATTGTGACGTAATAATATTCATCAGTCAAATCATTAGTTTCGTTCAATCATTGATTAAAAATAAATAAAAAAATAAAATAAGAACCGACGCAACTTTTAGAACTCTTTCACCATTTTTAATTTAATAAGTCAAATATCCAAATGTAACTGAAGGGTAGGCAGAGGTTTATAGAAATGTGTGTCCGAAATGTATCTAATTTTTTTATTCATCGGTTGTACTTTATGAGTTTATTTACTTATGCATATTATTATTTATATTTCCTTTATTTTGTAATCAGATATTTTTTGACTACGTCTAATATTACTATTAGGTAGATAACTAGATAAATATTGGTAGATATAATTGTAAAGTAGGTACTCGTACCTGTACATTGGAGATTTTGAAAAAAATAAACTTAGGCTTACGGTACATTTACGATTCTGTACACTAAAATATATTGTTATACGTCTGCGATGATGATGATGCACAAACAACTAAATTAAATTTGCTGCTGTTTTTTTCTAAGAACGGTCTGTGTCAAGGTAGCACCGGTGATGTGCCATGAGCATATCACCGGTGCACACGAACCGCAAGCTTTGTTAGAGAGGTCTTGGTCAAGCGCGAGCATTACTTTTAAATAAATCTGTTGAGCGCTGCAGGCGGTGATATTATGAAAGTTATGATTTATTTAAATTTAGACTGTTGCCTGAACGATACATTTTACTTACTAAGAAATTAATTAGAATTGCAGATGTTCGTTGTAGGTCGAACTACAATGAAGACATAGATAAAGCTTGCATATACACACAGCGGACCTATACATTTAATGAAAATGTATCCTTTACTAACTTTCTGTAACCTGTGTTATGCAAATAAATTGTTTGATTTGATTTGATTTGATTTGATTAAAGTTGGCTATAGTTAAAATATATTCCATAATTAATTTCATAATCATCTTAGCGTAGTCTTCTCTTACTCTTAGTTTTTTTTAGATTTGGTTTATTAGATTTTGATAGGAGTGGACCCATAAACAAGAGGAAAACCAGAGCCACGTCTTGCAATGAGCAGATGTACTGGCAATGTCAAGACCTTTGAGTTTGGCCCCAAAACTCTTGATAGATCTTATGAGTTTCAATATTAAAGAATGGTAAACAAAAATTACTTCTGAACTTTTAATTTTCGTTTTTGGGGCATTTTATACCATAACGATGACCTCCGTAGCGTAGCGGTAGAGCGTTCGACTGCTACGCCGGAGATCGCAGGTTCGAATATTTGCGTAAAGTTTCATCAAAAGTGTATCTTTTCACATATAATTTTCTACAAAATACAGATAGGATTACCTATTGAGAGTTTGCATTATCGAACACGCACGGTGATTTTGTAATTTTGGCTGTGCGATTTCAAAACCTAGTGGGACATGAGACAATTTTTCCGGTTTTAACTTTTTCTTTTAGTACCTACCTACCTACAATTTAATTCTTACTTCTATCAGTGTGGTACACTAAACTGTTTTTTATATACATTTAACAGCATCGCGGATAATTTATAAAATATTTCCATGTTCCATTTTCTGTCTATATAGAAAATAAAACATGAATAATTTTTTATTTTGATTAAAAGGCTCCATTTCTGAACGAATGCCTTTTACTAGGTTTTGACGTTGCACAGCTGATTTCACAATTTTAGATATTATTCCTGTGAAAGCAGGATCATTGTTTAGTTTAAATGCTCACTTTACTAACTACCACTGGGTACTGTTCTATTGTGGGTTCAACGCCCACAGGAAGCAATTATTTTTGTGCTTCGCCTATAATTGTTGTTTGTTTTTCTTTTGTTACATGAAGAGTAGAATCTGTAATAATACCTGCATACTTAATATCTTAGATTATTAAACTCATCTTATTATTTTACTTATAGTGGAAACTTGATTACCCGGACTAATAACCATCAATACCAACCGAATACATCCTTTGGTTTGTCCATTAATCGTGAATCCATATAAATGATTTCCGGATAAGTCCGAATAATCTTGAATTTGTATAACTGATGTCCGGATAATCTTGAATTTGCCTAAAACCGAGGTCCGAATAATCTTGCATTAATAATCACGGTCCAGATGATCTTGAATTTGTATAACTGATGTCCGGATAAACTTGAATTTGTTTAACCGATGTCCGGATAATCGAGTCTCCACTGTAGCTACTCACTTCACATACGGTTAACAAAATAACTTATAATATTTTTAACATATCATTGTTATCTTTACATATTTTAACAAGTAACTAATCATAATATTATTATATATACATAAGTTCTTCTTTCTAATCTTTGAAATGGTTTTTGAATTGATGACGTAATCATATTTTTTTTACTTCGTCACAAGATGACAGGGAACAAATTAGTTACAACTTGTGATACATCATACAGTTAATCATCTTCATGTTAGCTTTCTGTTGCCATATCAATATGCATCATGGGCGTTTTATATAAATATTAGGGACATTTCAACCACACCACAGTTTGATAGGGAAGCCGTTCCCAACTGAGTTGGGGAAAAGGGGCAGAGAATAATGGAAATTAGGTAACATTTCATGCCCAATTTTAGGGACCTTTCTTTAGGATCCTCAGTGTACCTTATCCCGTTTTTGGGGAATTGTACCCGAAGGTTCACCAACGAAACTCTATTACTAATAATTACTCTGCTGGCCGACCGATATCAGCGGTTGGATCTTATAAATTCTAAAATGACTTGTAGTTATTTACTGCAGAAATTAAGAAGGGAAAAAAATGGTAGTGATTATTTTTTTCCATTTAATTATACTACAGTTTCATTTAAGAAAACTTTTCTATAGATTTTTGGCACATAATAGTTAAAATTAAGCTAGATAATCTTTCCGACAGTAATGTAAAAACTGCGGAATGAACTCCCTGCTGCGGTTTTCTCAACCGCCTACAAATATGGGGTTCTTCAAGAGGGGCATTAGAATATCTCTTCAGGGTCACACCCCTGGTGGTGCACACGTCCATAGGCCACGGTAACCACTTCCCATCATGTGGGCCGTTTGGCTGATTACCACCTAAGTGGTATTAATAAAAATAACACTTGGTAGCTTCGTAATGGTCAAATTCAGAAAATATGGCAACAATCAGCTAATGTGTTTCTCATAATGACTTCTTGTGTACCTATTACTATTCGGTACGGAACATAAAAATGGGCCTCGATTCCTGGATGAGGTAGTTCCTTCTCTTGTATCTCTGTATGACAATGGTCAATGCGTGGTCTTTCGCGATACCAAATTTTTGTTCCATACACTTCAGGACTGGCCTGGTACACAGAAGTCATTAAATTCTCCAAACCTTTTTATTTCTCAAAATGATTACGTGGTTCAATGTCAAAAATCTGGCACTAAGTGCAACCTAAAGATCGAAAACGGCTGGTCTGGATTGGCAGAGTGATGTACAGGTGCCGGAGCGGGACGCAGCAGGGAATGTGATCCCCGCCTGGAAACGACAAATGTTGGCTCGTAGGGCCGCCGAAAAGGCACGAAAGGACCTCGAGAGGGAGCTGGCAGGAGAGGCGGAGAGGCGAAGGGCCGCTGCTGTGCCAGCTTGGAAGAGACAGCTGATCCTGAGGAGGGAGGAAGCTGAAAATAGGTTGAGGTTGGTTGTTTTTACGTGTTTTTAATTATAGCAACTACTGGCGTCAGCATTTGAATTGTCTGGTCATTGGCTCTCTTTTTTCATAATAGTGTGCGTGATGACGCTAAACTTGTGATGTTTAAAGCCGAATTATTCAGATGCTAACGGCCACATTATATTATTTTGGTTTATGGAATTAGCTGGATGTCTTCTTTTTCCTAGTGCTGATCTCGGTGGTCTCCAAACTGGCCCTTAGGACCCCGGTGTTCGCACTCCTATAACTCTAATTATGTGGTTATATAACTCTTATGGAAACGCTGTCGCCAATTACCTAACTTTGATTGCAAAAACTATGACTTACCGTCGTTCATTGATTAGCAGGTGTACCGGTTTGCAGGTGAGGTTTGTTTGGATTCCAAAGATCTAAATGGGACCCGAACGAGTTATGGTCGATACTAAGACACCTACTAATTTTGCAACATCTACCAAACCGACCCAGACATGGTTAGAACGCATTTCCAAAGCGTGAAAGACTACCATGAACTTCACGAAAAATATTTTCACCTCATCCTACGGTCCATCACTCCTTACTGAAGAAGCCTAAAATTTCCATTCCACTTCCAGACAATCTATATATACGCCTAAAGTAGAAGATACAAACGGACAGTCGAACGGCGAGTGGAGGCAATGTCAGCGTGCTGTGTCCATTGATAACATTTCAATGTGTTACGACACTCCTGCGCAGCCCATGAGGGCGCCTTCAGAAGCTAAGTTATTAACAGAACATTGCAATGGTAAGTCTAATTTTGGACATTTCTAGATTTATAATTAAAAAGTATGCGCAGTCATTGACTAAAAAACATAAAATCTCTTTGATTTTATTGATGTGTGACTGAGATCCTGGATTCGATTTCGGTGGGAAAACAAAAATCTGGCAATATGCTTGGTAGACAACAGAGGATTTAAGAATTTGGGTTATAGGATACTGTAGAGTGTGTTAGTTTCGTCATCACCATCTATTAGTTAACGACCACCCTAACTCTAAAACTTTACATAAAATAATAAACAGTAATTGAAAAACGTTAGACTGACTGGATGCGGAAGATCGGAGAAAATGGCGCATATTGGGAGAGGCCTATGTCCAGCACTGGACTGCGGTGGGCTGATTGATTGATTGATGGATTAATTAAGATAGTTTGCAAATTGTTAATGCTCAACAATTTTTGACGACGACTGTAAATACCTTATCCCATTCTTTTGGAGATTTTTTGTATATTCCTGTCCAGATTTCTCATCGATTGAAATCTTAATGCAACACAAGCTTCTAGGTTTTCCTGAATATTCAAGTCTACCTAAATTTAAAAAAATAGAATCTCTTCAGCCGAGTGATTTCAGAGCAAGGTGACCAATTGACACCAATAACTTCGAATCATTTCACTTGAGTGATATCACCTAGGTTTACTTGCTCCAAAGTGTAATAAAGAAACTATAAATACCACTTTGTTCACCTACTTTTGCAGCACACAATGATTGTGGAACCACATTCTGCACATCGTTTATATAAACGTTATTACTGATAATTATACCTCTTGGAATAAAACCGGATTTTTAACGGATTCTATTGAGATTTATTTGTTATAATTTACATTTAGTCTCTGATGTTTCGGCTACCTTTCCGTAACCATAGTCGCGGGGGTTGCTAAAGATGATATTTGTCACATACAACCCGATTCTTTGAGTTTGGCCCTGGCGTAGATATGACGTCTTTAAGTTTAAAGTGTCCGTTAAAAAGTGCAACAAGCACACCGCCCACGTCCTGGAAAGTGGTTATTGTGGCCTATAGATTTGTGCAACACCAAGGCACTCGTACTGCCGGCATTGTAAGAACATAGAGTTTTGTGTCTGTTTCTGTGAGAAGACAGCAGGACAAGCCTTAGGTCTTCGGGCGGAGATACTTCCCCAGTTGGACTGCTCAATTGGAGCGGGAATACCGTCGTGACATAGCTTTGTAACTTCAGACAGTTTTAATAATTATACCCCTGTTTCATTTACAGGTCATTCGACGTCTAACGGGAAGCACGAGCCCGATGAAGACAACGCTAAGATAATACCGTGGCGAGCGCAGTTACGTAAAACTAACAGCAAGTTGAACTTGCTCGAGTAGAGTAACATTAGGCTAAAATATTGCCACAAGTCGGCCACGCCGCGTGTAGACCGCGCGCTTGTAACCAGCCTTATTCCCAGGGCTGTCAACATCGAAACATCTCAAAATTGTTTAAGAATATTTTAAGTTTTTTGAGGAAAACTAAGAATTTATAAAGTATTGTTTAAAACATACTTATATCATAATACACGTTATTTTATAATCTATCAAGATATGAAATAAAAAAACGAGTATTTTTGATATTCCTTTTTTACTTTTTTTGTAAAAAAATAACAGACATGCATTGACAGCTAAAAATATCCCTAGACAGTTTTGAGATTTGTATTATTAGTCAATTGGGATTAGGTTCATAAATGAACTTAATATTTAATTTAAATGTACCTAGTTAATTAAATCTATTTATTATTGTTTACATTTGAGATTGATGAATGACATACGCAATAGATTCTATGAACAACAGGGATGACACGCGCGGTCTCACTTGCGGAGTTCTGAGGCCAAAATTGATGTTATTTTAAAAGTTTATGAGAAAAGGATTCGTGTAGCAACGCCATAATGTGTATATATGTACGTTGCCCGATAAATATAAACGTAATTAGAACCAGTCCAAAATATATTCGTAAAAGTGATTTTTAAGAGAGATGTATTTTAATTAATTAGTAATTCACGTCTATGATAAGGAAAATCAATGTTTTTCAAGTCGTCTAGATATAAGTCGAATTAGTAATACTCGGAAAAAATTAACATTTTAGTTTAATATGTTTATACATTTCTTATTCGGGATTAACTTTTATACATTATTTTTTTCAACTAAATTTTCGTATGTATCTGCTACTAATAGATACATATTTTAAATTTAGTAAACAAATTTTTTAGTTGACGGTGTTGAATGTTAGAAAATTTTATGTAGGTACTTATTTTTACCTGTAGTCGTGTAAAAATGTAAATCTACTTATAATGGTTTTAACCAGATTTGTTCTAGTTTTTATCGATTTTTTACGATCTTTACTATTTTTTGTAAATCTCTACAAATGATATGTTATAGCGTACAGACTTTAAGATACTGTGCGCAAAGTGTAAGGGGATCAACTTATGGGTTAAATTTGCACTGCCTGAGAAGACAAAATAACAACTAATTTGCTCAAACTAACATTACGACTAAATCAGTAACAACCATACAGCCAGAGTTTAAAACGAAAGCGTATTTAAGTGTTTTGTTTAAATGCAAGTGATACCATTGTTGCAATATTAGTGAATAAGCTTACCGTGGGCTTTTGCAATAATGTATGAGCTACTCGTACTAAATAAGTAATACTTCGATGTGTGGGTCGATTTAATTCAGTACTCCTAAATCTTATTGTAATGTTGTTAAATAAAACGCTGTTGCTTAATTTGTGTTTTTGTCAACCCTAGTTGCATCATCTACCTATTTGTGCGTAAGGCTAGGCGCTACACTTGACTGAAAGCTGTCGAAGATTTTCCATGACTGAAAGTCAGTACCTACAATTTACGAGGCCATTGCGTGAACGCCGTCTAATCCTCCAGACTATAAAAAAAGCTAACGCCAGAGCTTCATACATCAATCAACTGGCGCACCGCTTGCGCAAGTGATATGCCTGTCAACCTCACCTTCGGTAACCAACAATGACCTAAAGGCGTCGTGCGTTTTAGTCGGTTCGAGTCCGACATAACCGCTCCAACCAGCTCTGGCGGGGAGGTTTATAACCTCGTGTTTTGTTCATTTTTTATCAGTTTATTGAGTTTTAAGATAGCGATCAAACCTCTGCATCACGAGAGGAAAGTCACCAAAGCCTCATCTGTTTTGTGGGCACCGACCAACAGGTGAGGCGTACTTTAGTCCTCTACACCCGGATTTTTTTTTACCACTAGGTGGCAGAAAAGCACACGGCCCGTCCATACGTGTGCTACCGAGCCTGTAAGCACAGTACCCGGATGGAAAAAATGAACTTTACTTCACCCTAGCTTCTTACCATCCCGTAGGGAGTTTTCAATTAACGGGCTGATAATCTATAAAAAAGATGTAATCAATAAGAATAAATAGATAATAATACATACTGACTGCTATACCACGAACTAGCGTCCCGCAGATTCACCTCTCGACAACCTTAGCCGCTCAACGGATGTTGTTCCACGGTCGTACTATATGTGGCTATTTTCATGGGGCCCATGCAATGAGTTGGCAAGTCACCGCTTGCCTTTTTACAATTTTGAGACTTATTGTCACGGCAGGCGTCCGTTAGTCTCCGCCCGTAGCCCATTCACCAGTCCATACAATTCTCAATCCCATAGCCCATAATTTAGTTTCTATCGCGGCCACAGCACCGCACAGCAATAGTCTCTGCACCTGGCGGGGAGCATCTCCCAGTGTATCATACGTCTAACGGTTATAGGTAAGGCATTCCACAATCGGACAGCTTGGACAGTAAAGGATTTATCCATGAACCTCGTAGAATGCGCTGGCATTCTCAGCCTCAGATTCTCTGACGATCTCAAGGCTCTAGAGTGGGAGTCTCCAAGTAATTCGAAGCGTTCTTTTAGGTAGATAGGAGTAAGAGGATGAATTAAATTATTATACAATAGATTAAGAGAAGAGGAGAGAAGAGATTAAATTGTCTGGGTCAGTAAAACCTCCGGTATCGTAAGCACCCGTGCTGTTTATCAAAAACTGGGCCATGTAGCTAGCTCAATAAAAAAAAATGTAAAGTAACGTCTTAGATGATACTTACTGAAAAATATTTTATTACAGAAGCAGGTAGGTTTTTTTTATCTAGGACACGCAAACTTGACTTTTTTTTTATACCACTTAGGTGGCAGACAAGCGCACGGCCCACCTGATGAAAAGTGGTTACCGTGGCCTATGGACGTGTGTAACACCAGAGAAGCCACACTCGCGCTTCCGACCCTGTAAGCACAGAGTTTCTGTGCCGTCAGTGTAGAGGACAAAGCAGAACAAGCCTTTAGTCGTCCCACTGACAGCACAAATTCTCCAGAGCTCTGGTTACCCTACTCACCGCTGGGAACACAACACGAAGTTATTATAATCGCGGTATTCTGTAGGGCGGAGGTACTTCCCCAGTCGGACTGACTGGACTGATTGGGCGGAAATACCGCCGTGTCCTACCTCCTAGATGGTAAATGCTAAAGGTAAAGTCTCAGGAAATACTCAGGTAAGTTTCAGGAAATTTCAGTTACGCCATAACAGCCTACAGTGCGTCTAATTCCACAGATGTTCTCTACTTAGACTTAGACCACAGCAGTAATTTGATTTTTTATACTAAGTTGTAACTCACAAGTTATATAACAACACCTATCTTATTATTATTAATTAGCCTACCGCAGTACACTGTTGGACATAGGCCTCTTTCAAGCCCAATGTACGTCATTTATTCCTTACGGTTTAATATAATTTAAAAAAATTGTTGCCACATAAAAATATTATAGGTGTGTATAAAAAATAAACTTGTAATCGTAAAAGTGTACTACAATAAAGTCACAACACATAATTGTGATAATGTCGTAAAGTGAATAAAATATATTTGGAATTGAATTCAATTTTCAACATGGCATATTTTGTGTGCACATTCAGAGGTAGATATGACTCATTAAATAGTAGTTGGACACGACCGTATTTCTGTCCTAATTGAGCAGTCAAACTGGGGAAGTAGGTACCTCCACCCTACATAATACCGCGGCCATAATAACCTCGTGTTGTGTTCCCGGCGGTGAGTAGGATAGCCATAGTTCACTAGAGAGTTTTTGTACTGTCAATGGCAAGACCAAAAGCTTGTCCTGCTTTGTTTTTTACAATGACGGCACAGAAACTCTTGTGCTTACAAGGTTGATTGGCACCCTACGCGATGGAAAGAAGCTAGGGTGAAGTAATGTCCATCTTTTTCATCTGGATATTGTGCTTACAGGCTCGGTAGCGCGAGTGTGACTCCTCTGTCTCTCGATTCTACTAAAGCAAAACCACTGTCACAGACATGACATTAAATTCTAGTCTTTATTTCAATACCCTTTAAGTTCAAAATTAAACAAAAAGAGTTTCATTACACTTTTTCATTCGATGCAAAGTCTTTTAATTTTGGACATAATACCATTGCATTCAGGTCTAAAATTAAATGGATTTTTTTGCTGTGTCCGTAGCATGAACGTGGTTTTACTTTATCAGAATCTAGGCCCTGATGTCGCACACATATGGATGGGCCGCGTAAGTGGTAAAAAAACCGAGTGTGATAAAAAGAAAAGATAATGATGAATTGTAGCAAGTTTTTTTAAAAGCTAGGGATTATGGTGACAGTAATACATTCAGGAGGGTAGGCGATTGCCTACTTACAAGATTCTTGTAGGTGAATCTTGTAAGTAAATACTATATCAAGCAGCACAAAGCAACATCCATTACATTTGCGCAAGGTCTGAAGATCATACTTACACACGTGTTTTACCTGTATGGAATTATTTAGATATCATGCTTCTGGAGTAAGAATGTACATAAGTTTTTCCCTTCCTTTTTCCTTTGCAGTCAGCACTGCAGAAGTGATACCTTTGCTACTGCTAGCGTTCATAGTAGCAGATTATCATTAGGATATACTTGTATTTTGATTTCATTGTTAATTTTGTTTTTATTTATAGCACAAATATTCATCTGCGCATTAGTACTGATGGTATCAAATACAAAGGGAACATTGAAAGTACCAGAGAACGTAATATCAGGCTTCTTGCAAAATTTCATAAAGCCTTTCCTCAGATCCGTAAACTTAAATAAACCTAACAGTACAGAGCCACCAATGGATGATACAATGATGATGAAACTAGTAAGAGAGAAAGTAAAAGAACTTAAACCAGTACTGCAAGACGATGACGAAATGGTAGAAACAGAAGATAATTTAACACTACACGGTAATGACGAAACAACTCTAATAGAATTTCTACCTAGAACAACTCGAAGGAATAAAGACGGAAGTGACCAACTGATTGTGCATAACTCTTTAAACGATCCACTCAAAATTAGCATCAATAAATACAAAGACTTAAGAGAGCAAATAAATCAAATTCTTGATGAAGAAAAGATTACAGCGGAGACGAAATCCCTGATATTAACAACACTGGACGAAATGATAGCACAACTGATAGAAAGCCAGTGTAATTGGAACCCTGATAAAAGGCTTCTTCTGTCCCATAATGAAACGAGTGATTCCATATCAAAACTAGAAAGCATGACGAAAAAGCAATGGAAAAATTTGAGACACCAATACATGCACTACCTCACTAGTAGAAAAGAGAGAGAGAACTCATTCATGAATCGATTTAACAATTTTTTCTCGCACGTAATCAATGATACTGATAATTTGCAAGATAAATACAAGATTCGATGCCAGCTTGTTCAATTAAATAAGAATAAAGAACATGATAAAAGTATGTTATTGAGAGAAAATAAGGTCAAGAAACATACGTGTGAGAATTTCAAAGTATGTTCCGAGGAACTGAGAGAGTTCTTCAATGATTTTTTCAATTACGTAAACGATACAGCCGTAAGCGTTTGTAGAAATTACGCATCTATGTATGTGAGGGATGTTAATATTGATTTTGGTATCGATAAAGAAATTGTTATCTCAGTAATAAATAGTTTAGGCAACATGGCGGAACGCAAAGTGATTAAAATATACAGAGATGAGTTACAAAGATTTCAACTAAACCCTGATAAAAACAAAAACGCAAATGTAAAGCATATCAAAAATTTTATCAGCAATGTTGTGACGACTGTCAAAGACATTTTAAAAGCTAATCTAGTAAAAGAATTGGGAGCTATGAAAACAAAACTCTTTATGACTATTAAAGAAGATCTTATAGTGAACTTAGAACTGGACATGGAGAATTTGGGAACACATTACCTTGATTCCATTTGTACGACATTCGTACTGTGCAATGGTAGATATTCTAGTAGAAGAACTGGAGAACCATGGACTTTCCGACCGAAAGCGAATAGCGAAGTATTTGTAAAAGTACAGCTGAGTTTGGACGATGAAATGAAAAATGCAGCAGCAAAAAGTGGTTTGATAGAATATTTCAAAAAGCCATATCATAAAAAATTCCGGGTTAATAACGCAAAACATCGGATGCGAGCTGTCCCGGATAATTATCTGAATACGAGAGTTACAAGGACGACGATTGGTGACGGTGTAACACGGTACGTAAGAGCGTATCATACTCAGAGAACTGTCAATAGCAACGAGATAGGATTACCGACCGTTATCCTGTTAAATAACTCAACGAGAATATCACCCGAGTATAATTTAACAAATGAAATCGAATTAATCGCGACATAAAACTTTATTCGGTATAAATATTTTTACAATACTTACATTTTAAAAATTACAAAAATATTCTGCAGTCTTATTCATAATAATTACAACTAGCTTAAAAGTAATGTGTTTTTTTTTAAGTCTATGGCAATAGCGAAATATACCAAACCAGTTCTAATTACCACAACCAAAGGTAACCCACCTTTATAGCTTGGATAGTTATCGGCAAATTTCATGAACGAACCAATTGTTTATTACGCTATACTAGCTATTGTACGCGGCTCCGCCCGCGTTCATGTCGGTTATCGTGTTCATTCAACAAATTCCATCAAGTTATCTTCAAATGATATTTCATACAACCTTTCATCCCCTATTTGGAACCCTTATTTCGCGATACAAGGTAGCCTATGTTCTTTCTTAAGCCCTAGTCTAGTCTTTAACAAATATCATCAAGATCATTGGTCATTGGTTAAGATGGCTTTCACACTCACAGACAGATAGAAAAACTGACAGATATTTTCACATTTATAATATTATGATTGGTTGATTGGCGCATCTACACCGACACGCCCCGCGCTTACCTCCAAGGAGGTAAGGTCCTCACTATGGTACTCAAGTAAATTTTCCTTTTTAGGTTAATTAGACTAAAAATAAATGCCCGCTGAGTTTCTTGTCGGAGTCTTCTTAGGTCGGGGCCACGTTTCGAACTGGTGGTCCATTTGCTAAACTAGTTTTCATATTTTCTATTGTATTGACGTTTTGTAAGTTCCAATTTAATGGTATATGCAGAATAAATGATTTTTGACTTTGACTTTGGAGACACTGGTTAGTCGTTCACTATTTATGTAAGTTTTATTGCACAGCCTCCTCATCATCAGTATGTATCAGTGTATATGATAGGGAAATGTTGGACTCGGCCGCTTGACCAGGCTATCGTGAGACAGGCTCCTTCAGAGAAGTTGTTTTGAAAGGCCATCGTTGAAGGCAACTCGCTGTCCACGCCGTATATGAAGCAGCTGTAATTTATATGGATTTTATTTTTATTTTATTTTCACGGAAAACTTATAGCTAACATAAGTACATATATACAGAAGTAAATAGTATGAGAAGGCCACACATTTTATAAATTAAACTGTGTATATATTTTTTTTATACCATTTAGGTGGCAGACAAGCGCACGGCCCACGTGATGGAAAGTGGTTACCGTAGCCTATGGACGTATTTACATACGTGAATGAATTTGTGGGTGTTACCACCAGAAAAGCCACACTCGCGCTGCCGACCCTGTAAGCACAGTTTCTGTGCCGTCAGTGTAGAGGACAAAGCAGGAAAAGTCTTTAGTCATCCCACTGACAGCACAAATTCTCCAGTGAGCTCTGGCTACCCTACTCACCGCTGGGAACACAACACGAAGTTATTATAACCGCGGTATTCTGTAGGGTGGAGGTACTTCCCCAGTCGGACTGCTCAATTATGCGGAAATACCGCAGTGTCCTACCTCTTCAAAAATATAGGTCTTCGGTGGCGCAGAGTAGTGCATTCTACTGCTCCGCAGGGGATGCGGGTTCAATTCCCGCTCAGTGTAAATATTTGTATGTATGAATTTGTGGGTGAGATTATCTGAGATGTATCCCTCGCACCCCAGTCGGTCCAGTACCATCTCTTGCGAGACGGCCCTCTTCGGATGTGGGGACCACTAAGTCCCCATCTCATCCTCGGCTATGGGGAGGCGCGCATCGCAGACCGCCGCCGCGGCCTGCTTCTGCTAGAGTGACAGGCGTATCCACCAGTCACCGGAGTTGCCATATGGAGAGCACTTGAAGCCGATCCGACTTCCATAAAGATCAGATGACAGTCGCTTCATGGAAAATATAGAAAGCTAGGACGATAAAAATAATCGATTTTGTAGTGAAGACCTTTAAATACTCACCAGGGCGTAATCTTGAGTTGCATCATAAGATGTGTGGTACAGAAAACAGCTATCAGATGAGATTCTTCGAACATTATGGCGAGGTATCTGCCGGTGGGGTCCCAGCACATGTCTAGTATTGGCCCCCCAACTGTCTCACCGGATCCAAGCTCCACCTTGGTCACATCTAGGACTGGGGTTGCCTTGCTGGTTTTTGAACCTGAAATTAGGGCAATATATTGGTAATTATTCTTCATTAAAGTTAAAAGTTAAAAAATCGCGGTAGCCTAGTGCTATGGGTAATGGACTGATGAGACGAGGTCTCGGGTTCGAGCCCAGGTTTTACCATGACACACACCAATGACTTTTTGATGCTTTTCGAAGTTGTGTGTATTTATCGCAGGTTTATACCCTGCCCGGTTAATGGCAATAACCTCGCCACATTGGGACCTAAACATAAACTGTCGAAATGTGGGTGCTAGCACCTCTGCCTACCCCTTTGGGGATCTAAGCGTGAGTTTATGTTCTGTTATGTTATGTAAAGTTAAAAAAGGAACGGAAATATAACCAAATCTATATAAATAAAATTTATACTCCTTAAATACGGTAATTTCCGATTGACTGCATCAAATCGGATATTTCTTTTTTATTGTTACACATATTGAGAACACACTTGTGCTTTTCCAGTGTTTTTTATTTGCTATTAGACCTGACCGATTTCGCCATACGACAGTCAAAGGTTTAGGAGACATTTAAAAAAAACAGTTTTTTTATTGTGTTGGTGATTGTCAGGATAAGGTTGATTTGAATGAAAAAAAAAAATAAAGGTGCAGCGGGAACGGGACTTCAATTCCACTCGGGCGGGGCGGCGCCAAGGCAAAACAAATATGGTAGTACGCAGACTCAAATAGTACCATCTGATAAAAATCATATGGCATTAATCATTGGAACAAACAAAATTAGTTAAGAACACATTACTTAAGACATTAAGACATTGTAATACATCCCTTAAAACAAAGGTCTTTGAACAGTGCGTCCTACCTGTTATGACTTATGGTGCCGTAACGTGGACACTTACAGTGGGGCTGGTCCATATCTTAAAAGTCGCGCAGCGGGCTATGGAGCGAGCTATGCTTGGAGTTTCTCTGAAGGATAGAATTCGGAACGAGGTTATCCGACAGAGAACTAAAGTTACCGACATAATAATAATAATAATAGCCTTTATTTCAGACAGTGTAACATTTAAAATTTTCTCTGCTTTACAATATGTACTTATGATTCTATCCGTGTGCCACAATTGACAAAGGCCTCCTCCAACCTTTTCCATTCCATTCTAGTTACCGACATAGGTCACAGAATAACCAAGTTGAAGTGGCAGTGGGCTGGCCACGTTTTCGAAGGACCGATGGCCGTTGGAGCAAACGTGTCCTACAGTGGAGACCGCGAGAAGGAAAACGAAAGGTTGGACGCCCCCTAGCCAGATGGACGGACGACCTGAAAAAGGTGGCTGGGACAGACTGGATGCGGAAGGCGGAGGATCGGAGAAAATGGCGCACATTGGAAGAGGCTAATGGCAGGTAGCAGCAAGCCATCTCATCCGAATGGTGTTGTTAGAGGCGACAAACGCAAAAATGCGCAGACGATATCACTGCGAGAGAAAGAAAACTCGCAATAAAACACAGTAACAACCTTTCTGGCCAGCGTGAAAACAGAGGCCAAAGCCTCCTGACATTGGGAGAGGCCTTTGTCCAGCAGTGGACTACAATGGGCTAATTGATTGCTTGATAGATTGAATTAAATTTTAAAGCATTCTTTTTTTTTAATATAGAACACGACAATTAGACTTCGGCTTGCCTGCTGGTAAGCTGAAGGCAAAGTTTCAGAAAAGAGGGTCACATTTGAATAGTTAGCTATACTAAATGCTTTAAAACTTCATTCAATAGTGCATCATTCATTGGTTCCGTTAATTCGTACGAATGTCGCTAGATGGCTCTTAACCGTCGGCATAAGACAGATATATGTACAGAAGAATTTGGATGGTTTCGGGCGAAGGTTCTGTGGCTTAGTAGTCAGAGTGTTCCCTCTGTAAGAGAAAGATCAAGTGTTCGAATCCCGCCTGAACCAATGAATTTTTTTCTATACCTTAATTGATTGATAGATAATGGTAGTTTGTCTTTGCCTACCCCAGACAATGAGGCTATACCTACATTTTCAAATGATTTATAAACATATCACCAACAATGATAGATTTTCTGCAGTCACTTACCACTCATAAGACTAGTGTTTGTGAGTGCAAACACCATGGGTTCTCCCTTAGCGGCAAATAGCAGGATGTCCTTAGGTCCCCAACAAGCGGCTACAACTCGCTGGCCACGGGCACACCAGCGTTCTGGTGACCAGCGTTTTGTGTCCCACACCCTGAGAACACGGAAAATGTTAAGGTATAATATTATGTCAACATTGGACGCAATACAAAAATATACCCACATAAATTAAAATTAAAACATAATTCTGTCATTCTGTTTTTTTCGGAGATTCTAAACTTGCACAAAAACTCCCCAGTGAGCTCTAGCTACCCTACTCCACCGCCGGGAACACAATACGAGGTTATTATAGCCGCGGTATTCTGTTGGGTGTAGGTACTTCCCCAGTCGGACTGCTCAATTGGATGGAAATACCGTCAAAAACTAAATGAAGGAGGAGTGAGTGGACCTTGAGCTCTGTTAGGAAAGCCTCAGACGCAACCTGGGCTAATGCTAAGACAATGATGATAACCAAGTAAATTAACAAACCTGAATATTATAGAAGAGGTGGCAGCAAAGACCTTCCCAGCATCAAATGACCAGCGTGCAAACACGATGCCTCCACCCGCAACTCTTCTTAGAGGAACTGCGGTTTCCATGGATACATCCCAAATGAGCATGGAGGTGTCTGCCCCTGAGCAGCTGATAAGTAAGTCTCCATTGGGTGACCAGCTTACATCTGTCACTGGACTATGTCCGGGTCTGGAAAGAAGAAAAAAAAAGGTTTACGTTTTAATAATAATTGTTTTTGCTGCATAATGTTTTCAGCCTTGTGTTAATGGAAAAAGGTTGATGTTTAATTAACCCTTTAAAAATACTTAGGTATGTTCCCGCCAGGTTGAACTGACTCTTATGCTATTGTTATTGACTGTACATGGGAAGATTGGGAAATCGTATAATTATCAGTATAAATTAAAACAAAAATTACATTTTTCCAGCAGATAATTTCTTTGTCCCACGTTGTATAGTTAAGTTTGAAATATACACAGGAGACTTTTGTAAAATTCAAATATTCAAAAAGGATGTTCAAATATTACTTTGTAAAGCCATTAAGTCTAAAGGGCATAAAGCTACAATAACATTGCAGTTCACAAGAAAATGACCTTTAAACAAAGTGTTTAAGATGTCACTTAAGATATTTTTTCTTTAAATATTCTATGTTGTTTGTACCCTTTTAACAATTAATATTTACCCAAAAAAGCATACCTTTACCTTTTCAACACTACCGCATTACTTGAAGAAGGCTTCGTAAACATTGAATTTGGGTCTACAGTCCAAACTATGACTCCTTGCTCACATCCCACAGCCAGCTCTGATGCAGAAAACGGTCTCCAACTTACTGACGACACGTGTCCTTGTGCCTTACATTTCAGCGTAGAAACAAATGATACTTCGGAACAATAAATTCTAACATTATCATCTACAGTAGCCACTGCCATTTTGGTTGTATGAGGATGCCATGCCATACATTTTATAGGACCGTTACCCCAATTCCTTGTTCTAGAGTAATTAGCAACAATTTTAGGTCCAATATCTTTCAAATGTGGTTGTAAAAAGTATCTAAAAGCTGAGAATATGTTTGCTATTTTTAACACGTATGACGCGCTGACAGCGAGCACTTGACTCTCGCGGTTTACTGAAGGATCAGCGGCGACACTGAGGGCTTCTAAAAATCCTTGCTTGTACCACACACTAGTGATCTTTTTCAATAAATTATCTTCGACATCGATGTACATAGAAATATTCTCATCTGTCGTTCTGTGATGATGTATATCCCGCGTCACGTTAATATGTGGGTGGCTTTTTGTCTAAAACAATCACATAAAAAGTATTAATCGCTGTATTTCACAAAAACTCGATCGTAAATAAGTTAACCTTACCGAGTTCGTGAATGTAGTTACATTTCCGTAGCGTGCGTTTCCAGTGCAGTAAACCTCGTTCAGTTTACAGAAAGGAATTTCGTCAGGTCCCGGAAGATTTGGGAAGCCGTGAAAAGCTGACATTTTCAGTAATAATATTAAAATACGTTAATGTTATGAACCGGTGCGTGAAGATATTCAAATAATTTGACATCTGACATAATTGTCATAATGACATTTAATTTGACATAAGAACAATAGACAATATAGATAATCCGGAAGGCCCTGGTTTCGGCAGATGTCCCGTGCGTGCTTGAGCCGCCGAGTCTTAGCAGATCTGACGGCAAGAGACCGGATGGTTTGACCTTGGTGCCCTGGAGGAACGGTAAGTGTTTCAACACTGTCGCTCCGAGTCACTTCGATCGTACAGTCCGGTTTCCGACCGCTACTGCCGAGGCTGCGGCCGATATAAAGCGGCTAAAGTACGAGGCGTTGCAGGGCCAGTATCTATTCATTCCACTTTCCATCAGGTGGGCCGTGTGCTTGTCTGCCATCTAAGTGGTATAAAAAATAAATCCATTTGCAGTGGAGACTTTGGGCTGTTGGAGTGTGGAGGCAAAACGATGTGCGGAGGATATCGGACTTAGGATCAGGGAGTATCCAAGTATAGATCTTCACTGTCAGATAAATCGCTCCTCGTCCTGTTCTAGATGATTCGACCCTCCTAATTGAGAGGTATAAAAACACGCTCGCATAGCGACACGAGTTATTATGTCTTTGAGATCGATAACGAACACAGCGAGCTTAAGCGACCGAAGAAGATTATACCTGCGACCTGAGCAACGACTGTGGACTACTGTGAACTACTGAGCGACTGGAACTACTGTTGAAGAGTAGGTATACTGTGTGTACTAGTGATTTGATTGTCTAGTTTGTGGTGAGCTAATAAATAGGTATCTTCATTGAGTAAACGGCATTTAATTATACCCTGTGCACGTAACAATATTTATGCGTCGCAACGCAACGCGTTGTCGCGTTACTTGCATTTATCGCTCTCGTAGGACAATGCATTAGTATATGTATTAATAAGGCAGTTTACTGAAGTATAACTTCTTTTCCTTTCATTGTAGCCCGAGGTTCACTGAATGTACAAAACGATAGGTATACCTATTATATATAGGTATACCTATTATATATAGGTATACCTATCATTGGTAGGTACTCCATTCGGCTAGATAAGTACATATTTAAAAATAATAGTCTTTAGGTAGTCTTTCAAATAAGTATCTAAACTGAGTTTTAAATTAAACATCGCACTAAAAAGACACATCAATACAATACTTATTGTTTACGTTTAGTAAGTAGGTAGGTACATAACTAATCGAATGGAGTATATAGACATATTTAATTCTGATTCAATGTTTTGGGTAAGCGATTATGAATGTTATCAGTCAACGTAGCTTGCTACGTAGCTTGCTGCATAGCCAGCAGCACAATTTCGAGTTGTATGCGCGTTAAACAAGTTCACTCTTTTAATCCGGTAAAACAGTAATTTTGGTCGGGTCGTACGGCCGGAAAGTCATCTACAGGATCTTGACAATCACAGAGTGCGTTACCTATTAAATATGACTGACTATTTAACACCCGTCCTGTCATATTTATAGCGCATTCGCAGCACCAACGTGTCATGAATGTGATAATGTCGAAAAAAGATTAGGTACTTACCTAGTTTAAAGTTTAATAGTCGACTCAAAATGTAAAAAAATGGTTTAATATTTTAAATATTTATTATCTAGGTATATATTATTTTTAATTAAATTAAAAATAAATTACATATTAATTAATAAAAAAAACAATCACACGCATTCGCGCTCATCCCTCAAAGATTTTTTTTTCATAAATAGGACACGCCAACTTGACCTCACCTCGCCTGATGGTAAGCTAAAGGCAAAGTCTCAGGAAAGAGGGTCACCATTACAGACACTAAGTGTTACAATGGTGGCACTCAGCTTGACGGCCTCATCAGATGCTTTTTGACGCCCGCTTAAAGGCCCCGGGACTGTAGGAAGAAGGAAACACGTGTGCTGGTAATGAATTCCAGGTTTTGGTGGTGCGGCAAAGAAAAGAGTCTCCGAACCGCTTGGTTCTTGCTCGTATATTCTGCACAGTGTGAGGGTGACATCTAAGGCCTGCACGTGTTGTCCTATGTAGGAAAGGAGATGATGGGATTAGTTGGAAGAGCTCATCAGAACACTCACCATGGTAGAGACGGTAAAATACAGCCAAGGAAGCAATATCTCTACGCATCTGCAAAGGCTCGAGGGTGTTCGTGACCTCAGGGTTCCCAATAATTCGGACCGCACGTCGCTGCAACCTGTCGAGAGCATCTAGTAGGTATTTCGCGGAGCCATCCCAGAGCTGCGAGCAGTATTCCACGCAGGAGCGAATTTGTGTCTTATAGAGAAGACACCGCTGCTCCGGCGTGAAAAAACGTCTCACTTTATTCAGGAGTCCGAGTTTCCGCGAGGCTGTTTTGATGATGCTCTCGATGTAATTTCTGTTATTCAGTTTGCAGCGAATATCCATGCCAAGTATATTGAGATTGTCCTGCAGTGGCAGTGGCGTATTCTGAAGGGGAAGGAAAGAAGATACCTTTGCTGTGAACGCACAAGCCTGCGTCTTCTTGACATTGCGATTCGACCTTGCGATTGCGAACTCGACCATGTTCTCAGAGCCCCATTGAGAAATGTGATTCAAGATCCGGTCCAGTTCAGTGACAAGAAGCTGTCTTTTTTCCGCGATATGAGACTGTTTAGCCGCAGGTTGTCCGTGATAACTCCCGTGTAAGGTGCTATCGTCTGCATAGCAATGTATGCTGCCAGTGGACAGCATGTCGTTGATATGCAGAAGAAAGAGAGCGGGAGATAATACAGACCCCTGCGGTACGCGAGCATTTATCTGCTAGAACTCCGAAGCCCGTCCATCACAGAGGACGCGAATACGGCGCTCCCGCAAGAAACTAGCAATCCTGCAACTGGATTGCTAGTTTCTTGCGGGAGCGCCGTATTCGCGTTTAGGTGGCAGACCAAAGGCTGGTAGCTTGGAGAGAAGCGATTTGTGCCAGACTCTATCGAAAGCTTTGGCGATATCAAGACTAATTGACAGTGACTCGCCGTGCTTGTCCATAGCCTCACCCCAAAGATGGGTAACGTATGCTAGAAGATCACCCGTTGACCGTTTCGGCCTGAAGCCATATTGCCGATCACTAATTAAGGTGTGATCCTCTTGGTGACGCATGAGCTGTATGTTAATGATGTGCTCGAAGACCTTGCACAGCACTGAGGTGACGGCTATGGGTCGATAGTTGGCTGGCTCTGAGCGATCCCCCTTCTTAGGACACTCACTTTTCACCTATAATTATATTCGGTTCCACGTAATAGGGAGTGAGCCTATTGCCGTCTTTCGGGCACTATTATTGTTGACTCAAAGCATTCATCTGAGGCAGAGTCTGGGCTGTACATATCTGTCTGATGTTAAATAGCCCTATCCCTTAGTCGCCTTGTACGACACCGCATGGGAAAAGATGGGAAAGCATTTTAAACATCAATGTAAGTACAGCCAGCATCAAATCGATCTTGGTTAGCAAAAATGCTGGCGGCATATGCATGGTGGTTTTGATGCTTATGAAAAGACAAGCAGTAAGATAGATAGATCTGATGCTGACTGAACGCGGGCTGAGATTAAGTTGGAACAATCAGGACAGATCTAAATCTGATATTCAAACCTAGTCTTATGTAGGCTTGAATCTTGATACCAATTCCGACCAAGCGTTTCCTCAAACTGGTGTGGTAGCTTCCCCTGCTGTTAGATACTAGTATACGTTCAAAATTATTGCTGATTTGTGCTGATTTCTTCATCTCAGTGTTAATCTCGGGCGGACCCGAAGCTTTCACCTCAGAATCCAGAATCCACATTTTCCAGTCTAACTACGAGTTTGGATAAACTTCGATATTTTCCGAGAAGCTTCTGCCGTCTGACTTCCACAGCCCATTAGCGTTGCTGTTAAACCAGTTGTTGGGACTTTTTAGGGCTCCAATCCAACTACCCGTAACAACCGCCATAGATGTTCGTATGGCAATCGGGACAGCCGGCTGAACGTCCTCTCCAAGGCACGACAAGACCTATTCATTTGAATTCAATTGATTCAAGAATTGATTGAAGAATTGATTCAAGTTACAAAAAGTTGTGCAGGACACTGTGCTGCCGAAACTTATCTGTGTTAAGTGGTTAAAGTGCAAATATATCTCCAATTTTGCAATTACGTGGTTCTCTGATTGCGTGAGTACACTTTGTGATAAGTAGCAGTGCTATCCTATCAATATCGACAGATATAACAGCAAATTAATTTCCGAAAATTTTACGACAACAAACAACTAGTAGTATACGGCGCAAACGCGTAAGCGCCGCCGTTTCCCTGGCGCTTACGACCTTCTTCTCGCCAACTCGCTCGAAGTTCAAGGCGGTATACGGATAACTCGTCGCAGCGCACCGTCAGCTTGGTACAGAGGTTCTTTAAGTTTACCTACATTGCTCAATATTGTAAACATTGTAAATTTTATGATCTATTATTAAAACAAAATACTATGGCTCCTAATCATGCTTGCGCAGGATGCAATAATGCAATAAAAACAAAGGACTTTCTAGTGTGCTGCCTCTGTGCTAAAAAATTCGACCTACTATGTTCTAACGTATCGGAAAAACGCTTCAATGGCATGAACAAAGAACATAAGAGCGCATGGAGATGCCCGGAGTGTGTTAGCAAGCAGCCTAAAAAAGGAAACACCAATACGCCTGTTCGTCAAGTCGCCAATATTACAACCTCACCCGGTCTAGACACCTTGGACACGACGCTGGCGACCAGCGATTCGCCGCCTTATTCTAATGTAACGTTCAGGCCAAATCAGCAACCAAGACTTACCCTCGACAACATTAGAGATGTGATTAAGCAGGAAATGATGGCCATAGTTAAAAATAAGGTCTCAGAAGAATTGAATATTATTAAACAACAATTAACTTCATACCATGAATCTATATCTTTCATGAATGCCAAATTTGAAGAACTTAGAGCCTGTATTGAGGAAAAATCGTCTACGATATGTAAATTACAGTCGGATAATGAAATACTTAACTCAACAGTCAAAGATCTCTCGTCTAGATTGTCTATTGCGGAACAGCATCTTCGCGAGAGCAATCTTGAAATCAACGGCCTGCCAGAACATCGCACAGAGAATCTTATATCTACTGTCTCGCAACTTACAAAAACAATCGGCTGTGTTATTCCCGAACAGGACATTTATAAGGCAACCAGAGTCGCAAAATTAAACAATGACAATGAAAGACCTCGTTCAGTTATAGTCAAGCTTCGCAGTGCCATGGCAATTTATAAAAGAAAAAAAAAGTAACTCGTCGTCAATTCCATCTCGTATGCATAGGGAGGATAACACAGCCGACACTGGGCCAGCAATTGCTGATTTACTTTCATCCCAATTCTCCTCTGTTTATACGCTCGAAGACAATAACCCACTCCTTGCATCTAATATTAAATTCAATTCAGTTTCTTACGACAGTTGTATAGCCATGGTCGAGGTGTCAGAAAAGGAAGTAATTAACAAAATAAAAAAATTAAATGTTTTCAAGGGTGCAGGTCCTGACGATATACCTCCTATTTTCATCAAACGCTGCGGCAGGACACTGGGTCTACCACTGGCTCTATTATTTAACCGTTCACTAAAAGAAGGATGCTTTCCAGACGAATGGAAAAAAGCTAGAATACTACCGCTATTTAAAAAGGGTGACCCCAGCGATGCTAAGAACTATCGGCCCATAGCAATCTTATCATGTTTCTCCAAGCTCTTCGAGTCAATAGTCTGTCCAGTCTTGACTGCTCATGTGGATGCGTTGCTATCTCCTAACCAACACGGCTTTCGTGCTGGTCGTTCGACTGCGACAAATTTGTGCTCTTTCATGTCCGATTTAAGTGATAACTTGGATAAGGGATTGGAGGTCGACGCAATATACACGGACCTTGCCAGCGCGTTTGACAAGGTAAATCACAAAATTCTCATTGAAAAATTAAACCATTTCGGTATAACAGGGTCTCTTTTACATTGGTTTCAGTCATACTTAGCAAAAAGACTTCAAATAGTTACTGTCAATGGGTATAATTCACAACCTTACTACGCGGTCTCTGGAGTGCCTCAGGGCTCCCATCTGGCCCCAGTTCTGTTCTCAATTTTCATAAACGACATTACATCTGTCATAAAAAATTGTAATTGCCTTCTTTTCGCTGATGACTTGAAACTTTACAGGGTTGTAAAGTCTCAGAATGATATAGATCTTATTCAAGGCGACTTGGATAGATTACAGGTTTGGTGCAACCTTAATTTAATGCAACTTAATGTGGCCAAATGTTGCCACGTTAGATTTTCAAGGAAGAAACACGGAATTGTCTCCAAATATAGCATCGGCACAGTTGAGCTTCAGCAGGTGGACGAAATTAGAGACCTCGGAGTAACAATGGACGGACAGCTACGTTTTATTTCACACATGAACGCAATTACCGGAAAAGCTGCCCAAATGCTGGGGTTCTTGAAGCGGAATACCAGAGGCTTCAGACATGCTAAAACCAGAATCACACTTTTCAATGCATTGGTTCGCAGTCAGTTAGAATATGGTTCCGTGATTTGGAATCCCTTTTATGCCGCACACGCGCAGCGAATAGAATCCATACAACGCGCATTTACACGACATCTAGCATTCATCTCACGGGGCATTTCACACAGAGCTAGCTATGATCAGCGTCTAAAACACTTCAAAATGACATCGCTAACGAATCGTCGTAGGCTGCACGATATGACCTTCTTATATAAAACCATAAACAGTAATACTGACCTCAGTAACCTATCAAACCGCCTTCTGTACAACGTGCCTCGAAATCCACCGCGTCACCCTTTGATCAGAACGTTCTGCCAACCATTAGTGAGAACCAACATAGGACTTAATTCACCTCTGACACGTGCGTGTCGTGAGTACAATGCGTTAAACAGTAAACTCGACCAGCTGGATATTTTCCACGACTCGTTTGGTGCTTTTAGGGCAAAGGTATTGAGATCACTTTTATAGACTTTGCGAATTTTTTTTTTGTCCAATGACTCTTCAATTTTTGAATCATAATTTGTTAACTAGCACTTAACCGTACGCTATCTTATGGTGTGAACTGTACATGCCTCTAATTGGTGTACATATCAGAACTTATACTCTGTATTCTACGATGTCAACGATTTATATGTATACTGTTGGTGTGTCTATTAATAAATAAATTAAATAAATGAATAGGTCTTGTCGTGCCTCAGAGATCCATATTCATGCACTGAGCGGGCATCAAAATCGTACCTCCTGCGTTGCAGTTGCCTTCGCTCGCTTGCCATGCCACAGAGGCTGTCTGTAATGATTAATGCTTACCGCCTGCTATCAAACTTGTATCGATATTTTAGACAGCAGTCGAGTTTTTAAATTTGTAATAAATATTTTATTTCAATCTTTTTAGTTATGATATTGGTTATGCTATGTTATATTCAGCTGTTAGGTATGTAGAGGGGAACAAAGAAAACTACATACATACAATATACATAAGTACATAGGTTCACGCGTAACTCATTATCCCTCGATGCGATGTTGGGTTATAACAGTGGGAAAAAAAAAATCTCGATAAGTACCGTTTCATACTATTGCCTGCCTGTACCTACATCTGTTGATTGGCGAAGACTGGCACCAGTTTTCCCTTCGGGGTTGTTTGGTCACACGGCAGTCGCATCCATGAAAGCCAAACCAAAATGAGTGAACGTGAGCTATTTCGTAAGGAAATTTTTTAATTGCAATATTTTTATTGCTCATTGCATTTATTACACGCTGAAACGAAACCTGAAGGATTAACTACCCCAAGAATTCAATTGAATTAGGTACCACAATTCTTCAATGTAATTTTCTTAGGCGCGAATTGGACCACAGATAAAAAATTGCTGCTTACGCATACAAAGTAAAATGGCGGCACTTGCAGAATTTAGTACGCCAAGTAAGATTTATGTGATTTATGTGAAGAGTAGGTCGGGACAGGCCAGAAATTGATTCTTTAGTTCTTTGTTCTTTTCTTTCGAGCAGCGGTGTCTTGCAAGTGAAGTTATTATATCTTTTAAGGGTTCCGTAATCAAAGTATAGAAACGGGGCCCTGCTAACCTCTCGTTTATACCACGAAACAAGTTGTTTATAAATAACTCATTAAAGACTTGTAGAAGACTAATCAAAACACAATACTTGTTTTACACATGTATCTCTGATACTTTTTCGTTCACATAGTATGTATAGCCAACAAGTTGTAAACAAGTAGGTATAAAAAACATTTGCGTTCACACTGTAACCTGTGACATATTGCATCATGCCAAATACATATTTTATACTTAGGTATAAACGAGAGGTAAGGCTCCTCTGTCTGTCTGACACCAGGATGTATCTCATGAACTGTGATAGGTAGACAGTTCAAATTTTTCCAAATTATGTAATTCTTTTGCCGCGCTGTAACCAAAAACAGAAAAAAAAACTATTTGTGCTCGAGTCCGACTTGTACTTGCCTGGATTTCTTATCTAGGGTGCTGGGACAGGGTCCTTCTCGGGGTGTACCCTGGGCAACGGAGGCAGCAGTACCACAGGGTGTGGTGTAGGGGTGGGCAAGACGCTACCCGAAGCGGCCCGGTTGAGGGTAGCTGGGAAGCGTGAAGTGGAGAGCGGGCAAGTATCACTAAGCAGTTGCAGTCATGTTGCAACCACGCCATAATCACGAAGGTATAGTTATCAACAAATATGTGTTCCCGGCGGTGAGTAGGGTAGCCAGAGCTCACTGGAGAGATTTTGTGCTGTCAGTGGGAAGACCAAAAGCTTGTCCTGCTTTGTCTTTTATAGTGACGGCACAGAAACTTTTGTTTACAGGGTTGGCAGCGCGAGTGTGATTCCCTTGGCGTAGTACACGTCCATAGGCCACGGTAACCGCTTTTGATCAGGTGGGCCGTGTGCTTGTCTGCCAACCAAGAGGTATAAAAAATAAATACATGTTGAGTCTGGACTGAGTAAGTCACTTTACTTAATCCTATATGAGCAGTACGCGTTTTTTGGGTGTCCTTTTTTTTAAAGGAATATTGTCAACCGAAATTACTATTATTCCCTCTAACCCCTCCAGCTCAGCTAAACTGCTTGTGCTAGGAGTGGGTTCACGTTGGTAGTGTAATGGCCAGGATTCGAAACCGGGACCTTTCGATCGTAAGGCCGACTCCTTAAGCACGGGGTGCTACAACGGCGGAGAAGCTCAAATTCACTAATCATAGATTAAATTATCAAACCAGTCTGCGTGCACCAAAGCATCGCTTAGCTCGTGATTTTTTTTTTTATATAGAACACGTCAATTAGACTTCGCCTTGCCTGATGGTAAGCTGAAGGCAAAATCTCAGAAAAGAGGGTCACCATTACTTACACATACCGTGTGACAATGGTTGGTGTTTCTCAGCTTGACGGCCTCATCATATGCTTTTTCACGCCCCGCTTAAAGGACCCGGGACTGTAGGAAGAAGGAAGGTGATTTTTGGTAACGAATTATGGTAAGAGACATTTTGGCGAAAATTAGTTATGCCGGTAACTGTACTTATTTAATGTCTATCGTATGTACAAAATCTGTTGGTAAAATTTATCTCAGTTTCACTCTAAATATTCAGCTCAAAGCTCTAGCGAGCTCTAGCGGCATGTTGAAGATGTTCACAGGCAGGATGGAACGAGCTGTAATGGGTAGATTTACCAAGTAACATTTTGAACTAGCTGGGACATGGTGAACCTATCAACAGAATCTAATTAATTGTTTTAAATGTTACATGTCTTTACTTTTTGTGTGTGTGGACTAATAATTGTCTGAATAAATAAATAAATAATGATGATAATAATAAAAACCTCAGAATATAGAACAAACCAGAAACCGCACCTTAGCTAGCAACATTACGAGAGCGGGAATTTTCGCAATAGAGCGACCGAGTATTGTTTTTGGACACATTGCGGAATTTATGCAATTATTGTTGAATGCGGCTTCTGGTTTGTTCTGTATTCTGAACTCAAAACCAATCTATTGTAGAGTACCTACATATCTACTTATAACTGAATCCAATCACTTTATATATCCCAGGAATTCTGGTAGGTATTAGATAGAAATTCATAATTCATCTCTAAAATGTTGACCTGAATTTGTGAGTACCTAAATTTTAATTGAAATAACTGCGGGTATCCGTGCTAAATTATTAATTAATTTTGCTTTATAGGTACCTAACTGACTGGCTATCCTGACTTTGGTCTTATCTCTCGAGCATCGTATAGGTACATACATACCTTTGGTTTTCGTGACGTTTTGACCAGGTTACACCGGCCGTGGTGTGCGATCAGCCTGTGACCACGGCTATCCTTCAACGCGGCGAGTCTCCTCGCCGGATCGCCACCATGGATCCTGGAAGCGAGATCCCTTTCGGCGCTATACCGGTTCCGAAAGGCGGCGCGGGAGCGGGGTCACGATCCCGAGCCCGAAGAAATTCGGGCCGTGAGATCCCGGCTCCACAGGGAAATGGTGGCGGAATGGGAGCTACGACTTGGGCGACCAGGCGCAGGGCGCGCCGTAGTAGCGGCGGTAAGACCCATCATGGGGGAGTGGCTAGAGAGGCCACACGGCAGCCTCTCGTACCGTCTGACGCAGATGATCACCGAGCACGGGTGCTTCGGAATGTATCTGCGTCGGATGGAGAAAGAGCCAACGTCCGAGTGCCATCACTGCGACGCGAGCGAGGACTCAGGTCCGCACACGCTCACCGAGTGTCCGGCGTGGGAGACGCCGAGGCGGGAGCTTGTGGCGGCCTTGGGAGTGAGAGTTCTCACGCTCTCCACCTTGCTGGCGGCGATGGTCCGCTGCGCGGATACGTGGGCGGCCGGCGCCTCCTTCTGCGAGCAAGTAATGCTCGTGAAGGAGGAGGCGGGGCGGGAGCGGCAGCGGGAGCGACGAAGGATCGCAAGCCAAGCTACCCGCGTACGAAGGCAACTCGGGCGTCGGAGGTCGATGAACGACCTCCGCCCCCCATGAGCGCCGGCCTGGGGGTGACAGGTGGAGCCGCCTGTCACCCTGGCAGAAGCAGGCCGCGGCGGTGGCGCGCCTCCCCGTTTCCGGGGTCGAGTTGGGGACTCTGTAGTCCCCACACCCGAGACGAGGGCCAGATCGCGAGAGATGGCCCTGGGTCGGCCGGGGTGCGAGGGATATGCCTGTCAACCTCACCTTCGGCAACCAAAACGACCCACAGGTGGCGTGCGTTTTAGTCAGTTCGAGTCCGCCATAACCTCCTCCACCGGCTCCGGTGGGGAGGTATCCGTGGGGATTTAGCGCACGTAAAAAAAAAAAATAGAAGCCTGTGACCACGGCCGATGTAACCTCATCGAAACGTCAGGAAAACCAAAGGTATGTATGTACTTATACAATGATCGCCTGAATTCCCGTTAACATTATTGTAAGACCTTTCTATTATACCTAACAAAGGTAAATCTGTTGAGTATTTTTGCGCCCAGCACGATTCGTGAGCAAACAATCAAGAATAAAATAAAAAATCATCTGTATAACCACTTTTCATCAGGTGGGTCGTGTGGGTCCATAGGGACGTGTGCAAAACCAAGGGAGACACACTTACGCTGCCAACCCTGTAAGCACAGAGAGTTTCTGTGTCATCAGTGTAAAAGACAAAGCAGGACAAGCTTTTGGTCTTCCCACTGATAGCACAAAAACTCTCCAGTGAGCTCTGGATACCCTACTCACCGCCGGGAATACAACACAAGGTTATTATGGTCGCGGTATTCTATAGGGATTTGAATTGTGCTGCTTATGGAATTTGTGCTGTCAGTGAGATGACTAAAGGCTTGTCCTGCTTTGTCGTCTGCACTGACGGCACAGAGACTGTGCTTATATGGTCGGCAGCGCGAGTGGGGCTTCTCTGGTGTTACACACGTCCATAGGCCACGATAACCACTTTCCATCAGGTGGGCCGTGCGCTTGTCTGCCACCTAAGTGGTATAAAAAAAAAGGAAAAAAACTCAGAGGATTATGAAGTCAGTCAATAAAATCAAAGGCCATATAATCCATGCAATACATTCATTCCTAATAAATAGCCCCTTAGCCCTCTAGGCACTTGAGGGACATTCTAAGAAAGGTAAATGATACTGTTTCCAGGAAGTTTTCTTTGATGTGATGTTGTTTTCAAGAATTAATTTGAGGCTGTTTTCGAAACTCAATACAAATTGTAAGCAAAAGTAAATAGGAGTTTTCGCGAATTCTATTTAAGTAATTTGGATAAGTGCTTTCATGTTTTATCCTCTTTTATATTTTGACGTGAAATCGTTTATTTCAGATGTTAATAATAGGTCTGTTATTGGTATTAAATATCTCACTTAGGACACTTAGTATCTGTAAGTCCTATTTGTGTCTATCTCTTTTATACTTTTTTTTTACTTGCGCAAAATCCCCACGGATACCTCCCCACCGGAGCCGGTGGAAGAGGTTATGTCGGACTCGAACCGACTAAAACGCATGCCGCCTGTGGGTCGCTTTGGTTGCCGAAGGTGAGGTTGACAGGCATATCCCTCGCACCCCGGCCGACCCAGGGCCATCTCTCACGATCTGGCCCTCTTCTCGGGTGTGGGGACTACAGAGTCCCCAACTCGTCCCCGGAAACGGGGAGGCGCGTCAGGCACGCCACCGCCGCGGCCTGCTTCTGCCAGGGTGACAGGCGGCTCCACCTGTCACCCCCAGCGAATATGGCCCTAAGTAAGCAATTGAGTAAGGGCAGTGGTTTGTAGACAATCATACGCCGGCATCTGAAGACCCGAGATAGTAGGTTCAGTCGGTTCAACCCCCCATAGGGCATCGGGAGGGTAGGTACCTACTAGGGGGAATTTGCGTTAAAGTAAAAGATACCTATGCTCCGTTCGGTTAGGTAATTGACTAAACTTAAACAATCTTGATGTTATTTTTTAATATGTTTTTTTTTAAAACTCGCTTTACTAATATTGGTGGCGCGATTCTGACGCCACGTGAGCTAGTGGACTGTATTTTGCGGGGGATTAAGCTAAACATTTCAGATGACACTTTACACAACAAACAAGATAGGTGATCGGGTTGCCGCGGAGGTGGTTTAGGCAGTGAATGCAACCCAAGAAATTAGGAGAGGATGCACTAACCTTTATGACGCCACGTGCTGTCGGAGCCGGTGCACCGGTCTTCTCTTCCTGGCTCAGGAGCTGCTGCCCACATCACTAAATCACTTGAGGGACACGAGAGGCACAATCCGATCGGTAAAGGTCTATGAAAGCGGTTAAAACCCAACAAATATTATTAATTTCTGGGAGTCGCGCGCGCCGCCGCCATTGCTGATGCTAGTTCAATGCGGAAGTCAAGATGCGGCCATTTCAACAATTGGTCGGGGCGAAAACTATTGCTATCTCACTTTAAAGGTAGTGCGGAAGGGAGATGGGTATAGGAAGCGTGTGTTCAGTGTCAATCAATTGAGAGACGATTTGAATTTACTACTATTGAGCGGGAAAATACAAATTTTACTATCGGCGCAACCATTCCCCCCGGCTTGAAGGGTTACCTTCAAAACGAAAAATGCGGAACAAATCTAAAGTCTAATCTAAATCTAGGTTTGGGAAATAACAACTAAAATATAAAACTAGGTTTGAACTCGTGCCTACTGCTGGTTAGGCAGAGGGCAGAGGCGAACAACCGGGTGCAGATACGATCCGGTTGCGGTTTTAACCCGTACAACACGAGTTATCCCGCGGGAATCGGGAAAAACTTCCTCTACTACTCCTAGAGGCCAATGTAAAGGAGGCGCATTCTCAGTCATAAGGACTACCACCGTACCTATGGTCATTGGGTTGGAGTAGTATGGAGTATTCCATTTTTGACGCGACTGCAGCGTGTGCAAATAATCGGTTCTCCAACGATTCCAAAACGATTGGACTAATTTATCTAAAAGAGCGTGACGAGTTAGAAGGTGCATTCTATCGTCATCAACATCTATTGCGGGCAAATATTTTAGCGTACTTAAATACCGGTTAGAAAAATTACCGGTTTAGGAACCTGCTGTGGCTTCTGGGCAATCAATCAGCATTATCTCTGAACAACAAACTATTGGTTTACAGTTCTCTATTAAAACCAATATGGACTTATGGGATACAAATGTGGTCCACTGCTAGTAAATCAAATGTGCAGCGCCTGCAGAGAGTTCAAAATAATATCTTAAGGGTAATATCCGGAGCACCCTGGTATACCCGAAATGCTGAAATCCACAATTATCTTGAAATTCCAACCATCTCTGAGGAAGCAGAGCAGTACAGAAAACGTTACAAAGTTCGCCTCTCACTGCACCCAAATCCTCTTGCAAAAGAGCTACTAGAGACCAGCCAAGTAAAAAGGCTTAAAAGGGCACAAGTGTTCCCCTAATCATTGTGGAATTAGGCAGTGGTCTTATTTTACATAAATGTCACATTACATGCAACCCATTTGATTATAGTCTTGCGACTGATGGCAAATCAAAATAACAAAAAAAAAAAAAAAAAAAAAGCGTACTTAAATCACCGGTCAACTCTATATGAACCGCGCGAGTTGTCATACAAATGAACAAACAAACATAAGCTTTCGTGGAGCGAATGCCACGACCACGAGCAATAGTGACTTTGAAAGGCCCAGCAAAGTCTGAGCCGGTGTGTACGAAAGGTTTTGCGGATTGAACAACACGACAAGAGCGATGATCGGCCATTTCAGGCGCGATAAAACGCGGGCGGAGTTTAAAACAAGGTACACATCTGTGTACTCTAGCGCGAATCAAATTACGAGCGGAAATTATCCAGTATTTCTGTCTCAAAATAGACATTAACAAATCGGGACCAGCGTGACAATTCACCTTATGATGATAATCTACTAACAAATCTAATACGTGGTCCTTACGCGGGAGAACTACTGGATGCCTTTGTTCAAATCCCAAACTTGAATTTATCAAACGACCACCTACTCGAATGAGTCCATCTTCCAAAAATGGTTTCAAGTGTCGGAAAGAACGACTACAAGGTTTGTCAAATTCTAAATTTTTAAATTCAGAAGCAAAATAAAATTTCTGCAACTAGCGAAGTATGACCAATTCAGCTTTATCTAAATCAGCGGCGGTTATATGACCGCGCGTAGATAAAATTCTCAAAAATCGGCCTACATAAACAACACAACGCAACAGTCTCGACCAAGACGAGACGCGATTAGCCAACAACAAAATAAGGGACTCTTCACGCGGGACCGATACAACAAGCGAGTGATTCTTCTCCTCGGGTGGTTCGGAAACCGTAGTGGGATTGAATTGACTAACTGGCCACTTATCTAACGCGGCATGAATCCAGGACGGTCCACTAAACCATAACGGGTGATCTAAAATTTGCGAAGGAAGCAATCCACGGGAGAGACAATCGGCTGGGTTGTCGGTGCCAGCAACGTGAAAGAGATTTTGTGGCGCTAATTCAGATTGAATTTTTGCCACTCTATTAGCGACGAATGTGTCCCAACGATGGGGCGAAGAGTGGGCCCAACACAAAGCGACTGTTGAGTCCGAAAAAGCTAGAATTCTACTAATATTAATGCGAAAATTTACAATTATGTCAAATAAATTACCTTGAAGATTTTGACCACAATACAAAATGTCATTAAGCGACACGGAAGTGCTAGTCATAACACTGCCATCCAAAACTACGCGGAGTTTAGTAGTAAGCTTATATTCTCTAATAACTCCGTGGTGCGGGATAATGTACGAAGGCTGGGTCTCGTCAGTGTCCGCAGGCGCAGGTGAGATGTAACCTTTATCTAAATATTCGTTAACAACCTCATCATAGGCTTGCTTTAACTTTGGAGACGCCTGCATCTTTCGTTCTAAACAAAGAAAGCGTTTTTCAGCGGATACACGGGAGTCACCGAGCGAAAAAATATCTCCCTTGAAAGGGAGCGCGACAACATAACGACCCTGCTCATCACGAGTAGTCGTGCGACAATAAATCTCCTCAGCCATCTTGTCATCAGGGCTTAGGATAGGTGGGACATTGACCTCTTCAATTTCCCAAAACTTGCGGATGGTAGACTCCAGTGGCGGCTCGACGGTGCAACAGAACGAAGCAGTCGAGTGACTAAAACTATCTATAGAAGCGGGTGCGGATCCAATTATAACAAAACCAAGAACTGTTTCCAGTGCGTGCGGAGCGGGGTACGTTGGTCCCCCTTGAACCTTACGTGATAACTGGAGGTGCGGGGGAATCGAAGCGCCGATCAATATATCGACGACTCCAGGAACAGCGTAAGTCTCATCTGCTAAAGGCAAGTCTTTAAATTTCGTTAATAAAGACGTGTCAACCGGGACGGTAGGCAACTGTTCAGTTATTTTATCTGTAACGAGCGAATCCATGTCAAACCAAATATTATTATTAAAACGAGATCCAAACCTTGTTTTAACGGTGCCATGAACAGCTGACTGTAAACCTCCAAAACCCTTCACCACTGGGCGGGTTGAACGCTTATTAACATTGAAACCAAGACGTTGACAACAATCTTGAGTAATAAAATTACTTTGCGAAGCGCCATCTAATAGCGCTCGAACAATGTGCGGTTTACCTAATGCATCAACAATAATAACGCGAGCAGTCGCGAGAACAACAGTAGTGAGCGCAGCACTAGCGGACAACGAACACAAGGTGACGTCATTCGCAGCGGTCTCCGTGCGGGCAGGACCGCGCGCGAGCGCGGGCTGCGGCTGTGGCGAGCTATGCGACGGTGTGCCACCGCTCGACGAACCAACTGTGCTCACATTGGATGCGGCGTTACTATTTTCAAAATGAAGTAAAGTGTGGTGTCTCGCTGGACATTTGCGACAACTATTGCTACTATTACATAAAACAACGCGGTGTTTAGTACCGAGACAATTAAAACAAAAATTATTAGCGCGAACAAATTTATAACGATCATTAGGCGATAATTTTAGGAAACCCGGACACTTGTACAATTGCGAATGATGAGCATTACACAAAGAGCAAACAGGTGATTGTACATGTGCTGGTGCGGTATTAACATAAGTATGAGTTGACTTCAGTGACTTCGATGACGCATCTATTTTACGTTCGGAACTAACAACTTTCTTCGCGCCTTCATGTTTCGATGAAGGCATGCTTCGAACTTAGGAATTTTATTGCCGCGATGATCCGACTCAAATAAACGAATGGTTTCGGAATCTAATTTCTTTAAACCCATATACAAAAATAAGAAGTCGCAGAGGTCTTCGATCTTTAGGTTCTTTACGGCGCAAACAGATGATGCGAAAGTATCTAGAAACTTCTCTAAGTTTTGATCGTTACATGCCGTAATGGATTTCAAGTCAAACATCTGATCCAAATATGCGTTAGCTACCGATCTTTTATCCTCATACTTAGCTTTCAAAGTATTTAAAATTAAATTATAATTTTCGGTACTAAACGTAATTCCAGCGCAAACGGTTATAGCTTTACCAGTTAATTTTTCAACGAGATAATGCAATTTTTCGTGATCTGTCAACGAAACGTTCTTATCTATTGTATTCTCAAAACTATCTATAAATAAACACCAATTGCGGATGTTACCATCAAATTCGGGTATTTGAATTGGTGGCAACTTAGGTCGGTCGCGAGTGGGATTGGGTCGTCGGTCAGACGGTTCCTCCAAACTCCTAGCGACGCGTTTGATACGACAATACAAATCGTCAAACGACGACAAGGCCTGATAACTCACTGAGTAATCGGGATTTAAATCTAACTCTAAAACGTTGATGTCATGTATATCGCGCGGATTTCGAATCCTTAGGATTCGAAATCCGCGCGTAAACTATCTAAGTTTTCTATAGAACATAAGAACGAATCTCTAATAGCCAAATCAGAGGTTTTAAGTGCATTATCACAAATCGATTGTACGCGAGAGTAAAGCATTTCTCTTTTAGCGTATAAAAGTTTCAATTGAACTTTACTATCGGTACTACCAACCTTTGGGGACATTTTTACAACTAAATATCAAGCTAAAGTGCGGTAAACAACAAATGAAATAACTTAATCTTAGCGGTATAGAACAGCGACGCGACGCGTACGATATATTCCGTAGGTAGGTAGGTACTTATAACTGCGAGTGCAAGTTTGAACAAAACGCGAATGACAACAACCAGATCGTAAATACGCGAGCTAGATCGCTGTCTAGGTTCAACTATTATTTCAGGGATTAAGTATTGCGTAATATCTATTCAAATTAAAATACTTTCGTATGAATTTGAATGAAATGCGAGCGAGATATAACCGCGTACCTACCTATGTAGGTATTAGGTAAATACGATGCGAACTAGCGGCGACCGGACAACTTAGAAATTGAAATAGCCAAATGCGTTAGGTATTACACTGTGCCTATGCACTAGGGTGTCTAGGATACCTAAGATCTAAACCTAAATGCCTAGATGCGGGGTTTTCTACTAAAATAACTAGGTATTTAGGTGCGGTGCGTTTATTCCCTATGGAATAAATAACAAAATGCGAACTACGACTAAGGATCGATACGATAAGAGAAATGCGAGCGAGGTATAACCGCGTACCTACCTATGTAGGTATTAGGTAAATACGATGCGAACTAGCGGCGAACGGACAACTCAGAAATTGAAATAGCCAAATGCGTTAGGTATTACACTGTGCCTATGCAGTAGGGTGTCTAGGATACCTAAGATCTAAACCTAAATGCCTAGATGCGGGGTTTTCTACTAAAATAACTAGGTATTTAGGTGCGGTGCGTTTATTCCCTATGGAATAAATAACAAAATGCGAACTACGACTAAGGCTCGAACGGGACCAAAAAGAATGGTGGCGCGATTCTGACGCCACGTGAGCTAGTGGACTGTATTTTGCGGGGGATGAAGCTAAACATTTCAGATGACACTTTACACAACAAACAAGATAGGTGATCGGGTTGCCGCGGTGGTTTAGGCAGTGAATGCAACCCAAGAAATTAGGAGAGGATGCACTAACCTTTATGACGCCACGTGCTGTCGGAGCCAGTGCACTGGTCTTCTCTTCCTGGCTCAGGAGCTGCTGCCCACATCACTAAATCACTTGAGGGACACGAGAGGCACAATCCGATCGGTAAAGGTCTATGAAAGCGGTTAAAACCCAACAAATATTATTAATTTCTGAGAGTCGCGCGCGCGGCGCCATTGCTGATGCTAGTTCAATGCGGAAGTCAAGATGCATTTCAACAATGGTCGGGGCGAAAACTATTGCTATCTCACTTTAAAGGTAGTGCGGGAGGGAGATGGGTATAGGAAGCGTGTGTTCAGTGTCAATCAATTGAGAGACGATTTGAATTTACTACTATTGAGCGGGAAAATACAAATTTTACTATCGGCGCAACCAAATATTTTTCTGTTAAGAATCTCATATTAAAGACTAAATACCGAAATTGAACCACCAAGTAGTTGATCGGTTAGCCTAGTTTAATTTGTGTATTTATTAAAGTCACTACAAGATTGTTTACCTTTGTATAAGTACCTAACCAAATGGGGTACATAATAGTAATTGTTCCAATTGTATCGAGTTCTCTAATGGGCAATACCGTAAACTGATGGATATGTGAATGAAACGAAACGAAACGAGACGAGACGAGACGAGACGAGACGAGACGAGACGAGACGAGACGAGACGAGACGAGACGAGACGAGACGAGACGAGACGAGACGAGACGAGACGGACGGGACGGGACGGGACGGGACGGGACGGGACGGGACGGGACGGGACGGGACGGGACGGGACGGGACGGGACGGGACGGGACGAGACGAGACGAGACGAGACGAGACGAGACGAGACGAGACGAGACGAGACGAGACGAGACGAGACGAGACGAGACGAGACGAGACGAGACGAGACGAGACGAGACGAGACGAGACGAGACGAGACGAGACGAGACGAGACGAGACGAGACGAGACGAGACGAGACGAGACGAGACGAGACGAAACGAAACGAAAATTTATTCGTAAGAGACACGGTGAAGATCACCTGCATTAGGCATACGAATTTTACATTGTTGTTATTGTTATTATCTCATATAAATATAAACATCATTGGTTAGTGCTCCATAACCTGCACAGATTACACAGTCGACATTATACATACGTATTAAACATAGCTATTAATACGGAAAGACTTGAAGCGTGAAGCTCAAGACTGATAGGTATGGCAGCGCCATCTGCTCTTGTCTAGCCCTCACAGAACCTTAGGGCAAGTAAATCAAATCAAATCGCTATTGCCAGCAATAGCAAACTTATTATTGCCATCGAGAACATTCGCAGACTTTCTCTATCCCCCAGTTCCCCCTTGGGAAGAGCGTGGTCGATCGAGCTCTAATGGGACCCCTCTGAATGTTCTCGCTTCGTTATCATCTGTTGTACTTTCAACTTCTTTTAGGCCTAGTATTACAAAACTGGCTTACATACAACAAGAAAATTAAGTACCTAAGTAGGTATCCTCGCTCCATGTAAACGATTTTTACGCTAACAACATCGGTAAATTGAAAAATTACAGAACTAATTTCTCTAAGACTGTGTACATTGGCTACACAATTTGAACTTTTTAATTAAAATACTCGTTGCAATACTGATTAGTTTTCTGTCCTTAGATCATATACATTTCTAATTACTATCTTAAAGGCAGATAAATTTCGTTTTCTTAAAATTTATTGATGTTTGGACATTGAATTTGAGTAATGTTTAAACTTTATTTAGATAAGAATATGATTTTATTCAGTAAGTTTTTCACCAAATTATTCTATTTAGTGACTATGGTACTAAATAAGGTAAGCGGTTACCGCCACTTAATAATGCTCAATTAGGCTGCAGAAGAAGGTTACAGGAAATAAACTTGTCAATCCATCAAAAGTAAGCTCAGTATTTCACCTCAGAATCCGGGATTCGCTATGATTCGCGAACGATTACTTCTTTTCCTCCTATTGGTCCTCCCACCTTTAATGGAGTAACGCTGCAGTGGATATAGGGGCACAGCGGGTTCTTCGGCAATGATGCCGCGGACGAGCTTGCGAAGAGAGGCTCTGGTATGACCGTTGCTGGCCCGCTACCATTATTACCCTTTCTCGCAAATCTAAACTACATAACTAGAAACTACATAACCAAAGATGGACACAAACCACCGACTGCAGGCAGTCAAAAGTGGGTATGCCATCGGTAAGCAAACGACTCACGAAACGTCTCCTAAAACTCGACAGAACAAGTCTAAGAACAATAATGGGGATAATAACGGACCACTGCCCCCTCCACAAGCACCTATACACTATTGATATACCGGGCTTTGCAGGGGGTGTTTTGTTGCCGAGGAAACGGCCGCCAACGTAATATTTGAAGAAGTAGCCTACGTGCCCCATTAACGATCTCAAAGACGGGCTAAGTAGCCCATCAACGATCACAAATCCTCGGTACAGTGAGGTCGCTCCGCGAAGCCTGTGAAGCCCCCAGTAAGCTTCTGCGCTTCTGGGCGGAGCTAGGCTGGCTACTCTAACCAGTACTCTGCACGCACAATGACCCAAGAGGAGACTAAATGTGGACAAGGCAGCCCCTTCCCATTCCATTCCTATTGGTTTGATGGATGAGGCTTTTATGGGAGCGACTGATGACCCCGAGAGGAATGCCATTTATATGTTATTTGAAAGTTGATTTTAAGATTTTACAACTCTTTATTAAATATTGTTTATATTGACCGCTTAATAAATTAAATTCGATTTTCAATAACAGTACTTCCTAAATGCTATTTTGATGATAAATTTCTTATAACTTTTTTACAGCTGTCACTTTTCAAAATTGTAATAACATACATACCCGCCTTTATCCCCGGAGGATTAGACAGAGGTGAATTAACACCCACATTTCACCAATAACTGTATTCGGTCCCACGTAATAGGTGGTGAGCCTATTGCCGTATATCGGACACTATAGTTGACTCAAGCCCCGCATCTGAGGCTGAGTCTGCGCTGTATAATATCTGTCTGATGTTAAACAGCCCTATCCCTTAGTCGCCTTGTACGACACCGTATGGCAAATTCTACTCTGCCGAGAACCACGCGGGGTAATAAAAGTTTGTTTTGTTAACTTAATGTTGTCTTATTCATACACAAAGAAAATCATAAAATTTGGATTTGTGCGAAAATGTTAGTACTGAAAATTGGGTTTCCTCCAATTTCTTCAAAAAAAAAACCGGCAATTTTATATGTAACGGCCTATTAAGTGCTAATGTCTTTTTTTGTTTCAGAGTTCATCATACCTTTCGTAATGATAGTTTGTTCGACATCAGCCATCCCAAGACATAAGAAAGATCTTTCATATGAAATAAAGCTTCCTGCTTTTATGAACAAAGCACTTGGTATAGATAAATCCTGGAAGACTTTTCGAGCGACCATAGGTTCAATAGGCGAGAGTAATAACACTCATGACCGATTTTTTTCGCTTTCTGCAAGTAACGCCAGTGATCCAGAGAGTCGAGGTCATCAAAGAAGTCAGAATGATCAAAATCTGTTAAGGGTATGATATTAAATTTAGTAATGTGGCCTGCAGCTCTGGGTTGGATGTCGATCTTTGCGACCAATCATAGCTAATATCCGACAAGCACACGGCTCACCTTATGGGAAGTGGTTACCGTAGCCTATGGACGTATGCGACACCAGGGGTGTTACACTCGCGCTGCCCACCACGACGAAACCTTCTGATGCCCCTCTTGAAGAACCCCATATTGTAGGTGCTTAGGAAAACCGCAGCAGGGAGGTCATTCCACAGCTTGAGTGTGCGTGGGATGAATTTTCTTTCATAACACACAGTGCGCACCGTCTCAGTTCGCAATGTGTGAGGATGAATTCCCTGCCTATGGCGAGAGGTGCGATGATAGAATGTACCTGTGGGCATCATGTCAAACAATTCATCTGAGCACAAACCATTACATAGTATCTTCGAAAATGAACTTTTATACAAAATTTGAGTCCCTTAATACTTTCTTTTATTACCCGAATACGACAAAGCAAAAGGAGGGTTATGATTTTGACAGACTATGTATGTATGTCTCTCTTTCTAGAGACATACATACATAGTTAGAAAGAGAGGTAGACCTGCAGCCCGGGTGGGCAGATGATATCATAAAAGTAGCTGGAAAAAATTGGATAGAGACGGCAAAGAATAGAAAGAAATGGAAATCTCTAGAGGAGGCCTTCACCTTCGAAACGAGGGGTTCTTGCTAATAATAGAAAGTTTATATTTTAGTTTTTAATTTTAAGTAGAAAATTTTTATTATAGTTATTTAAAATTAAGTCATTGTAAAACTGATATCTTTGTAGAGTAAGAAATATAAGGCTTTTTTATTTATTTTTATGTATGTATGTAGGTTCGTCTGTTCCCTCATAGCCCCACTACTGAAAACATACATACATACATATAATCACTATTTTTTTCCCGGAGGGTTAGACAGCGTCGAATTAACACCCACAATTCACCATTCATTGTATTCGGTCCCACGTAATAAGGGGTGAGCCTATTGTTGACTCAAGCCATGCATCTGAGGCTGAGTCTGGGCTGTATATACTACTGAAAAATCATGCTCTAAAAAGTATTAAACAAGAAAATATCAAGAATAGCCGTGGTCGGGGTGCGCCAAAGTTCAGGCTCTAAATTTTCAACTCCGAAAATTGGAACTCCGAAAATGTTCTTCCTAACATTTTTCATCCTAACAATCACAATTCCTAACTACTCTGTCTCTAATGTTTTAATTCCGAATCATTCAACTTCATAATGTCGGTAGCAATAAACATCTATTTTACTATTATTTCTTTTCCTATATTTTGTCAACATAACCATCTTTTACACTATTATTGAAAGTCATACCTTTTTTTATTAGATTTATAGGCCTCTCCCATAGACTTCCAGAATGACCGATCTAAAGCAGCCCGCATCCAGCGCTTTAAAAAAAGGGACACTGCCCACCCCGACTCGGATAGGTTAGGTTAGAAGGCTAAGGCGGGAGCGGAGCGGAGCTCCCGCATTAGCCTTCGTGGTTATTTTTTTTATAACCACAATACCCCAAAATAAAAATCATACCCTCGAATTAAAACTATAAATAAAATATAATTCTACCGACATATATTTTTATTACATTTGGTAGATAAATGTTTCTTTCTAAGTATGAGTGACAATATTATGGTAATTATGTTTAGGGATAAAAACGTTACTATAAAAAACAGTAGGAGCTTTAATATTGTATGTTAACGATTTTATTGATAACAATTTTCGGAAACATGAGTGTTATGAACATCGACGGTAGCACTACAAATAGTATGAATAAAAATTTTAGGATGAAAAATTTTAGGAGGAGTGATCATTCGGATTACAAATCGTTAGGAAGAACAATTTCGGATAAAGAACTTTAGGTGAGTCAATATGGACCCCCGTGGTCGTATGCTACTTGCTCTAAAAAATAATACATAATAGGGAAAAGTGGCATACGACCATGGCTATCCTTGATATTTTCTTTTTTTAAACTTTTTAGAACATGATTTTTCAGTAGTCGGGTTTTAATTTTTTTTTTTTTTTTTATAAATTTATCTTTATTATTTATTCATATAATTCACGTCATATACTTATAACAAGTCAGTATATACAAGCAATTACCCGCAACCGTTCTTAAACGAAAGGCACGATCAGACCTGTACCCGGCGCGAAAGAGCCCATCACGCTGGCTGCGTAGCCTCTTTAGATGGCGATGGGCACCCTCTGCACCAGGTACGATCCAGTGCGGGAGTCGCCTATCTTCTCCCTGATCCTACACCCGATGTCCTCCTCAAATCGTTTTGTCTCGACACTCCAACATTTCCACTGCAAAGGAAACAAACAGATACCGGTGCCTACCAATGCCTTATACTTGAGCCAGTTGCTTCCCAGCAGCCTGAAACCGAATAGAACGATTGATTATTACATAACATAACATAAATGCACGCCTATATCCCCGAAGGGATAGGCAGAGGTGCTAGCACCCACATTTTATGTTTAGGTCCTAATGTAAAAGGTGGCGAGCCTATTGCCATTAACCGGGCACTTATAAACCTGCGATAAATACACATATAACTTCGAAAAGCATCGAAAAGTCATGTGGTATGTGCGATGGTAAAACCTGGGATCGAATCCGAGACCTCGTCTCAGCAGTCCATTACCCATACCACTAGGCCACTAGCTACGATTGATTTTTAAATATAAAAAAAAACTTTTCACAGGTTAACGTCAGAAGTGTGGATGATGCAGCTGCAGAATTAAGAAAGATGATAAAACCAATATCTGAAATGGGATCCGAGGTAACAGCTCGTTATAAGTGATATGATAAGAGTAGAATCACGCTGACCAGAATTCGAACTCTGAACGTTTCATGAGTTTTGCGGGGCAGGCAGCCTCCGTGGCGTAAAACGTCCAGCAACTGGTCTAACTGCAATTTTTCGACATCGAATTCGGGTTGCTTTTTTTTTTATACAACTTAGGTGGCAGACAAGCACACGGCCCACCTGATGGAAAGTGGTTACCATGACCTATGAACGTGTGTAACACAAGTGGAGTGACTCCACTGCTGCCGACCCTGTAAGAACAGAGATTTTGTGCCGTCAGTGTAGAGGACAAAGCAGGACAAGCCTTTGGTCTCCAGTGAGCTCTGGCTACCCTACTCACCGCCGGGAACACAACACGAAGTTATTATAACCGCGGTATTCTGTAGGGCGGAGGTACTTCCCCAGTCGGACTGCTCAATTGGGTGGAAATACCCCCGTGTCTTACCTCCTTGTGGAGGTCAGATGGCAATCACTTCACGCCAAGTGGCGCCAAATTCGTAGTTAGACTGGTAAAGCAGACCCCAGATTCCGAGGTGAAAGGTTCGGATTCAACAGGGATTATTGCTAGAATGAAGAAAACTGCCATTAAAAACCCTATCCCGATAGGAAGACCAACAACTCGTTCATTAATTCATAGTATCGGCTAGCGAATAGCGGGTCAGGAATGTTTCTAAACCCCTGCTAACATATCGATGAGTCCTATGTAAATGGACTAAACAAACAATTTAGTCATTTTAACTTTTTCGTGGCCAACGCATCTTATTGATTTAAATTAATCATATGTGAGCTATTAGAAAGAGAATATTTCTGCATTAACACATAAATGATTTCTATTTATTAACTTTTTGCTTTTTCAGTTAATAATTTTTAGTTTATTTATCAATTAAATTCTCTTTTAAAAAAATTCTTAAGGTAGTTAGAGACTTATACTACAGTCCGTCAAATCTAAGAAGTACCGTTTGACAGTTCTGACAATTGAATGATAGGGATGGGATGAAAAAATCGATTACTATAATATCCGAACTTTAAGAGATCGATTACTATAATATCCGAATTTTAAGAAATCAATTGTTATAATTAAATAAAAGAAATGTTTAGGATATTTTTTTATTCACTACTAGTACTAGTATCGTCGTCTTCGTCATCATCGTCATTTAAATTAATGACCAGTTGATTGTCCATTACATTATCAAAGTGTACGTCTCTTTCGAAGTCGTCCATTATTATTTTCTTTGTTTTTTGTACTACTTTACTCCAATCTTCCTGTGTAACTTGGGCACATGCTTCCTTTAATAAACCTTCCATTTTCTTGACACTGAATGGTGGTTTTGTGTTGTGTCTTGCTGCATAACCTGTAAAACAATAATGTAACTATTTGATAGCAGACGAAAACCATTGTTTAAATTATAAATGTTAGAAGTACTCGTGTTATTATTATAATATTATAAAATATTACCTTTAACTTGGGCCCAAATCAGTTCAATGGCATTATATTGGCAATGGTACGGAGGAAGTCGTATGACTTTGTGCCCGTGCTCTTCGGCCAATTGGTCAATTACATATGTCGGTTTTGGTGGTTTATGCAATTTCACTAACTGTAATAATTCAGCTTTTAATAGTGACATGTCGGCATCCACTCCTTTTCTTTGCAGCCATGCCACCAAATCTGCTTTCTTATTGGCTGACGTAGGTGCTTTATCAATTTGCACAGAGTGGTATGGGGCATTATCCATTATAATTGTGCTGTTAGGAGGGATATTCTGTAATAAATTTAAGAACCACTCTCGGAACCTTACTGCGTCCATTTCTTCATGATACTCTTTAGTGCTTTTGGATTGGAAAGCTAATAAAGAGTTTTCCACGAAGCCTGTAGACGCTGACCCAGCATGGCATATTATGAGGCGTCCACCTTTTCCTATCGGCACCTTCGAGCACGAAGCTTCAGAATCATCAGTCCATGTTTTCGGCACAGAATGGTTGGAATTTAGCCAAGTTTCGTCCAAAAATATTACATTATCCCAGTTTATAATTTGTTTAACTTCGCGCAGGAATGTTAGTCGCTGCATAATTATGTCATGTCGCTCCATAACAATTTTTCGTTTGTCAACTTTTTTGTATCTGAAGCCAATTCCTGTTATTACCGTTCTCAACGACTCTATGCTTCCCTTATACAGCCCGGCATCTTTTAAAGTTGCACATAACTTTGCCAATGTTGGAAATTCGCCTCTTGTAAAATACCCGTATATATGGTTTCTAATAGCATGACTATCGAATTCATCGATGCCTGTCACAGGTTTATTTCTTTTTCGTTTTTTCGGTGTGTGAAGTACGTTACTGTCACTCCCCGAAGGCCCATATTTTTCACTTAATATTTTGCCAACGGTGCGGCTACCAATACCGAGAGCTTCACCGACGCGATCCCGAACTTGTGTAACTGGCAGTAGAAGTCCACCATTTTGAGATTCACGCTCAAAATACTCGTGTAATTTCACCACCAATTCACGAGCCTGGCTGTTCAAAGTACGTCCTCTTTTCGACATTATTAATAAACACTTGCTTAGTTCGGAGTCCAGTATAAATATTGCCAAGGTAAACGGATAAAGAATGATCAGTCCAGAAAAGTAATAGCCAAGTCACAAATTGTAAAACACAAACGAGAAAGCAAGTACGCGCACAGTCAGCTTCCAAGATGGCGAGAGACTGCTGACGCCGAACCGACCGAGCGGACCGCGTGCGCTTGTAGTTGGCAGTGTTGCCAGAAAAAAAAAATTGTAGAGACTTGGACACCTGCGATTTTGCCTATTGACCTAAAAATAATTAAATTAATTTATTTTAGGGTATCTGTGTATTCAGTGCATTATGCGGTCGCGCAGTAGCGTCGTTAATTTATAACATCAGGCAACAACATTTTTGTGAATGGGTTCTACATACCTTATTTTTATTAGTTTTAGACGTAGAAATAAGACTTAGAAGAAAAAATTGTAATTGTAAAATCAATGGATGTGCTTGTTAAAAATTTGTTTATTTCTCTGTAATATGCAAACCCATACTATCATACACAAAAATAAATGTAAAAAACACTATCCCTGACTCCATTTACTATTTCGACAGCGTTAGCGCGAGAAACCCCGACTTATTTGGGCGCGAAAATCAAAAATCGACAAATCGCTTTCGACAACTTTTTAAAGAAGCAAATATATTTGATTTATAAATACGTATTTTTGGTGAATGGGTTTTATCTCATATTTTACGATTACATAACTATTTAGTTATGTAATCGTAATATGTGAGATAAATCCCATTCACATGAAAAAATATTTGTTTGGTTGTCAAGTGTAATTTGTAAATAATACATTCGATTTTTCGTATATGTAAACGATTTTTTTGCATACAAGTGTATCCGAAGAGTCGCAACACTACGTGCAGTGACCTAACTACGTAACTTTGTAATGCGGTCAAGAATATAACTATTAGAAATTATTTACTGTGTAAATATGTGTTATTTTGCTTTGTTTGAAAGTTTTCAATTACATTTAGATATTAAGAATTGTACATTTTTAGATACAATAATGAAATCTTTCTAAATTCATGGTTTTATGAAAAAGGTTATCGAAACTGAATAATGTACGTATGAACAAAGTTGTTTCGGTTTGAAAAATATGAAACGTCAAACGGTACCTCTTAGATTTGATGGACTGTAGTAGAGTACCAGCGCGTTTTTAACAGTTTGGTCCAATCTGCCAGTTTGACACTTTTACGTTTCACAATCTGGCCCCGAGTTCAAAATTAAGTAAATTACATCTTTTCATTTGCTCTACAAGATTTCATTTAGTTTTTAATTCTAACTGCTTAACTGTAAAGCCTAAAATTAAATTGGCATTGTTTGATGAGTATTTTTACAAAAACAAAAGGGCCAATGTGCAATAAAAATAATTATATATGTATGAATATATAAAAATAGTAATGTAAATTCGTGAGCTTCGGTTTTATCAATAAAAATTACAAGAAATTGAAACTTTAGGAGCCGCTCCTATAAAGTACCTAGTCATTATGCACTATGGCCCATATACATAGGACCCATGGATATGTACTAAGGTTGTAGGAATCAGGGGCCGTCATCTCTTAAAAGTAATATTATTTCTTTTTTACTTTGTTTTGATAGTGTGAATCGTACCCAGACTGTTGACAAAACTAGTGTACAATCTAATAAAATTTTGAACTTTAATATAATTGCAATAAACTCTAATATTAATGCCATTTTTGCAGTGTTTGTGGTATGACAGTGTTAAATTTAGTAGAATCGTAATTCACACAATGAAAGTCACTAAGTAAGAATAAAATAATATTACCAGAGATGGTAGCCCCTTAGCAATGACTTATGAGTTTCAGTTACTACTAAGAGCAATATTTGGTCCCGAGAGGCGTAACGAAGAAGTCAGACCCAAAGTGGAACTGTCCCCTGGAACGATCAAAACAGAAATATTGACTTACCCCAAAAATTTCTTTGAGAAAAGACTGAAGCACTTGTTGAATGTTCAGAAACAGAAAGACGACGAGAGGATTCATGGCTGAAACTGGAAATAGTTTGTGGAGAAATTAAAAGTGGCTTATCTGTTAATTTGATATCTTTACAAGCTTTTATTGAACTATATATATATGTGCGCGTGTGTGTGCTTTAGTGTAATTTGACAGTTGAATTCGCGGTGAAATTTCATTTGCGCATGCTCTAAATTTGGCGACGTCACGTTGTAGCAGCGCAATTGAAATCTCACCCTGGATTCAACTTTCAATCCGATCGTTCGAAACGTTCTTACAGCATGTGCCTGCTGAATTCGCGGTGAGATTTCATTTGCGTATGTCCTAAATTTGGTGACGTGACGTCACCAAATTTAGTGCATGCGCAATTGCTATTTCACTTCGAATTCAACTATCAGGTCCATTCGATCGTTCAAAACGTTCTTGCAGCATATGCCTGCTGAATTCGGTGTGAGATTTTTATTGCTTTCTAACGTGACGTCACCAACAGCCCACGTATCCGCGCATCGAACCATCGCCGTGAGCAAGGTGGCGAGCCTGAGAGAAGCTCCTCGGGCCTCCACCAGCTTTCGTCTCGGCGTCTCCCACGCTGGGCACTCGGTGAGCGTGTGCAGCTCTCGAAGCTTGCTCGCGTCACAGTGATGACATTAGGACGTTGACTCAGTCCCAATACGATTCAGATACCGCGCGAATGACCTATACCCTGTGATAATTTGCGCGAGCCGGTACGAGAGGCCTCTCTGGCCTTTCTGGTCTTACCGCCGCTATTGGCGTTGAAAAGACACTTGTTTCATCTAGGTTTAGTGAGTGTTATAGCCTAAGAAAAAACATAAATGTTTGCGAACGACTAGCTTCAAATGTAACTTTAAAAAAAAAAAGGAGCATAATGAAAAAGAAATAGCTTTTCTGCAATTCTTATGACATTAATAGACGCGCATATTACTCTTCAAATCTAATTTCACAAATGAAATTTTTGATTCAATTTCACCTGTAGGACCTGTGTCAGACAAAATTGAAGTCTCGAGACGGATTTAGATATAATCAAATATCTACTGAGACAGGTCCTTAGATGTTAAGTGTTTCAATTCGTCTTTGTAAATATTACTTACCTGCCAATTTCAGTTTAAAAATACATTGACTTATAAAAGTCAGTTAAAAATACAAATAAATGTCAACTTAGGCACTTACTCTATTTGTCAAAGAAAACATTGTTTCGCAATATTTTAAATAAGACAATTGCCTTTTAAAGAATGTCCTTAATATGACAACTTCTTATTTGTCTATACATTTTTTTTATATAAAACACGTCAATTAGACTTCGCCTTGCATGAAGGCAAAGTCTCAGAAAAGACGATCACCATTACTTACACATACCATGTAACAATGGTGACACTCAGCTTGACGGCTTCATCATATGCTTTTTCACGCGCTTAAAGGACTCAGGACTGTAGGAAGAAGGAAACACGTCAGCTGGTAATGAATTCCAGGCCTTAATGGTGCGACAGAGGAAAGAGTCACCGAACCGTTTGGTTCTTGATCGGATGTTCTGCACTGTGTGCGGGTGACATCTAAGACATGCACGTGTTGTCCTGTGTAGGAAAGGGGAGGATACATAATGTACTAACATACGGCGGCGGCGCGCATTGTACGCCTCCCCGTTTCCGGGGAAGAGTTCCCACACTCCCACACTCTGTGGTTCTCACACCCAAGGAGGGCCAGATCTAGAGAGATGGTCCTGGGTCGGCCGGGGTGCGAGGGATTTGTCTGTCAACATTCGGCAACCAATAACGACCCACAGGTGCCGAGCGTTTTAGAGCCACGTTCTCGTACACGTCAGCATCAGATTGATCTTGACAAACAAAGTGCTCAATTTGATCTTAGTGCCTTGATCTTCCCCCCTTCCTGTTGAATGATTGTTTTCATATTTGGTATACAAAGAAAGACAGAAAGAAAGAAAGAAAAGTGTTTTTATTCTACATAATTGAATACAAGAAAACAAAATATGTAGTACATGTAAAATGAACATAGAATAATGGTAGCCTATATAGAGCCAGCAGGAGTCATAAGGTAAGTTTAAGGTGTGAGTGTGACACGGACTGGCAAGATGAGGACTCCGTCCGTCCTTCCCTCACCCGAGGGGGGCCCACCTCGATCCCCAGATAGCCCTGGGTCAGCCGCAGTGTAAGCGAAATGCCTTATGGGCCATATTACGTCTCGGCATCTTGAGAGCCGACACGGAGTGCGGTATTAGTCGGCTCGAGTCCGAAGATCTTTTTTTTTTAAATTTATTAGGGACAAAAACAGTTATATACCTAAAATATAGGTATACAATAAAAAACGCACAACACATGCTTATAGCACGAACCTATAAATATGTTTTCAAATGATTATAAATTTAAAAAATTATTAAAAACTTACTGAAATTTAAAATACAGTTTCTATCGCAATATCGTTTGGACAAAATAGACTAAAATTGGACAAAAAAAATTTTTTTTTTTTACCTAATACATCATCCCTTTCTGTACAATATTAAGATATATTTAAAAAAATCTCAACAATTACTTCCAGACGATTTTGCTATCGTAACTATGTGCAAAATCTTTTTATTTAAAACGAATATAAAATTAGGATGTAAAACTTACTTATCTATAGTGCAATAAATCTATACTAATATTGTAAACTGCAGAGTTTGTTTGTTTGTTTGAACGCGCTAATCTCTGGAACTACTGGTCCGATTTGAATGATTCTTTCAGTGTTGGGTAGTCCATTTATCGAGGAAACATTCACACTACTACGTAAGGTACGCTCCCTTTGACAATTTGATAATAAATGTTAACAAATTCGGCAATTTTTCATACATATTTTGAGGACTAAAACATACGGGCTCAAAGGGATATGAAGCTTCAAAATATACCCCGGGCCAAGCTGGGGTGGGTCAGCTAGTTAGTTATAAAGGAATTATAATTGCTTTGCCTACTATTCATATAAGTAGGTACCTAGCACTTACTGCTACCGAGGAAAAAATTCAATAACTATTCGCTGCGTCCTCAAAAGAATTTTAAAATGGAGAACAAACAGCTGTCTTGTCAAACGGAAAATTTGAATAAAATATTCTCTCTGAAATCTAGAAGTGAAAACTGAAGCATGGTTATTATGCAGTGCAAAATCTGCATTTCACCTTTTCACAAATTTTGATATAACTATCTCAGTTGTAGGGTGACTATAGAATACAATAAATGAAGTTTCACCGGAAACGTTGAAGTTAAAGTAATAAAAGCGAAAAGAAAAAAATAAAGAAGGCTAAGGCTGTCGGCATTCCCATAAATCGTAAAAGACGAGGATTGTTTTTGATTGGTATGCATTTTCAGGAGAGAGAACCAACTTAATTTTGAGCCTTCACCCAATTCAGTTGGGGACGTCTTTTCAATCTAACTACGCAGCAGTCAAACTTCAGTATTTTCCGTGAAGTGACTGCCATCTTGACCTGTACAACCCACTGACGACATCGTTTTTTTTTTTTTTTTTTTTTAAGCATATTAACAACCGCAATTACTATTATTCCCTCTAACCCCTCCAACTAAGCTAATTTGCTTATTGACTGGGTTTACGTCGCTAGTGTAATGCCCAGGATTCGAACCCGTGACCTCTCGATCGTAAGGCGACTCCTTTACTACCCCGTTTCCGGGGAGTTGGGGACTCTGTGGTCCCCACACCCGAGGAGAGAGCCAGATCGTGAGAGATGGCCCTGGGTCGGCCGGGGTGCAAGGGATATACCTGTCAACCTCACCTTCGGCAACCAAAAACGACCCACAGGCGGCATGCGTTTTGGTCGGTTTGAGTCCGACATAACCTCTTCCACCAGCTCCGGTGAGGGGTTACCGTGGGGACTTTGCGCACGTAAAAAAAAAATTAACCTACTTGTTACCGCGTAGTCATAAACTCTACCGATATTTACAATATCTTTTTCACTTTAAAAAATATCTGTCCTCGTTTATTTCAAATCGTGGAGTTCCCAATGTTAAGGTGGCTTCAGACAGTAACCTGATTAGCAGTAGACGTATCCTTTTAACAGCTTACGCAGCGCTGTGAAAGGGTTTTCCTTCATTATCTTGTGTACCGATGAACGAGGGATTCATGAACAGTCTATATTTTATAGGTAAGTGATGTGTTGTTAATTAATAATGATAGTTTGCAATTTCTCCTCCTACCACCCTCTGACGCCGTGCGTTTTAGTCGGTTAAAGTCCGACATAACCTCTCCCACCGGCTCCGTTGGGGGTATCCGTGGGGATTTTTTAGTGAATAGAATAGAAATCTTTATTTGCATGAAACAGATTGAAAAATATTTTTTTTTTATACAACTTAGGTGGCAGACAAGCACACGGCCCACCTGATGGAAAGTGGTTACAGTGGCCTATGCACGGCCAATGGAGTCACACCCGTGCTGCCGACCCTGTAAGAACAGAGATTTTGTGCCGTCAGTGTAGAGGACAAAGCAAGCCTTTGGTCGTCCCACTGACAGCACAAAAACTCTCCAGTGAGCTCTGGCTACCCTACTCGCCGCCGGGAACACAACACGAAGTTATTATAACCGCGGTATTCTGTAGGGCGGAGGTACTTTCCCAGTCGGACTGCTCAATTGGGCGGAAATACCACCGTGTCCTACCTCCTCCTCCATGTTACATTGTGTTGGTTTCTGAAAAGACGGTATGTCTCGCTGATCTATATTTGTCTTTTAATTCACAGTTCTTTACAAAATCACAAATTTTACATAATTAATTAGACATTGGTAATATATATAGCCAGTCAAAATCATAACCCTCCTTTTGCTTCGACGCAGTCGGGTAATAAAAATGAACCTGTGTTACTTAAAAAAAACAAATTATAATTATTTAAAGAAAAATATGGCGAGACTGGCACAGAACAAAATACACTTCACACATCATTAAAGAGAAAACGAGCAAATCCAGTCATGTCAAAACGGCATCATAGCGTGCCGCAACTATAGTTTTAAATCAAGATTCAGGACTGAGTATCTTTCTGGCATACAGGCCTTAGAGAACGGCCTCATAGACGGTAACATATTAAATAACAGCTACATACTCGCCACGCGCAACATGGTAAATATCCCGATTGTTTTGATACTGATGACACACAGAATACCGCGGTTATAATAACTTCGTGTTGTGTTCCCAGCGGTGAATAGGGTAGCCAGAGCTCACTGGAGAATTTGTACTGTCAGTGGGATGACTAAACGCTTGTCCTGCTTTGTCCTCTACACTGACGGTACAGAAACTCTGTGTTTACAGGGTCGGCAGCGCGAATGTGGCTCCTTTGGTGTTGCACACGTCCATAGGCCACGGTAACCACTTTCCATCAGGTGAACCGTGCGCTTGTATGCCACCTAACTGGTATAAAAAATAAAAAAATACTCTGGGGAGAAAAAGGCATATAGTATGTATGTAAAAATTGATTTTATATTACATATTAAGTTTGAGAGTAGCACCAATCATAGAAAAGCTACAAGGAAATCGTTTGTCCTGGTTCGGGCATGTAATGCGTAGGGATGGAAGTAATGTCGTAAGGAAGGTACTAACTATGGAAGTGGATGGCTACAAGGGGAGAGGGAGGCCCAAAATGCGGTGGATGGACTGTGTGAAAGATGACATGGTTAAGAAGGGAGTGAATGTTGAAATGACTGCAACTAGAGATGAATGGAAAAGGAACACATGTTGCGCCGACCCCAAATAATCTTGGGATAAGGGCAGGAGGATGATGATGATGATGATTGCGTATTGATTGTGGAGGTCTGATGACAGTAGCTTCACGCGAAATGTTGTTTTTTTTTTACCACTTATGTGGCAAACAAGCGCACGGCCTACCTGATGGAAAGTGGTTACCGTGGCCTATGGACGTGTGTAACATCAGAGAAGCCACACTCGCGCTGCCGACCCTGTAAGCACAGAGTTTCTGTGCCCTCAGTATAGAGGACAAACCAGGACAAGCCTTTAGTCATCCCACTGAGAACACAAATTCTCCAGTGAGCTCTGGCTACCCTACTCACCGCTGGGAACACAACACGAAGTTATTATAACCGCGGTATTCTGTAGGGCGTAGGTACTTCCCCAGTCGGACTGCTCAATTAGGCGGAAACAGCGCCGTGTTCTACCTCCTATTTAGGCAAAGCCGCAGTCAGACTAGTAAAGCGGACCCCAGACTCAGAGGTGAAAGCTTCGGATGTGAGAGGGATTAACCCTAGGTAAGATGAAGAAGATGACACAGATATTCAAACTATCATGGTCACTCATATCAGTATCAAAATAATCCGGTTCCTCCACAGTTCCTCCGTGATCATGGTGCTTGCAACAGCGCCGAAATATTGGAAAATAAAATAAATTTATATCCTGATTATTTTAATACTGATGACACACAGAATACCGCGGTTATAATAACTTCGTGTTCTGTTCCCAGCAGTGAGTAGGGTAGCCAGAGCTCACTGGAGAATTTGTGCTGTCAGTGGGATGACTAGGCTTGTCCTGCTTTGTCCTCTACACTGACGGCACAGAAACTCTGTGCTTATATGGTCGGCAGCGCGAGTGTGGCTTCTCTGGTGTTACACATGTTCATAGGCCACGGTAACCACTTTCCATCAGGTGGGCCGTGCGCTTGTCAGCCACCTAAGTGGTATAAAAAAACAGAGATTTGGTCTCAGTAAGAGCACGTTTATAAAAAGTTTAATCTACTAGCGCTGTAATCGTTTAGAGTCATTCTGTAGTTTAAGTTTATAGCTCGAGTTGTAAAACCGACGAATGTTAGGCATTGAAGAAACGTTTTAGTGCCGACTAAAGTAACTTTCACTTTATACGACTTCCAAGTTTACACATATCGCTCATAGCGAGAAGAGTAGCAAACTCGAAGTTAAAAAAGTGTTTTCAAAGTTTGTTTTAGGATGAAAGTACGTTTCACCATCATCCAAGCGTTTATACATCATTATACGTTCATCCTCACACATTGCGACCTGAGACGGTGCACACTGTGCGGTATGAAAGAAACTTCATCCCACGCACACTCAAGCTGTGGAATGACATCACTGCTGCGGTTTTCCCAAGCGCCTACAATATGGGGTTCTTCAAGAGGGGCATCAGAAGGTTTCTTCATGGTCGGCAGCGCGAGTGTGACACCCCTGGTGTTGCATACGTCCATCGGCCACGTTAACCGATTTCCATCAGGTGGGCCGTGTGCTTGTCTGCCAACTAAATGGTATAAAAAAAAGCTTTAAAATTTCATTCAACAGTATAAATAGTCTGAAAACACGTTTGACTGTAACAAACAATTTTTGTTTGATGTAAAAAATACTATAGCCTGCCCCAAAGCATAACGACCTTAGTCTCTGAGTTTCATTTGCCTTATTTAGCTCCTTTGTTCTTCCAAAGACAGAATGGCCTTTCACAAACAATTTTTTTATAAAAAATACAGTATTCTCCTTAGAACCGTGTCTATTTTTCTCTTAAATGAATAAAACGGAGTGCCTACTCAGTGCTGTAGACCTTAATCCTTATAAAGGCGATCGCGAGCTTGTTTGCTCCTAAGGTTTCACAGTGAAGTCGGTGTTTTGATATTTTTTAAGAAGCCTTTAGTTATTTTAATATCAGGGCTGCTATGAACAGTTTTTACCCGACCACGACGAAACAAAAGGAGGGCTATACTTTTTACAGGCTATGTATGTATGTATGTAGGTTCATCTGTTCCCTCATAGCTCCTCAACCACTTATTAGAACTGGACAAATGAGGTATCGTTAGAAACATCTTAGTGGTTCGCTGGTTATAGGTTATATAACGTGTCACTGAGTCTAAAGAGGCGCCCTCTAGAGGTTATAAATTAAGTACTGTGTTAAAAAATAAATTTTAGATATATACGTCTTGTTTGGTATCAACTGAAAGGGCTTAATTAGCACATTTCAAATATGTATAAATTATACCTATTACTTGCCTTAAAGAAAAAATAAGTTTAAAACTAAAACCCGACTACTGAAAAATCACGCTGTAAAAAGTATTAAATAATCAAGAAAATTTCATGGATAGACGTGGTCGTATGCAGCTTTTCCCTAGAATGTATTGTTGTGTTGTAGTAAGTTTTAGTTTTAAACTTATTTATTAAATGAAAAGGTAAAAAGTAAATAAGATAATTTCAATCAACTTTTAGTGTTTTCTACTTTCAGGTAGGCATTATCTTATTCAAAAACATCAAACAAGCTTATTTAAGTAGGTATAATAAGTATATCTGTGCGAGAGATATGTCTGTCAACCTCACCTTTGGCAACTAAAAACGACTCACAGGCGCCCAGCGTTATAGTCGGTTCAGGTCCGATATATCCTCTCTCACCGGCTCTGATGGGGATTTTTCGCATGTAAAAAAAAGTATTTCTATACTTGATACTTACACTAGATGTGTCAGCAATTTCTTCCGCGTGGTTTGCTCGCTTTGATTTTCTTAGTTATAAAACATGTAATTATATAAAGGGGTTGGCAGTGACATTATAAACATCCACATTACGCCAGTTATAGGTACATTTTGATAGTACTAGGCAGTTCAAGTATTACATAAGTAGATTTATTGCAAAACGTGCCCCCTCCCCCCATGCTTACGTAAACGTTGGTACCTGGTGTGAAAAGGTAAATAACTACTGCTTACGTAATCATTATCTAGACCCCCCACCCCCATGTCATCAAAAATAAGCAAACCAAAGACCTCCCCTGCCCCCTGTAGTGCTTGAACGACCCCTTCGTAATAGGGCCAGCTTTTTACCTTTTAACCGAATGTGCCGCTAATGGGAATTTCTTAACAGAAAACCTCAATAGCAGTTTGCCTAACATTGTAATCGAACCCAGGGCTATAATGTACAACAGCCGTACTTCGCTACTACTATGCTACTGAGGCAATTTATTAAAACTTTAGACTCTCAACTTTGGTTCTTTGTAGCATAACCTCATTATAAATTCTATCTTTGTTAAGAAATTCAGAGCGTAAGTACTCGTAGCTCGCTCCGTAGCCCCCGGCGCTACTTTTAGTAGATCTAGCAATACTACGCGCCCTGGCTTCGGCTGGTGCAATTTTTATACTCTCATATTTTTTTTCATACATCTTGTTTGTTATAAGAACGAACATAACAAACAATTGAAAGCCCAGTGTGTAAGGAGTCAGCATTAAGTTCCGGGTTCGATTTCTATCTAATACACTATCAACCTGAACCCATTCCTAGCAAAAGCACTTTAGTTTAGCTGATGGGGTTGTAGTCAAATTGACTACATAAAAAAGACTTAATTATTCTTTAAAATACTTTAGCCTCACGCCTGGGTTAAACAGTTTTTTTATGCCACTAAGTGGCAGACATGTCTTTTCGTCGCACAGAAACTCTTGTGCTTACAGGGTTTGCTGCGTCAGTGTGACTCCCTTGGTGTTGAACACGTCTATAGGCCACGGCAACCACTATCCATCAGGTGAGCTGTGTTTGGCTGCCACCTAAGTGGTATAAAAAAAAAGTTCTGTGCACTAAGCGGTCGTACAACGGAACTAGTACAATCACTGTCCCTAAGGCATTATTAACTCAAGCTCACAAGTCCACAGAGTTCGAAGCGCAGACACTACAAGCGAGAAATGGAAGTTAGTCTGTGGTTCGCCTTAGAATCTGTGCTCAGTTAACGGTTCGGAAACTCAATAGTTTGCTGATAGCTGATAATAGAAGTTTAGTTTGGTAGATTTAACTTGATTTTACAAAGATATTTAGTTTTTAACGGAATCGTATTAGGATAAATATATCAACATATTATTCAGTTTAGGAACATCAAAATTTTATAATCATGTCAAGAAATAATACACAAATATTAAATACAATAAAACTAAAATAACTATTATATAAATTATAGCTAAGAACAATTAAAATGAGTCCTGAAATTCCTCCGCATCGCATGCCTCTTGTGGTATCGTTCCCAGAAGACTAGCAGCTTATTCTCTGACTTAAAAAGAGGCCAGCCTTCTGGTCATGAGAAGCGTCGACCATTTTCATTATTTAGCATTTGTAGTATTATAACGTATAATTTATAAAAAGGTGATAATGTAAGTAGAACTTTTTTTAGGTGAAAACATTGGGCATGAAAGAATATTAGAACCGAAATTACTAATATTCCCTCTAACCCCTCCAGCTAAGCTAAATTGCTTGTGCTAGGAGTGGGTTCACGTCGGTAGTGTAATGGCCAGGATTCGAACCCAGGACCTTCTGATCGTAAGGCCGCCTTCTTAACCACTAAGCTACCGCCCCTTTCGTAGAACATTTTTTGGGATGGTGAAAAAATCATTGAACTAGCGACACTGTTACCATTACTTCTTGTGACAGATTGTTGTCGCAATTCACATACGACATCTCTTTTCATAAAAATGCTGATGGAGGTACTTAAAAAGGTGGTTTTAAAGGCTATAGGTACTTAGCTAAAGTTGCAGAAGTTAGAGGATGGCTAGGAATAATGCTATTAACCGGGACTACATTGGTACCTAAACATAAACTGGCGAAATTTGGGTGCTCTCTGAGTACCCTTTCGGGGATATAGGCATGAGTTTATGTTATGTTATGTTATTAAATATGAACATGCGAGTCGAATTGCAGACCGACCAATCTGGAGTAGTTTTCTCCAAACAATTGATCGATATTAGTAATGGCAAAATACCTGTTGACTCATCGTCTGAATACATATTTTCTACCAATTTTTGTCACTTTACTGAAACTAAGACCGAATTTATCGAGAAGGTTTTCCCAAACGTTGCTCAAAATTACACAGATCATGGATGGTTAAGCGAAAGATGGCATGGCTGCAAAAAACGTTGATGCCAACGAAATTAATTTTAAGATTCAAAACAAAATAACAGGCGAATTAATATGATGCCGTTACTAAACCAAGATGATATTGTCAACTATCCAACTGAGTTTTTAAATTTGCTGGAATTGCCTGGATTACCACTTCATAATATGCGATTAAAAATCGGATCGGTTTTTTTTTATACAACTTAGGTGGCAGACAAGCACACGGCCCACCTGATGGAAAGTGGTTAACGTGACGTATGAACGTGTGTAACACCTGTGGATCACATCCGTGCTGCCGACCCTGTAAGAACAGAGATTTTTTGTGCCCTCAGTGCAGAACAAGCCTTTGGACCAAATCACGACAAGCCTTTGGTCTTCCAACTGACAGCACAAAAAATCTCCAGTGAGCTCTGGCTACCCTACTAACCACAGGGAACACAACACGAGGTTATTATAGCTGTTGTATTCTGTAGGGTGGAGGTACTTCCCCAATCGGACTGCTCAATACTCAATACATTTATTGCGTTCCATAATGTAGTACAGTTGTTCAGGTTAAAATTATTGTTACAATTATGGACCCTGTCGGGCACAGCACAATGTTTGGAGAGAGGAAGAGTTTGTCATACACAATATGTTCACTCTTAATTACAGTTTGTTAATATTACTTATTATATTAAATTTAAATGATTTTTTAGTATAAATGTCCGTCGTGTCCTACCTTTTTTTTTTTTTTACGTGCGCAAAATCCCCACGCATACCTCCCCACCGGAGCCGGTGGAGGAGGTTATGTCGGACTCGAACCGACCAAAACGCACGCCGCCTGTGGGTCGCTTTGGTTGCCGAAGGTGAGGTTGACAGGCATATCCCTCGCACCCCGGCCGACCCAGGGCCATCTCTCACGATCTGGCCCTCTTCTCGGGTGTGGGGACTACAGAGTCCCCAACTCGTCCCCGGAAACGGGGAGGCGCGCCACCGCCGCGGCCTGCTTCTGCCAGGGTGACAGGCGGCTCCACCTGTCACCCCCAGGCCGGGGTCGTGTCCTACCTAAATATCCTATATATAATCATTATGTTGCGGAATATAAACCAGTCACGTCTTTGCAATGGTACCCGACTTGCAGTGAAGAAATTAATGAATAAGATCATCGAAGTCACAATTTTGAAAGGGAAATACAAAATCGAAGACGTTTTGATTTTATGGATTCCTTTGATTCCCAACGACATGACATTTGATTTTAAACGGTTGTAATTTCCAGTGTGGCTAGCATTCGCAATGTCAATAAATAAATCTCAAGGGCAGTCTCTAAATGCTTGTGGCATCAATCTTGAAAATCCATGTTTTACACATGGCCAGTTATATGTAGCCTGTTCCATTGTCGGAACACCAACAAAAATGTCAACAAGCAAAAAAAAAACATGAATATTACATAACATAACATAACATAAACTCACGCCTATATCCCCGAAGGGGTAGGCAGAGGTGGTAGCACCCACATTTCGCCAGTTTATGTTTTTTAGGTCCCAATGTAATAGGTGGCGAGCCTATTGCCATTAACCGGGCACTTATGAACCTGCGATAAATACACACATAACTTCGAAAAGCATCGAAAAGTCATTGGTGTGTGCCATGGTAAAACCTGGGATCGAACCCGAGACCTCGTCACAGCAGTCCATTACCCATGCCACTAGGCTACCGCTACCAAGAATATTGTATATCATAAAGCATTAGAATAATAAACACACTTTTTTTATAATTTATACCAATCCAAATTAAAAAGTCATCGTTATGACAGGACAACGTCTGTCGGGTCAGCTAGTCATAATTAGTACTAGAGACCCCCGGGTTACCAAAGATTAAGTCATATAGCCTATTTAACAATGTTAGGCATTAAATCAAAATTTACGAATGTCTCGCTAGACGAATTATCCAGTTCTACCCCTAGAAAAATAAACTCTGGGGACTGATTGATTTTTTGCACCAACGTCGTTGCCTACTGCAATTGATGATGTCTAGTCTAGAATTCTTTGTCCTATGAGTTCAAGATACAACCGCACAAAATGGTGTCCTAAAAAACATAGTGACTATTGACAAAATGAGATTAGTGTGTGCATGAATTTAGCTTCAGCAGCATCTTTGAAATAATGATTTGTAATTTAGTATACAACAGAAAAAGACACAATAAATATCCAGTTCCATGGAATAATAAATAAATAATAAATTTTCCACGATATTCTACACAACGCTGTCTAGACCCATGGTAAGCAAACTAGCTTGTGTTATGGGATCTAGAATGCGGATAAACATACTTAGACACTAGGAATACATGATTATGGTGGATTATCAGGAATGTTATTATTTTGATTTAGTACTTACTTATATGATCTGATTACTGATTAGGTATATTTATGAAACTGATTACTTTTACCACATTTAGTAGGTAATTGCAAATTAAATTCCTTCTATATGTATTATGGATGTTTCAAGACAGTTTAACATTGCCTGGTACTCCCCTTGTGCTCGATATTTTTGTAGTCCTGTGACTACAAACTGTTGACTGTGTGACTGAAACAGAAGTAGATCCTCTTATTAAGTTTTATTTCTATTCTTCCACTTTCATTTACTTCGATAGACAGAATAGGCATAAATCTAACAGCAAAATTAACTTCATCCAAATATTTAGTCTTTGTAACCACATATGACCAAAGGGATATCCCAACTTACATCGAATTTGACACTTTACGAGACATATCGGCACGCACATGTGTTTACCACAAGCTTAGATCTTTTTTTGTGTTTTTACTCCTCACAATAGATCCGTATAAAACTAAATCCCTGGGTGATACGATCTCTAGTCCGATTTCGTTCGCTTCTAAATTAAGAACGCCTCCGTCTGGCCTCGCGATGCGCGCACGCAGTTCAAACGCTCACACAATAACCAAACGTAGTACATATTATATTTTTCTAACGAATACGAAAATATCCGATATAACTTAAATGTTAAATTAAATTCTGTGATAATATTATTTTCTTGTCATTTTGAAACAAAATGGTAAGTGTTGGGTTAAAAATAAATGTACTTGACGTGTTTTAGACTATCGTAATAAATCGCGTAACGTTTTGGCTGTGGTATTAATTGTCTTTCGTATTCATTTCAGTCAGTAAAGTGAGAATATAGTGAGTTAACTTGTGGAGAAAAGGAAGATTAATCAAGATGAAATTCACCGTCGACGTACTTGGGATATTTCTAAAAGTTGTAGTTAGGGTAAGTCGAAATATTTATTTATTGGTCGATGAAAAGACCATTCCTATTTCAAATCAAATCAAATATTTATGTGATTATTTATTGGTTGATACAATGTAAGACCCTTCCAATTTCAAATCAAAATAAATTTATTCGTGTTAGAATTTATAAAGCAATATAATTTATGACCGTTTCATTTCAAATCATATCAAATTTATTGCATTTTACTGGACACTTTTTTTACCGTACGTCAATATCATGATTGCATTTTATAAAACAGAAATTTTAAGAGTTATTTCATACAAAGTGATGTATAATAAGATATGAGTAAATACGTTGCTACGTAAAATTGTGACGTATGTCTTACGTAGTAACGTTCAATGTCTTTGCCACTCGCACGGCTTCTCAATAAATGGTTTAGTGTACTTGAAGTGAAAATAGACTATCACTGATCATAAATATTTTATGTTCTATGGTATAAGATTTGTTTATTTAGCTTTTCTCTTCCCTGTAATTGATTTTAAACTTTCAATTTACAAAAGCGGTACCGGTACTGTGATTAAAATATTGGTACTTTAAATATATTGGTGTTTCGAATATATTGGTGCTTCAAATATATTGGTGCTTAAAATATATTGGTGCTCCAAATATATTGGTGCTTCAAATATATTGGTATTTCGAATATATTGGTGCTTCAAATAAATTAATGTTTTAAATATATTGGTGCTCCAAATATATTGGTGCTTCGAATATATTGGTAGTATTGGTACTACAAATATATTGGTGCTTAAAATATATTGGTGCTTCAAATATACTGGTGCATCAAATATATCAGTGCATTAAATTATTAGTGCATCAAATATATTGGTGTCATTGACCAATCGTCATCAAATTAACGTTGTGTTACGAATATACTTTCCGGCTTTTTCTTTTCCTCTTTGTACGATTTTAGGCATCCATGGCCATGGCCATGGCCGTGGTGATGGATGCTATTCTCAAAAATTAAACACCTATGATACCACACCAACACAATACATGCAAACAATTTTGTTTTCTAAACAATGGCTTATCGTTACTAGAATAATAATGCCCTGTATTAAGGTCCGTACACAATAATCTAATGCCATTAGATTTTTGACCTAGGTACATTTTAAAGTTTTTAAAGTTATACAAATTTAGTCGGCAATTGTGTCCATTGTGACTTATAAAGAATACAAGTATCACCACCTTCCCCGTTTCCGGGGACGAGTTGGGGACTCTGTAGTCCCCACACCCGAGAAGAGGGCCAGATCGTGAGAGATGGCCCTGGGTCGGCCGGGGTGCGAGGGATATGCCTGTCAACCTCACTTTCGGCAACCAAAGCGACCCACAGGCGGCGTGCGTTTTAGTCGGTTCGAGTCCGACATAACCTCCTCCACCTGCTCCGGTGGGGAGGTATCCGTGGGGATTTTGCGCACGTAAAAAAAAAAAAAGTATCACCACCTCATTTCCTCCGAAGGGCGTCGTAAAGGACGACTAACAGAAAAATGTGCAGACGATATCACTTTGAGAGAAGGAAAACTCGAAAGAAAACGCAACCCGTCTGGCCAGCGTGGCAGCAGTATGGTAAAGCCTGCCATTCTGCCAACATTGGGAGAGGCCTAAGTCCAGCACTGGACTGATATAGGCTAATTAGGTATTTTCCTATAGTTAAAATAAATTATTTAACCGAGCTTATTAAATAAAGAATGGTAAAAGAGCGGGAAAAGTTGCGTCTGTTCTTATTTTATCATATTTATTTATTTAAAATTTTTATATATTATTTATTTTTTGTTTATTAATGAACGTATTATAATAGATTAAAATAAACATAGTATTTATATCTAAAGTAGTTAGTTAGTTACATAGTACAGATTCGATCTTAATTTATCTGAACTTTATTTACATAAATAAATAAATGACATCCATTACAGAGATGCGTGGATATGGATCCCAAAAAATACTTACAAGAATAAATTATTTGATTATTGAGTATTGACGTTACAATTTTTTTTTTCCATACAAATTTCCATATAATTTCAGTTTTGACATTTGGTAAAAAGTAACTAATTTCACTCGTCAGTCAAATACTCAATTGATTGAACAATACAACAGTATTATAAAATATTCTCGTCGTCACCGTATAGTGTAAATAGTCCCTTAACAACGATCTAAGGGGAATACACAATGAGGATATATTCATTAGACAGACACAGACCAACGGGACTAGTTTAGTATTGGTTTGTATCGAAGTGCAGTTAAATGTGTCGTGGATAAATAATATGAGTGTTAAAACATTTGATGTTGTGTACGTGACTTTATTTTTTGGATGTTTTTTGTTTATGGTATGAAAAAGTTCATAATAAAAATATAAATAAATAATAATTAGTGACGTAATGATAGACACTTATCCACAACTTTAGTCCCCGTGTATCCACTTTGGTGCTTGGGGATTTCTCTATTGTTTTTTTTAATTTTATAGGAGATACTGTCATCTCACCTCTAGAGGAAAGCTTTCTAATTCAATCAACAGGCGTACATAACTATAAGAACTTGCTCGGGCCCTATACACAACTACAAGCACTTAGTCGAACCCTATACACAACTGCAAGCACTTGGTCCGGCCCTATACACAACTACAAGCACTTGGTAGTACCCTATACACAAGCACAAGCACTTTCTCGGGCCCTATAGACAAATACAAGCACTTGCTCGGGCCCTATACACAACTACAAGCACTTGGTCGAACCCTATACACAACTACAAGCACTTGGTAGGGCCCTATACACAACTACAAGCACTTGGTAGTACCCTATACACAACCACAAGCACTTAGTCGGACCCTATACACAACTACAAGCACTTGGTAGGGCCCTATACACAACTACAAGCACTTGGTCGGGGTCTATACACAACTACAAGCACTTGGTAGTACCCTATACACAACTACAAGCACTTCGTCGGGCCCTATACACAACTACAAGCACTTGGTCGGGCCCTATACACAACTACAAGCACTTGGTAGTACCCTATACACAACCACAAGCACTTAGTCGGACCCTATACACAACTACAAGCACTTGGTAGGGCCCTATACACAACTACAAGCACTTGGTCGGGCCCTATACACAACTACAAGCACTTTCTCGGGCCCTATACACAACTACAAGCACTTGCTCGGGCCCTATACACAACTACAAGCACTTAGTCGAACCCTATACACAACTGCAAGCACTTGGTCGGGCCCTATACACAACTACAAGCACTTGGTAGTACCCTATACACAACCACAAGCACTTAGTCGGATCCTATACACAACTGCAAGCACTTGGTCGGGCCCTATATACAACTACAAACACTTAGTCGGACCCAATACACAACTATAAGCGCTTGGTCGGGCCCTATACACAACTATAAGCACTTGATCAGGCCCTATACACAACTACAAGCACTTGGTCCGGCCCTATACATAACTAAAAGTACTACTGCAAATGAAATCTGGAAACAGAGCCAAGCCTCGTTAAATGTTAATATTTCTAGCTAATTGCCAGATTAGTTGCCAAAACTAATAACAGTATTGTTCTTGGATTATATATCATTAGATAACATTAGAGGAAATAGTTCTTATGATAATGTGCCTAAGTAGTAAGTTTCTAATGTTATTGTACGAATGCCAAGACTAACAGCGTTAAACAAACATACAAACAAGATAAGATGCGACCTCTCTGGAGTAACGGGCAGTGCGAATATTTGTATGCATGTATATATGTAACATAACATAACATAAACTCACGCCTATATCCCCGAAGGGGTGGCCGAGGTGCTAGCACCCACATTTCGCCAGTTTATTTTTAGGTTCCAATGTAATAGGTGGCGAGCCTATTGCCATTAACCGGGCTATATACAGGGATAAATACACACATAACTTCGAAAAGCATCGAATAGTCATTGGTGTGTGCCATGGTAAAACTTGGGATCGAACCCGAGAATTCGTCTCAGCAGTCCATTACCCATACCACTAGGCTACCGCGGTCTACATATATGCATGTATGTATGCAGGTATGCATGTATATGTGTATTTATATTGGTCTAAGTGCTTCTATAAGGGTCGGCAGCGCGAGTGTGGCTCCTCTGGTGTTACACACGTCTATAGGCCACGGTAACCACTTTCCATTAGCAGGGCCGTGTGCTTATCTGCCACCAAAGTGGCATAAAAAAATATATAAAAAGGATAAATATGATATATTTTTACAAAAAAAAGAGTTCGAAAGAATTTCATATTTCATGCTACATGAATGCTATAAGTGCGATTTTTTTTAATAACACTTAGGTGCTTAGGTGCACTAAGCCGCGTGGTTCTCGGCAGAGTAGAATTTGGACCACCCCATCTCTTCCTATGCAGTGTCGTACAAGGCGACTAAAGGATAGGGCTGTTTAACATCAGACAGATAAATATAGCCCAGACTCAGCGTCAGAGGCATGGCCCACCACATCACTTCCCATGCATCTCGATCGATCAACAATGGATGGGAAGTGATGGGGTGACCCAAATTTTACTCTGCCAGGAACCACGCGGGTTTCTTTAAAATTCCTAAAATGGTCACTTATCCTGAGCAGTCACGTTACAATTTTACTATCAACAGAAAACTTAGTTTACAGCGAGTTTTATAGAACACCATAGGCCACGGTAACTACTTTCCATCAGGTGGGCCGTGTGCTTGTCTGCCAACTAAGTGGTATAAAAAAAAAAAAAAAACACCCTTTGCAGCCATAAGCCCATAAGCCATAAGCCCACTAGTCTGTGACGTCAGACATACCGGGGAAACTGAAACTGTTATAAAGTATTCTATTCAATCTGCAGGTGTTTATTTTACTGCACATTACGCTAGAATTAATAACATTCAGAAAAAAATATGCACACACTGTTTACCTGTAAGCAGTTGCCAATCTACATTTAGAGGTGCGTGGGAGATGCTTGTCTGTGTAAGTAGGATCTGATCTTGCTACCAGCTAAAGAAGTTGCAGAATTACGTTAATTCATAAAAAAATATACATACTTACATATAACCACGCCTTTATCCCGGAGGGTTAGGTTAGGTTAGGTTAGGAAGAGATGGGGTGGTCCAAATTCTACTCTGCCGAGAACCACGCGGCTAAGTGCACCTAAGCACCTAAGTGGTATTAAAAAAAATCGCACTTATAGCATTCCTGTAGCATGAAATATGAAATTCTTCTAATTCTTTTTTTTGTAAAAATAAATCATATTTATCCTTTTTATAAATTTTTTTTATGCCACTTTGGTGGCAGATAAGCACACGGCCCACCTAATGGAAAGTGGTTACCGTGGCCTATAGACGTGTGTTACACCAGAAGAGCCACACTCGCGCTGCCGACCCTTATAGACAAGCACTTAGACCAATATAAATACACATATACATGCATACCTGCATACATACATGCATATATGTAGACCGCGGTAGACTAGTGGTATGGGTAATGGACTGCTGAGACGAGGTCTCGGGTTCAATCCCAGGTTTACCATGGCACACACCAATGACTTTTCGATGCTTTTTGAAGTTATGTTTGTATTTATCGCTGGTTTATAAGTGCCCGGTTAATGGCAATAGGCTCGCCACCTATTACATTGGGACCTTAACATAAACTGGCGAAATGTGGGTGGTAGCACATCTGCCTGCCCATTTGGGGATATAGGCGTGAGTTTATGTTATGTTAAAAAAGGAGAGAGTGGGATTAGTCAGAAGAGCTCATCAGAACAGTTGAACGTAAGAAAAAACACATTTTCAGTATAATTAGTATCGCTCAATTTGCTCATGGTCGAGTACTCAATACTCAAACAACCCATTCATAAGAGGTAGGACACGGCGGTATTTCCGCCCAAGTGAGCAGGCCGACTGGGGAAGTACCTCCGCCCTACAGAATACCGCGGCTAATAACTTTGTGTTGTGTTCCCAGCGGTCAGTTGAGTAGACAGAGCTCACTGGAGAATTTGTGCTGTCAGTGGGAAGACTAAAGGCTTGTCCTGCTTTGCCTTCTACACTGAAGGCACAGAAAATCTGTTCTTACAGTGTCGGCAGCGCGCGTGTGGCTCCTCTGGTGTTACACACGTCCATAGGCCACGGTAACCACTTACAATCAGGTGGGCCGTGTGCTTGCCTGCCTCCTAAGTGGTATAAAAAAAGTTATTTCAAAGTAGACGCAGTTGTGAGTCGAGCCTCAGGTTGTTCACAAGCTCTATAGTGAATGAAGTATGTAAATGTTTAATCATGTTAGCACGCGACGACGTGTGTGCACGTGGGTGACGTCATGTCGTGAGCGCAAGTAGCGATACCAAACATAATTTTGTGAAAGCTTCGTCTTTTATATGGAGCAGTAAACTTTTAAGAACGCGCGTTTTTGAAATCTTTTTTATTTAATTCATTGAAAATTAATATATTAAAATACAAGCCGCGTGGTTTACGGTAGAGGAGAATTTGGACCACCTATTTCTTCCCATGCGGTGTCGTACAAGGCGACTAAGGGACAGGGCTGTTTAACATTAGATAGATAGATAGGGATGGAAGATTACGTGGTTCCCCCGGATAGTTAGGCAAAGGTGAATTAACACCCACATTTTACCAATAATTGTATTCGGTTCCACGTAATAGGGAGTAAGCCTATTGTCGTCTTTCTCTGCCAAAAACAGCTTATTTCTTAGCGCTCAAAATTCATCATAGAAACTGTAAAGTGCAAGTGTTCATTTCGAATTGAACTGAAGCGGCTTTAAGTTGGTCAAACTTCGCAAGTTGATCTGATTTTAATGCTTTTCAAGCAAGTTTGAACAAGTTGTGTCGGAGCCAAAACTAGCTGTTTGTAATTACGAAGCTGCAAATTATTTTCAACGTTTCGCTGAAATTGTAATTAAATTTGTTGTTACTGAAATTAGTCTACGTTACATTTTTGATGTTAAGTGGCGATTTATTGTTTAACTTATTTAGTTTTATTTGATTTTGATTTAATTTAAAAACAATAGGGTCAAAATCAAAAATAGGACATCAAAGCACATCGAACGTCTACACTATTCACAAATTAACAGACCGTTCCACAGTGCCATACAAACCTTACAAAATACTAGTTACTGTACAAAAAAAAATTGTTAGTGGTTGGGTACATTAATGTAAAAAAAATTAAAACAATTTATAATATAGCTTTTGAATTAGGTATCCGTTTATTACTTAATATATGTCTTTTAACTATTGTACACCTTGTATCTATCTTTATTTTATAAATTCAAATTGAAACGATCTCAATTGGGTATTTTGCTGTAGTAAAAATAAATTATTTAACTGAGCTTATTACATTAAGAATGGTAAAAGAGCTGTAAAAGTAGCATCGGTTTGAATTTTATCGTTTTTATTTATTTTTCATTACCCACCCAACCTATAATATGATTTGACTATTGAATATTATGACGTCACAATAATTTATTTCATACAAGTTTCCTCTTAACTTACTGTATTGACGGTACCGTCAGTCAAATTTCAAATTCTTTATTTCTCAAAATGGGCCGTCCATGGCCCTGTACGGGTGTCCCGTGTGGGCGGACACCCTGAGTGATCGGCGGAAGTTGGTGTGCCGCATCATAAGGGGGTACCGCACGATATCATTCAACGCGGCGAGTCTCCTCGCCGGATCACCACCGTGGATCCTGGAAGCGAGATCCCTTTCGGCACTATACCGGTTCCGAAAGGCGGCGCGGGAGCGGGGTCGCGATCCCGAGCCCGAAGAAATTCGGGCCGTGAGATCCCAGCTCCACAGGGAAATGGTGGCGGAATGGGAGCTACGACTTGGGCGACCAGGCGCAGGGTGAGTAGCGACGGTAAGACCCATCATGGGGGAGTATCTGTGTCGGATGGAGAAAGAGCCAACGTCCGAGTGCCATCACTGCGACGCGAGCGAGGACTCAGGGCCACGTCGGACACTCGATGAGCGTTCATCGAGTGTCCGACGTGGGAGACGCCGAGACGGGAGCTTGTGGTGGCCCTGGAAGTGAGAGTTCTCACGCCATCCACCTTGCTCGCGGCGATGGTCCGCTGCGCGGATGCGTGGGCGGCCGGCGCCTCCTTCTGCGAGCAAGTAATGCTCGTGAAGGAGGAGGCGGGGCGGGAGCGGCAGCGGGTGCGACGAAGGATCGCAAGCCAAGCTGCCCGCGTACGAAGGCAACACGGGCGTCGAAGGTCGATGAACGACCTCCGCCCCCCATGAGCGCCGGCCTGGGGGTGACAGGTGGAGCCACCTGTCACCCTGGCAGAAGCAGGCAAGCTGTCCCCAGGAGCTGGGGACTCTGTCTCAGAGAATAATATATTGAGTGAATATCTTGGTCATGGTTCAAGGTATACCTACATAGGTATAGCCACTCAGGTGTAATAAAAAAGATTGTGGAGGGCGGTGAATATTGAATAAAACAACCGCACATTTATTTTATCTGTGCAATGTAAATGTAGATTAAATAAAATTACATTATCTGTTAATTTTCAATGCAAAAGGGGTGGAATCTTCACTGAATTTAATTTATAAATCCCGGTGTAGGCTATAGGATGTATTAATTAACAAAATAATTTAATATTTCGTTATTTCATCACCCTAAATGAATGAACAGTTCGGACGGAAATTTTCATAGCGCATATTTTAAATTCATTAGGTTTAATTTATGAATTACTAGCTGTTGCTCGCGGCTGTAGGTTATCGCGAACAAACATAGCCCATGTCCTTTCCCAAAGTCTAATATATCTATGTTCCAAATTTTGAAAAAATCTGTTTAATGGTTTAGACGTGAAACTAACATACAAACGGACAGAGTACCTAACTTTCGCGTTTACCATGTTTTTCAGTAGTAGATATGGATTGTAAAGGAATTTGTGAGATATTATAACAGAGAGGCTTTACAAAACATAAAACTGGTATCCTGATAAACCATCAGGAAGATCAATCCTGAAAAACAAATGTATGTTTACTTGTATATACCTATGGCTATTGTGTTTATGTGTTTTCTTTTTGATTATTATTGTTTTATTATCTTTATATATTCTCTATGTACACCTAACTGCCCTAAAATATTCTTCTCCTATTTCCTTATCTCCATCCTATGGTTGCCTGTAAGAAATTATCGCAGAGCGATAAGGCCGCCATCTGTACATGCCACGGAACTTGTGTCTCAAATTCAAGTGTAATGTGTAATTGGTGTACAATAAAGACGTTTTTTATTATTTATTTATTTTATTCTGATGGAAAGTGGTAACCGTTGCCTATGGACGTTTGTAACACCAGAGGAGTCACAGTCACGCTGCCAACCCTGAATACAGAGTTTCTGTGACATCAGTGTAGAAGACAAAGCAGGACAAGCCTTTAGTCTTCCCACTGACAGCACAAATTCTCCAGTGAGCTCTGGCTACCCTACTCACCGCTGGGAACACAACACGAAGTTATTATAGCCGCGGTATTCTGTAGGGCGGAGGTACTTCCCCAGTCGGACTGCTCAATTGGGCGGATAAACCACCTTGTCCTACCTTCTAATAAATTATTTGATATATAATCAACTTCCAACAACGCGCAAGATTACATATCTGTCAATTATTGCAATTGAAACTGTAATGTGATTTAATTAGACAGTATCACTAGCTTCCCGTTAACAGATAAATTCGGTGTTGCAGCTGTATCTACTGCAATAAGGACATGGAAACACACTGATAGGAACTTTAGGCGGTTGACATATTTATTTAGAAGTTTGGTAAATTGGATAACGAAAATGGGGGTAGTTGGGGGACGTGGGGTCACAACTTTAGAGGCTATGTCTATGCAGTTGCGTGATCACAATACTATTTCTTAGCGTAGAAACAGTAAAACTAATTATCTAGAACAGTTTTTACATATCCAAGTGTATAAGTGGGAGGCGTCTATAGGTGTTAATACAATCGCGATTGTATCAAGCGTCACAAGGAAAGGAATGTGCTGACATCGCGTTTACGATACTCGCGGTCCGGTACCGCCCAATTGAGCAGTCCGACTGGGGAAGTACCTCCGCCCTACAGAATACCGCGGTTATAATAACTTCTTGTTGTGTTCCGGGCGGTGAGTAGGGTAGCCAGAGCTCACTGGAGAGTTTTTGTGCTGTCAGTGGGATGACCAAAGGCTTATCCTCTACACTGACGGCACAAAATCTCTGTTCTTACAGGGTCGGCACAAACGTGTGTTACAAACGTTCATAGGTCATGGTAACCACTTTCCATCAGGTGGGCCGTGTGCTTGTCTGCCACCTAAGTTGTATAAAAAAAATAAAAACTATTTTAAAGCCCCATTCACGATTCCCAACTTTGGGAGAGGGCAGAGTTTAGGGGGTGAGCCTATTAAAGCAACCGATCAATAATTTATTTACGTAAAACAAGCCTGGCTGTATATATATAAAAAAATAGAATCGCGAAAAGCATCAAATACAATTTAGCAGCTGTTGTATAGATGACATTGCAAAGAAACCTAGACACAGACAGGTGTCAAAGTATTTAAACTATGAAACTTTAATAAACTTTAATACTACACTCAAATTAGTATAAAGTTATCGGGATATTTACCTCCGTGTTCTCCATGATCATGGTGCTTGCAACAGCGCCGAAATATCGAAAACTCAGAACAATACAACATGGCAAAATATCCCGCTAACTTTAATACTAAGATGTCAGAGTGTTATCAGAGACAGTTTCTGAGTCTGAGTCACGTTCTAAATTTGAAATGCATGCTCACGTCACCTGGGAACCGTGCCGTGCAATAGTTTTGTTCTAGTCTCTCAAAATGAAAGTTATACACCTTCTGCGGTTTTTCAGTCTAACCCTCGTTTACACCTAAATTACTTAGGCTAAGTATAAACATGTATTTGACAAGTTGCAATATTTCGCAGGCTATAGTGTGAACGCAAATGTATTTTATACTCGCTGCGCGGATGCGTGGGCGGCTGGCGCCTCCTTCTGCGAGCAAATAATGATCTTGAAGGAGGAGGCGGGGCGGGAGCGACGAAGGATCGCAAGCCAAGCTGCCCGCGTACGAAGGCAACTCGGGCGTCAGAGGTCGATGAATGACCTCCGCCCCCCATGAGCGCAGGCCTGGGGGTGACTGGTGGAGCCGCCTGTCACCCTGGCAGAAGCAGGCCGCGGCGGCGACGCGCCTGGCGCGCCTCCCCGTTTTCCGGGGACTAGTTGGGGACTCTGTAGTCCCCACACTCCCGAGGAGAGGGCCAGATCGTGAGAGATGGCATTGGGTCGGCCGGGGTGCGAGGGATATGCCTGTCAACCTCACCTTCGGCAACCAAAACGACCCACAGGTGGCGTGCGTTTTAGTCGGTTCGATACCGACATAACCTCTTCCACCGGCTCCGGTAGGGAGGTATCCGTGGGGATTTTGCGCTCGTTACACTGTGTAGGAATCAAACCCACTCACAGTTCAGTACCATTACGCCACAGCAGCTGTCCATCTACATACTTTAGCATAAATCGAATATATTGAATGTAAGCAAATAATGGTAATTTTATGACAATAATGTCTTACCCATTCGGGGTATACAGACCTAATGTAGTGTGAAGTATAAATCTGTTCTGTCCAAACTTGATTGATTTGTAAAATCGTCTGTTTGGACTATATCTGCTATAGCTCAACTTTAACAAAAACATTTCACATTGAAAAGGGTCCAGATAAAAAAGGTTGCATGAAAACACACGGAAACTTATTATGGGATTTCATTCCACCACTATTTTTAATTCTACTGAAACGTGCAAAGGTGGTCAAGAATAAATACTTACTGGGATACCAAGAATATTATTATGACGAGACGATAAACTACCTAATGGATGGTGGAGGTCACATGCCAGTCGCTTCATTGACACAACGGAGGCTATGTGACCTGCTAGTCGGTAGTCGATACAACAGCTGATTGATGGAAGAAGCCCCGGCGTAGGCTTTCTTTTCAGGGACAGTAGACAAAATTATCTATTTAAAAGTGCATAAAGGAGGAAAGTGGAACCCGCTGATCTTATATTTACTTAAAGAACTTTAGTTGAACGGATTTACACTGTAAATGAGCACTGTGTACTCAATAAATCAAGCCTTTCGTAGTCCATTGCTAGACAAATGTTGGGAGACCTTGGCCTACTGTTTCCACGCTGGACAGGCACTTTTTTATATGCGGAAAATCCCCATGGATATCCCCACCACCGGAACCGGTGGGAGAGGTACTCGAGGAGAGGACTCGAACCGACGAAAACGCACGATTCTTGTGTGTCGTTTTTGGTTGGCGAAGGTGAGGTTAACAGGCATATCCCTCGCACCCCGGCCGACCCAGGGCCATCTCTCTCGATCTGGCTCTCTCCTCGGGTGTGGGGCCTATAGACTCCCCATCTACCACAGAGTCTCCAACTACCACAGAGTCCCCAACTATCACAGAGTCCCCAACTACCAGAGAGTCCCCAACTACCACAGAGTCCCCAACTACCACAGAGTCCCCAACTACCACAGAGTCCCCAACTACTACAGAGTCCCCAACTACCACAGAGTCCCCAACTACTGCAGAGTCCCCAACTGCTGGACAGACACTCAATCAATCAATCAGCCCACTGCAGTCCACTGCTGGACATAGGCCTTTCCCAATGAGCGCCATTTTCTCCGATCCTCCGCCTTCCGCATCCAGTCTGTCCCAGCCACCTTTTTCAGGTCGTCCTTCCATCTGGCTAGGGGGCGTCCTACCTTTCGTTTACCTTCTCGCGGTCTCCACTCTAGGACTCGTAGACACTAATGTTACAATATTAAATTAGCGGCCCAGTGCACAATACGACCCCGTATTTTCCAAACCACATTTCGTCAATCATTCAACTAGCGGGTAAACATACTCAGTACGACTGAAACTAGATTTGTCAACTTGATGTAGAACGATGGGCTACAGTGAGCTCTCTCACGAGGCTTTAGTTTCCGGACGAAAATGTTGGATCATATAATATAGGACATTTAGTTTAGGTATGTAGGAAAAGGTAGTATTGTCGGGTGGGGGCATTGACTTCTATCATTCTATGTTATTGGGTATTTGACTGACTAGTCAAATTAGTTACTTTTTATTAAACATCAAAACGGTTGGTTAGAATAGAAGAGTATAGAGAGAAAGAAAGAAAAATATTTTATTTAAAGTAACCACAATGTGCATTAAAAATGTACCACACGGTTAAAACTTACACAAAGCCCAAACATAGGCAAAATTAACCTACAGCATTACGATAACTACAAAATGGTGATGGTCTTCTATTAGTCCTTGGCGGCTACTAAGTTGCTTTGATCAATCACGACGATCGAAGAAAGGGTGCGAAAGGGATAGCAAATATGCGTTCGTGTGTAGGTCAAAATTACCTAGATTGGGCTTCTAGGGTTAAATACAATTAAATTTGACAATAGGTTACACAGGTAATACATTGCGCGAACCCAAATAGAGCCCCATCTCAGCATTAAAAGCTAGGGGAAAACCGGGAGACTTGCCCAGGTGGGAGAGTTGAACCACCTTTCAAAATTGTATCTAAATTTAGCGCGAACGAAACGTCAAAGCATTCATTGACCACACGCAAGAGGCCAATCACAAGAATGCAGCGATTTTGCACCATAGCAGTGTTGTTCGAAAATGACAATGTAAAACATATTTTTGTTGTTGCGGAGTATATTTTTTTGTTTTAAGTACTTTTGTGATTGCTGTCGTATTTATTGAGGTACGTACTGTGTATTGCTATTATTATATTGCCAGACAAATGTAGTTTGACGTGTGCTATTTGTTTTTTCTCTCCGATCGGAGGCCTTTCTTTGTCATAACGTAAATGAGAAATTAGTGTGAGCGGGAGAGTTGCACCAGTGTATGTGGTTTATGCCTCCCTGTGCTGGGAAATTATACTAAATTTTGTTTAATTGTTTTTTTATTCTGTCTTAATATAATTTATTGTATTTGCAGTGGCAACTTGTACTATGTCGTTTCAATACAAGCCTCCTGAAAATGCACGCAAACGACAAAAACACACAAAAGTGGAGTTGCAAAATGCCATAGATGCAATTAAAGGAGGTGCTTCTATAAGACAAACTTCAAATAAATATGGCATAGATAGAAATGCTTTGAGACGGTATAAATTAAATGAAGATAAAATTCATAAATTTGAAGAAAAAAATAATCAATATAAAGCATCACAGGTATTTACAACAGCCGAGGAAAAGCTTCTCGTCAATTATTTGTTGACAAGAAAATTTAAAACTATGTAAAGACTGGTCAAATGAAACTAATATTACAAACACTGCTAGAGTTTAATTATGTTTAATTGTTTATGTAAAAAGTTACTAAGTATTGTGATTTTGTTTATTTTAATAAATTTTGTTTATTTTGGAACAGTTTTACAAAAATGTGTTTGTAAATTACATTTTCTTTGATGGCAGTATTAAAAACCAATAAATTATTGTATAAGATAAAATAATAAAACTGATTGAAGCTAAAAATTATTTTTATTTTCCACAAAAATAATATGGTCAACTCTCCCCATACCCCGGTTCAAGTGTCCCTGCTGGTGGGGAGACTTGACTCATATCTCATTTTTTAGTAAAACGTCAATAAAATTTTACGTGAGCATTTATTAGCAATACAATTAAGCACAAATGTACCTACTAAAGTAAGGCATCGCATAAGTGTATAATCGATTTTCTAAACCCAATAAACAAGTTATTATGATATTTTATATTAAAAGTGGTTCAACTCTCCCGGACTTCCCCTACACACACTAAAAAAAAATTCAGTATATGCAGCGCTGGTATTCAGATGGCGCCGCTAGATAACGTAATATTATTTCATTTATTATAAGGAAACTTATTTGAAATAATTTATTGTGATGTCATAATATTTGATGGTCAAATCATTTTACTATGATAGGTTAGTTAGATGATTAAAAATAAATAAAAAAATTAAAATAATAACCGACGCAACTTTTACCGCTCTTTTAACATTCTTAAAATGAGTTTAGTTCAATAACTCAGTCAATAATTCAGTCTTTGGCTATTTATTTAAATAGTCAAAGACAAGCTAAGTATTTTGAAAAAGGAATTGAATTTCGAATTTAGAAATAGTCAAATTCGAAAGTAACGAATTTTGTTTCAGTGTCCCGTTCTAAATACGAAATTTTAAAAATCATTTCTGTCTACCTGAGACACAATTCTTGTTTTGAATAACGGCGTAGGTACTAACCTAGAAGACAATGGCCGTAATTAAAGCAAAATATATCAATAAACGACGTTATGAGAACCGATCGTATCAAATAAACGGAATCCCTTAAAATTGAACAACTAATTGGAGTTCTACAAAACATAAATAAACTTATTAACCCGTCTCGCTTTACAACAAGGGACCTCGACGAGCATGCTCGCAAGTTGCGAACAATTTGAATAGCACTTGATAAAGGGGGCTGTGGAAACTCTTTACTGTAATAAACTCATTCAAACTTGAACTTGCGCTCGGTCTTGACACTTTTTAATAACTGTTATGCAGACTGTGAATTTAATAAAGTTGTCAGTTGATAAAAAACTTTAGAGTCTAAGTTAGCTTTAAGGAGCTGCAAGTACGTAGGTATACCTGCTGATTGATGAATGAGGTTGAAGATTGAGACATAGGCTATCCTCTTCAATGGTGTATTATAAAACGGAGTGCCTGAGATCTGTTGTTCCAACTAGTGTTAAATCAGAAAGGGCTTTCTCAGTGGCTAGTTATGTTATCTGAACATCAAAATAAGCTGTTTCTTTGCAAATTTAGCTAATCGTAATAAGGAATAGATTTATTTATCTGAGTAGGTAGTTTTCTTTAATGGAAAATAATATTTCAGTTAGTATACTTACTCGTATTCAAGTCAACTTTTATAATGAGTTTCATTTCTTCTTGTTGTTGTCCTTATTATTATTTTCCTAATTAATTCAAATATTGTGATTATTTACAAGAATAAACACAAAATACTACCAATCGCAAATTGGCATTCCCTTTGTTGTCCGTACTTTAAAATGGCGACAAAAAATGCGACAGTGCACTACAATCGCAAAAGTCTTGATTAATATATTTGTAATAAAAATTATATTAATTGATATAAATAATAATGAAATTTAAATAGCTTAGTAATATTGACGTATTTTTAGTAATTAGCTATAATTTCTTTATACTTGATGTCTGCGCAATTTATGGAAGCCGCCATCTTTGTGTATAACGTATTTATTGATCCTCTTGGGGTTGGAGGACTGGGCAGGTCTATCAGATAGCTAAGATAAACCATCTTTATAATCGAATTGTTTGTGTGGTTTTCGGTTGCAACCGGAGTTTTTAGTAGCAACGGCCTCCTAGATTGGTATCTATTATGGTGGCTCTGCTACAGAGCAGGACGATTAATTTCACTACCCATGGTTTTCAGTCCCACTTATTAGGGGGCGAGCTAATTGCCATCAAACGGGGACAGTATCATGAGATTCTCTGTCTTCTACGATACCCACAGACAGAAATTGAATGACTCTCTTCTACTCAACCGGGAACCAACACGGCGCCTTATTTGTTTCTGTATCATTTTCAATATTTTCTAAACTACATATAGTAGTTTAGAAAATACTAGGAGGTGGGACACGGCGGTATTTCCGCCCAATTGAGCAGTCCGACTGCGTAAGTACCTCCGCCCTACAGAATACCGCGGCTATAATAACTTCGTGTTGTGTTCCCAGCGGTGAGTAGGGTAGCCAGAGCTCACTGGAGAATTTGTGCTGTCAGTGGGCAGACTAAAGGCTTGTCCTGCTTTGTCTTCTAAACTGACGGCACATAGACTCTACTTACAGGGTTGGCAGCGTGACTGTGAGTCCTCTGGTGTTACAAACGTCCATAGGCCACGGTAACCACTTTCCGGTGGGCCGTGTGCTTGTCTACCAACTAAGTGGTATAAAAAAAAAAACCTTTTACCACCTCAATTGGGGTCGGCTATCCAGTCTAACTATATTGCGGCTGAGCTTCGATATTTCCATGAAGCAACTGTCATCTAATCTCCACAACTAATTGGAGATATCGAAATTCTATCATGGTATTCTATTATCTGGTATGTTTCTGTTTAAGCTAATTGTGTATACTCTTTGCAGATAAACAAAGTCACCTTCGCACCTTTAGTAGTGTCCACATTGTTCATCCTCCTGACGTCACTCCTCGCCCACTGCGCCAGGAGGGCAGTACAGAAGCTCGTCAAGGAACCGTTCGTGAGACTACTGCTTGAAGAAGCTATAGCTGCGGCTGAACTATGCGGCTGCTGCTTTGAGTTAATTGTAGGTGAGTTTATGTGATGAGTGCGGGCCTGGGGGTGACGGGTGGAGCCGCCTGTCACCCTATCCTGTCCCCATACCCAGGGACGAAATGAGGAGGTGAAGATGCTGGAGACACATCCCTCGTTCCCCAGCCAACCTAGGGCCATCTCTTACGAGCTGGCCCTCTTCGGGTGTGGGGACCACTGAGTCCCCATCTGGTCCCAGGGTATGAGGAGGAGCTATCCGCCGCTACGGCCACAGACCATTATTCGCGCACTTTTTAAGCTAACAATTATGGGAAAATTATGATTTGTAACAGGTATTAAATAAATTTCTACATCTTTTACTTGTCAAATATCCAATTCTAAAATTTGTTTCCAGTTGCCGACAACTTCGGTGTGGCGACATATGCCATCTTCCTGTTCGCGCTGACGATATGGTGGTCGGTCAACTGGGGTGACGCCACTGCTTGCCCCTACACCCACATCGAGGACGTTATCGAGGGTAGGTACTTATGATGTAGAGTCTCTAGAATAATACACAAAGTTATTGGTTGCATGACATCGTAGAATAAGCAAGCTGAAGTGTCACTAAGCTGGCCACATCTGATAAGAACCGATGTCCGAAGGCTGATGGAGCAAACGAGTCCTAGAATGGACACCGCGAGAAAAGAAACAATGGATAGGACGCCAACCAGGCATGTGGACAGATGACCTGAAAAAGGTGGCTGGGATAAAATGAATGCGGAAGGTGGGATCGAGAGCAGTGGCGCACTTTAGGAGAGGCCTATCCATGTCCAGCAGTGGACTTTAGTAGGCACTAAAAAAACTCAATTACTACTTCAGTACTTAATTAAACGTTAAATATTGTACTTTTTACCCGACTACGGCGAGGCAAAAGGAGGGTTATGATTTTGACAGGCTATGTATTTATGTAGGTTCATCTGTTCCCTTATAGCTCCTCAAACACTTATTAGAACTGAATAAATGAGATATCGTTAGAAGCGTCCTAGTCGTCCGCTGGTTATAGGCTATATATTGTGTCACTGAATCTATTGTAGCGCACTCTAACGGTCATAAAGTACTGTGTTAAAAATTATATTTCAGATAAATATATCGTGTTTGGTATCAACTGAAAGAGCTTAATTAGCACGTTTTAAATACACACATCAACAAAGTCTAGGGAACAAGGGGGTGCGGGTTGGGTAACCTCCACGTTGGCTTACCTGTTTCTTTTCCCTCTGGACCGCGGTCCTGGGGAACGGAAGCGGGGAGGCTGGTGCACCCTGGACGACGGTTAGTAGACTCTGACTCCAAGGAGAAGGAGCTCTGCTAGCCGTCGACCAATAACCCGACAAGCCCTTTTTAGGGCTAGCTGACCCTGAGGGGGTCGTGGTATGGCGGACCTGCAAGGCCCACGGGAAGGGATTCGTAGAATCCCTTCCATCCCAAACAGCCCTTTTTAGGGCTAGCCTGTCGCTCCCGGTATCCCTCTGCTTTCAGAGGGGACATGGGGGCGACACAAGGATCCATGGGATCCAGGGACGGGCCGGCCTACTGCTCGCGCAGATGCTGGCAGGCATTCGTGCCACCGTCGGTGCTGGGAGAGTTGGCTGCTCTCCCGCGTCGCGTAACCTCCAGGATATCGACAACGACCTGAGTGCTAGCCACACTTGGGAAGCCGATATTCTGAAGGCCGCGGGGCTTGCCTTAATTGGCCGGCCCGCGACAAGGAAAAGTCTGAAAAAACCCGACAGCGAAGTCCCTTAAAACCTACGGATACCAGGGGACCTCCGTAGTATGTACCCCGCTTCCCGGAATGGCCGTCACCCGGGGAGTGTAATTTTATCGGTTCTACTCGTGGGATTTACATGGAAAATTCAATATTAACATTAAAACCCAAACCAAGCAGAACAGTCTGCGCGGAGGTCGCGCAGCACCACGACGCGGAGGTCGCGTCCCAAACCGCGGTGTCGGAGGAATTCGACACCGCCACGGAGAGGAGTAGGGCGAACAGCCCGGTGGGCCTACAGACCCGGAAATCTGTACGGCGGAAGAGGAGATTCAGGAAGAAGTCTCTTCCTCCTCCTTCCCCTCCACCACAGAAGACGGAGTCGGACTTGGAGCTCACCTTGACCGACTCCTCTTCCACCAGCAGCAGTCACGACGGTGACGAGACGCTGCATCCACCACCGCCGAAGCTGCTAGCGGTCAGCCGCACGCAGCTGCAGCGTGGTGATAGCCTCAGGGCCCCGGAGGATGTGGAAGCGCCGCCGAGTTCCTCCACCTCGGCGGCATCCTTACCCTTGCCTCGCGCCGACAGAATATCTGAGGAGGTGATAGAAGCCCTAGAAGGTTGGGCCGGGGCCCGCACCGATTCTCCGACGCCGGAGGAGCACCGGGTCACGCAGGCGACGACGCGGCTTGTCGAGCTGTTCGACCTCCTGAAGGCGGAGTTAGCCGAGTTGCAGCTCGACAGGGCTCATTTGGGCAGGAGGCACCTGGAGCTCCTGGAGAGCAATGAGCGGATGGCGGCCGATTACCGCAAGGAGATGGGGAGGATGGCGGCCGATCTGGCGAGCCTCCAAGCGGTCGTCGCTGGGCTGCCGGCGGAGCGCGTTACGCGGTCGGCGCGGCGGCGACTGGTGGCGCAGCCGACGCCGCCGGCGCATCCGCTGTTGCCCGTGCGATCAAGGTCGCCACTGCGGCCGGAGCCGCTGTTGCAGCCGACGCCGTCGGGACGGCCGGCGCGGCCGCTGTTGCCCGTGCGGTCGAGGTCACCGCTGCGGCCGGAGCCTCTAGCGCCGTTGGAGTCGCCGCGGCCGGAGCCGCCGAAGTCGCCGGCCCGACCAGCTCGGCAGGAGTCGCCGGTGCTGCGGCCGGCTCGGCCTGCGGACCCGTTGGCGCTCTGCATGGCGGCAATAGCTGCCATGGAGAAGCGCCAGGAGGAGGCGCTGGCGGAGCAGCGGGCGTGGCGGGTGGCGCAGGAGGAGCGCACCCGGAGCTGGCTGGAGTCCATAATGGACTCCAGCCGCCGACCACCCCTGGCGGCTCCGGCCGGATATGCCGGGGCAGTTAAGAGGGGCCCCACCTGTCCGGTAGTGGCGGGATCCCCGCAGGGGTCGGCCAGCAGCCCGTCCGCTGCGTTTGCCGCCCATGCCGCTCCGCCCGCTCGGGCTGCTCTCGCTGCGGGGGCTGTGAGCCCCCCCCAGGATGCGCAGGTCGCGCGGCCCAGGGGAAGGGGAAAGGGGAAGGGCAAGGGGAAGAAGTCCCCAGCCCTAGCCCCGGCCCCAGCTCTGGCCCGAACTTCGGCGGGTATAGCCGCCACGAGTTCCTCGCCGGAGGGGGGCTGGGAGGTTGCCGGCGCCTCACAAAAGCGGCGCAAGGCGAACCGAAAGGCAGCCAAAAAGGCCAGGAGGGCTGAGGCTGCTGCGAGGGGAGTGCCAGGGAGGCTGCGCGTCCCCCGCGGAGGCGGCGGATAGGGGCGTGCAGTACGCCCAGATTGTCACGCAGGCGAGAGCCTGCGTTGACATGAAGGCCCTCGACATGCCGGGCCCCATCCGGGTGAAACCCACTCGGACGGGTGCTCGGCTACTCGAGATCCCAGGCGCTTCGAGCGGTCCCCAGGCTGATGCCCTAGCGGCTAAGCTTAGGGAGACGCTTGACGCAGCCGACGTCCGGGTGTCCAGGCCCAACAAGTGCGCAGAAATGCGCATTTCGGACCTGGACGACTCCATCACGGTGGAGCAAATCCGCCTCACCGTGGCGGAGGCCGGGGGCTGCCCCCTAGAGGCGGTGAAGGTCGGAGCAATCCGCTTCGGCCGCCGTGGACTGGGGGCGGCAGTTGTCGGCTGCCCCATCGCAGCAGCCAAAAAGGCTGCCGACCGGGGGTTCCTCGCCGTTGGAGGCGTGGTGCGGGTGCAGGTCCGGCTCCTGCAGGCTCGACCGACCAGGTGCTTCAGGTGCCTGTCGGTCGGCCACGTGGGGGTGCAGTGCACGGCGGCGGTGACGGTCGGTGACCGCTGCTTCCGCTGTGGCCAACCCGGCCATACGGCCGGTGGATGCGAAAGCTCCGCTGCACTGTTTCAGGTGTGCAGCGGGGGGCAAACCGGCCGACCATAGTGTTGGCAGCAAGGCCTGCACCGGGGGGGAGCCGAAGCCGCAAGGCGGGGGCTCCACCCAAAGTTCGCGGCGGGATGCGGAGATGGTTCCATAATGGATCCCCAGCTCCGCATCCTGCAGGCGAACGTGGGCCGCGGTGCCGATGCTCAGTATGACGTGCTATGCGTCATAGGCAAAGTACACTATAACTAGGAAATCACGTCGGGGTCACCAATATTGCGGAGGTGAGTAAAAGATGGTTTACCAGTTGGAACAAGATTAATTTATTTACTATTTACACACTCTTATATACTAATTATTCTTCATGATTTTACTGAGATTAAGAGTGGGGTTTTACTCATATAAGTTTAGTGCTGACATTATTGTTTATTGATACGTGCTGTTTATATAATATTATTTCCTAGTTATAGTGTACTTTGCCTATGACGCATAGCACGTCATAGTAACTTATTGTTTATTGATACGTGCTGTTTATATAATATTATTTCCTAGTTATAGTGTACTTTGCCTATGACGCATAGCACGTCATAGTTAAACTATGACGTGCTATGCGTCATAGGCAAAGTACACTATAACTAGGAAATAATATTATATAAACAGCACGTATCAATAAACAATAATGTCAGCACTAAACTTATATGAGTAAAACCCCACTCTTAATCTCAGTAAAATCATGAAGAATAATTAGTATATAAGAGTGTGTAAATAGTAAATAAATTAATCTTGTTCCAACTGGTAAACCATCTTTTACTCACCTCCGCAATATTGGTGACCCCGACGTGATTTCCTAGTGCTGATATAATTGCAGGCCAACTGCAGCCCTGAAAAGGTTTTCAGCAGCAAACCTAGGAACTATCACAGAAACGGTGGAGCCATATAAGGAAAAATTTACCCAACAGCCCACCAGCTTACTGACCACCACCATCAGCGAAATAGCGAAATAGCACATTTCAGTTGACTTCCCACAAGCGGGTCCAAACCAGCTGAAATATCAAGAGGCTAGAAAAATGGCACCGATAATTCCAGGGACACCTCAAAAAAACCCCGGTACATCGGCTGAATCAATCAGCGACAGCCAGGTGGTGGCTGCAATTAGCATTACGGAGAAAATACCAGCGTTTTGGACAGATTCACCGCGCTTATGGTTCGCGCAATTCGAGGCCATCGTAGCCTCCCAAAAACAAGGTGACGAATATAAATATAACAGCGTCATCGCAAAATTACCAAAAGAGGTCATACATCAAGTCAGCGACATCCTGACGTCACCGCCAAACGCAGACAAGTACCTTAAAATCAAGGAAAGATTAATTGCGTGCTATGAGGAAAGCGAGCAACGACGCTTCCACAAATTGCTTTCGGAGATGGACCTAGGTGACTCAACACCATCACAGCTGTTGAGAAAAATGAAAGAAGCCAGCTGCGACAAAATGACCGAAGATACCATCAGATTATTATGGTTCAGACAGCTACAACAAGGCCATACCTACCACAAAAGTTCAGAAAAACAATTTTTGATAGTTTTCACAACATGAGCCACCCAGGGAAAAACACAACAAAAAAGTTGATAACCGCAAAATACATCTGGACTAGCATGCACAAAGACATTTACGAAATGTGCAAAACATGTTTACAATGCCAGCAATCAAAAGTTCAGCGGCACACAGTATCACCCCTGGGCAAATTTATGCCAGCAGAACGATTTAGCCACATACACATAGACATTGTGGGCCCCCTACCGACATCACAAAACAAAAGATACATCGTCACTATGATCGATCGTTGTACGTCATGGCCAGAAGCATATCCTATTTCGGACATCACAGCAGAAACTGTAGCCAAAACCCTATACGATGGCTGGATCACACGTTTTGGATGCCCCAATTATATAACAACGGATCAAGGACGACAATTCGAGTCTGAGCTATTCAGAAGCCTAACCAAATTCCTGGGTATACAAAAAATCCGTACTACACCATATCACCCTCAATCAAACTCCAAAGTAGAAAGACTGCACAGAACCATGAAAGCAGCTTTGATGGCAAGAGGAAATACCGAAAATTGGACGAAAGAATTACCATCGGTATTATTCGGGATACGTACCAGCATTCGACAAGACACTGGATACTCAGCAGCCGAATTGGTCTACGGAACAACAATAAAATTACCAGCAGCATATTTTGGCGACTGTTCTAAAAACACAACGTATGCAGAGTTTGTGGAGAAAATTAAAGATAACATAACGCACATGACGTCAATTCCACAACGACAAAGCTCAAACAAAAACATATTCGTACACCCACGCTTAGCCGACTGTACACACGTGTTTCTACGATGCGATAAGCTACGTCCTACGCTCACAACACCTTACGACGGACCGTTTCTCGTAGTCAAACGTGACAACAAAATAGTCACGATCAAGCGAAACGGCAGGGAAGTGAACGTGTCGATTGACAGGCTAAAGCCAGCATTCACGACGAGCGACGACAAGATAGAAGCTCAAAATCAAGAGCAAGATAAGGCAGAGCCAATTCAAAACATAAAAAGAACACGTTCGGGAAGAATATCACGACCCACGGTCCGTTTCAAACAATGATATAAAAAGGGCAAAATGAAAATAAAAGTCACTCCACAGCAAGCCACAAGAAACAACACACAAGATGGGAAGCAGTCAAACCCACGAAAAGGAGCAAATAAACATGGTGCAGAACAATAACCTGGCAGAAAAGGCAGAAAAGAACACACACATGGCAGCAGAAATTGAAAAAATAAAAATCTGGATCGGAGTACTCATCGCTATAATCATACTAGCAGCAATAATAATAACAATCACCAGACTCGTACGGAAAACTAACAAAGTCATGGACAAAAAGATAAACAAAATAATCAAGGAAATGCAACAAGTGTAAACAACTGCAGAAAAAGACAACTCAGCAAACAGCGTGCACGGACAAGGTCACAGCAAATAATAACTAGAATTTTTATAAAGGGGGGAGTACTATGACGTGCTATGCGTCATAGGCAAAGTACACTATAACTAGGAAATAATATTATATAAACAGCACGTATCAATAAACAATAATGTCAGCACTAAACTTATATGAGTAAAACCCCACTCTTAATCTCAGTAAAATCATGAAGAATAATTAGTATATAAGAGTGTGTAAATAGTAAATAAATTAATCTTGTTCCAACTGGTAAACCATCTTTTACTCACCTCCGCAATACTCAGGGTCTTCTGCTCCAGAGCATGGCACAGTGGTCCATACACGTCGCCGCTGTCGCCGATCCGTACACTCACCGGCCCCTTGGGCCTGCCTGGGTGGTCGACCTGGACGGGTCGGCGGCACTGGTGTACAACGCCGCTATGGGTGCCCCTCCCCCTGTTGTCGTGGCAAGGGAGCATGGCATCGTAGCGGCGCGTGTGGGGGAGATTGCGGTCGTGGCCGTCTATCTCACGCCGAGCCTACACCGACGCATAGGGGAGTACCGGCAGTCGCTGGAGCGACTGACCGACGTCGTCAACGCCTGTCATCCTCATCCGGTTCTTGTGCTCGGGGACTTCAACGCCTGGTCAGTGACCTGGGGGTCCCGGCACACGAACCCACGAGGTAGGGCTCTGGAGAGCTGGGCCGCTAATCACGGTCTAGTTCTCCAGAATCGCGGGGCCGAAGCCACGTTCGTGACCGCGGAGCGCAGTTCGATTATCGACCTATCGTTCGCAGGCGCTTCGCTGTCGCACCGTGTGCGGGACTGGCGTGTTGTTGTGGGGGTGGAGACACTGGCGGATCACCGATACGTTCGGTTTGATGTCTCCCCCCCCGCGGGTGATGCGCCGGTCATACCGGCCCCACGCGAGCCACGCTGGGTGCTTGGGAGACTGAATCGGGAGGTCCTCCTGGAGGCCGCCATCGTACAGGCCTGGGCCATTGCGCCGGACAGGCCTGTCGATATCGACGATGAGGCGGTGTGGTTCCGGGAGGCCATGACTCGTGTCTGCGATGCGGGTATGCCTAGGGCACCACCCTATAGTCCGAGGCGTCGGGTCTACTGGTGGTCTGCGGAGATCGCGAGGCTACGGCAAGCCTGCGTGATCGCGCACCGCCGGTGGACCAGACTCCGTAGGAGGCGTAGCCGAACCGCAGATACGGAGCCCCGAGTGGCGGAGCTTCATGTGGGATACAGGGAGGCCAGAGATGCCCTCCGAGCGGAGATTAAGCGGGCGAAAGCCGCGGCTTACAAGGAGCTCATGGAGACGCTGGAGCGGGACCCATGGGGGCGGCCTTACCTTATGGTAAGAGGAAAGCTGCGCCCCCGGGCCCCGCCGTTGACCCGGGTTCTCCAGCCAGCTCTGCTCGGTGGAGTGGTCGAGTCCCTGTTCCCGGCGCGAGCGGAACACGTTCCGCCGCAGATGACTTCGCCACCTCGGTCGCCTGTGGCGCCCAGTGTGGTAGTTGACGACGAAGTCCCCGAGGTCACTTGGGTAGAACTGGAGCTGGCGGTGCGAAGGCTTAGAGCCAAGAAGAGCACCGCCCCGGGACCCGACGGCATTCCAGGCCGCGCGTGGGTCCTAGCTCTGGGAGAAGACGGTCTCGAACCCCGACTTAGAGGGTTCCTCAGCGCATGCTTGGAGCGGGGCCAGTTTCCGAAGATGTGGAAGACGGGGAAACTGGTCCTCATCCGAAAGGAGGGTCGCCCGGCGGACGAACCGTCCGGCTACCGGCCCATTGTGTTGCTCGACGAGGTGGGCAAGCTCTTTGAAAGAGTTATTGCGAAGCGCCTCGTCGAGCACCTCTCTGGTAGGGGGCCGGACCTGGCGGATGCCCAATATGGCTTCCGCCGGTGGCGGTCCACCGTGGATGCCATCATGCGCGTGAGGACTTTGGCGGAGGAGGCAGTTGCCCGGGGCGAGGTGACGTTGGCGGTGTCCTTGGACATCTCCAACGCGTTCAACACCTTGCCCTGGAGTTGCATCAGGGAGGCACTCGTGTACCACGGTGTGCCTCTCTACCTCCGCCGCATAGTCGGGGCGTACCTGACGGAGAGAGCCGTCATCTACCCAAGTGCGACCGGCGTCGGTCGGCGTGAGATGTCGTGCGGTGTTCCACAGGGATCGGTTCTCGGGCCGCTACTGTGGAACATTGGATACCACTGGGTGCTTCGCGGTGAGCTTGCGGACGGCGCCGCCGTCACGTGCTATGCGGACGACACGCTAGTGACGGCGAGCGGGGCTACACACCGCGAAGCGATCCTGAGGGCCACGACCGCGGTTGCTCAAGTTGTGGAACGGATCCGGCGGCTGGGCCTTGAGGTGGCTTTGCATAAATCCGAGGCCATGTTCTTTCATGGACCTCGGCGCACGCCACCACCTGGTTCCAGTCTGACAGTGGGAGGCACTCTCATCGGCATCAAGCCCCAGATGAAATATCTGGGGCTCGTGCTCGACGGCCGGTGGGACTTCGGGAAGCACTTCCGAAGTCTGGGCCCCAAATTGGCGGGCACAGCCAACGCTCTGGCGCGGCTATTGCCCAACCTGAGGGGCCCGGAGGACTCCTGCAGGAGACTCTACGCGGGTGTCGTGCGGTCCATGGCCCTGTACGGGTGTCCCGTGTGGGCGGACACCCTGAGTGATCGGCACATGCTCCTGCTGCAGCGTCCGCAGCGGAAGCTGGCGTGCCGCATCATAAGGGGGTACCGCACGATATCATTCAACGCGGCGAGTCTCCTCGCCGGATCGCCACCATGGATCCTGGAAGCGAGATGCCTTTCGGCGCTATACCGGTTCCGAAGGGCGGCGCGGGAGCGGGGTCACGATCCCGAGCCCGAAGAAATTCGGGCCGTGAGATCCCGGCTCCACAGGGAAATGGTGGCGGAATGGGAGAGACGACTTGGGCAACCAAGCGCAGGGCACGCCGTAGTAACGGCGGTAAGACCCATCATGGGGGAGTGGCTAGAGAGGCCACACGGCAGCCTCTCGTACCGTCTGACGCAGATGATCACCGAGCACGGATGCTTCGGAAAGTATCTGCGTCGGATGCAGAAAGAGCCAACGTCCGAGTGCCATCACTGCGACGCGAGCGAGGACTCAGGTCCGCACACGCTCACCGAGTGTCCGGCGTGGGAGACGCCGAGGCGGGAGCTTGTGGCGGCCCTGGGAGTGAGTGTTTTATATCAATAGAAGGGTATTTTTATACCGTTTTTAATTTTAATTTTAATAAAAACATTTTCGTACCAAATTTTTTTTTTTTTTTAAGAAAGAATTGAATAATGCCAATATTGAGTATTACAACCTTCTATGATTAGGCACAAAAATAACGAGGTAGTAAGAAATACAGTAATTAACCGTACTTTAAACGTTTTTAATAATCTGTAGGACCTCCTAAAGCATTAGCAACAGCTCGACAACGGCGTGGCATACTTAGTATGAGATTGTCAATCATCGTCTGTGGAATATGGCTCCATACACTGCGAAGGTGTAAAAAAAGTTGTTCTTCAGTGTTCAGATTTTCCAAAGAATCACTGAAAGCTCTTCTCCTAAGCAAATCCCAGGCATGCTCTATGGGATTGAGGTCGGCAGACTGAGCAGGCCATTCCAACGTCGTCATATTGTGCTCGCTTAACGCATTGACCACTACCCTCGCGGTGTGTGACCGTGCATTATCTTGCATGAACATAAAATCTTGACCGCACTGCTGTTGATGAGGGATTACCATGGGGTGTATAACCTCCTGAATGTATTGGTTTGCATTCAAATTGCCCCGTATCCAAACGAGGTCGGTCCTTCCACCAAGGCGAATTCCAGCCCATACCATGATTGTTCCACCTTGGTGAGGATGAACTTCTTGCGGATTCTGGAGACGACTCCGACGTCCAGGAACTCGCCATATACGCACTCTTCTCGAATCAGGATGAAAACCGAAGCAAGATTCGTCGGAAAACAGAACCCGTGCCCATTGATGGTCGGTCCACTGTAAATGTGCGTTAGCCCACAATAAGCGACGACCTCGATTTCCACGTCGAAGAGCTGGAACCCTAAGCGGTCTGCGAGCATAAAGATTGGCTTCGTGTAGTCTTCTTCTGACAGTTTGATCGCTAATAACCACTTGATGCTGAGACTGGAGGCCTGCGACCTACTGACGAGCAGTAATCGTGGGTTGCCGCCTTGCGGAATTTTTCAAGAAACGATCTTGTCGCGGGGTAGTAACCCTATTTCGTTCCCTGTGACGTTCGGCAACATCCCCTGTAGACCTGTAGCGTGCCCATAATCTGCAAATTACGCTTGGTTGGGTGTTGACAGCATCCGCTACGTCGCGTTGAGTTCGTCCAGCTTGCAGCATACCAACAGCCCTTAACATCTCTTCGCGACTTAAATGACGACGTGACATGATGACTACAGTCACAAAAATGCACAAACCATACGTAAAAGACGTATTATTGATAATAAACGTTATTTACAATCAAAAAAAATAATTTTTATTTTGCCTCAGAGAAACTGCACAATCAAACACTTTTAAAAGTTTTCCCTCCATATTCGAAAATCATTACTTATTTAAATTTATTTTTAAATTTCGAACAACTCTGTAATCTACTTTATTCTATTTTTATTTATTTGCTGCCAGTTATTTGCAAAACAAGATTTACACGAAAAAAAATAATTGGGGTTATCTTGTTCCCTAGACTTTGTTGAGGTGTTTATGTATAAATTATAATAATAATAATAAGTTTTTTTATTTCACAGTAGATAGATACAAATTGGTATACAAGAACAAGAAAAACATAGTTTATGTATGACACAAGTGAATAAATGATAAAATATTACAATAACGAAATGTAACGAGTAACGATAAACCCTGTTACCTAAACTAGGCTCAGGGCCTGTATCTTAGGCAAAAGAATTTTTTATATATAATATAATTATTGCTTATGTATAAATTATACTTAATCCAACAATACAGTCTAGAAAAAAGTGGCATAGACCACGGCTATCCTAGATATATATATATATAATTCTTTTTAGAGCGTGATTTGTCAGTAGTAGGGTTTTAGTTTTAAAAATTTTTTTCTTGTTTTTTGATAATGGCGTTTATATTAACAAACCTTTGAGTACGCCGTGAGGCAAAAACGGTCAGGTGAAAAATAAAATACAGTTGAAAAGTACAAAGTGTCTTTTTCAATATGTGTAATAGGTTCCACCAAATGCCATCAATCAACAGTATTCAACAGACTAAATTAAATTACTATTAATTAGTATTCAACAGACTTAATTACATTACCATTAATTCTAAGACTTAATTAAATTACTATCAATTAGTATTCAACAGACTTAATTAAATTACTATTAATAATTTTACAGGCAAAGATGACATCCGCAAGGCTGTTCTGAAGACCTGTGCGGAGCTGGGCGGCGGTTTATTGGTCTTCAAGTACGTGCAGATGTATTGGGCCTTGGAGATATCGGACACGCATAAGGACAAGGCTTACGAGGACTGCAAGGCTGATTTACAGGTCCATATTTGTATTTTCCTTAATTTTTTTCTTTTCATATTCATTCCTTCAGCCAACGGCGCTCCACTAGATGTTAAGAAGCTAGGGTTAAATGATCGAGCCATTGCTCGTGGTGATAGGATTGGTCAGCCTAGACCCTGCATTACCAGGTCTAGCAGCTTCCAGTTGCGCCGCGGGGAGGCACCTTCTTGCAACTAAGCGTAAACCTGCCTCCTGGATTCCATCTCCAGTGGCCAACTTGGAAATCTTTAAACCGCCTGCGGACCCAAGTTGGTCGCTGCTGAGAAAACCTGTCAAAACGGGGCTTAATCGACCGGTCGCAAGAGTCCTGCGACTGCGGGGCCCAATCTCAGTCCATGTCGCATTTGCTTTCCTGCTCGATGTGCCCCTTCACTTGCACCAACTACACCGCCTATGGACGTGCGTAACACCAGAGAAGCCACACTCACGCTGCCGACCCTGTAAGCACAGAGTCTCTGTGCCGTCAGTGTAGAGGACAAATCAGAACAAGCCTTTAGTCGTCCCACTGACAGCACCCTACTCACCGCTGGGAACACAACGCGAAGTTATTATAACCGCAGTATTCACTTCGCAAGTAGGGCGGAGGTACTTTCCCATTCGGACTGCTCAATTGGGCGGAAATACCACCGTGTCCCACCTCCTATACATTCTTCTCCCTTCTTTGACACCCTCGATTCGAATTCTATTATTTTGAGTATTAAAACTAGAAAGCTAAGTAAACAGAAAAATAGTCGAAGCATAACTATTCTCAGTGTTCACAAAACAAATTGGACTAATTTTATTTCAAACACTAAAACAATCAGTTTTGAAGAAACATTTTTCGAGCTTCATTGTCTAGACGTCTGACCTATTAACCTGCTGACTTAGCTTTACATAACTTACCTTTTTTTGAAAAGGTAAGTAATATACAGCATGGGTCCCGGCAGAGTAGAACCTTGACCACCCCATCTCTTCCCATGCGGTGTCGTACAAGGCGACTGAGAGATAGGGCTGTTTAACATCAGACAGATACATACAGCCCAAACTCAGCCTCAGATGAATGGCTTGAATCAACAACTGTGGTCGGAAGACGGCAATAGGTTCACCCCTATTACTTGGGACCGAATTTAGTGATTGGTGCAATGTGGGTGTTAATTAACCTCTACCTAACCCTCCGTGGATAAAGGCGTCAGAGAATTTCATACCAACAGTTGTAACAAGTACACTGAAACACAAAGTTGTAACACAAATGTCAAAGTTTCACCGCTAACCGCCCGATCGCTCGACAGTTCAAGACAAACTAAGTTAAAATATTAACACGCTCGTATGTCAGAACTGTAAAGGTCCATTTAGACGGGAAAAGTTCCTCGCCTACAAGATACGATTGTCGTATGAATAAAAAAAGAAGTTTTTCTGAACATTCGCACAAGTAATACATGCACGCTCATCCAGTTTGGCGATATTTGTCTCGCAATTGAATATTGATAGTTTCTGTTTAAACAGTTAAATCAATAATCGTGTTTCGAGATTTTGTGCCAAAGTCAAAGTCAAAGTCAAAGTTCTTTATTTGTAGAATATGGTACAAAAAATGATGTTTAAATTATACACATAGTGTCCGATCACATATTCTGCCAGTTCTGGCGTACAAAATTTACATAACATAAACATTACCAAATAGCAAATACACACAATATGTCAGTTATATCAAAGCACAAATATAGTTAAATAACTCAAATAAAATGTCAATTAAAAAGTATTAAAAAAAAAATGTCAATCCAAATATATGTCAATAAAAGAAAGTCAAATCAAATTATGTTATCAATCAATAATAATAATGTTGTCTAATTAATTCTTATGTCACAAGTTATCATTTAAGAAATCTGAAACTTTATAGTATGCTCTCTGTAGTAAGAACTTTTTCAAATTTATTTTAAATGCGTTGTCACTCATCTCCTTCCAATCCCTAGGCAATTTATTAAATATTATAGGCGCCATACATATAATGCTATTGCGCATAAGGGCCGTCTTCGCCTTGTGCAAACGAAGCCTGCTACTGTCCCGCCTGTTTCGCGGAACCGCTGCTTCCAAGGTCGGAAACAGATGAGGATTACATTTCACAAACATTGCTACTTCAAAAATATACATGCTTGGTAGTGTTAAGATTTTATATTCCTGGAAGTAAGTTCTGCAGCTATCAGTAGTTTTTAGTTTAAACATTGATCTAATGCATCTCTTTTGTGCCTTGAACACAACTTCTTTATTTGTTGAGTTACCCCAGAAAATAACTCCGTATCGTAACAGAGGTGCAGCTAAACCATGGTAGGCTATTATTAGGGCATCTTTATTAACAATGCTGGACAGCTTATGTAAGGCATAGGCAGAACTACAAATTCTCTTACAGAGCTGATCTATGTGTGATTTCCAGTTAACCTGTTCATCAATTGTTAACCCGAGAAACTTTGTCGTACTAACATTCTCAATAATATTATTCTGATATTCTATATCTATGCTATTAGATGTTACACGTTGCTTAAAATGCATAATTTTAGTTTTATTTAAGTTTATTTTTAAATTATTAATGTCCAACCATTGAATAATAGATGTCAATGTGTTATTTATGTCAGTTTTATATTTAATTAAGTCATTATTATCATTAGAAATTGTCAAAGTACTGTCATCTGCAAATAATGTCATATGATGTCGGGTAGATTTCGGTAAGTCATTTATATAGAGTGTAAAGAGCAATGGGCCCAGTACACTGCCCTGCGGGACACCATAAATGACATTTCTCTGTTCTGACTGATGAATTTCTTCATGTCTAGTTACTGTATTTATTCTAGCGATCTCAGTGTACTGTTTCCTGTTATTTAGATAAGATTTTAACAGCTCTAATACATTACCTCTTACACCATATGCATCAAGTTTTTTGAGAAGATTATCATGTTTAACATAGTCAAACGCTTGCGTCATGTCGCAGTAGATTGCGCATACAGGTGTTCTTTTATCGACGTTTAACATTACATCATACAGAAACTCATAGATTGCCAAATTAATGGTTTTCTTCTCACGAAATCCTTTTTGTTCATTGCATAGTATATCATTTTTTTCCAAATAGTTATACAATGCTCTGTGTATATATTTTTCGAAAATTTTTGCAATAATAGGTATCAGCGAAATTGGTCTATAGTACTCCATAACTTCCCTATCATCTTTCTTGAATAGTGGCTTTATTATAGATATTTTAAGGGCGTCTGGAAATATGCCTTGATATATACACATATTAAGAATGTAGCTCAAGTGACCACATATTTCACTAGCTACAGCTTTTACAACTTTGGTAGAAATACCGTCATACCCGACACTATTGGTATTTTTCAAGCTCAAGATGATTCTTATTATATCCTGGGGTATACAGGGGGCCATAAAAATTGAATTCTTTTTATTTTGAATCAGTGCTGTTGTAGATATTGAACTCTCTGCAAGGGCAATAGGCTGTATTTTTTCAATGAAGTAATTATTGAATTCATTTGCTATCTGCTTTGCGTCTGTAACTACGGTATTATTGCATTGTATTTTATGAATGTAATTTTTAGGTATATTAAATTTTGATTGATTAATAATTTGCCAGGTCGTCTTAGATTTATTATTTGAGGTTTTAATTTTATAATTATTTTGTGATCGTTGTGTTAATAGTATAATTTTTCTAAATAATTTTGAGTAATTTTTATATTGCATTATGTTAATTAAATTTGGTTTTGAGCGTTGCCTCCAGAGAAGTTGTCTTTTTTTTTTACTACAAATTTTAATACCCTTTGAAATCCACTTTGGTTTTTTTATTAGATTTATAGTAAATTTGCACTTTGGAAAATATAGATCATAGAAGAGCATAAAGGTTTCTATAAATACGCTGTAAGCTATATTGGGGTCCTCAGTTTCATAAATTTCAGAAAAAGTTAAATTGTTTATGCATTGTTTAAATTTTTGTATACTTGTTTTGTCGTAACTACGTACTAGTGTGCAATATTTGCCAGTTGCTACCAAGTGAAGTGCGCGAGGGTGTTTTATAGTCTTCTTCTTTCTTTTATTAATGGCTTCTGCAGCGAATCACTGCAATTTTTGCCAATGTCAAGTAAATGTCTTTAAAATTATTAATGGCGAGATGCCAATGTCAAGTTTTTCAAGTTAAGGTTCTTTGAAATGTTTGTTGATGATGACGATGAGCTGATGATAATGATGATGTTGATGATGACGATAAATGAGATGATTGCTCAGTAAAGTTGTGGGGACTTTACTAGAAGCTCCTTAGGGAGATTTGAAACCAACACGAAAAGTCACAATTCATTTTAATTTGTCACTTTCCACACTTGTGTGCGTTTGTCAAAGACGTTATATCTCAAAATCCACTATTTTTATACACAAGATCTCGAATTTACTCCAATTTCGGAAAATAAAATACTACCGCGATGCGCCCTTCGTGTTGGCGCCAAAACTCCATTTTTGTCAATAAGTCACTTGCGAATCTCGTACGATATAATCGTAGGTGAGAATTTAGTATTGGCCTGGTTTTAAACATAATGATAATTATTATATGGCGATTATTGCTGGTGGTAGCAGTGTACTATTTCTCGAAATAAAACTTGCGGAAAAACTATCCCCATCTAAATGGGCCTTAAGTTCAGATGTGTTCCAAAGCCAGCAGCTATGTAGGCACATTTAGTAGCAAAAGTCCCTTCAGATATTACACTCGAACCGGGTAAACAGGGAATTAGGGATTACGGAGTGAATACCGACTGAATAGTGTTCAAAATTTGTATAATTATGAAGTTATTTTATATGCAAAATGAAGTTTTTAATTGTGGTCCATTTTAATAAAGTTCTATAGCGTGTTTTTCAATGTTATGTGATTATTTATTTATTCAACTTTATGCACAGTAATTTTGTACAAAGGCAGACTTAATGCCAAAGGCATTTTCTAACAGTCAACCTTAGGGTGATGCAGAGATACATTGAGGTAGGTGCAGTGCACTATGTTCACAATAATAATACATACATACATTATACATACATACACACTATAATACATAAGAAATTCATACACATACTTTTAAATATATTAGGTACTTATATATATTCGTATAATATATACTTATATAATATAAACTTACCTATACTTACATTATTATACATAATGACAAAGTATTTCTAACATTAAAGTTTTACACATTACTATGACTAGGGGACGTTGGTCATAAAATGACCTAAAGTACGTACGATTTTATCGGTCCAATACTTGTACGTTGCCCTACACAAATACTCAGAAGTCCAAGCGAGCGTGTTTTTCAATGTTATGTGATCACAATTGGTCATGAAATGACCTAAAGCACGTACGATTTTATCGGTCCAATACTTGTACGTTGCCCTACACAAATACTCAGAAGTCCAGGCGAGCGTGTTTTTCAATGTTATGTGATCACAATTGGTCATGAAATGACCTAAAGTACGTACGATTTTATCGGTCCAATACTTGTACGTTGCCCTACACAAATACTCAGAAGTCCAGGCGAGCGTGTTTTTCAATGTTATGTGATCACAATTGGTCATGAAATGACCTAAAGTACGTACGATTTTATCGGTCCAATACTTGTACGTTGCCCTACACAAATACTCAGAAGTCCAGGCGAGCGTGTTTTTCAATGTTATGTGATCACAATTGGTCATGAAATGACCTAAAGTACGTACGATTTTATCGGTCCAATACTTGTACGTTGCCCTACACAAATACTCAGAAGTCCAGGCGAGCGTGTTTTTCAATGTTATGTGATCACAATTGGTCATGAAATGACCTAAAGTACGTACGATTTTATCGGTCCAATACTTGTACGTTGCCCTACACAAATACTCAGAAGTCCAGGCGAGCGTGTTTTTCAATGTTATGTGATCACAATTGGTCATGAAATGACCTAAAGTACGTACGATTTTATCGGTCCAATACTTGTACGTTGCCCTACACAAATACTCAGAAGTCCAGGCGAGCGTGTTTTTCAATGTTATGTGATCACAATTGGTCATGAAATGACCTAAAGTACGTACGATTTTATCGGTCCAATACTTGTACGTTGCCCTACACAAATACTCAGAAGTCCAGGCGAGCGTGTTTTTCAATGTTATGTGATCACAATTGGTCATGAAATGACCTAAAGTACGTACGATTTTATCGGTCCAATACTTGTACGTTGCCCTACACAAATACTCAGAAGTCCAGGCGAGCGTGTTTTTCAATGTTATGTGATCACAATTGGTCATGAAATGACCTAAAGTACGTACGATTTTATCGGTCCAATACTTGTACGTTGCCCTACACAAATACTCAGAAGTCCAGGCGAGCGTGTTTTTCAATGTTATGTGATCACAATTGGTCATGAAATGACCTAAAGTACGTACGATTTTATCGGTCCAATACTTGTACGTTGCCCTACACAAATACTCAGAAGTCCAGGCGAGCGTGTTTTTCAATGTTATGTGATCACAATTGGTCATGAAATGACCTAAAGTACGTACGATTTTATCGGTCCAATACTTGTACGTTGCCCTACACAAATACTCAGAAGTCCAGGCGAGCGTGTTTTTCAATGTTATGTGATCACAATTGGTCATGAAATGACCTAAAGTACGTACGATTTTATCGGTCCAATACTTGTCCGTTGCCCTACACAAATTCTTAGTATTTTTTTTTTTTTTTTTTTACGCGCGCAAAATCCCCACGGATACCTCCCCACCGGAGCCGGTGGAGGAGGTTATGTCGGACTCGAACCGACTAAAAAGCACGCCACCTTTGGGTCGTTTTGGTTGCCGAAGGTGAGGTTGACAGGCATATCCCTCGCACCCCGGCCGACCCAGGGCCATCTCTCACGATCTGGCCCTCTGCTCGGGTTGTGGGGACTACAGTCCCCAACTCGACCCCGGAAACGGGGAGGCGCGCCACCGCCGCGGCCTGCTTCTGCCAGGGTGACAGGCGGCTCCACCTGTCACCCCCAGGCCGGCGCTCATGGGGGGCGGAGTTCGTTCATCGACCTCCGACGCCCGAGTTGCCTTCGTACGCGGGCAGCTTGGCTTGCGATCCTTCGTCGCTCCCGCTGCCGCTCCCGCCCCGCCTCCTCCTTCACGAGCATTACTTGCTCGCAGAAGGAGGCGCCGGCCGCCCACGCATCCGCGCAGCGGACCATCGCCGCGAGCAAGGTGGAGAGCGTGAGAACTCTCACTCCCAGGGCCGCCACAAGCTCCCGCCTCGGCGTCTCCCACGCCGGACACTCGGTGAGCGTGTGCGGACCTGAGTCCTCGCTCGCGTCGCAGTGATGGCACTCGGACGTTGGCTCTTTCTCCATCCGACGCAGATACTTTCCGAAGCACCCGTGTTCGGTGATCATCTGCGTCAGATGGTACGAGAGGCTGCCGTGTGGCCTCTCTAGCCACTCCCCCATGATGGGTCTTACCGCCGCTACAACGGCGCGCCCTGCGCCTGGTCGCCCAAGTCGTAGCTCCCATTCCGCCACCATTTCCCTGTGGAGCCGGGATCTCACGGCCCGAATTTCTTCGGGCTCGGGATCGTGACCCCGCTCCCGCGCCGTTTTTCGGAACCGGAATTCTTAGTAGTTCAGGTGTATTGCCACAGTGAACTAGAGGGCCAATGTGACATGGACTCGTATGAGTGCCCTGCAATCACAGTGCATTTGAAACTTGTCAATGTAGCCACATTTTGTCATGTTTTCCTTGCATTGTGGCCACGCTAAATCGTCTATGGTCACAGGTTGGCACTTGTGTTTTTATTCGATTTTGTGACTTCCAAGCTGGTCACTGGTCACTGGAGTTGGTGTCCATATTAATGTTTATAATAAAATAATTATTATTGAATGAAATTTTAAAGCATTTAGTATGCTAACTATTCAAATCGATTAAGTTATTGAAATAATTGAATCGCTTCAGACGGGATTCGAACCCGCGATGTTTCCCCTACAGGGGGAACGCTCTGACCACTAAGCCACAGAACCTTCGCCCGAAACCTTAACCGATTTCAATATTTAGCATACCAAGTGTATTAAAATTCCATTCAATAAATAATTTGAGCTGAGTAATCAAAATCAATGTTTAAAAAAAATTGCAACATCATTCATTAGTTCCGATAATTCGTACGAATGTCGGTAGATGGCTCTGAACCGTCGCCGTAAGACGGATATATGTATAGAAGAATTTGGATGGTTTCGATTCCCCTGTAAGGTAAAGATCGAGGTTCGAATCCCGTCTGAACCGATTAATTTTTTTTCTATATCCTAATCAAGATAATAATTGGTCGAATTTATACCACTTAGGTGGCAGACAAGCGCACGGCCCTGCCACGACCTGATGGAAAGTGGTTACCGTGGCCTATGGACGTGTGTAACACCAGAGAAGCCACACTCGCGCTGCCAACCCTGTAAGCACAGAGTTTCTGTGCCGTCAGTGTAGAGGACAAAGCAGGACAAGCCTTTAGTCATCCCACTGTCAGCACAAATTCTACAGTGAGCTCTGGCTACCCTACTCACCGCTGGGAACACAACACGAAGTTATTATAACCGCGGTATTCTGTAGGGCGGAGGTACTTCCCCAGTCGGACTGCTCAATGGGCGGAAATACCGCCGTGTCCTACCTCCTAAAAAAGAGGTAGGACACGGCGGTATTAAAGGTGAAATTTACTATCGTCGAGCATTGATTTTATCTTGAATGAATTGATCGAGCTAAGGAGGACATGGCATGAATAGATAACTAAGAACAACGATATCAGACAGGCAAGTAGATAGATACTTATGCAAGAAGACGACTCGGGCAGGCAGATGATGATTATGATAATTGTAATCATAATGATCGCTCTTAACAACCAATTGCTGCAACGGCCCAACAGATGGGAAGTGGTTACTGTGGCCTATGGACGTGTACAACACCAGGAACGTTACACTCGCGCTGCCGACCCTGAAGAAACCTTCTAATCCTCTTGAAGAACCCCATATTGTAGGCACTGGGGTAAACCGCAGCAGGGAGTTCATTCCACAGCTTGAGTGCGCGCGGGATGAAGTTTCTTTCGTATCGCACAGTGCACACCGCCTCAGGTCGTAATATGTGAAACCAATTTTTTCATGCACCTAGAAACAAATAGACGTTACCAATGACGATCCATTTGAAATTAGGTGCAGACATTGACACATCCTACCCAGACAGGGCTGCATTTTCATAAATGTAGTACTAGAGTCCGCTAGGATACACTCTACTAACTTTTTGTACACACATACACTCTACTAACGCGTTTGGTACTACCTTATAGGTATAAGGCAGTACTAAACGCAAGGGTACTTCCCTTCTATTTGATAGGTACTGCCAAACCCAGGTAGGTACGTCTACTATACCAGCGTGCCAATAACTGAGTCACATAGATCTATATAATATATAATCCTGTCAATATAATGATCATGATTTTATGTTTTTATTTTGATTCTATATTATTCTCTGTTATTTTGATTGTAATTTATGTAGGTATACTAAGTATAATTTCGTCAATTTCATAATAAAATTAATCTCAATTTTGAACTGTTAATTTATTTATTAAGACTTGTGTTTTAAAATCTAATTTAATTTATAATAATAATAGTAGGCCGTTACATGTGAAATTGCTGTTTTTTTTAGAAGAAATTGGAGGAAACCCTACCCATTTTTTTAGGAATAACAATTCCAATTCTTGTGTATGAATGAGACAACATTAAGCTAACTACACCTTTATTACATTTTTGAAAAGTGACAGCTGTAAAAAAGTAGTACGAAATTTATCATCAAAATTGATAGCATTGAGGAAGTACGGTTTTTGAAGATCGAATTCAATTTATCAAGCGGCCAATAAAAACAAAATTTAATACAGAGTTGTAAAATCTTGAAATCAACTTTTAAACAAAATATAAATGGATGGCAATAGCTATTAAATTACAGGAATAACGAACTCATGAATCTGTAAGAAAATTTCGGCAATTTCAGAGGTAAAGACCTAATAAATACTTAATATACAGAAAACATGTACGACACACTAGAATAGACTGAAGCCAAAATTTCTACTCACTAAAATGAGTCTCAGTTATTCTAATAAATGAATTAATGATAATTTTTTTTATTCTAGGTCCCAGTATTGTACGGTGCTGTAGTGGAAGGTGTGGCCACTTGCCTCTGCCGCCTGGCCTCCAAATCCCTCGGTGATCTCAACCCTCGCTTCGCCACGGCTATCGACTCCTTCATCGGCACATCCCTCGTTGTGGCTGGTAAGATTCTCATTTGATTGAAATAAAATTGATTTTAACGGATTCTATCGCAATTTATTATTTAAGTGTTATTTTATTATTGACATTAATTCTGTTGTTATGTTCTTTTATTGTTTGTACACTTTACACTTTTCCCGTTTTTCTTTACAGTGATCTTGGTCGCGGGGAGAAATTTTGTATTTATTTTTTTATTTATTGGTTTAAATAAGTATGCCTACATGTAATAGAATGGAAATATGTAATGAATTGGGATGAAATCCGTTAAAATAAACATTATCTTTATTTTCTGTGTTATCTTAATTTGTTTAATTAAACTCACAATTTTAACACATCTTGCTAAATTCACTTTCATACTTAAAACGATAACTTAACTAAGTACTTATTTGTCAAACTGGAATAGATATCAGTAGTTTAAATTTTATTAATTACTTTTATAAATCGAAGGATTTAATAGAAGTCACAACATAAGATGTTATACATACATATAATCACGCCTTTATCCCCGGAGGGTTAGACAGAGGTGAATTAATACCCACAACCAACAATTGTAATCGGTCCCACGTAATAGGGGTGAACCTAATGCCGTATTCCGGGCACTATTGTTGCCTCAAGCAATGCATCTGAGGCTGAGTGTGGGCAGTATATGTCTATCTGATGTTAAACAGCCCTATTACTTAGTCGCCTTGTACGACACCGCATGAGAACAGATAAGGTTGCCAGATGTTATCTACTACATACAATGATTGAACAAAGTGCAACTCAAAAATAATAATAGATATTGACTTATTCATATACCCACAAGTAACACCATTTTGTAAATTTTAACGCACATGCTACAGATAATAACATTTTGATTAAAATATTAACAAGATGGCGTTACAATAAAAATAAAACCTGCTACTAATTTTACTCAGCTTCATAACCTGTCACTTACCTACACATTCTTACGCTCAGCTGTCCATGTTGCAGGGGTCCTTGCTAGGCACACGGTATACGTCTACCGCTATGAGGACACTAGTGCCAACGCGGACCTAAGCGTATCCATCTTTTGCAAAATTCATTTAGGAAAAGGTATAAACTTGTAATAAATGTCCGCTAACCTTGTTATCATCCCTCACTTTACTAAGGGAACGTACACGTAATTCGTGACCTAATTATTTAAGATTTTTGACCTTTCCTTCACCTCACTGACCACTTAATACAAGTATAATTATATTCATAGTATTACAAGTAAAATTTTTTCTGTTTAAGAGGCATTAAACACATTCAAAGATAGGTCGAAAAAGTGCGGAATTTTTTCGGGGAAATTAACTACGCAACAAAAATTTAAAGCCTCTCCCCTTAAATAGGTCACGTAGTATGGATACGTTCCCTAAGTATGCATGGTTCTAGTTCACATACCGTCTCATCACAGTCATCACCGTTATCACTCCACAAAATATCATTATAATTAAATTCATCTTCATTTATTTTTGTAGGTAGCTCGTCGTTGTTGCTTAAATTGCTTTGTTATTTGTTCGTGTTAAGTAAAGAGCTTGTGAACCACAGATTCGGAAACCTCTGTCCCTCTAGATAAGTGGCAATTCGCTGGTAATCCGAATGTATGGACTTTATCGTTTATGAGAAGCTTCAACGCATGTCATTAACGTCAAATCCCATATAGTCGTCATTCTATTGTACAATACGCTGACCAGGGAATTGCCACTTATCTAGAGGGGCTGAGATGTCTAAGCGCGGGTTTTAAACATTCAAGTTCATTGACTAATATGGAAACATCTTTGAGAAAATTGTTCATTCCTTTGCAAAAACATGCCTTATAATAAAAAGTCCAAATACTTTATATTATAAAGCATTCTTGAATTTGTTATTTGTGAAGGTAATTATTCCAGCTTAATGATAGCATTATTCACGTGTATTATGCGCACAAAATCCATCGTATATATTTGACGTAAGTCAGACGTTCACAGACTCTTGGACTATAAGATATCTATGAAGAATCGACTCTTCGATAATAAAATTAGTTTATGTGAATTATGCGCCCAACATTCATCGTATATATGTGACGTAAGTCTGACTGTCACAGGCTCTTGGACTATAAGATATCTATAAAGAATCAATTCTTCAAATATAAAATAGTTTAAAATGTACGACTTGTATCAGACAGTACATAGGAATCTCTCTCTTTGCAGCATTCGACTATTCCGGTGGATACTTCAATCCAGTTCTAGCAACTTCGTTGAAAGCTGGCTGTGAAGGTCACACTCTTGCCGAACACGCCCTGGTCTACTGGATAGGAGCATGTGCTGGCTCTGTCCTCTCTGTCTACCTGTATAAACTGCCAGCTATCCAGAAATTCATGAGAGGAACTAGTGTTGCGAATGGTGACACCATTTGGCCTGATAAAGAAGATTAAGGAAATCGTAAATTCTTCACTAACTTTACGGGGATGTGCTGATTCTGATTCTTAAATTTCATGTAAGATGTGATTCATGTAAGGTAAGATCATTTAAAAAAAAATTCAAACGATTTGATTAGATTTGTAAAGTCAGCAAATCTAAAAAGGACACATTGAGCGATTCTGCTAAAAACTTTATGAATTTCCTGTAGATCTAATATATTCTTATAAAATTCTATAAATGGTAACTCATATGAGCTGAATTACAATATTTCATGTACTACGCAGATTCTAATTTCGTGTATATATCGCCGCAAGACAAAATGTTATCCAACCAAATACAATAAAGTGATCTTTTAGACCTGCAGTTCTTGTGAATATAATGTTTAAGAACGTAATCAGTTTCATTCTCTCTTCCATATTCTAAGACCCTTCTCTTTTCTTCTTAAAATTTAAACTTATTAACAATTTAATCATCTTTAATCCTATGAAAAGTGATATCTATGATTCTAGTCATATTACTATAAGATCTATTTATGGCATATATTCATTTTAGAGATTTGAGAGAACGTAATTAAGTTGTGTCATATTCTCCTGGTGTTTGAACCATGAACATTTGTATTCACACAAGGTGCAGAATAACACCTCATTGACTTAAGTCAGAAAATTAGGACATTACTTGTCTGATTAAAAAAGGATGCATAGTTTCAGTTACTTTACCGTATGGTGAATGATTCCAAAATTAACTGAATCATTTTTACAAATTTTAAATCAGTTATTTTTCTAGAATAATTCTATATTGCTAGTGTAAGTTGTGTTGATTTCATTAGTGGCTGACCTAGTGTCAATGTTTCTCGTAAATTAAATATTCTGACCAATACTAAAATTGCATCTGCTTGTAAAGTTAAATCACTTTTCTACATTTGTCGACAACCTATAACATCACAAAGTAATAACTTTAATATAAAATGTTATAGGGCCTTTTAGTTTTGTGTAAGAGAAACTCCAAATTAAATGGCTGCCCTGTGAAGTAGAGATTTTATAAAACTTCATTCTATGGATGGCCACGTCGATTTCAACTATAAATAAATAACGTTATTGATGCCATATTCCTTATAGAAACATGTCTTAGATGGTATAAACAATACTATGAAGTAAAGTTACAAAAATAATTAGATAAACCCCGGCTCCCAAACTAGGTAATCCTGTGACTCAGGAGTCAGTGTAATATCATACCTATCATCCTTACGTTCATGGTTATGGCTCTTCCAGGAGCTGACGTTTTTACTGCCTTGTGTACAAAACTTCGTTTGAAGTAAGCGTTAGATTTTATACTTTTTCTATCCGCCGTCATTTCGACGTAATCATGTGTCCTAAAAATATAATAAGTGCTACGTACTCCTGTTGTAAATAAATGTTAATTTATTAATTATTTTGTTTTATTTACCCTAAGTCTAGAGCAATACAGATCTTGAGCTGGCCGGGGTGGTTCACATATCCCATGTGTCACATAATCTCACATCCAGCAACCTGCGGCCCACACAGTCGGCATAAGTTTTAGTCGGTTTAAGTCCAACATAACCTCCCCCTCCGGTTTCGGTGGTGAGGGTATCCGTGGGTTTTGCGCATAAAAAAGAGCAATACAGATACATTATCCAGGATGATTTGATTATACATGTTTCTTAATACTTTGAAGCCTCCGAAAAGGAACTGTGCTATAATATTTTCTTCAGAGTTAATTATTAATATAACCAATTATGAGTCAATAAAAGGTCGTCACACTCGGGTTACCGATCATTCTAATGGCAATTAAGAATATTGAAGTCGCTTTGAAAAACCACGACAGGGAGATCATATACTACAGTGCGCAGAAAGTGGAGGAGAAGGAGGAAATAGAACACAACAGTATTCCCGTCCTAATTGAGCAGTCCGACTGGGGAAGTACCTCCACCCTACAGAATACCACGACTATAATAACCGCATGTTGTGTTCCCGGCGGTGAGTAGGGTAGCCAGAGCTCACTGGAGAGTTTTTCTGCTGTCAGTGGGAGACCAAAGGTTTGTCCTGATTTTGTGTTCTGCACTGAAAGCACAGAAAATCTCTGTTCTTACAGGGTCGGCAGCACGGATGTGGCTCAACTGGTGTTACACACGTTCATAGGTCACGGTAACCACTTTCCATCAGGTGGACCGTGTGCTTGTCTGCCATCTAAGTTGTATAAAAAAAGTGTCTGAACCTTCATTTATACTAAGTAATTAGTTAATAAAATGCTAGAAAAAAAATTCGCTCTCGCAAACTTTCGTAACGTTCGTTCGCGTAACGCATTCACCAGCTTACCCCAACTCAAGCGTGCCTGAAGAAATTTTCTTTCCATAAAACAACGCATTTACAATAGGTAAGTATAAAGTAGGTACTTACTTCTGCTATTCCATATTTAAATAATTCCTTGTAGATATTTAAAACCCATCGTGCACACGCGATCAGTATTCAGCGCCGCCAGCCCCGTTATGATTTATGGCGGACGAAACGCGAGCACCCCCCGGGAATGCCTTCTGAGCTAATGGAATTGCAATTTGAAGCTGTGTTAACTATATTATGTAATGTAGTATGTCTTGTCGCTAGAATTATGAACGTTGGGTATGGCACGACTGTAGTCATTAGTAATGTTTTTACCCGACTGCGTTAGCGAGGGTAATGGTTACGGTTTAAAATTAAATAAATAACGTATTAAAAAACCTTTCGGGGAGATGGGCCTCGTCAGCATTGGGCTGCAACCCGTCTAAGAGAAGGAAAACTCTGAAATCAAAACCGGGGAGATGGGCCTCGTCAGTATTGGTCTGCAACCATCTAGGAGAAGGTCACTCCGAAATAAAACCAACTCTCAGGGAGCATACCCGAGAAAAAACCCCGATCCAAGGTGTTAGCCGACCCGTGCCAAGGATTCGTGACCAGAGGGCAAGCTGGTGTAACGGAGGGTGTCTGTGTTGGCGGTCACAGGACACACTTGAGATTCCGCCTTACCTCCGTAAAGGGCTCTGCGGGGGTGGACCATATTTTCCCTATGACTCGTGGGAACGCAATGATGATTCCAAAAATTTATCATCCGCATGGCGGCGACGCGGTACGCCACCCGTCACGTCTCGTTTCCAGTGGGGGCGAAAAGTGGCTCACGGAGAGCCGTTTTGCTACGTTGAATGTTGGAGGAGGAATGGAAGAAAAAATGAATGATGTTTGTAAGATGATGGATGAAAGAAGGATTGATGTGCTTTGTGTGAATGAGACGAAGAGAAAAGGATGTGACACCACCAAGCACGGACCCTACACCGCGTACTGGTCGGGAGTACCCAATACCGACAGAGCTTGCCAGGGAGTTGGTGTCATCCTATCTGCTAGAATGGCTGAGTGTGTGAATATATTCGAATGTGTGAATGCTAGACTGATGTGGATGAGAATGAAAGTGGGACTCACTCGTATTTTTGTCGTAGGGGTTTATGCTCCTGTAGACTCCGGTACGAATACGTCCCAGGAAGTACAAGAAGAAAGAGAACAGTTTTGGGAGAGTTTAAGAGATGTATTAAGAGAATGTAAGGATAATGAAAGAATAATAATGCTAGGTGATTTTAATGGATGGGTAGGACTGAAACGAGATGGATTTGAAAGGGTTCTTGGCAAGTACGGAGATGAACGAGTGAACGAAAATGGTAAAGGTTTGCTTGAAGTATGTTTGGAATGGAACCTTTGTGTGTCAAATACGATGTTTCGACATAAAAGGATTCATATATACATATGAATCCAAGAGAAGCGAAGAATGTCAGTAAAAGTATGATTGATTTTGTAATAGTGGATGAAAGATTGAGAAAAAATATTCTAGACGCTAGGGTATATCGCGGTGTGGGTATCCATACAGATCACTTTTTGGTTATGTGCCGTATAAGTGATCTCTTTAAAGGATGGAGACGTAGAAGGCGTGAGCCCATAAGTGTTCTAGAAAGAATAAAAGTAGAAAATTTGCAAGAAGATAAAGTGAGAGAGGAGTATGGAAGCAAATTAACTGAAAGGTTTCATGATCTTGATAGTATTTGTGAGATTGAGGAGTTATGGAAGGTATTCAAAGATGAGATTGTGAGTGTGGCTTCCCAAGTATGTGGTATAAGTAAAAGAAGTAAAGTGCAAAAGGTGAAGCATGCATGGTGGGATAAAGAAGTGCAAAAGTTGGTATGTGAGAAAAAGAAAGCGTGGCTTGACTGGCTCTCAGTCAGAGCTAATGAGAGAATGCAGCAAGCTACAATTGAGAATGTGGATGAAGCGAAAGATAAATATAGAAGACTGAAAGGGATAGTGAAAGGAGTGATTGCTAGAAAGAAAAAGGAACAAAAAGACGTGTTTGATGAAAGGTTATCTGGGGATTTCCAGACGAACATTAAGTTCTTTTGGAAGTCCATTCGTTTAGCCAGAGGAGAAACACAGAGCTCCGAGCTGAACGCTATTAGAGACCAGAATGGAAGTATTGTAAAAGGTGAGGAATGTGTGTTAAAAAGATGGCAGGACTATTTTGAAAGTTTGTTTGAAAGAGAGGATGGTGTACATGCACTAACCTTGGTGATGGATGACTATGTTGATGCTGATAAAAGTGGTATTAGTATGAATGAAGTTGTGAGTGCATTAAGAAGTATGAAAGCTGGTAAAGCAGCGGGATATGATAAGGTGACAGTCGAGATGCTGAAGGCTGGACAGGGCCTTGTAGCAAGTCAGTTGTGCCGCCTTTTCAACATATGTTGGGTTAGCGGTCGTGTACCAAGTGATTGGTGTAAGGCCGTTATAGTTCCACTTTACAAAGGAAAGGGCTCGCATCAAGACTGCAAAAACTACAGGGGCATTAGCCTACTCAGCGTCGTCGGCAAACTGTATGCGAAAGTGTTGATTGAGAGAGTTATGAAAGAAACCGATGAGAAAATATGGGATGCACAAGCGGGTTTTAGAAAGGGAATGGGATGTACGGATCAGGTCTTTTCATTGCGAAGCATAGCCGAGAAATTTTTGGCCAAGAGTCAAAAGGTCTATTGCGCATTTGTGGATTTGGAAAAGGCCTATGACAAAGTGGTGAGGAATGAACTTTGGTCGGTACTGTCTATGTATGGGGTGAGCAGCAACCTTATTCGAGCTGTGAAGTCTCTCTATGAGGACTCCAGAGCTTGCGTGAGGATACATGGGTCATACACTGAATGGTTTAGTATCCAAAAGGGGGTTAGACAGGGATGTGTAGCGTCACCATGGCTGTTTAACTTATTCATGGACAGTTGTTTGCAAGATTTGAAAGATAAAGAATGTGGTTTAAAAATGAAGAATTTACTCGTCAAATGTCTTCTTTATGCTGATGATCAGGTTTTACTGGCGTCATCGGCAGATGAGTTGCAGGAGATGGTAACAACTATGCATGAAGCTTTTGAGAGGAAAGGAATGAAAGTGAATGTTAGTAAGACAAAAGTTATGGTTTTTGAAAGAGATGAATGCGTGACAGAGTGTAGGATTTGTATAGATGGAGAAGAAGTGGAACAAGTGAATGAGTTCATATATTTGGGAACATTGTTTACGAGAGATGGAAAGCATGAAGAAGATGTTGAAAGGAGAGTGATGGCTGGAAATAGAGTGAATGGGGCACTACACAACTTTATGAGCAGCCGGAAAGTGTCCGAAAAGGCACGACTGGCTGTACATGGAGGAGTATTGGTGCCGACTCTTATGTATGGTAGTGAAAGTTGGGTGTGGCAGAAAAAGCATCAGAGTAGAGTGAATGCAGTAGAAATGCGTGCGTTGCGAAGTATGTGTGGCTTGACCTTGAAAGATAGAGTGAGAAATAGCGTGATAAGAGAACGATGTGGAGTGATAGAAGATGTAGTGATGAGAATTGAGAGAGGAATGTTGAGATGGTTTGGTCATGTTGAGAGAATGAATGAAAGAAGACTAACGAAACAGGTGTATGAGGCGAGTGTGGATGGTACCGTCGGAAGGGGAAGACCTAGGCGCACATACCTGGACCAAATCGGGGAAATTTTAGAAAAGGGGCAGGTCAGGAGTACTCTAAACCGACGAGCATGCATGAAGAATGTAATGAGAGTGAATGAAGCGAGAGTAATATGTCAGGATCGTAGCAAATGGAGATCCGTGATCTCTGCCTACCCCTATGGGAGACAGGCGTGATTTTATGTATGTATGTATGTATGTACGTATTAAAAAATAAAAATAAATTTATTTGCTGTCTAAAAGATCGAAACATGTCTGATGGCAGGCGGTATCCAATATATTTTTTTCAATTTATGATTAGCAAATGGGTACCGACCGCTATCAAACTTGTTTGAACCTTTTAGACAGCAGCGGGTTTTGCATTTCGGGGTATTTTGAAAATATTTTTTCTCTGTGCTAAGTTTTTTAGGTCTGTTCAGCCGTTCTTTTAATGTGATTGAGTTACAAAAATCGAAACATACATTAGAAAAAAAAATCACCCAGAAGCTCGGCATAGACTAGATTATACTGACTACAGCTTGAAAAATTACCTAGAATATACGATAGTTGACATTCACACGAATTGAGCCGCGGGCAAGAGTTAGCTAATCCTACTAATATATAAATGTGAAAGTTTATTTTTTACCATTTAGATGGCAGTCAAACACACGGCTCACCTGATGGGTAGTGGTTACCGTGGCCTATGGACGTATGCAACAACAGTAGCGTTACACTGAAGAAACTTCGTCCTTGAAGAAACTTTCTAATGCCCTTTTTGAAGAGCCCCATATTGTACTCGCTTAGGAAAAGCAGCAGGAAGTTCATTCCACAGCTTGAGCGTGTGTGGGTGCGGTATAAAAGAAACTCTTTCATACCGCACAGTTCGTAAAGATGTTTGTTATGTTTGACTGAAATTTGGTACAGGGATAGATCAGAGCCTGAAATAACATGTACCTACACTAATTCATTAAATACTATTGATTGCAGGAACGAACTCAATAATGCACGCAGGCGTTCGTTAGTATTTCATAATTCTAGTTGCAAATATCTTCACATGATTTGTACGGACGGGACGGTTTGTACGCAGTTTTCCAATCAACCCGTACATTTGTGTCAACAGCGCAAGTAACGTAAACACCGAATTTAATTAAGTTCACCCATCCGACGCGAATGGACGGCTAGGTTATGAGTTGGGGTCTGATTCTGGTTTCATAAGCGGTTAAAATTCAGCTTCGATAGCACCTCATACTTGCTTCGCTTTGTCTTCTGCGCTGACGGCACAGAAACTCTCTGTTCTTACAGGGTCGGAAGCGCGAGTGTGACTCCTCTTGTTGCACACGTTGCATAGGCCACGGTAACCACTTTCCATTAGGTGGGCCGTGTACTTGTCTACCACCTAAGTGGTATAACGTACAATGTATAATACAAAGAGATTGCATATCTCTCTTATGCATTGAACACCTCCCCAAATCTTTAAATGAATGTTTAAACAATGTAGAAGCAACTGTAGAATAACATAACATAAACTCACGCCTATATCCCCGAAGGGGTAGGCAGAGGTGTTAGGACCCACATTTCGCCAGTGCTAGCACCTCTGCCTACCGCTTCGGGGATATAGGCGTAAGTTTATGAAACAATTACTGTAGAACATCTAAAACTAATAAGTGATTATTATAAGTTGATGTATTGTATTTCCTACAGAGGTCGCTCATGACCGTGACGTTTCAGCGACCTTAAATAAAAAATAATAAAAAAAAAACTTTTAAATAGCATTTTTCAAGGAAACACATTGACGTGATCGCTTTTTTAACATTAGATCGAGACAAAGTTATTTAATAAATTTATTAATATGAGAATTAACTCTTGTATCATTGAAATCGTGATATATTTTTACAATCCATTTTTTTATACCACTTGGTTGGCAGACAAGCACACGGCCCACCTGATGGAAAGTGGTTACCGTGGCCTATGAACGTGTGTAACATCAAAGGAGTCACATCGCGCTGCCAACCCTATAAGCACAAGAGTTTCTGTGCCGTCAGTGTAAAAGACTAAGTAGGATAACCTTTTGCACTTCCCACTGACAGCATAAAAACTCTCCAGTGATTTTAATTTTGTTACCCAATCGCATCGAAATTGAATCTTTTAAAATTAACAGAATTGGTCTCCAGCAGGCTTTTTGAACGGGGTCGTGTATTTACGCAACTATTTTTATTAAAACAAAAATATTATTTGAAATCGGAACGATTGGTTTTTTATTGCGAATTTATTTCTTCGTTTTGGCCGCGTACGAAACTGTACTATTGATGTCTCCGCCGCGGTTACGCAGCGGAAACGTTGCGGATTTGCAGTGAGTATACTATATACTTACTGAGTATACACTCAGTAACAAAATGGATTCGTTTATTCGTTTGCAAAATAACACAAAGTAATCACTCTCTTCCATTCGATTAATTGATAATGGATCTTCCCAAATTCGTCAATGCTTTCGTTTCCGTCTCCGGCGTCTTCGCATTAACAAAGTCAACAACTGTGTCTCCTCGTTAGAATCCATTTTGTTACTGACTGTATTGTCAGTATATCGTAAACTCACTACAAATCCGCGACGTCTCCGCTGTGCAACAGAGGTGTTTCCGCTCCGCGTCCGCCCCGCCCAAAACCGCTAGTATGATAGTCAAAGTCAAAAATCATTTATTCTGAATAGACCATTATATCGGCACTTACAAAATGTCAACAAAAAAGGAACATGAATATCAGTTTAGTAAATGGACCACCGGTTCGAAACGCGGCCCCAACCTGAGAGGACTCCGGCAAGAAACTCAGCGGGCATTTCTTTTTTTTGGTCTATTTACAAACATACACTTAGTCTACTTAATCTAAATACAAAAAGTTAATTGAGTAGCATAGATAAGGTCTTATCTGACTAACTAGTGTTTCAATGTTAAGATTTTTAAATGAGTTTCTAAATACATACATTACATTTATATAATCACGCCTTTATTCTCAGAGGGTTAGGCAGAGGTGAATTAACACCCTCATTTCACCCTCATAACTGTATTCGGTCCCACGTAATAGGGGGTGGGCTTATTGCCGTCTTCCGGGCAAAATATCGTCTAAACAGAAAACTATTAATAAATTGAGTTTTTAAATAAAACATATTAAAGAGACACGTCAAGAATGGAGTATAGTTACGGGAAAAGAAAAAAAAATCTCTATAAGCTACCAGTTTCTAAATAATTTATTATGTTTATATGTTAATAAATTAGGGAAAATTTTTGGATCTCTTTTTGAGACTAAGAGACAATATCCATCCGACAGTAAACATACAGTCCACTATAAAGTGCCTAATTGACTGCAATAAGGGACCCAACCCCACGTAATATGGGGTGACGCTATTACGTGAGACCGAAAATCATAGTTTCCGAAAAGTAGACATTAGTACACCTGTGCCTAACCCCTTTTGGGGTTTTACAGGCGTATACATATGTATGGTAACATTCCCATAGTCAACCTCACCTCACACCATCACCATCAATGCGGATATTTCGCACATCATCTACTATGGAACGCATAGAGCGGTATGTGATCTCTGCTTACCCGCAATGGAGAAAGGCGTGAACAATATGAACATATACTCGCAAGTTTACCCTGGCCCTGTTATATGTCAGCCACATAAGTAATTACATAAGTGGCTGGCACATACACAAGTAATTTTATCTTGAAGTTTTAAAGTACTAACTATATGTCGAGAAAATTAATATTTTCATTTGAAAACCCTCTCTCATCGTTTCCAAGAATCAACTATAATTATTTCCCACTTACTCGAATCATTTATGAAATTATTGCTGGAAATAATTCAGATTTCACAGGAACGCTTTGATTGAGGAGAAATCAAATTCAATATTTTAATAAAATAGTTCTGAAAAAAAATTTCTGTACATATTCTGAGGATATTAATAGATAAGTACGACTGCTCTATCCAGGCATACTGGTGCAAAGACGGGCGTTGCGGCTGGTTGACAATCCTATACTCGCAGGTAGTGTGGAACCTCTTAGCCTTAGGAGGGACTTTGCTCGCTATGTGTGTTCTACCGCCCATACAATGGTTTGTGCTCAAATGAATTGTTTAACATGATGCCCACAGCTACATTCTATCATCGCACCTCTCGCCATAGGCAGGGAATTCATCCTCACACATTGCGAACTGAGACGGTGCGCACTGTGCGGTATGAAAGAAACTTCATCCCACGCACAGTCAAGTTGTGGAATGACCTCCCTGCTGTGGTTTTCCCAAGCACCTACAATATGGGGTTCTTCAAGAGGGACATCTGGTTTCTTCGTGGTAACACCCCTGGTGTTGCATTCGTCCATAGGCCACGGTAACCACTTCCCATCAGGTGGGCCGTGTGCTTGTCTGCCACCTAAGTGGTATAAAAAATACTGGGTAAAATTCGCTATTGGAAAATTAAAATTGAAATTGAGTAAACAATTAAATTATTTACTATTATTAGTATTTCAAAAAATTATAATACAATTATTGATTAAAATTTTAGTTTATTATTTTGCTATAAATCACTTGGACATAATGCAACTTGAGTGATTTTATTTTATTTTATTACACACTGACATTGATTGCAATTTTAATTTTAATTATAATTTAAATAATGTTTAATAGTATAATTAATTGTACCTAACTAACATAGAAAAATTAAGAAGATATTGTAACTAACCATGAATGAGCCTTTGTCGCTTTAAATAAAGAAATTATTATTATAGTATCACATCGATCTTGACTTAACTAGCAAAGTACACAAAATGATCTTAATACCTTGGTTTTCTCCCCCTTCCTGTTGACTTTGGATTATTCTGATCTTTGGTACACACCTTGAGTTCGAACAATGATACAATTTAAATCAATAAAACAGTTTGATATTAACGCCATTATTAGGTAAGTAGATATTAAGATCATTTTGAATAATTTGCTAGTCTAGACTTTCTGACGCTGACTGTGCTCTCGTATTCATTTTAATGTGATTTTACGCTTCGATGGTCTGTCTAGAACAGTGGTGGACAAACGTTTTTTGTGAGGGGCCAGAAAATGCAAGAAATTTTAGAGGAGGACCAGAATTTATATACTGGGCTTCCACCCGGTACCAATCGTCAATCTTTGTCCCTTGACCACGCTTCTTTGTCTATTCGTCTATTATTTTAATAATTTGGAATCTACTTTGTACTTCTGGACTGCTAAAATATAAGGGTCATGTACTATTCATGTCAAAGGACCGTCGGCGGGCCGGATTAAATGCTTGCGTGGGCAGGAACTGGCCCGCGGGCCGTACTTTGCCCATCACTGGTCTAGAAGATAAAAAAAAAAAATTAAAAAAAAAAATTCTACAACATTCTACACAACGCTATCTACTTGTAGCTTGTGTTATGGAATCTAGAATACGGATATACATACTTAAATACTTTTTTTTTTGTAAATACATACATATTATACACAGAAACACCCAGACCAATGCAAATATCCATTTTCATGCGTACAAATATTTGCACTGAGCGGGGATCGAACCCGCGCCTCCTGCGTAGCTGTCGCGTTCGCTACTGCCACGCCACAGAGGCTGTCAACATACAAATATACAGAAGATAAACATACCAACTGCAAAATTTTGAATTTCGATTAAGATTTTGAATCTGTTCAGGCGAGATTTGAACCCGCGTTCTTTCTCTTACAGTTGGAATGCTCTAACCACTGAGTCACCGAACATCGCCTGAAATCATCCAAATCTTCTTATATAATCGTCTTACGGCGATCAGAACTTCAGGCTCCAAAGTACAAGCAGTTGAGGATGAAGTCTAAGCTGTTGCCTATCGTCTATGGTTTGCAAAAATCCACAGAATTATTTTCGAATAAAAAAAAAACTAATAATCAAAAACTTTTATTCAACCAATCAATGAATTAACGTTACATTTTTTTTGAATATCTTATGTATAACAGATATCAGCGGTTGCAAATTTTTATCATTTTCTGATACTTCTGTCGGTTTGTTTCTGTCCATCTCATCTCTTGAACCATCTTCAATAGATAGATCATCGAACATCTTCATCAAAGCATTTGATTCCCTGCCGATCAAAGGCTCATTCGTCGCTATGACCAGTTGGAATTGAGGAGGGGGTAATACCTTAGCTTTGAATGTGACCACTTTTATTGGTACTGCTGTATCAGTTGAATAAACTTGGAGGTATACTGTGGACAAGATTGAGAACACAAAAATATCATCTTTCTACAATTCTACAATATTCTACAACATTGTACACAACGCTATCTAGACCCATGGTAAGCATAGTTAACTAGCTTGTGTTATGGAATCTAGAATACGGATAAACATACTTAAATACTTTTTTTTTTGTAAATACATACATATTATACATAGGAACACCCAGACCGATGCAAATACCCATATTCATGCATACAAATATTTGCACTGAGCGGGGATCGAACCCGCGCCTCCTGCGTAGCAGTCGCGTTCACTACCGCCACGCTACAGAGGCTGTCAACTTTAAATCTTACGAATAAATATACAAAGTTATGTTAATAAGGATATTAGAGTCCACTGCTGGACAGTGGAGAGACTCCCCCAGTGTTGGGACGCTTTGGTTTTACGTGCGGAAAATCCCCACAGATACCCCCACCACTAGAGCCGGTGGAAGAGGTTATGTCGGACTCGAACCGACTAAAACGCACTACGCCTGTGGGTCGTTTTTGGTTACCGAAGGTGAGGTTAACAGGTATATCCCCCGCACCCCGACTGACCCAGAGCCATTACTCTCGATCTGGTCCTATATTCGCGTGTGGGGACCACAGAGACCGCAACTCGTCCCAGGATATGAAGAGGCGCGCAAGGCGCACCGCTGCTGCAGTCTGCTTCTGCCAGCTGTATCCACGATGGCCAGACGGGTTGGTGCAGAATTTTATTTCGAGATTTTCTTCTCTTACGACACCTTGCTAAAGAGATGGGGTGGTGATACTCTAGTGGGTATACTTTTTCTTCACGACACGGATGCCAAGGTTGTTACCTATATAAAAATGGATGCTTCTCAAGGATTCTGAATCTGCTGGCTGTTATCCATCCAACAAAAAACATGCCCATGACAATGTGTCCGCTTGATAGCAATAGGTAAGCTTGCGTGGAATCAAAAATCATTGTCGGCGAAATGTGGTTATTAATACACTTCTACTTACCTCTTCAGGGATTCATAAGTATGAATATATGTATGTATGTTAGTATAATTCTCAAGGAAGATAAAGTCATCATCATCCTAGGACTAATCCTAATTAGATACATGGCCTACATCATGGGGAGTCCTGGATTCACTTTCCAGTTTTTACTTCTCACTTCACATAATTTTTGCATCCATGGCAGTTGCAATGAAATTTTTAGCACTTATATTAACCGATTTAGAATGTCAAATTCATCAGCACTTCCAGGGTCTCATGGCATTTGTCACCCACATATTATTTATTTATCTACATGGAGTTATGAGACATCCTTTTAGGACAATCACCTAGCTATGTGGGCAGCGTATGTTTACTATGAGAAAAATACCTATCATATTTATTTTACTCACTGAATAAAAGGAAATTCAACCTATAAATATTCCTATTGCGCCATAGTTGTATGCTGAGCACCGCATCGAAACCACACATTTTTAAAGCAAACTTGCTATATATTTATCGGAAAAGGAATTGAATATTGCTATCAAAACTTTATGTACGGCGGTGGCTTCATAACATTTCAATACAAAGATAATAAAATAACTTGCTACTACATTTTATACCTAGGTACAATTGAAAAGGATATAAGTAGATGTATTTTCATCCGCGGGCGGAAGCAGACGGCCCACCTGATGGGAAGTGGTTACCGTGGCCTATGGACGTACGCAACACCAGGGGTGTTACACTCGCGCTGCCGACCATGAAGAAACCTTCTGACGCCCCTCTTGAAGAACCCCATATTGTAGGCGCTTGGGAAAACCGCAGCAGGGAGTTCATTCCACAGCTTGAGTGTGCGTTGGATGAAGTTTCTTACATACTGCACAGTGCGCACCGTCTCAGGTCGCAATGTGTGAGAATGAATTCCCTGCCTACGGCGAGAGGTGCAATGATAGAATGTACCTGCGGGCATCATGTCAAACAATTCATCTGAGCACAAACCATTGTATAGGCGGTAGAACACACATAGCGAGGCAAAGTCCCTCCTAAGGCTAAGAGGTTCCACACTACCTGCGAGTATAGGATTGTCAACCAGCCTCAACGCCCATCTTTGCACCGAGTCGAAGGGGTCAAGCTGGTATGCAGACGCTCCAGCAAAAAGGTGACAGCAGTACTCCAGCCGGACCTGTGCCTTATAAAGAAGGAGTTGCTGCCCCGCAGTGAAGTACTGCTTCACCCTGTTAAGTACTCCAAGTTTCCTTAATGCCAACTTAATCTTGTCCTCCAAATGACTCCGATACTGGACGTCCCTGGAGATATCGACACCAAGGATCCCAATACTCGAGGAGATGGTAAGCGGTGTGCTCAGGAATTGCGGCGCTACAATGAATGGGGTTTTTGTTTTATATGAAAATTAAAACTAAAACACGACTACAGAAAAAGAATTAAACAAGAAAATATCTGAGATAGTCGTGGACGTGTGCCATTTTTCCCTACAATGTATTGCTTTGTCAGGCTAAGTGGCATACGACCACGGCTATTCTTCGAAGATATTTTCTTGTTTAATACTTTTTCAGCAATCGGGTTTTAGTTTTAAACTTATTTTTTTATTTATATTATTTTGGGGCAAGTAATAGATATAATTTATACATATTTCAAATGTGCTAATTAAGCCCTTTCAGTTGATACCAAACACGACATATTTATCTGAAATATTTATTTTTAACGCAGTACTTTATGACCGCTAGAGGGCACCACAATACATTCAGTGATACGTTATAGCCTATAACCATCGGACGACTAAGATGCTTCTAACGATACCTCATTTGTCCAGTTCTAATTAGTGGTTGAGGAGCTATAAGGGAACAGATGAACCTACATACATATATACATACAAATCCTTTTTTTTACGTGCTTGAATCCGCCAAGGGTCGCCCCCCCCCCCCCCACCGGAGCCGGTGGGAGAGGTTATGTTTGACTCGAACCGACCAAAACGCACGCCGCCGTGGGTCGTTTTTTGTTGCCGAAGGTGAGGTTAACAGGCATATCCCTCGCACCCCGGCCAACCCAGGGCCATCTCTCTCGATCTGGCCCTCTCCTCGGGTGTGGAGACCACATAATCCTCAACATACATACATAGCCTGTCAAAATCATAACCCTCCTTTTGCTTTGCGGTAGTGGGGTAACTAGCCTTCCGCCCGCGTGGATGTCTTTTGTGTGTTCGTGTATTTTGCTCATATCTCCGGTTGTACTCAACCAAAAGGTAGAAACGTAGGCAAGGTCAAAGTCAAGGTCAAGGGCAAAGTCTGACGGAGACCATACAAAAAAACTCCCATCAAAATCCGTTCTGTATATTTTGCGTCCATTTCGAACAAACAGTCAAACAGGCCCACGATTCTACTAAAAAAAACTACTGTCATGCAAAAAATGGTTTAAAATTTTAGACTTCATTTCTACATGCTTAAGTTCAAAATTAAATGAATTTTGGTGTGTGAAGTTTATTTTCTTCTGTGCCAATCTCGCCATACTTTTGTTTTGTTATTCGTCTAACAGTGCGTTGTCCAATATTAAGCGCACCAAAAAAGAGAAAACGAGAAAAACCAATCGAGTCAAAACAGCCATTATAGCGTGCCAATAAATATTTTTTTTTGTTAAAAGTATATTGTGCGAGAAAGGTTATTATAAAATCCAGGAATACTTGGATGATAAACAATCTTGGTAAGGAGCCTATGCTACTCTAGTAAATTTTTGTATTAAGATTAAGTAGACTAAGTGTAAGTTTTTTGCAAATAGACCAAAAAACAAAAAGCCCGCTGAGCTTCTTGGTGAAGTCTTCTCAGGTCGGGGCCGCGTTTCCAACCGGTTGGTCCATTTGATAAACTGGTTTTCATGTTTCATTTTTAATTGACGTTTTGTAAGTGCCAATTATGTATAACACTAGCTATCTGAAGTAAAAAATCCTTCAAAATCGGTTCTACCAAATACAGAAAACTATTAAAAAAATGTTTGTACCTACTTGTAGTATACCAACTTCAAATTAATAAAACAAAAATTTAGTTTTGTTAATTTAAAAGACATTTCTTTGTATTTAAAAAAAAAAGTGTTTAAACTGACTAGTCAAATTAGTTGCTTTTACTAAACGTCAAAACGGTAAGTTAGAAGGAAACTTGTATGAAATAAATTACTGCGAGACGTCATAATATTTAACAATCAAATCATTTACGATTGTCGGATCAAATCATTGTCGGATGATTAAAATAAATAAAAAAGATTAAATAATAACTGAAGCAACTTTTACCGCGCTTTTACCATTTTTAATTAAATACGTTCAGTTACATAATACGTTGTATTTAATATTTATAAATTATTTCTTGATTTGTTTATTAAAATAACTATTTTTTTTCCTAATTTAAGTAGGCTTCTAGTATATTACATTAAAATATATTTTATAATACGTTCAGTTAAATAATGTATTTCAACTACAGGAAAATACACAATTATGTGTTATAAATATTTCATCTATAATTATGTAGCGTAGTAAAATCATTCCAGAATTTTTTTATTTCCAAAATTGGATTTATAGATATAATATCATTGACAACGCACACAAGTGTGGAAAGTGGCAATTACATTGAATTGTAACTTTTCGTGTTGGTTCCAAATCTCCCTAGGGAGCTTCTAGTAAAGTCCCCACAACTTTACTGAGGACCGTAACTTGAAAAACTTGACCTTGGCGTCTCGCCATTAATAATTCTAAAGACATTTACTTGGCATAATATCAATTACTTGCCAAAAAGAAGGAAAAAAAATCATTCCATTGGATTAGTATAAAATATTATTGTTCCAGCTTTTCTGTGGCTTCAGCAAACTATATATTATTCTTATCTGTAGGTATATAATATTAATTTCCTGCAGCGTTTTACGATATTGAAAATAAAATTAACGATATTCATAAATATATTTTCAGTTAACATAGCTTTAGTAATCAGATTTTCTTATAATATGAATCATTTTATTCCACGCTCCATTTTCATAATATTGGGTAAGATTTTTTATTTGTGTTTGTGTTTATTTGTGACCTCAAAGTACAGAAACTTTATTTATGCGTAGAATCTGTATGTATACATATACATTGTAATACATAGGTACTTACAGATAAACAACAATATTTTATAATTTGTATGTTTGAACTTAATGTATTCTAAAGCTATGCTAATATTGACATAAATAAAAAATAATAATTAAATAAAACAAAAGTTAAAATGCGTCGTGAAATTCCTCCGCATCGTTTGCATCTTATGGTAGCGTTCCCAGAAGACTGGCAGCATTGCCACGTTGTATGTCAATGCTTATTCCCTGACCTAAGAAGAGGCCAGCACTCTAGTCACCAGAAGCGTCGACCATACACTTCGCAATCTCCCTGAAGAAATTGCCGGCGCTCGGACCCCACGGCCCAAACGTTTCTACTCCAAACGGCACAAACTCATATGTGAGATTAGAATACTTGCGCCACTTAAGAGTCTCTGCAGAAACTGCTGCAGCACCAGCACAGCCAGCCGTACCAGGTATATGGGTAGGGGCAATGGTATCGACGCATGTTGCGTCCCACACCAGAGTCCTACCCATTCTCCATGGTATTAATGACACACCATCCGGTCTCTTGCCATCGTCGCGAGCCAAACCGTTTGGTTTAAGCACAGCTGGCACACCGGCGGTGACAAGAGGACGGCGGATTATGTCGTTGAGGCTGGCGTGCCGTGGGATTCGCCCAGCGCTCCTGCAGCACGATAGGCCATGGTGTCCGAGTCGGTCAACTGCTTCTCCACAGCGGCATTGATGCGGAGAAACACACGGCGCACCTAAGCGAAGGCACGTCGTAATACGGAAGGTAATGGACACTACCTTCCGTATCACGTCGTTCCTTCTAACATAGTCCCTACGTTAGATGACGGAAGAGCTTGTAGCCAAAGACCCGATTCCCACACTCCAACCGCTAGTAAACGAGCACGCTCAGCAGAATTAGAGCACGTGTTTATTAAATTTTGTCTTACTAAACTGCAGAGCGGCCCGTCCCAATGACGCTGTGATAATAGGTTTCTTGGAAGATCGGTGTTTGGACAAGCAATTTTCCAAGCATTCACTGCATGAGTCTTACACAGTACTTCAGAATCAATTAGTGTAGGTGCAAGAATTTTCCTAGTAAATTCTTCCGTACTGTAGACCAAAGACAGGAATGCCGGTAAGCTGACATCTGAGATTATGCGAATACCGAGCCCACACAAGCGAAGCCCACCCACTGTACACGCTTGTAAGCGGTAGAAACGCTTACACGCGTCTACAGTGAAGCTCGGTAATTCAAGGCCACATTTAAAAATTTTAAGAGTGTAAATTTCTATAATTTCATCCATTTTTTCCAAAATTGTTAAGTGTTACCAAAATGGTGTAGACCTGAGAGCATGGGTGAATTTAGGAACGAAAAGGCAGTACCGAAGAATAGAGAAAGCCGAGTGGATATTAAATTTGAAACATTTATTGAAATTCAGTTTACATGGCTCTTAAAACTATTGACCGCTCGATCTTCACACTAGGATTCCTTGTGTCGTGAAGACCAGTCCTCTTTTGTGAGACACAATAAATTCAACTGAATATGTTTAGACTAAATTTCTATATTATCAAAATATATAAATGAATTAATTTACTTATCCGACCCACACACAAGGGTATATCCTCACAAAGACCATCTCCACCAGCAAGTCAGTACACCAAGCTCAGACGCACGCCTTATAAGCCAAACCAAGAGACCTCGGGGTCCGAGTTCAAGACTCAGATGCAACGGAAACCAATGTCGATGAATTCTAGACTATAGGTAAACTTAGGTATCCTTCACTGATACAATAGATCTGTACCCCTAGCATGAAAAACTGTTGTAATCGTATCGTAAATGCATCGAGAGAACGCAGCATTACAAAACAACCACAGACACTGCTGATAAAATCTATTTAATTTTATACTTTAAAGCTTTGAGGTTAAAGGTCAAACTTTAAAAGTCTTTTTACATAGAGAATGAAAAAGTGTAATGAAATTCTTACATACATACATACATAAAATCACGCCTGTCTCCCATAGGGGTAGGCAGAGATCACGGATCTCCATTTGCTACGATCCTGACATACTACTCTCGCTTCATTCACACTCATTACATTCTTCATGCATGTTCGTCGGTTTAGAGTACTCCTGACCTGCCTCTTTTCTAAAACTTCCCCGATTTGGTCCAGGTATGTGCGCCTAGGTCTTCCCCTTCCGACGGTACCATCCACACTCGCCTCATGCACCTGCTTCGTTAGTCTTCTTTCATTCATTCTCTCAACATGACCAAACCATCTCAACATTCCTCTCTCAATTCTTTCCATATAATTTTGTACTTTAGGTGTATGGAAATAAAGTATAAAATTGTATGCTATTTTTTACAGTGTCTGTGACAGGATAGTGGTTTAACTTTATTAGAATCAAGGGCCAGTTTCACAGTAGACCGCTAGCCAATCGCAATGCTCCGTTCTCTCGTTATGTTTATAATACTATTACCTACAATAGTTTTTCATGCTAGAGATACTGATATCTGAAAGCGTAAATAACGCCTTTTCTCAAATTTCTTTTCAGTTTACCTAAAGTGTTACGGAGCAATTAATCCAACACCACATCCCACAATTCAAAATACATACTTTATAACAAATACTCCTTGGGTGCACAATTTCTTTGGCCAATGGCAGAGCCCTGATAATAATGCATTCGATACAGATATCATTTATAAACCTGACAACCTAAACAAACGTCGTAGAGCACTTTCCTTAACGGATACCAACAGTCGTGGTGATCTCAAGAATTTTACTGGAGCGTTTGACTCAAACGTAGCACTTAAATACAAATTAAATCCAAAAGAAATCAAACATGGAGTAATGTCAGCAAAAACTATAAATAAGGATAAGTGGTGGAGTGAACATATTCACTCTTTAGACAATAACCATCCACGGATTGATACTGCAAATAGTTCACCACCTAAATACCATGTAATTTTTAACCAGAGAGAATCAACTAGAACACCCTACACGATGTACCCGATAAGACCGATATTAGTAATCACAAAGACTTCAGTCGGTACAAAAGATATTGTAGATTATCGGAGTAATGTAGGAAAATATCAGAATAATGGAAGAAAATATGGGAATAACCAAGAAAATAATAATGCAGGAAATTATCAAAATAATGAAGGCAACTTTCTGAAATATCGAGAATTATCTGATAATGGTTTGTATAGCTAGTCGTATTTTCCAATAACGATTTCACGTGTATGAATAATGTGGTTATTACTTGAGTGATCCTACCCTACAGCATCTCGGAATCAGCGGGCTCATTTGCGTGCCCCGCTATCTTTAAGGGATGGGGTAAAAGTCTAATCAGATCTCAGGAAGACAGAGGTGTTGCCATACGTTTTAATATTCTTAACTTCGGGCAGAGCAGAGCGGGCGGAGGCAATCGCCCTACTTGCCATGAAACATCCTAAACTTATAGCCCACACAAAAGAAAGACGTGGCATTTCTAACTGGGGGTTAAATTAGAAATTCTCTTAGGTTGATCAAGGCTCTCACTCCCCCGTATTTGAATATTTACTGTAATTCTGTAATCTATCATTTTTTTCTGCAGTATGGTCTAGAATAGATATACCAGCAAGATATGTGAAAAATCTGGCGTTCCCTGTCAAGAATGTGGTAAAAACGTCCCTTGAGAGAGAGAGATCGCTCTCGTCATGGCGAGATTTTGATTTAAAAGAAAGAGACCGAATATTAGAGGCCAGAAAAGAGCCAGTTCAAGAAGTGCTACATCGCGTACCATTTAAAAAATAATACCTACCATAAAATGTTTTTTATTATTTTTTAATTTGAAATTGAGCTACTAACAAACAGACAAAGGTAATTTTATATTCTAAAAATATTGCAGTTCGATACCGATAAACGGCATCATTGGGAAGCTGCTATGAAATAAAACAATTAACAAAATTATACTATTAATACTGTTGATGGCATTTAGTGGAGTTTGTTGTTACAAGAGAATACATTTTTACTTTTCCACAGTATTTTTCATTTGTTATTAGATCTGACCGGAAACGTTTTAGAAAGGTATGTTGTATATGACATTGTAAACTATTGAGGCTTGACATTGTAAATTATTGTCGTGAGGCGAAAAAAATTCAAATTCAAATTCAAATTTTATTTGCATAAAACATGGTGTACATAAATGTTATAAAAGGTTTACAAAACTGAGCATGCATGTTTTGCCAGTGGTGTACTAGCGCACAAATATTTATTCCCTATTAACTTTGATTAAGAAATTCGTCAATGCTATAGAAGCTATGTTCATTTAGCCATTTATATAATTCTTTTTTAAATTTTTTAGTGCTTAGTGGTAAAATGTGGCGGCTTTAAAAGCGAAGTTTCATTGTGGCGCCAGTTCAAACCTTAGTCGCCAAGATTGTCTTTTTGGGATATCTTATTCAATTTCCTAAAAAGTATAGCGATATCAAACTATTAAGTGAAACATGCCTTTGAAAACTAATACTACAATAAACAAAAACAGCAAGATGTCGCCACTAGTTAGTTGTAAAAAATGTAATAAGCAAGTTGACCGGAAATCTACTATTACATGTACAGTGTGTAAAAAGCACTATGAATATGGCTGCATAGGCGATGGGACTAAACTTAGAAAAGACTTTAAAACATGTGTCTGGAATTGTGATGATTGCAAACAAAAAAATAAGGAGCGAAATACACCTATTTCTATTTCTGAACAGTCATTTGTAACCACGAGGAAAAAGCAAAGTTCAATGGGGAACAAAGAACACTCTCCGATACCCTCAACTAGCTCCCCGGCTGAGAAAGGGAGTTGTTGTGCAAATGTTGCAAGCGATCAACAGGAGTCGAGTCCTACATTGAGAGACACTGTTGGCATCATTGAACAGCCTTTATCAAGAAGTATGGATTGCAATACGTTGGATCTATTCTCACTACAGGATTTCCAGGATATGCAGGAATCAATGAAAGTACTACAGTTAGAACTGAGTGGCGCACAGAATGAGCTGGAATTAGTTATTCTTGAAAACAATGACCTCCGCGAACAAAATACGAAACTGTGTAAGGACAATACCACATTAAAAAAGCTTTTAACGAAATCAACGAGTGGAACTCCATTGAAGAGAGGCAGATTTTCCCTTCAACAAAGAGAAGTAAGTGTCATTTGCACACCATCACGACGCTGTACCTCGCAACCGAGTGAGATTGACACCAGTGGTACAGTCGCATTGATGCAGGATACAATCGCAGATTTGGAGCAGCAACTGATTGAAGCCAGAAAAGAAATAGATATCCTATGTGGTAAAATTCACACTCTCGAACAGTCAATACAAGAGGCTTCTAATAGTAAAAAAATTCTGACATCTCAGTGTATAGGAAATATGAACAATAATACTTCTAAAAATGTACGGAACATAGGGAAACATAAATTATGTATTTTGACTAACGTTAGTTCTTATGGTACACAACGCATAGTTGATGATACTTTCGGATATTATTTTGATTATTGTCGGTATATACATACGAATTGTACTGTAAAAGAACTTTTGAATAATATTGATAGTAAGTTGCAGGGCTTTAATAGGAACGACTACTGTATTATTATGTTAAGTGGTACTGAAATCAAAGACTCCGACTACATTGCAATAATAAACACTATAAGAGAGTCTTTAAAGCACGTGGACTACACAAATATTGTAATATGTACTCCAACATATATCTGTGGGTCCCCTATATATAATTATAAAATAGAATTATTTAATGGTCAGCTATATAGGGAGCTCAGCCACTCTACTTATGCCTATTATTTTGATACGAACAGACACCTCTCCTTTGACATGTTCTCATATAAAACAGGTCGAGTAAATAGAAAAGGCATACGAACTATACATAGAGAAATCATGGATAACATTAAAATTGACTTATGTAAGTATTCCCCCATTCATGTACCATTTGGAGATAATCAAACTCTCTCCCAGTTTTTTCTTGACTAACAGTGCCTGTAAGCAAAAACCGGTTAAACAAATATATAATATTAAGAAGCAAAAGCCTAGAAATAGAATACATGCTATTAAAAGTATAATTTATTATCAAAATGTAAGAGGTTTGCGTACTAGAACCAACGTCTTCTACAATAATATTCTATGTAACTCATATGATATTGTAACTCTCACAGAAACATTCCTGAATGGTTCTGTAAATGATGCCGAATTATTTCCGCCACATTATATAGTACTGCGGAATGACAGACATGGTGATACTGGATATGGGGGATTGTTATTGGCTGTCAAAGATTGCTACACAGTGAAAAGGGTAACAGATGTAGACGGATTAACTGACGATAAAGAACTACTATTTGCGATAATATCTAAGAAAAATATTAACTTGTTTATGTGTGTTGTATACTTGCCTCCTAGTTATAAAGTTAGTCAGTACTTGGATGTTTTGTCTTGTATTGAAAACGCGATCAGTGCTTACAGCGATTATAAGTTCGTGGTAGTGGGAGATTTTAATCTTAATTCCTGCACTAAAGCTGTAGTAACGCAATTTGAAATGTTTCTAGAATTTTGTAAGTTACGGCCTTGTAACAAAATCTATGATAATAACATGGGCAAGTACAACTTGGACCTGGTTCTAACCAATGAAGATCCCAAAAATTTCAACATAGTATCCGATTTTGAGCCTCTTGTGCGATTAGATACCGGGGCTAATCACCCCTCTCTTGAGATAGACTTAACCTTATTTAAAAATAATGTAAGAATTTATCCACCGTCTATAACAAAGAGCAACAATTTGAATAACCCCAACCCCGAGTGGAACTTCCGCAAGGCGGATTTCTATGGGCTATATGTTGAAATCGCAGATATAGATTGGAGCGACCTACTTCTACAGACTGATATAAATATAGCAGTGGATGCTCTATACAAAAAGTTAAATAGCGCCATTAGCAACCACGTCCCTCAAAAAAGTATACCACGTAATCAACAATATATATATCCAACATGGTTTACTGGGGAGATCATACATTATATTAAACTAAAGCATTATAATTTGAAAAAGTTTAAGGAAAAGAGATTAGAATTTAATAAAGAGCTTTTTAAATATTACAGGTCTAAAGTTAAGAGACTAATAGATAGTGCATCCCAAAATTATCTGAAGACAGTAGGAAACAAAATTACCAGTGATCCTTCCAAGTTTTGGGAATATGTAAGGGAAAAGAAAAAGAACAGACATCAAAACAAGGAATACACGTACGAAAATAGAACAGTTCAGGGACAAGAAGCTACTGATTCTTTTGCTCGTTATTTTAGTTCTGTCTTTCATAAAAACATTCCGCAGTTGGACCCACAGTTGGCGGAATGTAATACACATGTACATGGGTTTCAAATTCGCATCCCTTACATCAATGGTACGGATCTGAAAATTGCAGCCCGGCGACTTAAATCGGCATCAGCTTATGGGCCAGACAATGTACCTCCTTTTATGGTTAAGGATTGTCTACCAGCACTCGAAGAACCTCTTCTTTACCTATATAATCTCGCCATGCAAAGTAGTTCCTATCCTTATGCTTGGAAAGTTTCACGGGTTACGCCGGTACCCAAAAATGGGTCGTCGACAGATATTACCAATTTTAGACCCATTGCAATATTATCGGTATTTAGTAAATTATTTGAAGCTATCATCAACCGGCATATAACATTTCAGATCCGTACTCTATTGAATAATTCACAACACGGTTTCCGCCCTGCGCGATCTACCATAACGAATCATATTAACTTTGTAGACTACTTGAAAACTAATGTAACATCAGGCTGTCAAGTTGATGCGGCATATTTTGATTTTGAGAAGGCGTTTGATCGCGTGGATAATGATATCCTTTTGACTAAGCTGTCTTCTATAGGATTCGATAAGCAACTCATGAGATTTATGGCTGATTATCTTGGAGACAGAAGACAGTATGTCAAGCTGCGAAACCATAGATCACACGACTATTACACGAGGTCTGGGGTAAGTCAGGGTAGTACCCTAGGACCGACCTTGTTTCTTATCATGATAAATGACCTGCCTGCTGTCCTGACCCGATCAGAGTGCCTGATGTTCGCAGACGACCTTAAGTTGTTTGCATCGGTTAGGGAAATTGATGACTGCAAGGCTTTGCAACGGGACATTGACGCGGTTGCAGAATGGAGTGTAACAAATAAACTGGCATTGAATATCTCGAAATGCAAATTGATTACCTTCACTCGATCACGTTCTCCAATAACAGTGTCCTATATGTTGGGTGGGACGCAGCTTGAGCGTGTTGCATCCATACGAGATCTTGGCCTGATATTTGATGCAAAATTGAACTTCCATGAACACATGAGAATTATATGTAAAGCAGCAAACAGATCTCTGGGGTTCATAATAAGGACAGCATCTCAATTCAATAACGTAATTGCAGTAAAGCTGCTATACAACTCATATGTGAGAAGCAAGTTGGAGTACAACGTTATTGTCTGGAACCCCTACGAAACCACTTATGCCTTAATGATCGAGAGAATACAACGCAAGTTCGCCCGGTATCTCTACAAGCGCTCATACGGATATTATCCTTTCATGTATCCCTCCCTGTTTGTCACAGGGATGATAGGTCTAGAAACTCTAGAGCTGAGACGTAATTGTTTACATGTGATACATTATTACCTATTACTAAATAATAAGGTAGATAACCCATACGTCTTAGCATCCATTAATTTATTTGTCCCAAATAGTTATGTGCGTGCCACCGGGCGTAGACAGCATCGTCTTTTCGTAACGCCACCGACATGGCGCCTGCCTCAGGCCACCACTTGCCCCACCGCAAGGGCTGTGGAATTAATAAATGGTCTACTGCAATCTAACCCTGATGTCGATGTATTCTCCGACAATATACATCAAATGATGAGACACGTCTTAACGTACCTGAATGCACCCTCATGAGATGTGCATCATAAATGGCAAATCAGTAGTGGCTTAGCAATTGTATTATTATTCATATTTTATTACTTGCAAGTACCTAGTAGCTTAAGTTAGTTAGTAAGTAGTATAACATTATAAGCGCTTTGGTGTTACACTGTTAGCTTGTATTGTTTGTAAATAATAAATAAATAAATAAATAAATAAATAAATAAATAAATAAATAAATAAATAAATAAATAAATAAATTTAAGATACATTGGTATTTTATTGTAAATTCTTACACACATAGCAAGGCAACTCTTATTGTATTTGGTGGACTTCGGGATATCACTCAGCACAAGCCTATAGGGATCTCTCCGGCTACGTGAGTTTACACTTTTTGCTACTTTGAATAGATCACTATGTTGCCACACAAACAGACACATCTCATAAATATATAACGATGGCAACGGTAACAGATTGAGTTTTTTAAACAACGGTCGACATGACTCGTCTGGTTTAATTCCACATATAGCCCTAATGCACTTCTTTTGAGCAATAAATGCTTTATTGCAATCTGTACTATTACCCCACACTACAAGGCCATATCGTAATACAGATTCTACGTAAGCACGGTACGATATTATGGAAGTTTTACGGTTAGTGATCAGTTTTATTTGCCTTAAAGCATATACGTATTTATTAATTTTATTTGTTACGCTTTCAATTTGAGTCTTCCAGCTCATATGTTGATCCAACATTATTCCTAAAAATTTTGTCTCCTTGACTTACTATACTACTTAATATACTACTAGGTAGTAGTATATATTTTTCAAATATCTTTGAGAAAACTGGTACTAAGCCTATAGGTCTATAGTTTTCGATATTTTCTCTATTTTCTTTTTTGAATATAGGTTTTATGATCACCGTTTTAAGTTTATCTGGGAAAACTCCAGCAGCCACACATAAATTAATAATATGGCAAATATGATGACAGATATCACTTGCTACGTATTTAATAATTCTTGTGCATATACCGTCATAGCCTACACTAGTTGTATTCCTTAAGTTTGTTATGATATTTAGTATATCAAGGGGTGAGCAAGGTTTCAAAAACATGGATTTTTGTCTAAAGGTCACATATGAAGAACACGGCGATCTGTTTGTAGAAGTATTTGGAACTATTCTGTCAACAAAGTAATTATTGAAAGCATTACATATTACACTAGGATCTGTTATAGTTTCATTATTAATTGATATACCAGTTATTGACTTGCTTGGAAAATTGTGTTTTGTGTTTTTTATAATTTTCCATGCCGTTTTTGCTTTGTTAACCGCTGTATTAATAGAGTAGGTATTTTGTACTCGCTGGGTACTGTTTAAATTTTGTTTTGTTGGTCTCGTTAGGCTTTTTCCTATATTGCCATAAGAGTGCCCGTTTCTTTTTACTACATGCTTTTATTCCACGTGAGACCCATTTTTGTTTTTTATGCGTATTTCGAGTTATGAATCTGTATGGAAAACAGATATCATATAACAGTTTAAACAAATCAAAGAAGGCAATGTAGTTCAAGTTAGGATCTTCATTAGAGTATATTTCAGAAAAAGTCAGTTGCCTTAAACTATCTTTAATCTTCTTTTGATTATCCAAACAGTAATCTCTCCGTCGAACTTTCCAGCGCTTGATAAGGCATATTTTTTTAACACGACATTGCAGTGTCTGTGCTGTGTGATCTGATAATCCTAATTCTATGACCCTCGACATACATCTATGGGGAAAGCTGTGAGCAAAATTATCAATACAGGTGCCACTTTCAATCCTGGTAGGCTGTCTCAACACTAATTCCAAATTATAGTTAAGGAGCAAACATTCAAATTCCGAAGTTATATTATTACGTTTTAAAATATCTATGTTAAAGTCCCCAGCTAGAATGATGTCACATTTCCTGTATGTCCTATTTATATACATTAATACTTTGTCTAGTCTATCAAAGAATATTCTCAGGTTGCTGTTATATGGGGTTCTATATATACATACAATAATAATGTCATAATCAGTTAATTCAACTGCACAACATTCAAAACTAGATGGTACAGAAAATGTCGCAATTTCAGCGATAATTTTACAATGATGTCCTATTTTAACTAGGATACACGATCCTCCTCTGCTAATATCATTTCTACTACAACATGCTGACAAGTAAAAATTGGGAATTACACAGATGTCCTCATGGCCCGACATCATATTGTGCTTTGTTATACATATTATATCTATATCAGTACCCTTTTCTGACAAATCCTGTAAACAGACAAAGAGGTCATTAGATTTACTTCTTAATCCTGCAATATTTTGATGTACTATATTTAAATATTTATGTCCGAAAAAACTTCTGTGATGGTACTGATGGTACCTTGTCAATTTCATATTGATCTCTCTGTGAGGTATTACAGATTGTCAGATTTTCTTTTATTATATCTAAAGTCAATTTGTGGAGGTCTCTAAATAATATTTTCATACCGTTATTACTTAGAGCGCCCGTTTTTCTAAACATAACATTATCATAACTTAAGTTGAGATTTGAGTCCAAGATATAGGCGTATTCATAAGTTAAATTGTCCAAGTATAACAATTGATTAAACATATCTATTCTACAATTATACAGATCACTGCAAATAGCATTTTTAAATGTAGGCAAGGTAATAATAATGTTGGTGTGGCTATTAATCTGTAACATACGTCTAATGTTGGTGATGAGTGCAGTGTAATCCTTGGTCACTCTAAAATCTTCTTCGCCTATTATTATATTACAAAAGTCGTTCATGGTAAATGTTTTTATTTTATTGCTGATATTCAGTAGTAATTGATTAATTCCCACATTCGGTGTCAAGAAACGGCACACTTTATATTTTTCACCAAAGTATTGCTTTGCCAACGATAATATGTTGTTATTTGTCTTATTCGAGCTTATAATGTACATTTTATTTTGGGATTTTATTTTAACTGAAGTGTCTCGAGATGTTATGTGGCAGGCTTTATTTTGTTCGTAGTTTGTATTAATTAATATACGTTCATCCTGTATATGGGTTCGGGATGGATGTGGATGTGTGGATTTCTAATAAACAAAAATACCGTTCAAATCCGCAAGATGGCAACACCCATCACAATGCTCCAATATCAAATCAGGATCAGAAAATAACAGCAACATCACAATTAGAAAAAAAAAATGTTTTCCAAAACAGGATAAGACAGCTGAAAAGCGAAGTCAACTGGTAAGTAATAAATGTACGGTTAGCCCCATACATCATACACTGGACAGTACCGTCAGTACCGTACCGTCTACCAGTACCGCTGACTCACATGTACTTACTTACTGTGACACCTTGGAAGAATCCTTCTCTAGTGCTGGTGTATTATCAAGAAGTGTGGATGGTACACTGACTGATTTAGTCTCAATTGCGGAAATGAAAGACACTATAGTTCAGCTGACTCGGGAGCTGACTAGTACGCAAAGCGAACTGGAGAACACTATCTTAGAAAATATTGACCTCCACGCAACTATAAGTAAACTTAAAAACGAAAATAAACTACTGAAGTCGCTATGCTCCACTACTTCGGAAAGTGTTATGAATGACTACAGTGCAAAGAAGAAAAAAAGACATTCACTATTTTCTCACTGCACTTCATCTACACCCTCGTCTCCGACTCACTATCCTGACAGACACCTAAAAATACTCTGCCTACAAAAACAGTTGACACAACTACAAGATCAGTTAAACAGCTCCCACCATGAAGTAGCAACTCTGAGGGAGGAAATAGCTTGCTTAACGCGGAAGTTAAGCTTCGCCGCTGAAGTGAAGCTACCGTCAACCATACCTAAATCGACGACAAGTTCTACCACTAATGAAATTAAACAGAAGCTGGATAGAAAAATAGCTATTCTGGGTGCCCAGCAATGCGTTGGATTAGCTGCTAAATTATATCACTCGAGACAAAACACACAATATAATAAATATGCTGTTACTGCTACAACGAAACCAAATGCATTAAGTAGTGAAATAACGAAGAACTGTCGTAATATAAAATTTAATGAAAACGACAAAATTGTTGTATGTCTGGGTGAAAATGACTATGACCTGAAACTGATTGTTCTACAATTGAAAACATTGTTAAAGACATTTAATAAAAACAAAGTTATTGTATTGAATGTAGTTAAACATAATTATATATGTATTACTAAACTAAATAATTGTATTAAAAAAATATGTAGCTTGTACACGAACTGCAAATATGTGGAATGTTGTGGTAATGATTATTATTATGATGTTACGGAAATTTGTAAATCAATTAATTATGTTTTGACTCTATAGATTATGACCAAAAATATATTTCAAACTTTAGCGAGGTAAGGAAACATATGGCATCTAATAAACTAAACAAAATGCTATTTCACAAAATGACAAGAGGTACGATCCCTTACTATTTTGAACGGATGTCCAAAAATCTCGCTGACAATACATTCTACCTACAACGATGCAAATAAAATTTGAATTTGAAACCGGTCAGGTCTAATAAAAAATAAAAAATACTGTGGAAAAGTACAAGTGCGTTCTCAATATGTGAAACAAAATTATCATATTCAAGTGTATTTCACGATACGCTACGTGTTTGCAGTTGTTATATGCGGTCGCCTTCGGAATCATACCTTTATTTGACTTTTAGAGAAGCACCTGCATATGACCCCCAAACCCGACAAAAAAGGCTACGTCAGAACGTCGTCCATTCAATCAGCAGAATTACGATCAAGTTTGACTTGGGTTCCATAAATCTTGACAGGACCCCATACACCACAGTGATATTCTACTTAAATAAAGCTACTTTTACCCTTGTTATACCCATTAGTGGGAATGTAGGGGCAATTAGAAGTGTCATAAAACGTGTTCCAACTAAATTTAATTATATATATATATAATAAATTACATTAGTCGACACAAAACGTATAATTTGTATCTAATTGTGCGATCCGTGTAAAGTTTTAAGTCGGCGATTACACAAAACTTGGACACAAAATGTGTAAAGATAAAAGCTTAAGCGTGTTTTACACGCTGCTAATATTATACAAGCAATTCGTACGGATTCGCTTGGACACTTATATTCAAGAGATATCTACAAATTTGTTTCCTTTTTTTCAGTTGGTACCCAAAACATGTAATGTTCATATTTAGGCTTTAACTTAGATTAGTTTTTAACATAATTGGCATAACGGGTTGAAACTTTAACTAGGAAATGTATCTTTTAGGAGCACTAGTCCAACATACTTAGGTTTATTGATCAAGAAGTGGATTCCCAAGTCTTTTCTTCCCAGTAATTTCATTTTCTTTCCATCGTGTCTATGGCGATTCGACTCCCAAATAGTGTTTTCCTAATGTGCTGCTACTTAAATGGCGGTCTCGGAGGCGCTCATGAGCTTCAACTGAAAGCCTTTATTTGCAACAAACAAACATACGTCTTTTTTGTATTATCTTGAAATATAAACTACGAAACATTATTAACTGAATTTAATGTACAATTAATTACAAGATCCACCCATATAAAGGAAACATGTCAAAATAAATGTATCACATAATATAATATTTCTTACTGCACTTAAGAGCAAAAATTCTAAGAGGAGTGTTATAGTAATGTGGAAAATTATAATATATTCTGGTGTCGCGTGGGCCAACGTGCGCGAGTGGACTGTATTGCGATGAAGCAGATAACTGTTCTATTGACACTTTACACACAAAACAAGACAGGTGGCCGGGCTGCCGCGGATTCGATCCAGGCAGTGAATGCAGCCCGAGAAATTAGGAGAGGATGCACTAACCTTCACGACCCACGTGTTTTTCATCGCCGCCGGTACACGGATCTTCTCTTCCTTGCTCAGGAGCTGCCGTCAGCGTCACTAGATCCCTTGAGGAACACACGAGAGGCACCATCCGATCGGTAAAGGTCTATGAGGCGGTTAAAATACAACAAATATTATTCATTTCTGAGAGACGCGCTCGCGATCCGTCCCTACGCTGGCTAGTTCAAAGCGGGAGTGGCCGTCCACATCTCACACAATGGCGGACGGAAGCTACAGCTAGCCCTACTCTATGGTTAGTGCGGAGGGGGAGACGGATCTAAAAGGAGTGTGTTTCCATGTCAAAAAATACAGTTTCCACATCAGCGCAACCATTCCCCCCGGCTTGAAGGGTTACCTTCGAAACGAAAAATGTGGAACAAAACTAATGTCTAATCTAAATCTAGGTTTGCGAAATAACAACTAAAATATAAACATAGATTGGAACTCGTGCCTACTGCTGGCTAGGCAGAGGGCAGAGGCGAACAACCGGGCGCAGATACGATCCGGTTGCAGTTTTAACCCGTACAACACGAGTTATCCCGCGGGCATCGGGAAAAATTTCCTCTACTACTCCTAGAGGCCAATGTAAAGGAGGCGCATTCTCAGTCATAAGGACTACCACCGTACCTACAGTAATTGGGTTGGATGGAGTATTCCATTTTTGACGTGACTGCAGCGTGTGCAAATAATCGGTTCTCCAACGATTCCAAAACGATTGGACCATCTTATCTAAAAGAGCGTGACGAGTTAGGAGGTGCATTCTATCGTCATCAACATCTATTGCGGGCAAATATTTTAAAGGAGTCATATTTAAGAAGTGAGCTGGCGTCAGCGCTAACGGCTCTGACGGATCGCTAGATAGAGTCCGACACAGCGGACGCGTGTTCATCACCGCCTCTACTTGCGCGAGTACGGTACTCAACTCCTCGAACGAGAGAATCTGTTCGCCTATGACGCGAAACAGATGCGACTTAAGGCTTTTAATATTCGCTTCCCAATTACCACCAAAATGACTAGCTGCAGGCGTGTTAAAGTACCATTCAATGCGATTTTCGGCTAAGATGTGAGCGAATTCACTTTGGTAGTACTTAGACCGTAAGAATGTGTGCAATTCCGAAATACTACGTCGGGCCCCTACATAGTTTGTACCGTTGTCCGAATACATGCGCTTAACCGGACCCCGACGCGACAAAAAACGTTTAAAAGCGGACATAAAATTTGGCGTACTTAAATCACCGGTCAACTCTATATGAACCGCGCGAGTTGTCATACAAATGAACAAACAAACATAAGCTTTCGTGGAGCGAATGCCACGACCACGAGCAATGGTGACCTTGAAAGGCCCAGCAAAGTCTGTGCCGGTGTGTACGAAAGGTTTTGCGGATTGAACAACACGACAAGAGCGATGATCGGCCATTTCAGGCGCGATAAAACGCGGGCGGAGTTTAAAACAAGGTACACATCTGTGTACTCTAGCGCGAATCAAATTACGAGCGGAAATTATCCAGTATTTCTGTCTCAAAATAGACATTAACAAATCGGGACCAGCGTGACAATTCACCTTGTGATGATAATCTACTAACAAATCTAATACGTGGTCCTTACGCGGGAGAATTACTGGGTGCCTTTGTTCAAATCCTAAACCTGAATTTCTCAAACGACCACCTACTCGAATGAGTCCATCTTCCAAAAATGGTTTCAAGTGTCGGAAAGAACGACTACAAGGTTTGTTAAATTCTAAATTTTTAAATTCAGAAGCAAAATAACACTTCTGCAATTCGCGAAGTATGATCAATTCAGCCTTATCTAAATCAGCGGCGGTTATATGACCGCGTGTAGATAAAATTCTCAAAAATCGGCCTACATAAACAACACAACGCAACAGTCTCGACCAAGACGAGACGCGATTAGCCAACAACAAAACCAGGGACTCTTCACGCGGGACCGACACCACAAGCGAGTGCTTCTTTTCCTCGGGTGGTTCGGAAACCGTAGTGGGATTGAATTGACTAACTGGCCACTTATCCAACGCGGCATGAATCCAGGACGGTCCACTAAACCATAACGGGTGATCTAATATTTGCGAAGGAAGCAGTCCACGAGAGAGACAATCGGCTGGGTTGTCGGTGCCAGCAACGTGAAAGAGATTTTTTGGCGCTAATTCCGATTGAATTTTTGCCACTCTATTAGCGACGAAGGTGTCCCAACGATGGGGCGAAGAGTGGGCCCAACACAAAGCGACTGTTGAGTCCGAAAAGGCTAAAATTCTATTAATATTAATGCGACTACTACAAGCATTGGCGATAGAGGTGATCAATCTAACCAACAATAGTAAAGCGCATAGCTCGAGGCGTGCCAGAGAGACGACCTTACGGGGAGAGACCTTCGATTTCGCGCTTATAAGGCTAATTGAAACCTTACCTACATTCGAGACATGAAAATAGACTACTCCTCCATACGCCCTCTCACTAGCGTCCGCGAAGCCTACTACCGTAACAACACTATGTTGCGATATACCTACATGACGCGGAATTTGTACTTGGTCAAGCACAGAGAGTTCTTTTCTAAAGCGAGCCCACAACTTAGCAATGTTGTCGGGCGCGGTGTCGTCCCAATCACAATTCGAAAGCCAAAGCTCTTTTATAAGTAGTTTGGCGTACAGAACGACAGGAGCTACGAATCCCATTACGTCCCATATCCGTGCCACACACGACAGGATAATGCGTTTAGTACAAGTTTGCGGGGTCGAACTACTTTTCAAACTAAACGTATCAGACGCGGGCGACCAGCTTAAACCAAGCACCTTGTGCGTATCACTTTCATCGAACTCCTTAACCGAAGACAATCGGTGCGACGGTGGAATCGACTCTAACGCTGTTTGCGAGTTGCTCGTCCATTTCACGAGATCAAATTGACCCGCCTTCATGAGACTTATAACTTGAGCGGCCGTCTCGACAGCCTCGGCCTCGCTATCTACACTATACACGAAGTCGTCCATGTATAAGCCAGTCTCAATGGTGGCTCTCGCTTTAGGAAATGCATCGCCCTCGTCAGCGGCCAACTGCTTGACGGTGCGAAGTGCGTGAAAAGGGCTAGATTTAAGCCCGAAGCAAACACGATTAAACTCGTAAACCATTAAAGGTTCTTGCGGTGAAAATCTATACAAAAATCGTTGAAACCTACGATCGGGTTCGCGCACTTCAAGGCACAAAAACATTTGTCGAATATCTGCAGAGAGTGCCACAGCGAATAAACGAAAATTTACAATTATGTCAAATAAATTACCTTGAAGATTTTGACCACAATACAAAATGTCATTAAGCGACACGGAAGTGCTAGTCTTAGCACTGCCATCTAGAACTACGCGGAGTTTAGTAGTAAGCTTATCTTCTCTAATAACTCCGTGGTGCGGGATAACGTACGAAGGCTGGGTCTCGTCAGTGTCCGCAGGCGCAGGTGAGATGTAACCTTTATCTAAATATTCGTTGACAACCTCATCATAGGCTTGCTTTAACTTTGGAGACGCCTGCATCTTTCGTTCTAAACAAAGAAAGCGTCTTTCAGCGGATGCACGGGAGTCGCCGAGCGAAAAAATATCTCCCTTGAAAGGGAGCGCGACAACATAACGACCCTGCTCATCGCGAGTAGTCGTGCGACAATAAATCTCCTCAGCCATCTTGTCATCAGGGCTTAGGATTGGTGGGACATTGACCTCCTCAATCTCCCAAAACTTGCGGATGGTAGACTCCAGTGGCGGCTCGACGGTGCAACAGAACGAGGCAGTCGAGTGACTAAAACTATCCATAGAAGCGGGTGCAGAACCAATTATAACAAAACCCAGAACTGTTTCCAGGGCGTGCGGAGCGGGGTACGTCGGACCCCCTTGAACCTTACGTGATAACTGGAGGTGCGGGAGAATCGAAGCGCCGATCAATATATCGACGACTCCAGGAACAGCGTAAGTCTCATCAGCTAAAGGTAAGTCTTTAAATTTCGTTAATAAAGACGTGTCAACTGGGACGGTAGGCAACTGTTCAGTTATTTTATCCGTAACGAACGAATCCATGTCAAACCAAATTTTATTATTAAAACGAGATCCAAACCTCGTTTTAACTGTGCCATGAACAGCTGACCGTAAACCTCCAAAACCCGTCACCACTGAGTAGGTTGAACGCCTATCAACATTGAAACCAAGACGTTGACAACAATCTTGAGTAATAAAATTACTTTGCGAAGCGCCATCTAATAGCGCTCGAACAATGTGCGGTTTACCTAATGCATCAACAATAACCACGCGAGCGGTCGCAAGACAAACCGTAGTGAGGGCAGCACTAGCGGAGAACGAACACAAGGTGACGTCATTCGTAGCGGTCCCCGGGCAGGCCGGAGCGCGTGCGAGCTCGGGCTGCGGCTGCGGCGCAGGCTGCCGCGCGTCACCGCTCGACGAACCAACTGTGCTCACCTTGGATGCGGCATTACTATTTTCAAAATGAAGCAAAGTGTGGTGTCTCGCTTGACATTTGCGACAACCATTTCCACTATTACATAAACCCACGCGGTGTTTAGTAGCGAGACAATTAAAACAAAGATTATTAGCGCGAACAAATTTATAACGATCACTAGGCGACAATTTTAGGAAACCAGGACACTTGTACAGTTGCGAGTGATGAGTACTACACAAAGAGCAAACAGGTGATTGTACACGTGCTGGTGCGGTATTAACATAAGTATGGGTTGACCTCAGTGACCTCGATGACGCATCTATTTTGCGCGCGGGACTAACAACTGTCTTCGCGCCTTCATGTTTCGATGAAGAGCGCTGCAATATTTTTATATGCTCGCGAACAAAACCTTCTAAGTCTTCGAACTTAGGAATTTTATTGCCGCGATGATCCGACTCAAACAAACGAATGGTTTCGGAATCTAATTTCCTTAAACCCATATACAAAAATACGAAGTCGCAGAGGTCATCAATCTTTAGGTTCTTTACAGCGCGAACAGCTGACGCGAAAGTGTCTAGAAATTTCTCTAAGTTTTGATCGTTACATGCCGTAATAGATTTCAAATCAAACATCTGATCCAAATAGGCGTTAGCTACCGATCTTTTATCCTCATACTTAGCTTTCAAAGTATTTAAAATTAAATTATAATTCCCGGCACTAAACGTAATTCCAGCGCAAACGGTTATAGCTTTACCAGTCAATTTTTCAACAAGATAATGCAATTTTTCGTGATCTGTCAACGAATCGTTCTTATCTATTGTATTCTCAAAACTATCTATAAATCGACACCAATTGCGAATGTTACCATCAAATTCGGGTATTTGAATTGGTGGCAACTTAGGTCGGTCGCGAGTGGGGTTGGGTCGGTCAGACGGCTTCTCCAAACTCCTCGCAACGCGCTTGATACGACAATACAAATCGTCAAACGACGACAAGGCTTGATAACTCACTGAGTAATCGGGATCCAAATTCAACTCTAAAACGTTGATGTCATGCACTAAGGTTTCGAAATCCGCGCGTAGACTATCTAAGTTTTCTATAGAACACAAGAACGAATCTCTGATGACCAAATCAGAGGTTTTAAGTGCACTATCATAAATCGATTGTACGCGAGAGTAAATCATTTCTTTTTTAGCGTATAAAAGTTTCAATTGAACCTTACCGGTCTTATCAACCTTTGGGGACATGTTTACAATTAAATCTCAAACTAAAGTGCAGTAAACAATAAATATGAAATGACTTAATCCTAGCGGTACAGAGCAGCGAGGCGGCGCGAGCGTTAACTATGTAGGTAGGTAGGTGCCTACAACTGTGAATGCACGCTTGAACAAACGCGCATAGCAACAAGGTCGTACCTACGCGGTGGTCGCTGTCTAGATTCAACTATTATTTCCGAGATTAAGTATTGCGTAATATCTATTCAAATTAAAATACTTTCGTATGAATTGGGATGAGATGCGAGCGAGGTAGGCACAGCCACGTGTCTACCCACGCAGGTACTAGGCAAATACGACGTGAGCCGAGAACAACGTAATTGAAAAAAACAAAACAAAGCCAAATGCGTTAGGTATTACACTGTGCCTATGCACTAGGGTGTCTGAGTATACCTAAGATCTAAGCCTAAATGTCTGGATGCGGGGTTTTCTACTAAAATAACCAGGCACTTAGGTGCGATGCGAAAATTGCGAACTACGATTAAGTGTTGATATGATACCTAACCTATTTATGTATTAGGTAGGTACAATGCGAGCCAGCGGCGAACGGACAACAAATTCTAAGCCTAAGTGTCTGGATGCGGGGTTTTCTACTAAAATAACCAGGCACTTAGGTGCGGTGCGCTCATTCCCATTAGAATAATAACAAAATACGAACTACGGCTAAGAATCCGGCTCGAAGGACCAAAAAAATGGTGTCGCGTGGGCCAACGTGCGCGAGTGGACTGTATTGCGATGAAGCAGATAACTGTTCTATTGACACTTTACACACAAAACAAGACAGGTGGCCGGGCTGCCGCGGATTCGATCCAGGCAGTGAATGCAGCCCGAGAAATTAGGAGAGGATGCACTAACCTTCACGACCCACGTGTTTTTCATCGCCGCCGGTACACGGATCTTCTCTTCCTTGCTCAGGAGCTGCCGTCAGCGTCACTAGATCCCTTGAGGAACACACGAGAGGCACCATCCGATCGGTAAAGGTCTATGAGGCGGTTAAAATACAACAAATATTATTCATTTCTGAGAGACGCGCTCGCGATCCGTCCCTACGCTGGCTAGTTCAAAGCGGGAGTGGCCGTCCACATCTCACACAATGGCGGACGGAAGCTACAGCTAGCCCTACTCTATGGTTAGTGCGGAGGGGGAGACGGATCTAAAAGGAGTGTGTTTCCATGTCAAAAAATACAGTTTCCACATCAGCGCAACCATATTCTGTTATAATACATCAGCATTTCGTAGATGGCAGAAAATATAAGAAATTCTTCGAACCACTTGATAGTGAAGGCATCATTCTTGTGAAAGTGTCTGAATGTATCACAGTTATAAGTGATCTAGAATTAACATTTAGACCAACTGTTATTCTAGATACTCAAAACATCAAAAACGAAACGAGAAAAAATATATTTGTTGAGACAGTAGCGAACAAACTAATGACCAATAATATAGCAATACTGATTGCTGACAATGGAATGGACACTAATCTCCAAATTAGTGGATTAGTTGTCACATACTTTGACACTTGTGATGATGTCACTAACTTTAAATTTAGTGGTATTGATACAGGAATGAAACATCTCATTGTAATATCTGACCCACCAAACAGAACTTGTATTAAAAAACTTCAAGAAATAAGAAATTCAGTAGACAAATATGATATTACGTTTAAACTTCTAGATATAACTGAAGATAGAAACAATATTATCACATTTGTTCCACAACTTGATGAAAACACATGTAAGCAAATTGTTGAGAATTATTACCATATAAATACATGTGCAAATGGTAGTTTGCACAAAATAGATCATGAACCTATCAATTTGAACAATTGCCCACTAAAAGTTGGCATGACGGCTTTGCATCCTTTTTCTCAAATAACAACCAATGAGGTACTTAAAACATACGATCGAATTAATGTAACGAACGGATCTGATGTGGAAGTGTTAAAAATTATTGCAAATCATTTCAATGCTACTCTAGATTTATATTACATCTACAGAAAGGAAGAAAACCCTAATGTAAACATTGATTTCCTTAAATTTGTAATAAACGGCAGTCTCGATTTATGCGCAGGCGGTCTTTATCGAATGTATGGTGATGTAGTGGAATATTCCGGCTTATATGGAAGACAAGCTGTTCTTTGGATCTATGCGGTGGTAAGAGAAGAAAGATCTTGGGAAAATTTACTCGAAAATATGCGTGACCTATATATGTTTCTCGTATTTTATATGAGTTATTCTATCAGTTGGTATTTTATTTGTTTATTTGACAGAGACCCCGTGTCTTTTAAAGACACATTGACATATGGTTGGGGAGCACTAGTTGGTGGTACTACTTTAAAAGAAGCAAGATCTGTAAAACAGAAAATTTTGAATATCGGACTATTCTTCATGAGAATTTATCTATCGGCATATATTAGTATTCATCTGTATTCATTCTTAACTATAAAGAAGCCCCCGAATATGGTTACGACCGATGATGACTTAATGAACTCAGGCAGAGTGGCATTTTTAGAAACTTCAACCAAATACTTTGTTGAAGATGAAATATTTCTTGATTTTGCAAACACATCGTCTGAATGCGTATCTTTTAAAGATTGTATGGATAAAACTTTACTACAAAATGGTATGACTATAGCGCTACAAGGAAATTTCTATCAGTTTCAAGCAGACACAGCCGTTAATGGTGAAGCAAGAATGGTTAGATTACCTGAAAATATTTTAACTGTCTATAATGAAATGGTTGTAAGAAAAGACAGTCCACTGGTAGATGATATCCAGGAGATAATACAAAATTTATTCGAAGCTGGTATAACAGATGCCTTGTACGCAAGGGCCATTGGTCTATTGGTAATAGGTAAGGCTGATCGCGTCAACAGTAACATGTTGATGCATAGTTACAGCTGTCAATCAGGTTGTACTATAACTCTAAAACAGTTTGCAGTCATAATTTACGCTTGGATATTTGGATGTGTATTCTCTTTTGTTGTTTTCATTTTTGAGTTATATGGGAAAAAAAGTTTTTGGATAAATTATTTTCTATAAATTTTGATTTAGCAGCGTAGACGTTTATCCTCCTCATGGATGGAGGGTTTATTCAGGAAGAGGATATCACGATTTCTTGTATTGTTTCTGAAAATATGCTTTTGCATTCACGAATTTAATTCGTGAATGCAAAAGCATATTAAACGAATGTGTATTTTAACCCACCAACAAGCAAAAGGGAAGAAAAGTTCCACGTCTCTATTTATATGCGTGCAGGGATAGGAGATGTGGTGACAACCAAATTTCGAAAACAACGCTTTTACTCTCAATTAACAGAAAATATTTTGACAGACTTTTTACAGAAGTCATCACTTTTTACAGCAGGTCTTGTACCATTAAAGCAGTAATTTAAAGTCATGAATGAATCCGTCAAAAATGAAATGGCCTCTGTGGCGTAGCGGTAGAACGTTCAACTGCTTCGAAGGGGGCGCGGATTCGATTCCCGCTCAGATATTTGTATTGGTCTGGGTGTTTATGTTTGTATGATGGGTATGTATTTACAAAAAAAAGTCTCCGCATTCTATAACACAAGTTAGTTAAGCTATACTTACCATGGGTCTAGATAGCGTTGTGTGGAATGTTATATATCCATATATATAAAAAAAATACTGATTCTGTATTCGTTTTTAAAATATCACCACATTTTATAAAGTTTACAAATTTCGATTATTTATCAATCAAATCGTTTTTGGGTACTACGTAACCTAATATAATAACACCCTATACATATTATAAAATTAGTATTAAAGTTATCGGGATATTGAACATGTTGTATTGAATTGAGTTTCCGATATTTCGGCGCTGTTGCAAGCACTATCATCACGGAGGAACTGGAGTATTGGCAGTCAACGGTGAAAAATTTTCTTGGAGTAAATATATCGATCTACCCTCTTTCGAGTTCTTTTAATACGCGGATCTGCACTACCACGGGTTTCACTCTCACTACAAACTCGACCCGATCCCGATCACGTTCACGACACACGATGCTTACCGTATTACTGTATATCCACTCACGACTCTGTTTTGGCTTGTTCTCGGTTGTTCTTGCAGAGACCATGATAGTTTAAATACATAAATTATAAAATTATAACTACTCAGACGTAGAGTATTCAGACTTACCTTGCCGAAAACTAATACAACATTTGCTAGACGCTTGGCCCTGTATATCGACCATCACATCTACAATCAAGTTGCAAGACACTGCAACATTGAAAGGTGCTCGGTGAGACAAGCAAAAAAAGAGGTAACAAAATGGCTTACCACAATGACATATGAAGCCACTGAAATACTTTTGCTAAATTAACTTGTTATGACTTGCATTAAAACGTATTCTTTAATATTATAAAACACAAACACGCGCACGCATATACACACACCCACGCACATACACACGCACACGCAGATACACACGCTCACAAACACACACGCATGTATGTAAAATGTTCCAGATAATTTTATAAGAGTAATAATGTCGACCAAGCAAATTTAACTTATGTAATCGTAAGAGGTACCCACAGGACAGGCTTGCCTAGTGTGGGGCCAACGGACACTTTGCTAAAAACTGTACTCTTATTGATAATAAAATATTTTATATTTTCATTTTCATTTTAATTTCATTTGTATTTTAAAATGTAAGTGACGTTTGTAAATGCTTTCTAATTTATAATGTAGTTGTGATGCCATTTTTATTGACATGCGTGCACACGTAAAACACAAAGATGGTTTTTACCTATGGATGAATTGGTAGAATGTGATAATTTTGTAACTAACATAACATAAACTCACGCACCCGAAGGGGTAGGCAGAGGTGCTAGCACCCACATTTCGCCAGTTTATGTTTAGGTCCCAATGTTCGCAAATTGGTCGCGAGCCTATTGTCATAAACCGGGCACTTATTAACCTGCGATAAATACATACCTGCATAACTTCGAAAAGCATCGAAAAGTCATTGATGTGTGCCATGTTAAACCTGGGATCGAAACCGACCTCGTCTCAGCTGTCCATTACCCATACCACTAGACTACCGCGTTTTGTAACTATAAAATTTATATGTATATAGAAACAGAAAATATAGAAGTTCCACCCTCCCCTTTGCTACACAGGACAACACGTGCAAGTCTTAGATGTCACCCGAACACGGTGCAGAACATCCGATCAAGAACCAAGCGGTTCGGTGACTCTTTCCTCTATCGCACCATTAAGGCCTGGAATTCATTACCAGCTCACGTGTTTCCTTCTTCCTACAGTCGCGGGTCCTTTAAGCGGGATGTGAAAAAGCATATGATGAGGCAGTCAAACTGAGTGTCACCATTATCACATGGTATGTGTAAGTAATGTTGGCCCACTTTTCTGAGACTTTGCCTACAGCTTACTATCAGGCAAGGCGAAGTCTAATTGACGTGTTCTATATATTAAAAAAAACTTATAGACTATCTTAATATTAGTATCTACCTTTTTCCAGATTATACAGGACAATTTATTGTTTTTTTATCCCAAAGATAATTACTAGCTAAAGTAGGGTAATATTCACTCCACCATTTGCTCAAGTCTTTTTTCGTTGAAAATAGATCTTTCAGATGTAGATTCCCTTAGAGTTTTGTCTATCACTTCTTGTTCAATTTTTATCGTTGGGTTTGAAGCTATGTCGTTTGAAGAATCACTTTTGTGCTTGATAAAAAGTTCGTCATTATTTTTTCTTCCATTTTTAGCATCCATTGTTTGATATATTACTTCATATTCGTTATCAATTATTGCGTTAGAAGCTATTCCTATTGATGAATAACTGATATCATTAATAAATAGTTCATTATTATAAATACTTTCATTTTTATCTACCACTGTATCATTAGTTTCAGCTGTGTTGATGTTTGTGTGTGAAGTCCAAGTATTGTGTGAGGTTAGATTTTCATCCGTATGTTTTGAACTAAACTTGACATCGGCAGCAGTAGCATCAGGATTTTCTTGCGATTGACCGAAGTATCGCTGTATCCAATGTAGCTTTTTATTCACTAGAGAATTTGATGGAGTAATAAATTCGATGTTGAGATAAACTGAAATTTATAGATATTAATTAAATAAAAATAGATAGATACAGGACCAACATCAGGAAGGAGGTAGGACACGGCGGTATTTCCGCCCAATTGAGCAGTCCGACTAGGGAAGTACCTCCCGCCCTACAGAATACCGCGGCCATAATAACTTCGTGTTGTGTTCGCAGCGGTGAGTAAGGTAGCCAGAACTCACTGGAGAATTTGTGCTGTCAGTGGAAAGACTAAAGGCTTGTCCTGCTTTGTCTTCTACAGTGACGGCACAGAAACTCTGCACTTACAGGGTTGGCAGCGCGAATGTGACTCCTCTGCTGATGCAAACGTCCATAGGCCACGGTAAGCACTTTCCATCAGGTGGGCCGTGTACTTGTCTGCCACCTAAGTGGTATAAAAAATAAAAATAATATATGTATATAAAGGAAACATACACAACAATATTAATATGTTGTTATTTATATTTATTGTGAAACCATTCATGTTATAACAATATATATTCGATTACTAAGAGCTATTTACATCAAAAGAAATAACTATGAAGGAATTACATTTAGAATATAGGTGCGTACCTAGTTATTGTTATTTCAAATACCTACCAACCATAAAATCTAGTTACAAGTGTGTACAATCAATAATACTACCTAGAGCAATATATGTATTTTTTTTTTATTTATTTATCAGAACGAAACATTAAATACATAGGATTACACAATAATAGCATCAAAAAACCACTCAGGTTTATACCTGTGCTATTGAGTTGTCGGCATATACATACAACAAACCATACAAATCGAATACAATCCACCAAATTATCTAATTCTAAAAAATATATCTATATAATAACAACCTATATTACGCCTAGCAAATGTTCTTTGAGCTTTTTATGTACATAAGATATTTTATTATTTTCTCGGATACAAGAGGGTAGGTCATTCAAAAGTCGCGGGACAATATAGGCAGTAGTGCGTTCGCCATATACATTATTCGCACGTTGTGTTATAAACCGGTTCTCGGAGACTGTCCGAGTCAGGCCCCTCTTCCCCACTGGGCACTATGGGCACGTGCCCAGGGCCCCGCGATCGAATGGGGCCCCCTAGTTCCTGCCAGATTACCAAATGATAACCGATATTTAGGTATTACCGAAAAACATTAATTTTGAAAAATCTGATGATAATGACTTACTACAATACCTACGCTTATTATATTAGCTTTAGTTTGCCGCATGCGGATAGCTATACCTTGTACAACATAGCTTGAACTTTTTGACAGATGGGTCAGTGATGGGAAACAGAAAATATCTATTGGTGTAAAAAATGTGTTGGCTAAATATGTGGCTGTATGTATGTTTTAAACTATTCAAAATAAATAAATTCATTCGTCAATCAATTTTATTGCACTAGACATAAAAACATTGGGTAGGTACCATTGTTTTCAGTTTTTCTATTTAAATTTTACTTCGAAGCAATAAAAACCACTTAAGACTTTCGGAAAATGCTTGAGTCCTTAACAGGTACTCTTATGTTGTGTGTCTATTCTTATGATTATTATCAATTTTTAATATTATTAAAATAAGAAAATATTGTTCGTCGTTGCAAAGTTATATCGATTTCAGATTTGACATCCGTCAAAAAGAAAGATCAAACTAATAAATAAACAGGGTATAAGTACTCCACTCTCTCTCAAAAATGAGTTTTTCCGATATTAGTATATTTAGGTTAATTTAAATACCTATATGTAAGTATAAGAATACAATTAAAAGAAAAATTATTAAATTAAAAAAAGAAGAATTATTTGATGCGGTGTGGTTTATGTCTTTAAGAAACCTATTCGAACGTCATTCGTAATACCAAAGACAAAAAAGGGGAATTCCCGACTCCCGATCGTCGTTTGACTTGACGAACGGGAATTCCCTTCAAGTATTTGTCTGCGATGTTGTGGCGTTTGTTTTGTTTGTAGTTGTTAGTTTGTTACTGACTGTGCTTGAGCTCTGACAAAAAAATAGTATTGTTTGATTAAATCGTCGTTTGTCTGTTTTGTGTTAGCGAATATTTTCGTTATAAAATTAATTAAATACTGAATTATAATATAAAATGTCGAAACGGTCATATCCTAGTGGATCTGAAAAAAGGAAAAAAGCACTACATCAGAAAGAAGTAATTGAAAAGTTACCAAAATTAACATCATATTTTACTACTACTACTGGAGAAACTTCTGTAAGTAGCAATCAACTCATAAATGTTCCACATGATGACTCAGCTCAATTACAAATTGCGGGAATTTCTAAACCTTCATGTTCCAATTTTGAAAAAGAGATTGAATCAGAAAGCGACTATTCCTACGACGAAAGTGCAACGACTTCAGTAACTTCACTAAAACCGACAACTCCAACTGTGTCAATTGAACAGCAGTTTTCCAACACAGAAGAATTAATATCGCACGATCCCGCCGATTATTTTCACGAAAAGTTTGTTGAAATAAATCGCGAAATTTTAATTCGTAAGGGACCAGTATATTTTCAAAATAAAGATTCTGACTTTTCCGAGGCATCCAGAACCTACAAAGATGGTAATAAATTAGTGACGAGATATTTCAACAAAGCATTATTTATTCGCAAATTAAAGAACAATGAAAGCGTCGAAGAGAAAATGTTAATCTTTGCTCTCGGAATGGATGTAATGATTGGAAGCATATTAATCACATAATTTTAACACATGAAAATAGCCCAGCGCATAAGCAATCTATGATGACTTATCTGGCACGAAGTAAAGCGGTTGGTAGAGTAGATATAGAGTTATTATCTCAACATCAAAAGGAAGTGGATTACTGGAGAAACGTACTTAAACGGATTGTAGCTGTTGTAAAATTTTTGGCATCGAGAGGGCTTCCATTTCGCGGCGACAATGAAATCCTAGGATCTCCAAACAATGGAAATTATTTGGGTTGTGTGGAATTATTGAGTGAATTTGATCCATTTCTTGCAGATCACTTAAAAAAATTTGGGAATCCTGGAAAGGGTAACATTTCTTATTTATCAGCAAATATCTGTAATGAGTTTATTGAAGTAATGGGAAAACAGGTTCTAAAAAAATTATAAATGAAGTTAAATCAGCAAAATATTTTTCCATAAGCGTTGACAGTACGCCCAATCTGTTTCATATTGACCAGCTCACTTTCATCATTCGATACGTAAAAGACTGTGTTCCTGTTGAAAGGTTTTTGAAATTTATACCTATTAAAGAGCATAAATCTAAGTATTTAGCGGAGACCATCTTAATTTTTTTAGAGATACATGATATTCCCATAAAAGATTGCAGAGGACAAAGCTACGACAATGCTTCAAATATGTCGGGAAAGTATAGTGGTCTACAAACAAGAATCAAGGAAAAATGTGAATTTGCCACCTTTATACCATGTGCAGGACATTCACTAAACTTGGTAGGTGTCCATGCTGCTGGGTGTGTACCGGAGGCATCACAGTTTTTTGAAATAGTTCAGAAAGTGTACAACTTTTTTTCGGGCTCTACCCACAGATGGAATATATTAACAGAACATTTAGGTTCAAAAAAAGTTGTTAAGAGTCTTTCACAAACCAGATGGTCAGCCCGAGCTGATGCAATAAGTGCTTTGCATGGGGGTTATAAAAGAATATTAGAAGCTTTAATCACCATCGCAAACGATACTGAAAAGGCACGAGAAACAAGAGACGAAGCCCTTAGTCTGTCTAGAAAAATGGGAAATCTAGAATTTATTATACTGACGGAAATCTGGAGCACCATATTGGAAAGAATAGACAAAACAAGTAATTATCTTCAGAAAGAAACAATAACACTGGACGTTGCAACCAATTTGTTGACTTCACTTTATGATTTTATTACTAACCTCAGGGATAAATTTGATAACTTCGAATCATCTGCCAAAGAAAATAACCCAGAATCTGACTATAAAGATCTATCTCAAAGAACAAGACGTAGAAGCTCACGGCTGATTTTTTTTGATGGCTCTGCGCCATCAGTCCAATTGAATGGAAAAGAGCGATTCAACGTAGAAACCTTTCTCCCAATAATCGATACCTTGAGTGTTCATCTAAAACAGCGACAAAGTTCATATGAGACCGTCAGTCAACGTTTTAGTTTATTTTTTCACTCAAAAACTCTGAATTCCGAAGAGATACGACAAGGATGCAAAGAATTTTCTCAAATCTATCACGAAGATGTAAATGAAAAAGAGTTAGAAATAGAATGTCAACATTTAAAAGAATACTTAAAAAATGTTCAGAGTGAAAATGAAGCATCTAACAGTGTACAGGAAGTATATAATCTATTAAAGCAAAACAAAATTGAAGACACATTTCCTAACGTAGAAATTGCATTGAGAATATTTTTAAGTATGATGGTAACTAACTGCAGCGGAGAACGCTCCTTCTCCAAATTGAAACGAATAAAAAATGAATTAAGAAGTACAATGCTTCAAGAGAGATTAACTATATAGTTTGTCGCTGATGTCCACAGAATGTGATATTCTCAATACCATAGATTTTGAAGATGTGATTAACGATTTTGCTCATCTTAAATCTAGAAGGGTACCTTTGCAATCAACATAGAATTAATCTAAGGATTTTATGTTAAGCGAGTTACTTTTGTAGATTATTTTTTATATTTCCTATTTTTTTATAGTTAGTAACTACATAAAAATAAATTTAGAACCTTGTTTGTCTTTCTTTATCTATTGTAACTAAATAGTGTTTTCTCAAGGTCCTAGGGGCCCCATGATCCTAATGTGCCCAGGGCCTCAAATAGTTTAAAGACGGCCCTGGTCCGAGTGCGTACAGGATCAGTATCAGAATAAACGGGATATTTACCATGTTGCAAGCACCATGATCACGGAGGAACTGGAGTAGTGGCGGTGAATATCGGAAACTCAAAATAATGAAACATGGTAAATATCCCGTTTATTCTGATACTGATGTCAGTGACCACGATAGTTTAAATACCTATATTGCGTACAGGAGATTCAATTATTTTTTTAAGAGATTCATTAAAAAACTGTTCTTTTAATAAATGAGATGTACTTGTGTATGTACAGGCAATGCTTTGCAATGTTTGAAGAGGCCAGTTTCGTTATCGTAGAATTGCCTTTTTACTTTAGGTGACACAATAGTTTTGAAAATGTTTGTCTGTAGTTTATAAATGGTGTCTAGGTAGGACTTATAGGTACGACCATAGCTAGGTACTTAGGCCGTACTGTATGTGGGATTCAGCTAGTGCGTTGTATATCATTATTTTTACTTTGAACGGTATTCGGTTTCTTAATATTGTAATGTTTGCCAAAAATTGCCTCAATTTATTACAGACTTTTTCGATATGATGGCTCCAGTTAAATTTGTCATCTATTAGCAGTCCAAGGTAGGTTTGCTTTTTGACCGTATCTATAGGTGGACAGTCACAGTTTGAAGCACTGATAGCATGCAGGCAGTCATGGTCGTGAGCTACTTTAGAGAAGTAATGTGTCCACACCACTTATGAATATAAAAAATAAGTTTAAAACTAAAACCCGACTACTGAAAAATCCTCGATATTTTCTTGTTTAATACTTTTTATAGCGTGATTTTTCTGTAGTCAGATTTTAGTTTTATACTTATTTTTTTAATAATATTATTTTGAGTCAAGTAATATGTATAATTTATACTTATTTCAAAAGTGCTAATTAAGCCCTTTCAGTTGATACTAAACACGAGATATTTATCTCAAATGTATTCAGTGACACATTATTTTATAGACTAAGACGCTTCTAACGATACCTCATTTGTCCAGGGCCGGCAGTCTGTACATGAGATAGCGACCGAATTCGGATGTTAAGTACGTAGCGACGCAAACTAACCGAAATTCCCAAGTCTGTACTTAAAGTTACGATTTTTGTCGGTTGCCGTACCGAAATTCGTCGTTAACTTAACAAATTCTCGGATTGTACCTTAATAGCATAGACAAGCATAGAATTTGTCACTCTTACCCTTAGATTCTCTTTGGTTAACTGTGTAATTTGTTGACATTTTTATTATGTTTGTACAATTATGCTTTATGAATTTGTAATTGTATCTTTTTTGACTGTACAATTTCATCAAACAGAAAAATCTCTCCGCTGATTGATTTTTCACAACACCCTTACCATAGATTATTGTACATATATATAGACCAAACATAGACTCTGACATGGCAAGTTGACACAAGTGACATAACACACAAGCAAGAAGCCAAGAAGCCTTGAAAAAGAATTGAATATTTTTGGAGGTTGTAGGGAAATACGAGAAATATTATGGCTGAAGCGTGTTTAGCATGTAATTAGTTTACTCTAGAATATAGGCGGGAAGCGGGAAATGGTAATGCGACGGCAAGGTGCATGGATTCTGCGCGCTAGTGAAAATTATTTGAATTTGGCTGATGGTGAATTCCTATCATTGTATCGCATTACAAAGGCAATGTTTAAAGAACTTGGTGATGAAATAGCGCTATCACTTGAAAGAAAACGCCCTTGCGGGCTTTCTGTGGAGTCCTATGTAAGTTTCATTGTATAACTTGTACATTGTTTATCATTTATCTAATTCAAAATTATTATTTATCTAGAAGTACTTCATCTCATTTAATATATTGTAATTGTATAATTTATGTGCTTATTATCATTTTAGGTGTCTACTCGATGGCCAGGAGCTCTGCATGATAGCCACATATATCATATGAAAATTCCCCAGTTCATGCCACATGAAGACGTTTGTTAATAACGGAGACCACCATGCATGGTTACTTGGTAAGTTTTGAGTCAAATAACTGAACACCTCATGTGTCAATATACTATTACTGCCAGTGGGGATGCTGTTGACAGGACGAATGATCACCCTTTCTGTGTGGACTATTTCTCCTATATAATGACTGTCATACATGTTAACTGCAACCAACGGCTTAACATTTTTTCTGACGCACAACCAAACCAATGCTAATACCCTTATTCATACAAATATTTGCACAAAGCAGCAGCTGCATTTAATACCGTTACACCACAGAGGCTGTCAATGTGTCAATATAACAATTATAACATATATTATATTTTGATTTAATCCACAGGTGATGATGGATATCCACTAGAACCATGGCCGATGACCCCAAAGATGAACCAGCCCCTTGGCCTAACGACAAGTATACACTGAAGACTGTGTATTACACTGAACTGACATTATGGTGGACATCTGTGGCATTCCACTGCCCCAGAGAATCATTCAGAAACATTATTTTCGATTGTTTTCGCCTTGTCAACTGCAAGTCAACCAAGTGGCCAAAATTATACATCAGCAACACTTCAGAGGTGCCATATTACAAGAATGTGCCGACCCAGTTCTTGAAAATGGTAATTATTGTACAAGTAACCTTGCGAGTACCATAGTAGTACATAATATATATATACCCCACTGACACACAAATATGTAACTTACATGCAAGACACTACAGTAATGTTCTACGTGAAGTAGGAAGTGGTTTCTTCTCTTTCATACTTAGATGTGTGCTATGCACTTGCAAATTAGTAACTACTATAATATAAACTAACAATCCCAAACCAACATTCTGCAGGTATTTTCTGCTTTTCATGGAACTAAAGGTTGTATCCATGAGGCTACAGTTTATATCAGAGGAAAATTGTATAATCCTTTTGCTATCTATTATTATTGATTACAAATGCCAGCAGCTGTCACTCATGCTCAGTTGGTGGATCCTTCCAGCAGAGAAGCTGTTAACCGGACAGATGGTTAGCCCTTCTGTACGGGCTTTTGCCATATATAACGACTCCCATAGATGTTAGTATGGCAACCGGGGCAGACAATAGGCAGATACACAACCGTTGCAAATAGATATATTTGATTTATATACATATTTTCACTGAACGGAAATTGAACATTGTCATCATCATCTTTGTGTAGACATACTATACTGATTGCATTGTTACCTCGCAGTTCAGGGTCCGCCTTCGGCTTTTTCTCCTCCACGACGTCAAGCCTACTTTCTTTACCTGGACCTGGTGGGAGCCCCATTGCCAGGCATTTGTTGCCTCAAAACCTCCTGCTGGTTACCTAGTTGAATATCCCCATCCCACAGAAGCTGTCATTGCAATAAACTGAACATAGCTTTCCCAAAAGTAATATTCTTTAGGGATTTACTGTCTTTAATAGAACCAAATGAAATAGCGAACGAAATGAAAATATTGTAATCCTATAACTATCTATTTCTTTTCATTGCAGATGCCAGCCGTTGTTTGTCACTCAACTCAAGCCTGAGGAGAGGATACCCATAGCCGAAGTCATAACAAAATGTTACAAAATGAAGACTTTTATTGTCTGTAAAAATTAATAGAAACTCTTTGTATTAAGTACTTTGAAGTAATAAATGCACAAGATATGAACCTATATATATATATATATGTGTTTTATTTAATTTACCTATATAGAAATCTACTTACTACCTACCGATAATCTTTGTATGAACTCTGCAGTAACTTATATTGTGTTAGTTACTAGTCCTACAAACATGAACATGACAGTTACTAATAAGCATCCATCAGAATATAATTATCTATTTTATGGCCTTGGGAAGTTATTAAATATGAAATTGAGCAATATAACATACACATTTCACCAAAAGTCTACAAATAATAACTTGAAGCTCAACCAAGTTCACCAAATAAGCATCCACCATCTTATAATTGTATTTTATCATGAAATTGAGCAATATAGCATACATAAATCACCAAAAGTCAACAAATAATAATTTGAACCTCAACCAAATAAGCATCCATCATCTTATAATTCTATTTTGTCATCCATTTCATAACCTTAGAGATTATGAAACATAAAATTTAACAATATAACATAAACATATCACCAAAAGTTAACAAATAATAACTTGAAGCTCAACCAAATAAACATCCATCATCTTATAATTGTATTTTATCATCCATTTCATAACCTTAGAGATTATTAAAATGTAAAATTGAACAATAAAACATCATTATCATCTAAATAATAACTTAAAGCTCAACCAAATTCACTAAATAAACATCCATTATCTTATAATTGTATTTTATCATCCATTTCATAACCTTAGAGATTATTAAAATGTAAAATTGAACAATAAAACATCATTATCATCCAAATAATAACTTGAAACTCAACTAAATTCACCAAATTAGCCTCCATTTATAATATATAATACTTATTTCCTCAATGTTGCCCAATTTCATATTTAATATTCTATTAAAAACATCAACAAAATGTGGACAAATAATAACAAATAGTTAACGACGTTAACTACTTTGCGGGCCTTCAAGAATGCTCGCATTCTTTACGACGAAATTTGTTAAGAAACCGACAATTTTTGTTAACTTGGAAGTCGAGACTTGCTAATATTGCCACCGTACCAAATACCGTCGTTAACTCGCACCGATTCATGTAGAGACTTGCATCCCCCATACATTATTGCTCGCTTAGTCGCTACCTCAAAATGTACAGACTTGGGTTTGACGCAAAGAAACCGAATTTTTTTGTTAACTTTGCTTACGATTTCGTAAGATAAGTATTAACGACGAATGTACAGACTGCCGGCCCAGTTCTAATAAGGACCTATGAGGGAACAGATGAACCTACATACATACATAGCCTGTCAAAATAAATCATTATAGATAGATAGATAATTCTTTATTGTACACCAATAGATTACAGAAAAACTTGTAGTTAGCATGCATACAGTTTAATGTACAATGGGTGGCCTTATCGTTGGAAGCGATTTCTTCCAGGCAATCTTGGAATGGACAGTAGTGTAATTATTATTATATAGCATAGATTATTAGGTATTATATAGCATTATCCTCCTTTTGCTTGACTGTAATCGGGTAAAAAGTGATTGGTATCAGCAATTTATTTTTATAAGTATCTATAGATTCATATAGTATCTAACAGACCCATGTCTGCAAGAATTATGAATGCTATGCTTGAAGATCGCAACTAGTAGGTATAAGTCATGACGAATTCTATAACATATTTAATTATGAAATATTTCTAAACCAAGTGTTCGTGGTGTTTTTTTTACAACCTAAAAACATATATATTGCACCTAAACACATATATATTCACATTATTATGAATTTTTGACTCAAATATGCAACACGGATAGAATAAACAATCAGTTAAATATTGAATTTACTGTTGTTTAATGCGTTCGAAATTTAATTCAAGAATAAAGACTAAAACAGATAACACACAACCAAAGATCCAAGCATAAAATATTCCTGCAAATTGTTTTAAAGTTATACTACAACCAGACTTGCAACTGTAACTATTCATGACCATATTACTGTTAGCACTGGCAGCTTTATCGATCAGTAATATACCTATAGCTTCAGAGTACAATGTCTCTGTTATACCAGCCTCAAACAAAGTTTGCATCGCTCGACCAAATTCTATAGCAATTGGACTATCTTTCCTTAAAAGCATATCATTATATACTGTTAAAATGTTCTCGTCAGCTCTCAGAATTCTTGCTTCACCATTTACAGCTGTGGTTGATTGGAAATTATAAAAATCACCTTGCAAAACTATTGTCAAACCATTATATTTTAAAACTTTCACAACACAATCCGTAAAATTAGAGCAATCGCCTGATCTATTGACAAAATCACTATATTTATTGTCACGGACAAAGAATTTCAGTTTCATTATTAAAAATGATGTTTTACCCGAGTCCATTATCTCATCGTTCGTATTCAACATCTGAGGTGGCTCCCTGATTGTGAGAAATGAATACATCTGTATACTTATATAAACAGATAGATGAATGCCTATCACTAAATATCCGACATTTAAAATCCTCTGTTTTGAAGATCTAGCTTTCTGTCTAAAGTTTGCACCAACGAGTGCTCCCCAAGAATACAAAAAAATCTTTGTTAATGATACTGCATCACCATCAAACATACAGATCAAGTACGAAATAATAGAATAGACGATATAAAATATTAGAAAAATGTAGAAACCGTTAATTTTTCCGATTAAATTTACCCATGATCTATCGTCTCGTTCGACAGAGTAGATCCATACAATAGCTTGTCTTGCGTATATTCCTGAGTAAGCCACGACATTTCCATAAATTCTGTAGAGACCACCAGCACACACATCTAAACTACCATTCCTCATAAGCTTTATAAATTCAGTGTTCCCTTGAATGTCCTTATCTTTTGTGATGTAGCGTAAATCTAAAGTAGCATTGAAGTATTTAGCAATTATTTTTATTATTTTAATATCAAATCCTGCTGGTTCATCGATAGGTTCATACATTTGAAGTGATTCCTGATTTTCTATCTGCGAAAAAGGATATAATGTCGACATACCAACTTTTAGTGTACATTGATTTAAATTCTTCAGATGTTTTGGAGGGAAAATTTTCCTGTTTAGCAAAGATCCATTAAAACAAGTATTTATATGCGTCAGTTTATCAATCTGCCGACAAGTACGTCGATCAATTATCGGCAAAATTCTAAATATTTTAATTTGATCTTCTGACTCATCATGAAACATGAATGTGATATCTAATTTATCCACAATGTAACTTGTTTCTTGAAGTTTCGTAATACAAAGTTCACCATCTCGATCCGATACAATCATTAGATGTTTTGTTTCTTTATTTATGCTTTTGAATTCAAAAGAAGTTATATCGTCACAAGTTTCAAAGTAACTAACAACAAAACCATAGTTATTATCCTTCTTAGTATCTTCAGTCATAGAAATATTATTCGGACTGTCTGGTGTTTTGGAAATTATTACTACTGGTATTCGGTTTTGCATTAATGGGTTCACCATAGCCTCAGCAAACTTATATCTTATCGTTTCGTTATTAAGGTTTCCTGTATCTATCACAACAGTAGGTTTATAATCTGATTCTATTATTTCACTTATAACTTTTATACAATCAGATAAATGATTAAAGAATTCTGAATTGTAATCAATGTTATTGAAATATCGCATATTTGCTTCGTTTTCCACACAATATAACGTTAAAACGTAAATCAAAATGGACCACATCTTTTCAGGACGGTAAAATAATATAAATATTTTGTCGTTCGGTTTAATTGACAGCCATATTATTTATGATTAACTTGTTTCAAATTAACACGTATTGCGTGCGTAGTCGAACTACAGATAGGTATTTAAGAACTCAATTAAGTATTTCAGAGTATATAACAATATTAGGAAGAAAGTTTGTTTGTCTGTTGAATTAATACAGTTTTTTCTATATTAACCCTGTGACAGAATACACGCAAGATTTGTCCCCTTATTCTTTTAGAGCAATAATCAACCGTATCGTCATGAAGACGTTCGTTCGTAGGTATTGAGAATTTGTGCTGACAGTGGGGTGACTAAAGGCTTGTCCTGCTTTGTCCTCTACACTGACGGCACAGGAACTCTGTGCTTACAGGGTTGGCAGCGCGAGTGTGGTTTCTCTGGTGTTACACACGTCCATAAGCCACGGTAACCACTTTCTATCAGGTGGACCGTGCGCTTGTCTGCAACCTAAGCGGTATAAAAAAACACCAATTATTCAATCTTCCATCATTTAGCCTATCGCAGTTCAATGCTGGACATAGGCCTCTCCCAAATGTTGGGAAGCTTTGGCCTTTGGTATAAGTTTTTATTTTGAGTTTTCCTTGTCTCGCAGTGATACTTATCGTCTGCATATTTTTTCCGTTAGTCACACCTTACAACACCCTTCGGATGAGATGGATTGGTGATACTTGTGTTCTCTCCGTCACCACACGGTTTTTGAGTTTTATGATGCAAAAGTTGAAAACGTGATCAATATTTTCATCATTGTTTTCATCAATACGAAATTTCGAAAACCGTCAATCATGAATCGGTGAGGAGTATTTTGATTTATGGTCCTCTCACAGAGGGGGCACTGTGTAAAAAGGACTATTAACCACACTATTTTGCACTCCTCGCACGTATCAGTTCGATGAGATGATGAATGGATTTAGAATAAGTTTTAATCTTGACTGGAGATGTACCTACTTTTAATTATGGGTAGGTAGTAATGAGAAAGTTCTTGAAGGAGGTAGGACACGGCGGTATATCCGCCCGATTGAGCAGTCCGACTGGGGAAGTACCTCCGCCCTACAGAATACCGCGGCCATAATAACTTCGTGTTGTGTTCCCAGCGGTGAGTAGGGTAGCCAGAGCTCACTGGAGAATTTGTGCCGTCAGTGGGAAGACTAAAGGCTTGTCCTGATTTGTCTTCTACTGACGGCACAGAAACTCTGTACTTACAGGGTTTGCAGCGCGACTGTGACTCCTCTGGTGTTACAGACGTCCATAGGCCACGGTAACTACTTTCCAACAGGTGGGCCGTGTGCTTGTCTGTCAACTAAGTGGTATAAAAAAAAAAAAAAGAAAGTGAGTTACTGAATTTCTAACTTAATGATGCAAAAACGGCCTAGTACCAGTTTAATGGCTGAGCATAAGCATTTGACCGTTACGTCGTCGCGTATTCGATTTCTGTTGAGTGCAAATATTTTTATACATGAAACTGTGACTTCGTGTACTTTCGTAACTGATTTTTCATAATATAAGTACGAATGTTTTTTTTTATCTTTGTGGGTATCTAGGCATATTTTAAAAATAGCACAATCCCAATGTAAAATTCCGCACAGTGCAAATATTTGTATGCATGAATATGTATATTTATATTTGCATTGGTCGGGGTGTTCCTATGCATGATATGTATGAATTTGCAAAAAACGTATATAAGTATGTATATCCGCATTCTAGATTCCATAACACAAGCTAGATAAACTATGCTTACCATGGGTCTACATAGCAATATGTAGAATGTCGAAGAATTTATTTATATTTTTGAATAAAAGCTTGTTTTTAATGAGAAATTTTTATTTATATTTTTTAAACATAGTTAAACTGAAAATGAAAAGCACGCTCATATGAAATAACATGTTTAAAATATGTAATATCTCTGATACTCGGAAAAGCTTTTATCCCTACAAGTTTCTGTACAGAATTTCATTTAATTGTTTACCCACTTACTTTTTACATTGATTGTACATTTAGATATTAGTTAATTCATAAGACAGTTGCGTATGATATACCGTCTACTGAGAATTAACACGATCGTGGTACATTATGTCAAAGCTAAGCACCTATTTAGAACTAACTAGTTAATTAGGCGCCAACGTTCAATTCTCACTGAGATAGCAGCGGTTGTTTGAGGCAGAATATTACATTTTGATTTTCAAAGGAGAGGCAGCGCGGCATGAAATGTTACGAGGCTGCAAGAATCTTCTCGCAATTATTTCTAGTAACAAATTCCGGTCGTTGCTATTTCAATGGGAGTTGATACTGTTACGACCGCCGTCGATATCTCGAAAACTAATAATCGAATCTTCAAGAAATAAAAACGCATTGTTAGTGACGAGGTACTCTACCGAATGGCATAGAAAAATCTGGAATCGTCAACAAAAAGTCACAACCTACCTACGAGTACCTACAGACTTTGTTGAATAAAAATAAACAATAGGTAAATATCGAGAATGTACTCGAAGGTCAGCGACGGCGGCAAGATCAAAGAATAGGTATTTGTCGCTCGCGAGCTTTCTAGATAATTCGATCCTCCTAATTGAGAGGCATAAAAACACGCTCGCATAGCGACACGATTCATTCAGTCTTTGAGATCGATAACGATCACAGCGAACTTAAGCGACCGAAGAAGATTCTACCTGCGACCTGAGCAACGACTGTGGACTACTGTGAACTACTGAGCGACTGGAACTGTTGAAGAAGTACTGTGTGTACTAGTGATCTAATTGTCTAGTTTGTCGTGAGCTAATAAATCTCTTCGTTGAGTAAACGGCATTTAATTGTACCCCGTGCACGTAACAATACTAAGGCGGTTACACACTCCCCGCATCACGGAACGCGCTGCAGTGCGTGTTTTTGCAATTCAATAAATTGACTGTAATATACGCATGCATGCGTTTTCTGTGTTCCATTGCGCGTGTTGCCAAATCAAACTGAGATAGATACTTAGAAGAGTCGTAAGACCACGCACTCCCGCGCTACTTTGCTAGATGCGAGGCAGTGTTCCAACTGCCAATCATAAAGGTGTGTTTCCACTGAGTAGAGCGGAGTAGAATCGTGAAAAGTGACTAATGTTTCCATTGATCCGAAGCAGGGACCCCAGGGTTGGCAACCGGGATAGCATCCACTGATGACAGTCGGAGTCTGCAGTAGTAAGCTTCAAGTAGAACAGGCCCTTGATTCTACTAAACCAAAACCAGTGAAACACCACAGACACTGTAATAAATGACGTTAAATTTTAGATTTAATTTATATTCATAACATAACATAAACTCACGCCTATATCCCCGAAGGGGTAGGCAGAGGTGGTAGCACCCACATTTCGCCAGTTTATGTTTAGGTCCCAATATAATAGGTGGCGAGCCTATTGCCATTAACCAGGCACTTATAAACCTGCGATAAATACACACATATCAGTATCAAAATAAACGGGATATTTACCATGTTTCATTGTTTTGAGTTTTCGATGTTTCGGCGCTGTTGCAAGCACCATGATCATGGAGGAACTGGTGTAGTGGCAGTGAACAGAGAAAGTTTTTTCCTAGGAGTAATTATATCGATCTACCCTCTTTCGAGTTCTTTTACTACGCGTATCTGCACTACTACCTATTGGTTTCACTCTCACTACAAACTCGAACCCGATCTCGATCATGTTCACGACATACGATGCTCATTGTATCCACTCACGATTTTGTTTTAGCTTGTTCCCGGTTGTTTTTGCAAAGACGGACTACTGGATGCCAGACGTACGGCAGTTGAAACCCATCCTCACGATTGAAATGTTTACTTTTTTATTTCAAGTGCTTCCCTAACCAGTCTTGGTATATAGTGGCGTTCTGTCGAGAGCATCTGAGGGTTATGTAGCTCGATCCAGTGGTTCGTACTGGACTCTGATGTGAGTGTGTGTGAGATGTGAGTGACCATGATAGTTTAAATACCTATATAACACACACATAACTTCGAAAAGCATCGAAAAGCTATTGGTGTGTGCCATGGTAAAATCTGGGATCGAACCCGAGACCTCGTCTCAGCAGTCCATTACCCATACCACTAGGCTACCGCGGTACAATTTATATACAAAAGTCCAAAATTAAAGACTTTCTTTATACGTTTTCATTCAATTTAAAAAAATCTTTTAATTTTGGACTTTCATCCCATTATTTTAAATGTGGTATGACAGTGGTTTTGCTTTAGCAGAATCGAAACCCAGTATAATATTTAGTGCAGGCTTGATTGAAATATAACAAAATAATCTTGTAAATATTTATTCATAAATATATTTTTTACAATATAAACCCTTAAAGTGGTATCAGATCTATAGTTAAATGCAATTCGATGTTGTAAAAACACAGACATTGTTCATTAACGGTCTTATAGGTAACAATAATCACATAGATTTAGATAAGCAAAAATGAACTCTATTTACAGGGGGCATTTTCTAAACAACTGAGCTATGTAGACAAGACACTGCAAATATGGCATTAAATTTTAGACTTAATTTCCATGAAGTTCTCGCGGTCTCCAGTCTAGGACTCGTTTGCTCCAACGGGCATCGGTCCTTCGGCAAACGTGGCCAGCCCACTGTCACTTCAACTTGCTTATTCTGTGGCCTATGTCGGTAACTTACGGTAAGTACGGTGTACCGCGAGAAGGTAAACGAAAGGTAGGACGCCCCCTAGCCAGATGGACGGACGACCTGAAAAAGGTGTCTGGGACAAACTGGATGCGGCAGGCGGAGGATCGGAGAAAATGGCGCACATTGGGAGAGGCCTATGTCCAGCGGTGGGCAGCGGTGGGCTAATTGATTGATTGATTATATGAAGTTAAAGTTAAAAATAAAATGAAAATATTCATTAGGTACTTTTTCATTCACTCTGCAGAAAGCCTTTTAATTTTAAACTTTAAAGACATGGACTTAAAGTCTAAAATTTAATGGATTTTTTGACAGTGTCCTTGCTTCAGCATAAATGAGGCCCAGGAGGTGAGTAGAGTAGCCAGAGCTCACCGGAGAGCTTTTGTGCTGTCAGTGGGAACACTAAAGGCTTGTCCTGCTTTGTCTTCTACACTGACGGCAAAGAAACTCTCTGTGCTTACAGGGTCAGCAGCGCGAGTGTGACTCCCCTGGTGTTGCACAGGTCCATAGGCCACGGTAACTTTCATCAGGTGGGCCGTGTGATTGTCTGACAACTAAGTGGTGTAAAAAAAAGTCTTGTACGTTAGAATTCCTCCTGTAGGTACATCCGTAGAAAAAGTTACCATACTAAAAAATGTTATAAAAATAAAATCATGCCTATAAAAAAGCGAAAAATTCGTTATCCATGTTATGTATACATATGGCTAAGTTTTATATTTAAGATATTATAAACGATTCAAATAAGGAGATTCTCAATTCATACCGAGTAAATCTTAATAAGGATCAATGGATGAACAGAAATAAAGTGCTTATTACATTTTTATAGTAATTTATGATACTGTTGCATACTAAGGTTATGTCAGAATCAAACCGATCAAAACGCACGCCGCCTGTGGGACGTTTTTGGTTGCCGAAGGTGAGGTTGACAGCCACATCCCTCGCACCCCGGCCGACCCAGGGCCATCTCTCATGATTTGGCCCTCTCCTCGGGTGAAATTATGTTGTTTCATACACTACTTTGTCTAAACTCATGATATAATGACTGCCTTTTAGGAGCTGGTCCCTGCACTAAAGAAGGAAATGAATTGAAGCGTAAGAACTTCTTTATTGATATAATTAATATAATTTGTGTATAATGACAGAAATGTTGATGGCCTAAATTCATTTGCTAATTGTGCCGCGTCCACAGACTATGTATAAAAAAACCAGTATAATTTTTTTAATTAAAATAAAGTTAAAATAAAATTAAATAAAGTAATTAAATAAATAATTTATACTGGATTAAAGGATAAAGGCTATCCATTAGGGTATTGTTTTTTATTTTTTTAATGTTTATTTTTCAGTATGAGAGTAGACAAAATACATTTCTTTAAATTTCAAGTATCTAAGCAGATATTTGATAATTATAATCGTTATTTATTGAACTAGTCCATAGTTTCACTTGAAAGAAAATAAGTACAGATTTTAGCTGACCATTATATTTCTGTTCACACTTTGATCCCTATTCACTCCGTTTTACAGTATGTAATATTTTTTTCATATTTCAAGCTAGGTATTTCTTAATAAAGTCATTTCTTTTAAATAATAATTTATATTTAAAAATATACCTAAATAAATGATTAGTAATAACACATTTTATAATATTTTACATAGTGGTACTTCCATAAGGCACTTATTTGATTATATGCAAATAGTACCTATAAATCTTATAAGTATTCTTAACTAATAGAATTAGAGTGGGACCATCATCGCAAGCAGTCTACAGTTTCGAGAGAGTGGGAACTTGTTTCGGTTTCGAAGCACTTTCTCTCTGCCGCACAGCACAAGTCTAGAGCTTGATATATTTTGAGAGTAGTTAAAACCGATTACTAATATTATAAACGCGAAAGTAACAATGTCTGTTAAGCTTTCACGCTTAAACCACTAAAACGATTTCGATGAAATTTGGCACGGGGGTAGACTAGAGCTTGAGAAAGAATATGGGCTATGTTTGGTCGCAATGATCGACATCAACGCGAGTGGATTCTCAGGCAACATTATATATATAAACCGTTATAACTACTCCATAAAGATATCAAACTGTCAGTCTATAGTGTGACAGAGATAACGCTATACAAAACCGAAGCAAGTTGATCAAGGCTTTCACTCTTCTTCCCGACGTCTATAATAACATTCTAAAGCCAAAATGGATTGAGTCATTGTTACGGTACTGCCTGCGACGACGATCTTACAAGTCTTTGGTGTGAGTATCCATTACCGTACGAATTCTAGTTGCCAGCCTCATCATCGTCCCCAGAACGCAATGTACGACACGTATCATCATTCAATCGCCCTAAAGCGAACGTTCGGCCAGTCACACGTACCTCTTCCGTTCTCATCCGTCGTACGGAATGCCGTCTCAAACCTTGGCTAGACGATAACGTGACGCGTCTACGACGAATATGCTCATCTGTACGAGATCTAACACAGACCGCTATTGTAGAGTAAAAATCCAAGTCGGCACCTATCCGGAGTCGTGGTGATGTCGTTGCCGTCACGTTAGCTGTGACAGTACCCCACGCGGTTTTTAATTCAGCGCTGTATTGTGTCGCTGCAGCGGTTTTTAGTGATAGTTCGGATTTCGCTGTACGGTACCAGAGGGATATGTGGGCGGAGGCATCTAGGGATAGTTGTAATGCAGCGGATTGTTGTGCAAGTACTCGTGTGCCTATGTGTAGGGGTATACCGGCATAGCGTGATGATAGGGGCAGTAATGCTCGAAGAACGGGGGTTGGGGTACTTGCTGTGCCTGCCCATACGTGGCCTAGGAGCTCCGCCTGTGGTAAAGTAGCACATTGTAAACAAAATTGATGAAGTTAAAACACGTGATAATTATTATAGCAATGTTAGTTTAAGCTTGTATTTGGAGGTCAGGTTCTCCTACTCTTGATTGACTTATTTTGGCTTTTTGTGAGCGACTGCAGTCCTATAACAGCGAGTAAATAACCTGCTCCAGAGCCTTGTCCATTGTCAGCCTCTCCTTCTTACTCATCAATCATCATCAAAAAAAATACTCCCATTGTCCATTGTGATCCCTTACAATGGACAATGGGAGTAATCGGGACTAACACAGTAAACTTTAGCGACTATCTACAGCATCATTATAAAAAAACAATTACCTGTCCAGTAAAAAGGGTGATGTCACGCATCCGTGCACCACCCACGCTCAACGCCAGTCCACCTGAAGCTTCTTCAGCAGGCGGGGGCTCCTCACCCTCGACGGTCGGCTTCGAGTCTCCTCCTGCGAAGGTGTCGAGACCGCGCGTCCACACTCGCACCGTCAGCGCGTCTAGGGCTCCGCCCTGTGCATCTAGGGCTCGCAGTGAGGTGGAGCCACGCCGCAGTAGGCCTCCGCTGGCGATTTGTACGGATTCCAGAACTGCCCGCCAACCGGCTCCTGCCCAACCTGTCTCTCGAACTAACACTGATGACGTGCCTGTGAAAATGATATTACATATTGTTACGACGGAGGTCGATATCTCGAAAACTAATAATCGAATCTTCAAGAAATAAAAACGCATTAGTGACGAGGTACTCTACCGATTGGCATAGAAAAATCTAGAATCATCAACAAAAAGTCACAACCTACCTACGAGTACCTACACTCTCAAATATAAACAAACAATAGGTAAATATCGAGAATGTACTCGAAGGTCAGCGACGGCGGCAAGATCAAAGAATAGGTATTTATCGCTCGCGAACTTTCTAGATGATTCGACCCTCCTAATTGATAGATATAAAAACACGCTCGCATAGCGACGACTGTGGACTATTGTGAACTACTGAGCGACTGGAACTGTTGAAGAGTACTGTGTGTACTAGTGATTTAATTGTCTAGTTTGTGGTGAGCTAATGAATCTCTTCGTTGAGTAAACGGCATTTAATTGTACCCCGTGCACGTAACAATATATTATATTATTTTGATCAGAAGGTCAATTCCTGTTTTAAAAAAAGCCAGATTTTTTTTATTTAAGTTATTGTCTTGCAAAAAGTTTTTGATTGTCAAAATCCTTCAGTTTTAATTACCAGTAAACTATAATGATTATGGTAACTATACAAAAATACATTCTAACGATTAGTACACAAACCTGAATGCGCCTGCGCATCCCATCCCCTTAATATCGGCCTCAACATAGACGGTAAACGCTGCAATTCTTCATTATCCGGCGTGAGCGCCTCCATACGTTGCCACAGCACCCTCCGAAGCTCATGAGGTCCATTATCATGAAAATAATGGGCTATACGTGCCAACGGAAAGACCACCACCGTTCTTCTTTGCACAACTAAGTCTAAGGCAGCTGCTCGCAATTCTAGAGGAGCTCTTTCATCTAATGCCAGGTCTGTTAGACGGTCTATTCGTGGGAAAGTCAGAGCACTGGTTGGAGCTATAGTCAGAGCGTCTACTGCAGCTAACGCAGGGTCTAAAGCCCCAGTGGTACCGCGGAATGCGTGTTCCAGGAGTAGGTCTGCTGTGTCTTCCCGGTGGAGGTTTCCGATCGCTTGGAGACGTACCATACGGCACTGGTCGTCCTGTTGGCGAGTTAAATTAGTGAATTATAAGGTAAGTAGGTGATGAGGTTCTGGCGCAGATTTCTTTTTATACAACTTGGTGACAGATAAGCACACGGCTCACCTGATAGATAGTGGTTACCGCGGCCTATGAACGTGTGTAACACCAGGGGAGTAACGCTCGTGATGCCAACCCTGTAAGCACAGAGAGTTTCTGTGCAGTCAGTGCAGAAGACAAAGCAGGGTAAGCTTTTGGTCTTCCCACTTACAGCACAAAAGCTCTCCAGTGAGCTCTAGCGACCTTACTCACCGCCGGAAACAAAACACGAGGTTATTATGGCCGCGGTATTCTGTAGGGTGGAGGTACTTCCCCAGTCGGACTACTCAATTAGGAAGGAAATACTGTCATGTCTTCCCTCAACTGCAGATTTTCTATTCGGCGTTAAGAAGTCTGACAGCGGTTGCTCCCGTAAACTAAGCTTCCGCAATATTAAAAGAAAGAGTACTACGATGGAGCGGGTTTGAATCCCGGTCATGACACGATCAATGTGAACCTGCTTCAAACACAGTAATTCAGCTTAACTGGAGGCTGGACAGCTTAACTGGGTCAGCGGGAATATTAGTAATTTTGGTTGCTAATATCTTCTCTAAAACATAAACATAAATAAAGATAAACATTTTAGGAGGTAGGAAACGAAGTATTTCCGTCCAATTGAGCAGTCCGACTGGGGAAGTACCTCTGCCCTATAGGATACCGCGGCCCTAATAGCCTTGTGTTGTGTTGACGACGGTGAGTAGGGTAGCCAGAGCTCACTGGAGAGTTTTGGTGCTGTTAGTGGGCAGACCAAAAGCTTGTCCTGCTTTGTCTTTTACACTGACGACACAGAAACTCTCTGTGCTTACAGGGTTGGCAGCGCGAGTGTGACTCCCCTGGTGTTGCACACGTCAATAGGCCACGGTAACCACTTTCCATCAGGTGCGCCATGTGCTTGTCTGCCACCTAAGTGGTATAAAAAAAAACATCTGAATTGTGAACCTCCTCTTTTTTAGAAACCAATTCACATAGGTACAGTAAGCGTCTAAAGCAGATGATAGCACAAATTAACATTCTGACAGAAAATTAGTAAGTAGCTAAACAGTATTTTCATTGAGTAATATAAATTACTTTATTCTTTTTTTTTATATAGGACACGCCAACTTGACTTCACCTCGCCCGATGGTAAGCTAAAGGCAAAGTATCAGATTTACTTTCAAAATATAGAATTGTTCAGCAACTTTTGATGCTGACTACACATTTATAATTTCTTCTCTCCGCACACTGAGAGAGACTGTTCAGAGGAAATTAAACGTTCAGAAACATATGTGAACTAAGTTTACAGTTAAGAGTAAATCTTTATCTAAGCGCACAGTACGTTCGTGAGTAAGCAACTGTGTAATTGTTAGACTGCTCTTGTTATTATTAACTTTATTGTTTCTGCTCTAAGGTTGATTTTTGATAAAGTCATTGTTATAATGAATAATAAAATCATTTGAATGAAATTTTAAAGCACTTAGTATGCTAACTATTCAAATCGTTTAAGATATAGAAAAATAAAATCGGTTCCGGCGGGATACGAACCCGCGATCTTTCCCTTACAGGGGGAACGTTCTGACCACTAAGCCTTCGACCGATACCATTCAAATTCTTCTATATGTATATCATTCTTAAGGCGACGGTTGAGTCATGTCGACCGTTGTGTCTTGAGGTCAGTTGGCAGTCGCTTCACGGATAATATCATAGTTCAGACAAATCCGCAGTTAAACTGGTGAAACGGACCCCAGACTCACAGGTGTAAGCTTCGAATACGACTGGGATTAACGCTAAAATGAAGAAGGTCACCGCTACAATGCTAGGACAGTCTACATTACGTGCTATCGTACCCAGTAACCTAGCACCCACCTATCGCATAATACGATCCAGATCCTGTGCAAGCTCCCCCGAACTCCCCACTTTTGCGGATGATGTAACGAAGTCAGACTAAACTAAATCAAGCTATGGAAAGGTAGATGGAGGTAAGACACGACGGTATTTCCGCCTAATTGAGCAGTCCGACTGGGGAAGTACCTCCGTCCTACAGAATACCGCGGCCATAATAACCCCGTGTTGTGAGTACGGTAGCCAGAGCTCACTTGTTGTGCTGTCTAGTGTGAAGACTAAAAATTGTCCTGCTTTGTCTTCTACACTGACGGCACAGAAACATTTCAGTGATTAAAGGGACGGCAGCGCGAGTGTGACTCCCCTGGTGTTGCACACAGGGGGCCGTGTGCTTGTCTGCCACATAAATGGTAAGTAAAAAAATGTGGAGTAGTTTATAAGGCCATACTAAGACATGGAATGGAATGGAAAGGGACTCCCTTGTCCGCACTTAGCCTCCCTTTTGGGCCATTGTGCGTGCAGAGTACTGACTAGAGTAGCCAGCCTAGCTCCGCCTCTCCCCTGCAAAGGGGACTGTCCGTGACACCAATGGTGTATAGGTGCTTGTGGAGGGGGCAGTGGCCCGTTATAGTCCCCATTATTGTTCTTAGACTTGTTCTGTCTAGTTTTAGGAGACGTTTCGTGAGTCGTTTGTTTACTGATGGCATAACCACTTTTGACTGCCTGCAGTCGGTGGCTTGTGTCCATCTTTGGTTATGTAGTTCCGCGGATCTCTCGCGTGTCCAAGTGCGGAGTTGCGAGAAAGAGACTGGTAGCAATGGTAGCGGGCCATCAACGCTCATACCAGAGCCTCTCTTCGCAAGCTCGTCCGCGGCATCATTGCCGTAGGACCCGCTATGCCCCTTTATACTAAGACATACCTTGGAGACAAGTTATTCTCATTTCAGATGAATGACAGACGAGATTCAGGCTTGCCTGTTGTAATTGGAAGATCAGACAGTAGTCTTTAGAATATATTTAGGCGTTTACAATAGCAAATAATGTCTAAATCATCCTTTTTTTTTAAATATTATATAGGATATAATACAACTAGATAGATAGAAAGATAACTAATATTCCCTGCAGTTCCGCTACACAGCCTGTGTTATGAGTCGGTTCACGTAAGTAATGTAATGATCAGATTTCCAAACCGGGACCTTTCGGTCTTGATCGAATCCTAGCCATCGAAAATTGGATGCAACCGGGATAAACACTCAGATGAAAAAGAAAAACGAGGCCTGAAGCGCGCGCATTGTTCATAATAATGTATACTAATGTATACTTGGTAAATTGGAGCTCGTCTATCCTCAATAGACACCCAAGAGTACGACACGTATAGATCACATTTTAAGTCCAAAATATTATGTGCCGAGGTATAATTGGCATTGGCGTCCAGGTGAAGAAGAATTCCCGTACCTTACAGCGCGCCAAAGAGCGTGCTAACGCGTCCCGTACGGCCTGCCCAACCGCTGTGTCCCCCGTGGCCTGCTCACGCCGCGAGGCGGCCGCCGCCGCCGCCAGTAGTGCGCTGTCCGCCACGGCGGGTGAACGTGCCTCCTCGCCCAGCCGTAAGACGTCCAAAACTACGGACTCCTGGAAGAAAAATAATTGAATATCATCCTACCGGCAAACATCTTGAACAGCTGTTTTGCAATTATCATCAAAATGTGGCTCGAGATTCCTTTTTTTATACTACTTGTTGACACTTGGCGGACAAGCACACAGCCCACCTGATGGAAAGTAGTAACAGTGACCTATGGACGTGTGCATTTTTGGATACATACAGGGTGAATTCTTTATACCATTTTTATAGTGCGGAAATTCTTTATTTATTTATTTATTTATTTATTCGTTCTTATAATTGCAAATACAGGTATATGGGTTGTTATGTTCGTACAATTAAGTAACACTATATTTAGCCTTGCGGCGTGCAATATTTTGTCAATAAAAAAAGAAGTTAAAGAATACAAAATTAATACATGTCAATATGGGAGTCAATAAAAGGTATGTAGCACATGTCAAAAAAAAAAAAAAATTATCATAAATAACTTAAAATGTCAATAGGTATACTTGTCTATAACAGTTCATCACATAAATATTCCTTTACAGAATAATAGCACTTCTGCAACAATATTTTCTTAAGTGTATATTTAAAAAAATTATAATTAGCTTCCTCTAGAATTGACTTGGGTAAGTGGTTATATATTCTGGGAGCCATGCAGAAGATACTCTTGTTTAAATAAGCTGTGGAGTTGGAAGGAATACAGATTTTTAAATTATGTCTACTGCTTTTCAATTTTACGAACATATGAGCATTCCTCTTCACAAACAATACTGTTTCTAAAATATAAATACATGGCAGAGTCAGAATGTTTAGTTTAATAAAGGAGGGTCGACAGCTATCTATTGATTTTATATTAGAAATGGCCCTTACGCATTTCTTTTGCGCTTTAAATGCATATTCTACATCAGTAGCGTTGCCCCAGAAAATTATACCGTATCTTATGATTGAAGCAACATAACCATGGTAGGCGGTCAGGACTGTAGACGTACTTGATGTTTTCGAAAGTTTATAGAGAGCATAGGAGTACTGGTTTATTTTAGAACACAAACTTTCAATATGAATCTTCCAGTTCAAGTTCTCGTCAATATTTAGACCTAAAAATTTTGCTGCTGATACTTGTTTAATGTCCCTATTATTATACCGTATTTCCAAGTTCACTAGTTTATTAACTCTATTGCTGAATGTCATTATGCTAGTCTTGTCAATGTTTATTTTCAAATTATTTTGTGTTAGCCAACCTATACTAGTGCTCAAAGTTTCATGAATTTGGGGTTCAATCTCTTGTTTATTGTTTCCTTTAAATATAATAGTGCTATCATCAGCAAAGAGTACAGATTCATGGTGCAAGACCTTGGGAAAATCATTTATATATATAATAAACAACAGTGGTCCCAATACACTGCCTTGTGGTACACCAAATACAACATTTTGCTGCTCTGAAGAGTAATTAATCATTGTTTTTTTAACAGGACATATCTTTGAGATTTGAGTGACTTGCTTTCTGTCTCCAAGATATGATTTTATTAAGTCAAGTATGTTTCCTCGAACTCCATAGGCGTTTAGTTTCTCTATTAAAATTTGATGATCCACATAGTCGAAAGCTTTCGATAAATCCATATACAGAGCACATGCTTGACTTTTACTGTCTATCGCAGTCGTGACTGTCCTAAGAAATTTGTAAATAGCGATATTTATATCCTTATTTTTTCTAAATCCTGATTGCTCTTCAACTAACATATTTTTATGTTCGAAATAATTATACAAGCACTCGTAAATCACCTTTTCGAATATTTTAGACATAACTGGGATTAGAGCAATAGGTCTGTAACAATTCATATCATGTTTGTTACCTTTTTTAAATATTGGTCTTATAATAGTTAGTTTGAGCTCAGTCGGAAATATACCATGAAATATGCACAAATTAATTACATGGCTTAGTACAAAAGATAGTTTAGAAGAGACGTGCTTTAAAATTTTAACTGATATACCATCATAACCGGTGCTGTTTGTAGGTTTGAGATTCATAATTATTTTATTTATGTCACTGGGTAATGTTGCAGGCATGAACAAGGAATTTACATTATTACTATCATAGCTTTGTGTCAAGTCTGTATTCAGTCTAATTACATGATTTATGTAAAAATTATTAAATGAGTTGGCTAGTTGCGTAGGGTCACTTATAATATTATCACTAACCACAATGTGCTCAATTTGATCTTTAGGTACGTTAAATTTATTGTTATTTATAATAGTCCAAGTGGCTTTGCATTTATTGCTTGATTTATTAATTCCCACGAATACCCAAATTGAACCACACGCCGTCTTAGGTTATCATTTGCTGAGGGTAAAATTGCCTCTGGCATATCATTCGCGCCCTCATTGACTCAGGGCCATATCGAGATAGACCGCTCGGGTATGGGAATATAGTGTCCCCCCCCCCCTCCCCTCCATCTATTTCCGGACAGGGGGATAAGGGCATCGGGCGACTGTCTCGATTTGTTCCTGCTAGGTTGACTATGTTGGTTATGTACCTAAGATTGAACTTCATAAATATGTAGTGCCTCACCTCAGGCTCCAGCGCCAGGGCGAACGCTCCGAGGTACTCCGCAGCGAGGTGCTGCACGGGATCGCTGCCCGCGATCTGCACGAAGTCGCTCACGGCTGTGTACCCAGCGCGTGTACCCACCAACCCTAGGAGACGGCACAGCACTGACCTGACAGCAACGGTAAAAATATATTATTTGGAAAATATGTCTCTGGTGAAATTGAGCGCAATGTGCCGGCAAAAATTTTGAACAAACGTCACTGCCCTGAGCACGAAACCTCCTGTGAAAACGTGTTTGAAGCTTGTCAATCGCAATGCTTGGCTCTCTCGATACCTTTGCGTTATAAATTCGATATTTTTTCGTGATCGGGGTGCAGGAAATTAGGGACATATGTACTATATGAATTAAACAAAACACCAAATAAAAGGGCCATCAACCAATGACGCGAGATTGTGCGTCTATGATTGGTTGAAACACTTTGAACAATTTATGGCTGGTTGATTGACGAGATCCTGTACATCAATCACTATAACATACCATGATCAAGTTAATTCCCGTTAACTTCATTGCATACCGGCCATTTCCATTGCTTTAAGTTTCCAACAGAGTAGAATTTGGACCACCCTATCTACAAGGCGACTAAGGGATAGGGCTGTTTACCATCAGACAGATATATACAGACCAGACTCCGCCTCAGATACATGGCTAGAGTAAACAATAGTGCCCGGAAAACGGCGATAGACTCACCCCCTATTACGTAGGACCGAGTACAATGACTGGTGAAATGTGAGTATTAATTCACCTCTGCTTAACCTTACGGGGATAAAGGTGTCATTGTCATTATATGTATGTTTATAAGTTATGAGAATATGTAAAAAGATATCCACATACAGATGAGGATGCACATCCGGTTCCTCCAGCAGTGTGGTCAAGCGCGAAGCCGTCACCAGACGCAAAGCTGGTAATGCGCGAAGTAAGGCCTCTGGTCCCTCCGCCTCATTCGGATCCGTCTCCGACCGATCGCTCTGTCCGATGGTGTCCCATAGACGGATCTGCTCCTGTTTATATAAATTAGAGTTTATGGTCAACCAAGCCACAGATTAGATAATAATAGTAACTATAGGTACTCCATTCGGTTACGTACTTAACTAAACATAAACAATCTTGATGTATCTTTTTAATTGTACAAATGGATTTATTGAAGTTATTTTAATTTGTTTTTACATAATGTACACGGAAGTTATCTACCTAAACAATACTGCAGGTTCAGGCGTCAAAGAATTCCTCACCATCGCCGTCAACCGTGAGGGTGGCCAGAAGGCTGGCGGCATTGCCACGTTGAATGGCTATAACCAATCCATTGCGCAAGGAATAAGCCAGCCCTCTGGTCACGGGTAGCGTCAATTGAACGTTTTGAAATATCTCGAAACAAAAGACGGGCACTTGGACCCCATGATCCCAGCTTCACGACCCCAAACGGCTCAATTTTTAATATTTTTATTTAAAAACTCAACTTATTAATACTTTGCTATTTAGAAACTCAATTTAAAGACTAAAAAACCAATACTACTAAACGGCTATATCTTTTCATTCCCTTGATTAAACTTTTCACGACGACGTTAGACTTTTTTTTTCGTGCGCAAAATCCCCACAGACCCCCAATCCCCCCTCTCCCCCCCCCCCCCCCTTCGACGCCTATGAGTCGTTTTTGGTTGCCGAAGAATGAGGTTGACAGGCATATCCCTCATACCCATGGCAACCCAGGGCCATCTCTCAAGATCTGGCCGTCCTTGGGTGTGGAAACCACAGAGTCCCCAACTCGTCCCCGGAAACGGGGAGGCGCGCCACCGCCGCGGCCTGCTTCTGCCAGACGTTACAGATTTGTGTATTTAGTATGAATTTGAACTTGATACCTCCGACGCATTCCTGTTTTCTTTTGAGGTATGGAATCGCATCGCATTTTACATCAAGAACTATAAAAGTGAACCGCCATAACTTGCGCACGCGCAGCCACATTAATATGCATGTTTACAGCAAGCATGTACCGTTATCGCATTACACCGAACAAAGTAATACAATTTTGACATAGATACTGTAAATGTTTATATTTCTCTCGTTGCTTCTGTAGGCAGCCCGGCAGATAAGATAATTATATGACAGATAAATGTATCTCTGTCTTTGTACAATCAATGTTCAAATTATTTCGGACAAAAAATGTTGAAGAGAAAGTCTAAAGCAGGATTTAATAAATAAAAAATCGTTTAGCCGCGTGATTCCCGGAAGAGTCTCACTAGTCTGGTGTTACAAACGTCTATACCTAGGCCACGGTAACCACTTTCCATCAGGTGGGCCGTGTGCTTATCTGCCACCTAAATTTGGAGTAAAAAAAAGAGTAGAATTTGGACCACCCCATCTCTTCCCATGCGGTGTCGTACAAGACGACTAAGGGATAGAGCCGTTTAACATCAGATAGATATCTACAGCCCAGACTTAGCTTCAGATGCATGGCTTGAGTCAACAATAGTGCCCAGAAGATGGTAATAGGTTCACCCCCTATTACGTGGGACCGAAAACAATGATTGGTGAAATGTGGGTGCTAATTCACCTCTACCTCCATCCGGGGATAAAGGCGTGATTATATGTATGTATGTAAGTATTTGTTAGGTAAACTGATTATTCACTACGATGTATTGCATTCAGTAGGTAAAATACCAATCGTAAAATAGCAATTAACAGTGTAATCGAGAGTTTTTCTTTATATTTAAAATTAAAACGTAGGTAAATTAATAAATCAGCCGGGGTGTGAGGGAAATGCCTGCGGCAGCTTCACTCCGGCAACGCAAGACCCTCAGGCGGCGTGCGTTTTAGTCGTTCAAGTCCGACATAACCTCCCCCTTTGGCTGGCAGAGGGGAAAGTATCTGTGGGGATTTTTCGTACTATAAAAAGAGGTAAATTAATAAAAGAAAAATTATGAATAAGGTCCAAATGGCTGATGTCTCACTAAGATCTTATGGGCCAAAGCCACCGTTACCTACAAGCCAGTCTTCCTATTCCTTGATTGATATACGAATCTCTGGCGTAGGCTTTCCTTTATGAGTTGAGAGGTCAGCTGCAGTCACTCCCATAAAGAGTCAAATTTAAAAGAGAAAGAACAACTTCAGACTCAAGAGGCAGAAACCTCGTTTGCTGCCAAGATAATGATCAACTTATTTTAATAAGATCAATAAAGTCTTTTACTTAATTTTAAACATACAACTATTTCTCGGGGGTAGGCAGACACAACAGTCTGCCATTCTATCCTTACATACATCACAAGCTTCCTCTACATAATTATATATATTTTTTAAATCATGCACTCTATTCCCTGATAGCATGTCATAACCGACGTGGATAGTTCTAATAGGGACCACGTGTCGTTAAAACATTATCTCCACGAGGTCACGACCCCTACCAAGTGCCCGATATCTTACTAACCTTATCATCGAACACGTCACCAGCGTCTGACTGCGCCGGCGCAAGTGTCAACGGCAGCGGCTTCAACGCTGTAGGCAGCGACTCAAGCGCGATCGAAAGCGACATGGCGCGTGTAGGCACTGTTGGTAGGACTTCGCGACGCGCTAGGCGTGTCCATGCACGGGCTTTGACGCCTAATTCAGCATCACCTAGCGTGAGGAGTTCGTCAGCGTATACTGATTCCAACGCGTCTAAACGTGATGTTAACGTGTAGCGAGACACTCTTCGCGCGTCGATTACTAGTCCAGCTGCATCTTCCAAACATGAATGCTGTGGCAAGAAAAATGGTAGAATTATTGTTTTAAATAAATACTAGCGACTAATAAGTGTACTAGTAAAATTAGTAAGAGTACTAGTGAGACTAGTAAAAATACTAGTAAGACCTAGTAAGTGTACTAGTGAGATTAGTAAGTGTACTATTGAGACTAGTAAGCGCAATAGTATATTATAAATATGCTAATAAACATAATAAACAATAACAGTGTAATACTAACCTTAATTTTCCTAAACACATTGACAGACACAGTCTCATAGTCCACCAGGCATGAGCCGGACACATCAGTTTCATTGTACTCGCCATCCAACACTTGGAACTAAAATAGACAACAGAGAAATAGTTAATCAATGTGGTTATACAATAACTAATGCACAAAGTTGTGCTACTTGTACCATTAATACAATTGCACAAAGTTAGTACTTGTAACATCAAGGTACTAGTCAATAGTACCAGTCAATAGTACTAGTTAGTAGTACTAGTAGGTACATGGTACTAGTCAACAGTACCAGTCACTGACTGTCAATGGTACTGGTATTACTGATATAAAATTAATACAATGCTAAATAAATAAATCACACATTTTATTTGTACCTTTACCTACATGATTCCCTTTTATTATGCCAGTATCACTGGATAGAAAAGAAAACAATATGGTAAATTGGCGGCAAAATATGTGTTTAAAAAAGTAGTCGTTTTTGTAATTATTTGTTATTACAACATTTTGTTACCATTACTAATGGGAATAAGTGCAAAAGTGAAATAAAAATTAAAAATAAATAAAATACACATAAAATATAACAAAATTTTACAAGCTGGAGTACTTACAAAATTTCTAAAATGTATTTTACAATAATAGCAATAATTATAAGTCTTAACAAAAACTAAACACTATTATATTATAACACAGCTTCTTATATAATAATGATGTTTGATTTGCTAATGTAACTATTATTGAATATAAAATTATTTGAATACATCCATGTACACTTAAGAAAGTGAATTTTTGCTATACCTACATGTATTTATAGAATAAAAAAGGACTTTTTTAATTTTCAACTTACTATTAATTTTGGTATGCCCAGTTTTGCTATTATTTCTAAGCAGAACCACATGAAATCTATGGATCTGATAATCCATTATAATGAAAGGAACCACAAGCAATAGTATAAAAATAAATTATAAGTCTCAAGAGGCATGCGATGCGGAGGAATTCCACAACACATTTTAATTGTTCTTAGCTATATGTTGTATAATAGTTATTTTAGTTTTATTGTATTTAATATTTATATATTATTTCTTGACATTATTGTAAAATGTTGATGTTCCTAAACTGAATAAATGTGTTTATTTTCCAGGCAAAAAACCAAAATATTAATAAAAAAATCTCAAGTGAATAAGTTTGTTTTCGGCAAGCATGTTTCATCTTAAACAAATTAGAACACATACAATAAGGTGAAATAGAGGTTAAACATGAGTTTATTAATGAAATACAAAAAAACCTAGTCGTATGGGTAATGGACTGCTGAGACGAGGTCTCGGGTCCGATCCCAGGTTTTACCAATGACTTTTCAATGCTTTTTGAAGTTATGTGTGTATCTATCACAGGTTTATAAGTGCCCCGTTAATGGCAATAGGCTCGCCACCTATTACATTGGGATCTAAACATAAACTGGAGTAAAAACTATGCTATTAAAAAAAATATACCTGAAATACACTGGTCAGTGACTTTTTATAATTGGTTACATCCACTTTTTCTTCAGGATCAAGGTAAGTTGTTTGGATCAGTCCGTTTTTCCAGTGAGCATAGAATGTTGAGTCTTTGTACGAGTCCCATATTGACTCATACGGAAGGAATTCAGCGCTGACATGCTTACCTCTCAGGTATAATTTGGGAGAACGCAGCTGAAAGAAAAAAATCAAAAAAATGTATCAAATCAAATCATCTTTGTTGATAATTTCTTATTTGAATTTTTAGAAAAACTTAGCATACAAATAACTTTAAATTTTCAAAACATAAGCCTATTGCTGTCTTCCGGTCACTGTTGTTGGCTCTAGCCAATGTTATTCTGATGTTAAACAGCCCTATCCCTTAGTTGTCTTGTACAACACCGCATGGGAAGAGATGGGTAGTCCAAATTCTACTCTGCCGGGTCTTTTACACTGACGGCACAGTAACTCTCTGAGCTTACAGGGTAGGAAGCATGAGTGTGACTTCCTTGGTTTTGCACATGTCCATAGGCCACAGTAATCACTTTCCATCAGGTGGACCGTGTGCTTGTCTGCCACCTAAGTGGTATAAATACCATGCAGCTTTTACTTATGATGTTAATGTTATCACACAAGTAATTTAATATTCATATCACAACATGATCGGTGGAAATTTAAATAAAATAGTAATAAGTGAGGTTCTATACATATAACTCAATTTAAGCAAGTAATGTTTTTATTTTAAATAGATGTTTAGTTTATTCTAGCATAAGAATATTTAAAAAAAAATATTTAAAAAATTTACTGCAAAAACTAACTCAGTCTATTATGGTTCCATTTCTAGATATACAAAACTGATTTTATTAGACAAAGAGATAGCTTGTTACCTCCAGAACTACATACTATATTGAATATTTTCGAAAACAGTAACTTTTCGCGATAAATTTAAAATTTTCACACAGGCAAAGTCGCAGTCAACAGTTAGTTTCTTCACAAAATTATTTATTAAAAATCCTCCTTTCAATTTCATAAAACTACGGATTGGGTATGTAAATAAATTAATTTAAATTAATTATTCTCAAAACTTTCTGTTCACTATACTTGGTACTCACTTGAAAACTTAATAAGAACTCTGTATGTTCTTGTGACCAGACAGGAACCACGTCCAAGGTAGACTTGATCTTGTAGCCCACCTCTTTATCCTTGCGCGTGACATCGTTAAGGAGTACAGTGGTCTCCACATCGTAAGACGCCGGCGCAAACAGGCGTAGCTCCCCATGATCTATACGCGGCACTGCCGACGTCAAATATCCAAATACCACGACCAACCACACGCGTAAATACTGTCGACTCATCATTCCTGAGATATTATATGTAATATCATAAATAACTATCTTAAAACTATACAGCACCGCATCTACACCCCGCCAAAGAGTATAACACCGGCTATGAAACTGCGTAAAGCGGTCGTTGTGTCACTGACCGGCTGACAGAGCTGTCAATCTTTAATGACATTTCGTGTTTGACAAGCTGCGCAGGCGACTTTGGGAGTCTTTGGGGCGCGGGCGGAGGCAGCCGAAACAAATCACTTCCGCAGATCGGCGAGTTAACGATTATGTTGTTTGTGAGAAGAGATAAAAGTTTGTGTGCTTATTATTAGCTAACTATTTATGTTTAGAATAATTTATTTATTACGTATTCTGTGCCTAGGTTTTTTTCCATAACTTGGCAGTAATTTGATAAGTACCTACTTATTAATACTAATTGTTTTGTAATTAGGTACCTACTCTTATCAGTAGGTACTATTACTTAATACCTACATAATTTCAGTAGGAAATCTAATTTCTTTTTATAGTTTTATAAGCCGATTATTTTTTGAATGACCAATCTTTATCGTATAAATCTCATATTTTAGTCGCGGAAAACTACAGCAGAGAAACTTACATTTTAGGTGTATTGTAATTTCAATATTTGTGATGGTTACTGCTGCACTCCCTTGAATAGTAGCGAGGTGATAATTGCCAATAACAAGCAAACTACCCACAACTTTATAATAATAGTTTACATACTACACAGATAGGTACAATTAGTTTTGAAAGCAATAATACAAGTTACAGCTAAAACTTCTCCATGTTATACTTGTTTCAAATATAGAAATTCATCAAAGATTTTAATGACATACAGCGCGTAGCCCTGGAAATCTCATCAAGTCATTATCAATACATTTACCGACACCGAGGGAATACGGAATGTGAATTACTAGTGTAAGGCAGCCTGTTCATTGTAGCGGAGCTAGGTAGCGGAGCGAAGTCAGAAAGTTATGTGGAGCAGAGTTGCGGACTGTGCCTGTCCATTTATATGGAACTAGGTAGCGGGTTAGAGCGAGAAAGTATTGTGGATCGGAGTTACGGACTGTGTTTTCCATAAGCGGAGCTCTTTAAGCTGCCAGCAGTGGACGATTGATTTAGTTATACCTACTCAATACACTGAAGCGGAGCGGAGATTCTATGCAATTCGATTGGTTAATTTTGGCACAGCTCCGCTCCTTTCCGCTTCATTGGACAGGCAGCCTTAGCTTGGGGCCCGATGATTACGGAGTAGAATGGTTTTTTTATACATAGGTACTTACTTTTTATACTCATAGTTATTCACGCCAATTAACATAGTTCAAATATGTATATTATTACAAAACTACTGAAAAAACACGCTTACTTAAAAGCGTGGTTTTTTTTTTATACCACTTAGTTGGCAGACAAGCACACGGCCCACCTGATGGAAAGTGGTTACCGTGACCTATGGACGTCTGTAACACCAGAGGAGTCGAAGTCGCGCTGCCAACCCTGTAAGTACAGAGTTTCTGTGCCGTCAGTAGAAGACAAAGCAGGACAAGCCTTCCCACTGACAGCACAAATTCTCCAATGAGCTCTGGCTACCCTACTCACCGCTGGGAACACAACACGAAGTTATTATAGCCGCGGTATTCTGTAGGGCGGAGGTACTACCCCAGTCGGACTGCTCAATCGGGCGGAAATACCGCCGTGTCCTACCTACTACTACTACGTGGTGTTTTAAAGCCCTTTTTAAGTATTAAACAAGAAAATATTAAAAATAACCGTAGGTCGTAGCTCGTAGGTAGATATGTCACTTTTCCCTTAAAATAAAAGATGGGTGTGACTTATGTGGGACGCCACATGCGTTGATACCATTGCTCCTAACAGTCCTAAACACATAACGGCTGGCTGTGCTGGCGCTGCTGCTGCTTCTGCAGAGGCTCTCAAGCGGCGCAAATACTCCAATCTCATCGGAGATTATGAATTTGTACCGCTTGGAGTTGAAACTTTGGGGTCATGGTGTCCCAACGCTCGCAATCTCTTCCGTGAGATTGCGAAGCGTAGGTATGGTCGACGTTTCTCGTGACCAGAAGGCTGGCCTCTTTTAAATCAGAGAATAAGCATTGCCATACAACGTGGCAATGCTGCCAGTCCTCTGGGAACGCTACTACAAGAGGCATGTGATACGGAGGAATTCCACGACGCAATTTAGGTAATTATCTTAGCTATAAGTTGTATAATAGTTCTTTTAGTTTTATTTTATAATAAATATTTATAATAAATATATAATAGTTTTATTTTAATAATTAGGTACATGTAGATAAATAAAAATGTACATTCGAAAAATAAAATGTACCTATATTATGCCTACATAATACTTAATTAAATCGTTTTGTTAGAGTGGTATACGATACGACTACGGGTGATTTTTCCGTACCTAGTCGTATTTAGTTTTTAAACTTTTTCGCTAATGGTTTTCCTTCTACGCTGAACTCAAGTGAAAATTTAATAAGAAATATGATTCTTTTATCAATATTTGCAAAGATATTATTGAAAGTCCTCTGTTTCAAATGCTATTGTATTTTAAACAGATGGCGCCTAATTAATCATAGTTGATAACATGTTCATGAAATTGCTAAAATATATTTTACAGGCGCTTAACTAATCCTGACTTTCCACAGTAGGAATCTTGTAGGGAGCATTTTAAAAACCTGTTCATACTAACCATGCCTTGCCTCTATATATTAATGGTTTTAAGTGATTTTGCAAACCACAGGGATTATGAAACGGAAGATGAAAGAGTAACACGTGAAAGCACTCGAAGGAACCATTTCAAAGCTACATTGAATCCGAGAATTAACGTCGTGATACATAGTGCGAAACATCAAGCAATAAAACTATTTAATAGTCTGTCTAGTGACTTAAAGCTTGATGTCTATAAAACCTATTCCTTTAAGAAAAAAATAAAGTCCTTGTTGTTGGAGAAATGTTCCTACACAGTGGAAGAATTTGTGGATGATGACTAAAATGATTTTCTGACTAAATGTAAAGTTGTAGTTAATTGTACCTAAAATTTTATTTTATTTTATTTCATTTTGACGTTATAGTGTATTTTCATTGATTGTATGTATTTATTAGTTAAAATTGACATTTCAATACAAACTATGTTTGTTTAGAAATAAATAAATTGAAAATTGAAACTAGTGTAATTCAACATTTTATTTCAATCTGCCAAATCATTTAGTATGAGAACATGATTAGAATCAATTATTTATATGTATGCTAGTTCACTCAAATTCGCAGTTAGACTGGCAAAGCTGATCCCAGACTCCGAAGTGTGAGAGCTTCGGATACGACTGGGATTAACATAACATTAATTCACGCCTATATCCACGCCTATATAACGGCATAGGTGCTAGAACCAACATTTCGCCAGTTTATGTTTAGGTCCCAATGTAATAGGTGGCGAGCCTATTTCCATTAACCGGGCACTTATAAACCTCCACTTATAAACCTATAAATGGGGTTCTCATATCACAGCCTTGGCAGGAAGACTTAGCTCAGCTGCCTATGCGGTTAGAAAGATAAGGTCACTGACTGATGAGGAAACTGCACGACTAGTTTATTTTAGCTACTTTCATAGCGTTATGTCATACGGTCTGCTGCTGTGGGGCTCAGCTGCCGATATTGAAACTATATTTGTACTACAGAAACGAGCGATACGAGCGATCTATAGCCTCAGACCCCGTGACTCGCTGAAAGAACTTTTCAAAGAAATTAATATTTTAACAGTTGCTTCTCAATACATCTATGAAAATATCTTATATGTACGAAAAACCTAAATATTTTCGAAAAACTATCTGATGTACACAATTTTAATACGAGAAATAAAAATAAACTAGTTATACCAAAACTTAGGCTTCACAAGGTTGGTGATTCATTTGTAGGCAGCTGCATAAAAATATTTAATAAAATTCTTCAGGACTTGATTAATATGCCAATAAATAAATTTAAAATAGAAATGAAAAAAACTTTAATGAGTAAAGGTTACTATAAAGTGGATGAGTACCTTAATGATGTTAATGCGTGGTCAACATAAGTCTCTTGCTTGCTCGCACAAAATAAATTGTAAACCAAAACAAATTTAAAAAAGAAAAGTAATCTAGTTCTAATGTAGTTCGCTGAGTTTCTTGCTGGTATCTTCTCAGTAGAACTAATCTACCGAACCAGCGAAAGAATCATTTTCCAATGGTTTATTTTTACATTATTTAATATTTTTATATTATTTCTTGACATACATAATTGTAAAATTTTGACGTTCATATGTGCTCTTTAGGTATGTGCCTAAACTGAATAAATGAAATTGATTCTTTGATTCCTGCGATAAATACACACATAACTTCGAAAACCATCGAAAAGTCATTGGTGTGTGCCATGGTAAAACCTGGGATCGAAGACCTCGTCTCAGCAGTCCATTACCTATATCACTAGGCTAACTAGGATTAACTCTAACCTCTCATTTTCACTAAGAAACAAGTTGTAAACTTATTTGATACAAAACTTTTAGAAGACTAGTCAAAACACAATACATAATTATGTTTTATACATGTAGTGAGACTATCTCAGACACTTTTTCGTTCACATAGTATGTATAGCCAACAAGTATAAAACACATTTGCGTTCACACTGAAGCTGTGACTGACACTGTGACATATTGCAACTTGTCAATACAATACATGTTTTATACTTAGGTGAAAACGAGGGTTAAGATAAAGGAGATTTCTATGTATGCTAGACGAGCTGTAATAAGTGAGTAGGGTAGCCAGAGCTCACTGGAGAATTTGTGCTGTCAGTGGGAAGACCTAAGGCTTGTCCTGCTTTGTCTTCTACGCTGACGGCACAGAAACTCTGTACTTACAGGGTTGGCAGCGCGAGTGTGACTCCTCTGGTATTACAAACGTCCTGTGCTCGTCTGCCACCTGGGTGGTATAAAAAAAAAATATGACAAGGTTCGGGGTAAGGCGGGATCGAGTTTAAAAGTTATAATGGAAAGTTGAAACTGGATACCTAAATGAATTTTGACACACTTAAGTAGGTACGTTCATTTTATAGTAGGTTCTATAGTAATGTGTTTCCTTATTCCTACAGTTCCGGGTCCTTAAAGCGTGAAAAAGCATCTGATGAGGCCGCCAAGCTGAGTGCCATTGTAACATTACTTAGTGTCTGTAATGGTGATATATACAGACACAGACAGATATATAATAATGATAATAAGTTCTCTCCAGCACAGGTGTTATTCCGAACCATCTCCTCCATAGTCTAAAATTAATAGATTTGGCAGAATCTCTATACATCAATCTACAGAAAGCTGCCATATTAAACACGTGTAGAATAGTCAGAAAGTTCATGCAGTTAGACGAAAAACGACTTGGTTTAAGTAAATGCAGTTAAAACCAGTCAAAAAGCTGAGAAATTATAAAAACAAAAAAATAATAATAATATATTTCTTTATTGTATGTACACAGAGAATGGATACATAAAAACAAAAATTTGGTACAGTTTTGTGGCATAACAAAAGGCGGCCTTATTGCACAAGGCAATCTCTACCAGGCAACCATGGGATGGAGTGAGTTAGATAAATAGATAGATATAGTGGGCGGCTTCCGGTGTACATATATTATTTATTTTATATTATTATTCATACTCTGATATATTATATAGTTATAGATTAATGCGTACTACTATACTCATATATACAACCCAGACTCAGCCTGAGATGCGTGGTTTGAGTTAAAAATAGTGCCAGAAGACGGCAATAGGCTTGGCTCACCCCTATTGTGGGACCGAATTTAATGATTGGTGAAATGTGGGTGTTAATTCACCTCTGCCAAACCCGAACCAAGTATGTAATGGTGACCCTCTTTCCTGAGACTTTGCCTTTTTATTTTAATCTTGCTCCGTTGGAAGTTGGACCCCACCCTAAAGCCTGTTGAACACTCAACTGCATTTATTAATACCTCGCTTCATTTGAGATTAATTTAGGAGGTGGGTAAAAAATAATTAAATAACACTTTTAATATAAAATTCAGCGTTATTTTGTTACTGATTGCAATTTTATTTAAAACGTGATAACAAATATAATATATCTTTTTCATAATTTAAAAAGATATAATTTGATTATTCTGGTACTTGGTAACAGATTGGTTCAGTAATATGGAGTATATCTGGAATTTAAGACCTTAGTAATATAATAATAAATATTCTACAACATTCTACACAACGCTATCTAGACCCATGGTAAGCATAGCTTAACTAGCTTGTGTTATGGAATCTAGATTGCAGATAAACATACTTAGATACTTTTTTTTTTGTAAATACATACATATATATAGACATTACTTAGTGTAACATTATTTAGTGTCTGTAATGGTGACCCTCTTTCCTGAGACTTTGCCTTAAGCTTACCATCAGGTGAGGTGATGTCAACTTGGCGTGTCCTAGATAAAAAAAATAGAAACACCCAGACCAATGCCAATATTACATATTCATGCATACAAATATTTGCACTGAGCGGGAATCGAAGCCGCGCCTCCTGTGTAGCATCGCTACGCCACGGAGGCTACGGAACCTTTGAAGCCAGGCTCACTTACAAGTGGATAGATACACTTCCTGGTCGAGGATGGCTGGCGTGGGTTTTCCTCTCGACATTAACAGTCAAGTTAACAGTCATCAAAAGTCCAAATGCGATAGGCAAATACTGACAAAATTGTCAAGCTATAAAACTGTTTAATAAAGCGACAATTGTCAGGTTTTACCTGTCGAGTCTCTAAGAAAATTTCCGCCCAATTGAGCAGTCCGACTGGGGTAGTACCTCCGCCCTACAGAATACCGCGGCTATAATAACTACGTGTGGTCTTCCCAGGGGTGAGTAGGGTAGACTGAGCTCACTGGAGAATTTGTGCTGTCAGTGGGAAGATTAAAGGTTTGTCCTGCTTTATCTTCCACACTGATGGCACAGAAACTCTGTGCTTACAGAGTCGGCAGCGTGAGTGTGGCTCTCGTCTGGTGTTACAGACGTCCATAGGCCACGGTAACCACTTTCCATCAGGTGGGCCGTTTGCTTGTCTGCCACCGAAGTGGTATAAAAAAAAACGACGGGTCGCACTCCCGTTTGCTTGTCTGCCACCGAAGTGGTATAAAAAAAAACGACGGGTTGCACTCCGGGAGTGCCGGCAACTTGAATATTAACGTTGTGCATTTTTGTTTTTTTTGAATGTTTAGAGAATAATTTTGTACGAATTGCTTTCATTATTAGTATAAAAGTACTATTATTTATGTGGTGAAATACAATATTCATTTATTGCGCTATCATACACAAACATGACAATTTATATTACATTAAAAATTTAACACTTCAGAACTATTACAATTATTTTACATTAAAAAGTTCACACATGTGCCTGTCCTCTCTCCATCCGTCTTACGAATTTTCGATCAGCGTGACCTGATGTCCTGACGCGAGTTTAGAAATTTTTACCCATTTCAAAAAAGTACACAGCGCCGCTAAAGAAGTTTTCACTTCAACCAACATAGGGTTACATAACATGGGGTTCTTCAAGAAGGGCATACCACTTCAAATTAGGTGGACCGTCTACGTGTCTGCCACATAATACCGCCAATGATACCAACCACCTGGTATAAGAAAAATATTTAAGTATAAGTGTTTCTAATACACTCGTAAATTAGTATCTAGATGTAAGTCCTTCATGGTTTGTTTATTATTGTAGGAAAGGTTTAATTATGAGTTAAAAAGTAAAACGTGTTAAAACATCTTCCATGGCTAACTGCACTGTACAATTTACAAATTAAACTTGTATAAAAACACTAAGTACCGTAGCCGTACCTAACATATTTTGTCGACACAACGATACCAAATTGCTGGAAGTTTCTTTCTTTTATACTAATTAATTGTGGGACACTCATTAACAAAAGTGCCCCTGATTGGCCTTATAAACAGGCGATTAAAAACGTAATTCCAACAGTTAAAGCGGTCGACGTACACAATTGCCCAATTCGAATGATATTGGGAACCTTTTTTCATTAAGATCTTGAGATTCTGTTCAGTAATTTGGGTGTTGTATTCTGTTTTATACTCGCCGACTTTAAAAGAGAGGAAATACTTAATAAACATCCTACAAGGAAGGCACCTAAACGGAATATTTTCTGGCTTCTTTTTTAAAATACTTTGGCTTTATTAAAAAGTGGGTTCATTTCTATTATTATTTATTTTATACTTTGATTATTATGTTCCAGTTATTTGGGAATTGCGTAACATGGCATTTTCTTGCATAGATTCCAATCAGACGCATGGGAGTACCACCCAGATCTTCGGAGCCTAACCAGACCAGCGAGCGGGCATAACGAAATGCCCTCTACTTATGTCACATTACACCATAGACTAGCCTTTCGTCTGTGGAGGATCCCATTATGGGACTTTCTAAAAAGTTGCTTGTCTGTGGCGCGTCCTGTGGTGGGAATCGCCACTTCACCTAACTGATGTTCATTTCGCGGCTTATTTTAACAAGTAAACATAATTATTACTCTTTCGCACTCGTTAAAAATCGTATAAGGATGAACGACATTTCCCTCCCAGAAGAATTGGTAGGTACAGGGTTTTCTTTCAAGTTTACCTTCTCTCGTAGTTATATCGTCTCGATATTTTTCCGTTACTCGCTTCTTACGACACCCTTTTGATGAGATGGGGTGGTGATACTTGTATGAATTCTCCGTTACCACACAGCAATGTTCGGCAAATTGAATTGCAATTAAAAAAATATATATTATTAAATAAAATAGCGACTTGCTGTCTAAAAGATCGAAAGAAGTAATCTCGACTGCTGTATAAAGTTCAAAACAAGTTTGACAACAGGCTGTACCTTATAGCCAATCGTTGTAAGCCGAAAGAATAATTAGTTTCAGTCTTTTAGACAGCAGTAAGGTTATTTGCAAATTTCTTTACATTTAAAAAAAAAGAATACCACGGCTATAATATACTCGTGTTGTGTTCCCGGCGGTGAGTAGGGTAGCCAGTGCTCACTGGAGAGTGCTGTCAGTGGAAAGACCAATTTTGTGTTCTGCACTGACGGCACAGAAACTCTCTGTTCTAACAGGGTCGGCAACACGGGTTTCACTCCCGTGGTGTTACACACGTTCATAGGGGACAGTAACCACTTTCCATCAGGTGGGCCGCGTCTTTGTTGTATAAAAAACACAGTATGTAGCATTAAATTTACAGCTGGCCTCAAAAATATGTCGGAAACAAAATTGCTATTATTTTTTCGAAGGCGTTACAACAATGTAAATGTGTGTAAATTATTTTATCTAGTTCTGTTGAACAGCCGTTGTAGACAAGTGGCAATACATTTGTAGAATAGAATAGAAGTATATAAATTATTCAATGTATATAACTGACATACATTGACGACTGTCTTAAACGTCATAAACGTGAAAATACGTGTTAATCCCATCCAATACCAATTTCATATTGACTTGAAGGTATTAATTTGTTGTTTTATTTCCTAAATTAATTTATTATTAAATTTATTATTCAACATATAAACAATACAAATGTCACATCACTATTTGCAATCACAGATTTCGTCATATTATGTCAAGTCAAATAACCCGCCCCGTATCGTTCCCGGCGCAAAGGCCCATGACTGGCGGCGTTGCCTCGCTGAATCGCGATGGCCATGCTCTGCCCCAGAAACGAGCCGGAGCGGGAGTCACCATCTTCCATAAATTACAGCTTTCCTAAATTGACAAAAGCTGTTGTTTCAACCCATAAGTTACGGTGTGATATTGCATACATAGTTTAAATACCGAGGACCTTGCTAATAAAAAATGTAAAGGGTAATAATATAGCCGGTATCTCAAAACCCTAGTATTTACTCGATCTGTCTCAATCTCGATAGCCCTACTGTACAATATGGTATTCATAAAAAATATATAAACTGCCATTTAATATTTCCCGTGGCTCTTGCCAATTTGCTCAATGGCCCAACGCGCGCCGCATGCCTTCCATTTTCAAAATAATGTGCATTCTCTACACTACAATTTTATTTTTGTGTGCAATAAAGTAAAATATTTTTCTCTTTTTATATTTAGTCTGTTAAATTGATTGTGGCAGCAATTTTTTTTTAGTTGCTTTGTATAATCTGTGTTTGTATGCCAACTTTATGGCGAAATGTGCTTGATTACTGTACCTATTTTTTATTTTCATCTTTTGTTGTACCACATTACAAGCAAATAAATAAATGAAATATGAATTGACTAGTGCACTCAACCTGTTGGTATAATGGGTTGCTGTGGCCTAGTTTTTGGTCAAGACCATTATATGCCAGACCTAGCCATTGACTCGAAGAAGAAGAAGTTCAATTAATAGTGGCCGCCATTTCAGATATTATCTCTAGAATGGCGGTCTTGATACTTAGTCCTGACTACCTACACTACGTTGAAAGTCTCAACTTTCAACATATGTTTTGTATGGGGAACCAGGGATTGTTTGAAGGAGGGAATTCGTGAAAGGCGTTCCAGCTCTCCCTCATTCGACAGATGAATGAGTATTTGAACAGCTTTGTAGGAAATGTATCGACTGCACCTCCTGCCTCGTTTAGCTAGCAAACCCCTGCCATTAAGCTTAATTGACCCCTCTTTAACAGACACTTAAATATAGGTTAATTAAGATAGGTAGGACACGGCGGTATTTCCGCCCAATTGAGCAGTCCGACTGGGGAAGTACATCCGCCCTACAGAATACCGCGGCTATAATAACTTCGTGTTGTGTTCCCAGCGGTGAGTAGGGTAGCCAGAGCTCACTGGAGAATTTGTGCTGTCAGTGGGAAGACTAAAGGCTTGTCCTGCTTTGTCTTCTACACTGACGGCACAGAAACTCTGTACTTACAGGGTTGGCAGCGCGACTGTGACTCCTCTGGTGTTACAAACGTCCATAGGTCTCGGTAACCACTTTCCATCCGGTGGACCGTGTGCTTGTCTGCTACCTAAGTGGTATTAAAAAAACAAATAGGTGCAAACGTATAGCCCAGGGCCGGCCGAGGTGCGAAGGATATGCCTCCCCTGGGCCGGCCGGGGTGCGAGGTATACCTATGTCTCACATAATTTCACCTCCGGCAACCTGCAGCCCACAATGTCGGCATGCGTTTTAATCGGTTCAAGTCCGACATATCCTCCCCCACCGGCCCCGTAGTGGGGGTAGATATGTGTGGGGATTTTGCGCACGTTAAAAAAAATATGCAGCGACCCTCAGATGGCGTGCATTTTAGTCGGTTCCAGTCCTACATAACCTCTACTCAGATCTGGCGGGGGAGGAGGGTATTTGTGGGGATTTATCGCACGTTAAAAAAGGTACATACATATAAAAGTCAAACACTTAACCCTTCTTTATTGAGTTGGCAGTTGAGTAGAAAGGTACATTCTTAAAATTTCAACCTACCTACTTAGTTAAACGTGCAAAATTCAACAAAAGAGGTTATGTACAAAATTAACAAATTCTCTTGTCAAGTTGTGCAGTTTTAAGTGAAAAACTTGGAACTCCAAGGTCTCTACGCGCAGATATGCCAATTAGGCATTTAATGTCGGCACTTTTGACTCAAGCATGTAATTATTTTATACAGAATAAGTCAACCTTAAATTAACATTACGTTGGACTTTAAAATTACATGTCACGTGTTTCCTTCTTTCTACAGACCCGGGTCCTTTAAGCGGGGCGTGAAAAAGCATCTGATGAGGCCGCCAAGCTGAGTGCCACCATTGTAACATTACAGTAGTGTTTGTAATGGTGACCATCCTTCCTGTAAATTTGCCTTTAGCTTACCATCAGGCGAGGTGAAGACAAATTGGCGTTTTTGTTTTGTTTTTATATGGGAAACGTCAATTAGACTTCGCTTGCCTGATGGTAAGCTGAAGGCAAAGTCTCAGAAATGTGGGTCACCATTACTTACATATACCATATATTTTTACACAGAACAAGTTAACGATAAATTAATATTACATTGGACATTAAAATTACATTAGTATCTACTGCCGTGTTGGTGGAGCAGAATTAGGGCCTATGATTAATGTAGTACATATACTGCCACTCCATCATGGCGACTAAGGCTTCCTCCATCCGACAGTAAATATAATGCTATCAATTATAAAGAGCCCATTTCATGACATTTTTATAGGAGGTAGGACACGGCGGTATTTCCGCCCAATTGAGCAGTCCGACTGGTAAAGTACCTCCGCCCTACAGAATACCGCGGTTATAATAACTTCGTGATGTTTTCCCAACGGTGAGTAGGGTAGCCAGAGCTCACTGGAGAATTTGTGCTGTCAGTGGGATGACTAAAGGCTTTTCTTGCTTTGTCCTCTCCACTGACGGCACAGAGACTCTGTGCTCACAGGGTCGGCAGCGCGAGTGTGACTTCTCTGGTGTTACACACGTCCTTAGGTCACGGTAACCACTTTTTATCAGATGGGCCGTGCGCTTGTTTGCCACCTAAGTGGTATAAAAAAAGATATTAAATGTATTAAAAGTCACTTTTTTTATAAATAGAACAAAAATGTAAACAGAACGTTTCAATTACAAAAATCTGTCATGTTAGCTAGTCTTTTAGAAGTATCACCGCTTTTCGATGTTATCAATTTTATTAAATAGGTACCTACTTTCGCTTTGCATAGTCACCAATTGATGGCATTTAAGAATACGTAGTAAGTATATGATAGTAAACTATAACGGGAGGTCATGGAGGCTCAAAATTAATTAAGTGCGGAATTCGTAAACAAATAAACGGTGTTATATCAGTTACAGAGGTTAATGCATATAAAGTTCACTCGCTGTTCCGGTTATAGAGGTAACTATGACGATAAAATCGAAAGGATTAATCCCGGATATAGAGGTTTGCTTTGTCTAACTAATAGAGGTAATTCAGTGCTAAAGTGTGTGTAAAAAGTTAGGACTTCAGCATGAGTTCCAGTTATGGAGGTTTCTCACTTATCCAGGTCCACTTAACCAAGTTTGTAGTAGAAATTATTGGAATACTTATGTAGATTTATACGTGCAGCCTGTGGGCTAGATATACTCAAAAGTCTTACAACGCCCTTCGCGTGCAATATAATAATGCGTTCAGGGTGCTGCTGGGGCTGCCGCGCTTCTGTAGCGCATCAGGGATGTTCGCAGAGGCCCGCGTAGATTGCTTTTACGCAACCATGCGTAAGAGATGCGCGTCCCTGGTGCGCGTGGTGCGCGGGGGCGGCAACAAAAGTAGTGTTGGAGAAAACTCGAGTCCGCGAGTCGACATTTCAGTGCTCAGCTCTTAATCGTAATACTCGACTCACTAAGACACATACTCCTGCTCAATGTGTTGCGAGTTTAGAGAGCATCCCTTTAAACACGAGTTTAGCATTCGTGCTCGAGTTTTCTCGTGAGCTCGAGCTTGCTCACGTAATGAACGAGTCGAACTCGACTCATTTTGAACTGAGCACCCATCACCTAACTAGCTAAATCACTATAATATTATTGTTTATAGTAAAACTGTTTTCCCTGTGTTTTATTTAGGTATAATGGATTTTAATGTAATGTCGCTGGTAATACCAACATATTATTAACCATTATACACCACATTATACTAGCACAATAGTAATAATAGTATTAAAATGAAGGTGGGAAATTAATGATTACAATGGCGGATCATAGTTTTCGGAACAATATTTTTAATTGTAATTTATAAAAGCATTTAATCATCAAAAAAAGGCAGCCAGGATGCAAGACATATTGTAGCTCGAATATTCTTATTAGAAAGACGATTTCTTTTTTTGGTGATCGAATCTCCAGCTTTTGAAAAAGACTGCTCACTTGGAACGCTTTTTGCCGGAATACTTAAAATGTGAAAAGCCAGTTTCTGGAGCAGAGGTAAACGTTTACTCTGTTGTACCCACCAGGACAGGACATCAGTTGTTTCGGGTTCCAACGGCATTGACATATATTATATGTATATCAAGCTCATCCTTCTCTAGAGCTTTGTTCTTACATATTGAAGAGAATATTTTGTTGCTTGATTGACTTGCTACTTCAGCACTTTGGTTTTCTATAGCAAATTTATCTTGATATTCCAATTTAAAAAAGTTTTTAGTGACTGAAGTGGCTCTTGTTCATCTTGATCAGCAAAGTAACTGTTTTTAAGACGAGGATCTAATATAATTGCATATTTTGCGAAATCTGTACGCAGCAAAGGTGCAAATTCTTTCAATTTAACTGACATATCTTGTGCACAATCAATCAAGACGTCATTAATGCAGTTTGAAGTTTGCTGCAATAAACACAACACAATACACGACGTCAACAAATGGCACAGGAATTTGCCCAAATGTTGTCGGAATTAGACGATGAGTATGCAGAGAGGCTGTGGATACAAGTAAATTCTACTGTGTCATTGTACAAAACATTTATGCAGGGTAGAATTTGGACCACCCCATCTCTTCCCATGCGGTGTCGTACAAGGCGACTGAGGGATAGGGCTGTTTAACATCAGACAGATAAATACAGCCCAGACTCAGCCTCAGATGCGGGGCTCGAGTCAACTATAGTGTCCGATATACGGCAATAGGCTCACCACCTATTACGTGGAACCGAATACAGTTATTGGTGAAATGTGGGTGTTAATTCACCTCTGCCTAACCCTCCGGGGATAAAGGCGTGATTTTGTGTGTGTGTGTAAAAAATAAAATATATCTGATTTTCATTATTTGTATTACTTTTTTATAAATAAATGTGTCCTCATAAACAATAATTGTTTTTTTATAATATTGTCAACATATTTCTTCTGTCTATGAAACATGTAGAAAGAAATATGTGTATATGTATAATAAAAAACTACATGACGTATTTCTCAACATTTTTCTGAGTCGAAGTTACATCGAGTTAGTCTTTGAACTCGACTTTCGTTAATAACTCGAGTTTGATTTGTTACTCGAGTTCTTTTAAAGAGTCGTGGATCACGTTAAGACTTCACGCTCGACTGCACTCTGGACTCTCGAGTTATGAGCATAACGTAACCAGTGGAATTGAGACGAGTCTGTAAAAACCGACTCTCAGACTCGAGTTTTCTCCAACACTCCAACAGCATCCTGAACATGATCGCGAGGAGATTGGATAGTCGCCACGTAAACCATTGCTGTACCATAGCGATTTTTAGATTTTTTTATAAATTTTACTGACATAGACATAAGTAATAACTAACAAATATTGAGCCTTTGTTACTTATAAATAATAAAAAAATCATTCATTCATTCATTCATAAATGTAGATTTACACATTTCATCACTGTAACTAATCTCACACTTCATCAACTGCGTGGCCTGTTTCACAATTATTTCAATTACACTCGTTGAATATCGAGAGCAGTCCAACAAGAATATAGACATTTATAGATTCTAGAAGCAAGTTTTTATGAAGGTTTCTATAAACAGAACATGTAGCAATTGTGATGAGTAATTGACCGCAAGAGGCGCGAGATAGCTTTTTAAGTTCTGTCTAAAAAAATTTCATGAATCATATAGCTACAAAAGTAGTTTAGTAGAACAAAACGGTTGGTGCGTAGAGTCAGGGCAGGCATCAACACGGTCGCAAAATGACCTCCGTCCCCCATGAGCCAGGCCTGGGCGTGACGGGTGAAGCCGCCAGTTACCCTAGCAGAAGCAGGCCGCGGCGGCAGTGTGAAATGCGCGCCTCTCCATACCCGGGGATGAGATGGGGACTTCATGGTCCCCACACCCGAAGAGAGCCGTCTCACAAGAGACGGTCCTGGGCCGGCCGGGGTGCGAGGGACACCTCCGGCAAAATGCGGCCATACACAGTCGGCGTGCGTTTTAGTCGGTTCAAGTCCGACATAACACCGGCTCCGGAGGTGGAGGTATCCGTGGGTATTTTGCGCACTATAAAAAAAGGGAGTCACCAACAGCATTCCGGGAGTGTTTGCGGAGAGGATGAATGGGGTCTGTCTTTGTTAGATTCACCAAGCTACATGTGGCGTGATGAATCTATCAAGTGCAGAATTAAATATAATATTATATTACCAACATGTTAACCAAGATGTTAACAAAATACCTCTGATAACTCAAATAAAAGATTTTTTATTTTTACCTACATACATATAATCACGCCTTTATCCCCGGAGGGTTAGGCAGAGGTGAATTAACACCCACATTTCACCCTCATTGTATTCGGTCCCACATAATAGGGGGTGAGCCTATTGCCGTTTTCCGGGCACTATTGTTGCCTCGAGCCATGAATCTGAGGCTGTGTCTGGGCTGTATATATCTGTCTGATGCTAAACAGCCCTATCCCTTAGTCGCCTTGTACGACACCGCATGGGAAGAGATGGGGTAGTCCAAATTCTACTCTGCCGGAAATCACGCGGCTTTTTATTTTTATTAGTTTGTGCTATGGTTATCCATGGCTCATGGGTCAGATCGGAATCGAATATGGATGTCGAATTTGGCACAGAACGCTGACTTAATATATGAGATAGTGATTTTTAAACTGTGACTTTCAAAGATTTCTATCGTGCTAGGAATATAACAATGACATTATGGCACATAACGTAATCAACTAATTCAAACTACACCTCAGGCGAGTCCATAGGTTTTATGGCTTTGATTCTGCATAACCCTGGAATTACGGAGGCGGTAGGACACGACCGTATTCTCCTCCCAATTGAGCAGTCCGACTGGGTAAGTACCTCCACCCTACAGAATATCACACCTATAATAACCTCGTGTTGTGTTCCCGGCAGTGAGTAGGGTAGTGGGAAGACTAGAGGCTTTTGTTTTCTTGACACACACTTTCATAGGTCACGGTAACCACTTTCCATCAGGTTGGCCGTGTGCCTGTCTGCCACATAAGTTGTATAAAAAAAACACAGACAAAAAAGGTAAACTTGCGCCAATAATTTAGCTAATAAGGATGCTTAGGTAGACAAAATATACTTATAGGGACCTGGGTAGACCCCAGTGCTGTAAAAGAGCGAATATAGTTTAATGTTAGATAAACCTCTCATTCCTCAACCTCTTCAAATATACAAACAAACAGATTAAATTAAAACACTCCCAACCTATAATAACTAAGAATTTCGCGACAAAATACTTACATCGCATTGTATCTCAAATGGAGGCGTTGCCTACCATCGTGCACAAAAAAAAAACAAATAATCTAAGAAAAAATATTAAAATTTCGCGCCAAAATACTTACAATACAACAACAACAACAAGTGCATAAGTTCTTCAAATAATTCAAAGGATCGCATATGTTTACTCGTTAAACTCCTAGAACAAATTAATTTTAAAAAAAAACTAAAATTCGCGCCACAATACCATTGCATTTTCTGGCAAAGTAGGCGGGACCTACTCAAAGAAATTTATGCAGCCATACCTATTAAGTAATTAAAAAAAAAACTTTCTAAAGTTCGCGCCAAAGTGCATTATTTCTTCAAGGTATTCAAAGGATCCTTATGAACAGGTACCTGTCTTGTTATTCTGCGGCTTTTGTTAAGGGATGAAAAAAAACAGGACCCTATTTAATTGTGGGAACTTGTGAGATGAGCCGTGTTTATTTTGGGCAAGTATCGACATGTTGAGAAGAATTTTTTTTTTATTTATCACGTGTAAAGGCGTACGTCACCTACGTGCTTGGAGTTTGTTTGAAAGATAAATTCATAATGGGACAATGTGTTGTATTAGAAAAGCTGTTTAGAACAAATATAGTGTCATGGTTTTTGAGTGGGGCGGGAATTAATTTAGACTTAGAGATGGTATGTAGGTATAGATAAAAAGAGAGAAAGAAGGATTATTATGTTTTAATGCTGACCACACGCATGCACGTGCAGATACGTGCAGGCACTGAGGTATGATAATGAGGTGTAATATAGAAATCTATGCATGCAGGTGTAGAATGTGGACTACTTGTCCTACAATGGTGTCCCTTATTCTTTGGCTTATAGTCAGGTGAGGTGAAGTCGTTGGGGACTCTGTGGTCCCCACACCCGAGGAGAGGGCCAGATTGAGAGAGATTGCCCTGAGTCGGCCGAGGTGCGAGGGATATGAACGTTAACCTCACCTTCAGCAACCAAAACGACCCACAGGCGGCGTGCGTTTTGGTCGGTTCGAGTCCGACATAATATATCCGTGGTGGGGGGGTATCAGTGGGAATATTTCGCACGTAAAAAAAAAGGTAAAGTGAAGTTATTTGACGAGTCCTCAAAAAAGCAAGTCCTTAGAGAGAAATAAAAAGAAGAAAAATAAATAGATCCTGAGATCTTCAAATCTTGGGCCTCTTTTATCCTTGAGTTATTATTACATTCCGCTACTGCTATCCTTGCTTACCCTCTAACGAAAAGATGTGAAATAGTCAAATTAAACTGTGTAAAATGTTCAAATGAATTAAACAGAAGTATTAAATTGCATCAGCTTGTAAGTTCTCGCGGGCTAATTAATGATAGTGCTTGGTAAGGTTCAATTAAATTAATTAAAACATACTTTACCTAACGGCGTCCCTTACCTATCCCTTCGCTTGTCGCCATTTAAACATTTATTTGTTCTCTGAGACATTTAGAATTAATATCTTTTGTTCTGCATACTTTGAGCGGTTATAGGTTACTGCCATGTGTAGACCATCTTGGTCCTTCGAAATCAGTATATCATTTTGGTCCTTCGAATAAACCAGTAAATCCCACAACTAGGTTGAGTATTATCATTTTATCTCTTGGGGAATAATGTTAAAAGTCAGAGTTATGGGAAGAGCTTTGAAAAGCCGCTATCAAACAATGAATACTAAGATCTTTTTTCATCGTTAAATAATAAATGAGACAAAGAAACCTTGCAGTCTTCAGCTATAGTCCTGATGCTGCGCTTTTGCTGCAAACTGAATATAAAATTTTCACGCTCCAATCATCTTAATGTCGAAATACTCCTCTCCCTGTCTCACTTCATAATATTCTATTACCGTGCTCGCTCTGTTTGGAATCCTAGACGCAGCTCCTGATATCGACGCAGCCTTATCACTACCACGAATTTGTATAATTTGTGTCTCTATTCTTGGGCACTTATAGTTTAATTTTGATTGTAACAATTAGTCTCGGAGGTTGTTCACATACCTGAATGGCCGTAGCGTAGTATTCGAGAATGAGTCCGCTCACATTCACAAACGGCAAGTCAGTTAGTGTCGCTCGAGACTTTCTGTGGAGTGGACGTACGGTCGAATTACCGCCAAATACCGGCGCCCGCGTGTGCGATTTTATGAAAACGAAAGTGACTATTGACAGTCAACTCACATTTTTAATCTTTGCCAGTGAAGTTTAAACCATGTGTTTTAGTTTTTAGTGTTGTGCCGCGTGTTTAGTTATTGGATATTTCTGTCGCAGGTATGTCTGTCAACCAGTTCTATATAGTTTTTTAGTAATTACTAGTAAGGAACGTACAAGAATGATTTCCTTTTTGTATGCAATGACCGGTTACTCGTCCGGCCAACCGTGGGAAGGTATTCGATTTGCAATTTCATGATTGATTACGTGTATTGTTACATTTTAACTCGTACTGAGCTAACATTGTTTTCATGAGTATAATTTTAGACTACACAAGTAGGGAGGGATCTTGTTATTGTTGGAATACTGCTAAAATATACAATACAATTAATTTATTGAGTTAGTTTGCCGTAGTTCCAACAACACTTTGGGAGCTACGATGTATTTTTATAGACAAACTTTCTTATTTTTTTTTATAAATCGTTATGAAATCGTTTGCGTACAAGTTCTATAATTATTTATGGTTCATTGTTTTGTTCTTATTGCTTGACCTCCATAAAATATTTGCCTACCTTTTATTTGTTGATATTTTTTTTCCTTGTTTTTCTTTGTGGCATGTCAAATTGACTTCGTCTGATGGAAAGTTTACGTGATGTTCAAAATTTAATGACTATGAAGTGCTAACAGTTCTAAGTAATTGGTGGATGGCCTCAAGAGATGCTTTTTAAAGCTCGGATCTAAGAACCTGGAACTAAAGAATTTTAGTCTTAGATTCCAGGATCTTCTTTTTCTTATAGTGTGACTAATTTTGTGGCTATAAAGATTTTAGGAACCTCATCAGCTAGGCTAGGTGGTACACCTGCTGATTGATAGATGATGTTTTGTCGCAGGGTTGATTTGTTCCCGAGGTTGGAATTCAGATGGCAGTCTCTCTCATAAAGACAAATCTAGAGAAAGAGTAGAAGAGCGAACACCTAGCTCCATAGTGCAAACTTTGAATGTGATCAAGACTGGCTGTGATGATAAGATATGATTAGTTCAATTCCAGGGTCTTAGAACCGCGTGGTTCCCGGAACAGTAGAATTTGACCACCCCATCTCTTCCCATGCGGTGTCGTACAAGGTGACTAAGGGATAGGGCTGTTTGACATCAGACAGATATATACAGCCCAGACTCGGCCTCAGATGCATGGCTCGAGTCAACAATAGTGTCTCGAAGGCTCACTCTATTACGTTGGACCGAATTCAATTATTGGTGAAATGTGGGTGTTAATTCACCTCTGCCTAACCCTCCGGGGATAAAGGCGTGATTATATGTATATATGTATGTATGATTAGTTAAGATAGTCAATGGTTTATTCTGTAAATTCGTCAACAGTAAAATTCTTACTGTTATTTCCAACACTTTATTAAAATATTTATATTTACCAACATGTATTGAAAATTTCATCACATCACTATTTAGCTTTGTTGTCATTTTAATAACACACACAAACATTATTATTACGACATCATTTGTAATTGAGTACAATGTTCGACCACTGAAGTGATTCCATAAATCATAATGCTTAGGTGGTTATGTCGGATATGTATAAAAAAGGTAGGTACAGTTAAAACCATATTGAATGTATCTAGGATTAAGGAAGGTTTATTCAGGGTCGGCAGCACGAGTATAACGCCCTTGGTGTTCCATACGTCCATAGGCCACGGTAACCACTTCCCATTAAGTAGGCCGTGTGCTTATCTGCCACCTAAGTGGACAGGACGGTATTTCCGCCCAATTGAGCAGTCCGACTGATGAAGTACCTCCGCCCTACAGAATACCGCGGTCATAATAACTTCGTGTTGTGTGTAGCGGTGAGTAGGGTAGCCAGAGCTCACTGGAGAATTTGTGCTGTTAGTGGGAAGACTAAAGGCTTGTCCTGCTTTGTCTTCTACACTGACGGCAGAGAAAGTCTATGCTTACTGGGTCGGCAGCGCGAGTTTGGCTCCTTTGGTGTTACACCAGTCCTCAGGCCACGGTAACCACTTTCCATCAGGTGGGCCGTGTGCTTGTCTACCAGCTAAGTGGTATGAAAAAAAAAACTCATGTTCCAGCGGATCGCCTTGGGATCGCATTTGTAACTGTAAGAAGCGTCATAGATCTTGAGTACAATGGGTATTTTATATTACAATGTTATACATGGTAACCTAGTGGTATGGGTGCTGGTGACTGCTGAGACGAGGTCTCGGGTTCGATCCCTGGTGTTACCATCGCACACACCAATGACTTTTCAATGTTTTTCGTAGTTATGTGTGTATTTATCGCAGGTTTATAAGTGCCCGGTTAATAGCAATAGGCTCGCCACCTATTATTACATTGGGACCTAAACATAAACTGGCGAAATGTGGGTGCTAGCACCTCTGCCTACTCCTTCGGGGATAAAGGCGTGCGTTTATGTTATGTTATGAGTTCTCAATATGTTAAACAACCAATTCCACCAAGTGCCATTAATTAACAGTATAAAATAACGTTGATTATAAACTTTCATCCCCTATTTCAACTTCTTTAAAACGTTAAAGGGGTTTAAATAGGGGATGAAAGTTTTTAGAATATAAAAGTTAGCCTTTTTTTTACGTGCTCAAAATTCCCTCAGTGGGGGGCCCACCGGAGCCGGTGGAAGAGGTTATGTCGGATTCGAACCGACTAAAACGCACGTCGCCTGTGGGTCGCTTTGGTTGCCGGAGGTGAGGTTGACAGGCATATCCCTCGCGGCCGACCCAGGGCCATATCTCACGATCTCTCCCTCTTCTCGGGTCTACAGAGTCCCCAACTCGTTCCCGGAAACGAGGAGGCGCACGAGGCGCGCCACCGCCGAAGCAAGTTAGCCTTATGTCCTGTCCCATGTCCCAAACTGCCTCCCAAAATGAACTAGCCATTTGTACCAAATTTTATTGAGATTGCTTCAGTAGTGTAGGCGTGAAAGCATTATAGATAGATTTTCTTTTCTATTTATAATACTAGTATGGAGGTATAGAATTTATATGCCAATCCTTGATTCGCTCGCGGGCATCCGTCCCAACTCCGGCAATCCGGTTTGCGGGGCAGTCAAGCATATCAGTCAAGTTATAACTTGTGTATTGAATAAATTATAATTATGATTATTTACATACACACCCATACATAAGAATTATATTATATTATCTGTGCCCATACTCACACATTCTTGATATCATTTTACATACATACATACATATAATCACGCCTTTATCCTTGAGGGTTAGACAGGTGAATTAACACCCACATTTCACCAATCATTAAATTCGGTCCCACGTAATAGGGAGTGAGCCTATTGCCGTATTCCGGGCACTATTGTTGACTCGAGCCATGCATCTGAGGCGGAATCTAGGCTGTATATATCTGTCTGATGTTAAACGGCCCTATCCCTTAGTCGCCTTATACGACATCGCATGGGAAGAGATGGGGTGGCCCTAATTCTACTCTGCTGGAAACCACGCGGTAACGAACCCTAAAATAAGTTTCTTTCATACGCCAGTCTTGTGGTTTCGTAATTATTTATTTGAAGAATTGTTGACCCTTGATAACTTGATGGTAAAGTTCGTTCATTTACTCAAAGCTTAATTAATTAAATATATACAGCGAATTAATTAAATGTTTCTTTGAATTCTTGAACTATGTTTTAAGCCCAAAAAGTAAAATAATATGCTTGAAATTGATAGCCTTTTAACAAGTTTTAATAGGTAGTATGACGAGTCCAGCCTTTCTACTTGTAGACAAGTGGCAATAGGCAATACGTTCGTAGATTGGGATGGACATAAATTGACGCCTGTTATAATCCCATATATTGAACATTTTATTTTACAAAACGTCGACCAATGAATTGTCACTTTTCTAGGTGGGCAGGGTCTTAAGCCCTAACCTTTCTCAAGAACTGGGCTATCAGAAAGAAAGAACCATATTTTTATTTACGTGCGCAAAATCCCCACGGATATCCCCCCCCCCCCCACTGGAGCCAGTGGGAGAGGTTATGTTGGACTCGAACCGACAAAAACGCACGACGTCGTTTTTGGTTGCAGAAGGTGAGCTTAACAGGTATACCTCTCGCACCCCGGCCGACCCAGGGCCGTTTCTCTCGATCTGGCCCTCTCCTCAGGTGTGGGGACCACAGAGTCCCCAACTCGTCCCCGGAAATGGGGAGGCGCGTCACCGCAGCGGCCTGCTTCTGCCAGGGTGACAGGCGGCTCCACCCGTCATCTCCAGGGGCGGAGGTCATTCATCGACCTCTGTCGCCCAAGTTGCCTTCGTACGCGGGCAGCTTGGCTTGCGATCCTTCGCCGCTTCTGCTCCCGCTCCCGCCCCGCCTCCTCCTTCACGAGCATTACTTGCTCGCAGAAGGAGGCGCTATCAGTTTTCATTCGATTTATAAGATGCCATTTAATTTTAGTTTTTAACCGCCTAATGGCAAAGTCTACAATGGAATGGCATTTTTTGTAGTGTCAGGGTACGACATTGGTTTTGCTAGCAAAACTAAAACTAGCAAAATCAGGCCCAGACCTTTCGCACTATAGTACTATTATTAATTTACTGAGCCTTTGGCTTTTCAATTGTCATGTCCAGGCAGATTCTTGTTAAATTAATTGCTTACTAAGGATTGTTTGTCTCAACAATTATAATTTATTGCCAATTTTGTCTATGAGACGGTAACGCGAAAACATGTCTGGTCTTATGAAATATTACCATCTACACCTGACAGCCCGATTATGTGATGTTATTCATCATTTCTTGACAACAAAACAATGGATGTAGGTATGGGGTGCCATTACGATCTCCTGTCTCCAAGTCAAGCTTAGATACCTGTAAGTCGGTACACTTGCTGAGTTACATGCTCCGTCAATCAGCAAGAATCTTTTTCTTATTTTTTCTCGGATGGCAAAGTAGCCACCCAATTTGGACGACAATCTTGCCAGTGTCAAGTTATGTCCATTCTTATTTTGAATTATTTAATTTATTTTTAAACTTTATGCATTGTCTATTGTACAAAGGCGGACTTAATTCCAAAGGCATTATCTGACAGACTACACAGTATGATGATGAGTTTATTATTTTGAGGATTATGATGATGATTTATGAAATGATTACTGTCTCAATAAAGTTGTGGGGAATTTGTTAGAAACTCTCTCTGGATCATCAATCGGTCACAATTAATTGTAAATATTCCACTTTCCCCCACTTGTGTGCGTTGTTAAAGATCCACCATTTTTATACATTAAAACTTAAATTTACACAACAAACATAAAAACTCGAATTCACACCAATTTCGGCAAATAAAATAATACTGCGATGCGTTGGTGCCAAAACTTCATCAGCAAGAATACTGGATTGTGTATAGTATATGTTATAACCTCATCTCTCTCTGGTAGCTACCCAAAACAAAATCGCTTCAAGATCTTCAATCTTCGTCATAGTAGGCCTATTGAACAGTATCTGGCCACAGGAAATGCCCCGTTAAAATAATATAATAAATATTAAATATCACATTATGGCCGCCTTATCAAAATAAGTTGTTTATCAGTATCTTATCTTTTAACTGCATTACAAATATTATCTTAATCAAATACTTATCAGAGTACTTTGGCTGCTTGCTTACTATTTGTTTATAATTAGCCTTATCACGAAGGAGACAGTCAATTTTACACCGATTAGGTAAAAGTATGTCAAAAACAAAATATTTAATTTTGTTTTTGTCATACTTAGTTCAGTTTTATAGAAAACTTGTATTTTGGTGCCCAGAGTCTGCTCTCCACCGGGATGCGTAAGAAATGCCTCATTGGGTCACCTAATTTAAGACAGGACCCCGGCATTTGACACAGTAGACGGCGTGCTGTTTTAATTACTTAAAATTTTGTTATTAATATGTAAAATTAAGTTAAAATTTCTTATCCTACGCAAATCCTAACTGGGTTTACAGGATAGTACTGAATTAGTGTAAAATTTAAAATAACCATTATTAAATTTACATAGGGACCTAAACATAAACTGGCGAAACGTGGGTGCTAGCACCTCTGCCTACCCTTTAGGGGATATAGGCGTGAGTTTATGTTTATATGTATATGTAATAAAAAATCTGAGGTCCACTCGCCACCTCTTTCTCTTGATTTGACTTTTTTTTTATACCACATAGGTGGCAGACAAGCACACGGCCCACCTGATGGAAAGTGGTTACCGTGGCCTATGGACGTTTGTAACACCAGAGGAGTCACAGTTGTGCTGCCACCCCTGTAAGTACAGAGTTTCTGTGCCGTAGAGAAGGTTTAGAGGGCGGCCATCTTGTCGTCTGATCCCCAAATAATAGAAGAAACCCCTTCTTTCTGATACTATATAATGACTCATAATAACTCAGTATTATTTTTTATAATATGTTAATAGCGTTGAAGTACGCGCTTCAAAATGTATAAAAATTCTGAACAGATGGACTTTTACACGATTCCGGGTGCATCTTCCCCGCTTTTCATCTATTTTACGCTGTTTTACAGGTTTATTTCTGGGCGAATGTTGGGCCTGACTGCTATATGTAATATAAATCAGTATTTCTACATTGGCCAGGGCTAGGATAATGCGATACTTATATAGATAGGTACTTATAAATAAAATAACAAATATCTTAGCGGGAGTACTCTATTTTGAACTACACATTGTTGTATGTTGACCTATTTATACCAATGAATTGTATCAGATAAGGCACATGTGTTCATTGTGTTCCATCCTTCGGTTGTCACAAATGATGTGTGTACTTACAATATTATCGCGGTTACTTCATTCAATATTTAATTAATTGCTTTTAAGTAGTTGACTGTTTTGTGGTATGAGTTTGTGTGCTCGCGAAGTCCTGGTCCTACAGTCAAAGTGACATTGTAAAATAATTGGTGTGTCTACCATTATATTTTTATAAATAATTGTTATATTTTAGTTGAGACGAATACTCCTATAGTTCATTAAAAGAAGAAGAATCACAAGTAAATTGGAGATGGTGGTAATAAATCCACTTTGAAATTGTATTTAAATTCAATAATGTCGGCAAAGTCTTTCTACAAATAATATGAACAAAGTTACTCAAAATCTTACTTCAATTAATGTGAGCAAAGTAACTCAAAGTCTTCCTTAAATAATGTGAGCAAATAAATAGTGTAAACTCGCCGGGATGTTTATTATTTTCTCTGAGTAACATTGGTTTCTCGATATCGGCGTTGTTACAAGCGCCATGATCACGGTGTACTGCCGACTGCCGAGCTAGTTGTTATTGGGCAGACCATATCGGTCTACCCTCTGCACTACTGCTGTCCGCGTTCTCACACTGTACTCGATCACGTGCACGACACACAACACTCACCGAATCGACTCGCACAGGTGTTGAAAATTTGTTTTTTTTATAAACAACTTAGATGGCAGACAAGCACACGGCCCACCTGATGGAAAGTGGTTACCATGACCTATGAACGTGTGTAACACCAGTGGAGTCACATCCGTGCTGCCGACCCTGTAAGAACATAGATTTCGTGCCGTCAGTGTAGAGGACAAAGCAGGACAAGCCTTTGGTCATCCCACTGACAGCACAAATCTCTCCAGTGAGCTCTGGCTACCCTACTCACCGCCGGGAACACAACACGAAGTTATTGTTATAACCGCGGTATTCTGTAAGGCCGAGGTACTTCCCCAGTCGGACTGCTCAATTGGGCGGAAATACCGCCGTGTCCTACCTCCTCAAGGTCAGGTCTTGTAAACATTTTACACTATTAATGTGAATGACCATGTCAATCTCAAATCATACAATGTGAGCAAAGTCTCTCAAAGTAATTGCTCAAATATTTGTCTCGAGATTGTCACCCGTATCTGTTAGACACACTGTATTTAAATTCAGTACCTAAGCAAAGTACACATAATAAACGATATCAATATCTTAAGCCAACACGAACATATGTAAAGTAACTTACCATATTACAATGTCATCTACATACAGATGACCTTCAAGGCGAGTCTTATGAGTCACAAGCTACTCGGTAATCAGAACGATGAAAACATGATCATTACTGTTCATAATCGCGATAATTGTGACTGACGTAGCCATAAAAGATTCTTTTACGCATTCATTATGATCATCAACTTACTTGCGTTAGTCCTGGTCGTATCCGAAGCTTTCACCTCGGAATACGGGGTCCGATTAGTCCAGTTTAACTGCGAAGCGGCTGAACATGGTTATTTTCCGTAAAGTAACTGCCATATAATCTCCACTCTACAACCTCCTTTCCTACATAGGACAACACGTGCAGCGGTTAGATGTCACCTGCACATGGTGCAGGTTGTCTCATCAAGACACCAGAAGTTGGATATAGTTTCCTTTGTCGCACCATTAAGACCTGGAATTCCTTGCCAGCTGGATTTCCTTCTTTCTACAGTCCCGGTCCCTTTAAGCGGGGCGTGAAAAAGCATCTGATTAGGCCGTCAAACTGAGTGTTACCATTGTAACATGCTACGTATATGTAATGATGACCCTCTTTCCGGAGACTTCGCCTTTAGCTTACCATCAGGAGAGGTGAAGTCAAATTGGCATGTCCTATATTAAAAAAAAAAACAACGACATTCCAGAGCTCACTAGAGGGTTTTTGTGCTGTCAGTTAAAATACCATAGGCTTGTCCTGCTTTATCTTCTGCACTACTTACAGGGTCGGCAGCACGAGTATGTCTACCCTGATTTTGCATACACCGCAGTTATTTTTTTTAAATACATTCGCAAACAACGAGAAAATATAGCCAATTAAGGAAGAGGATATTTACATTAATAAAATTCATGTTATCAAAGTAATGTATAATTTTCAATTGTAATTTTATTGTTTGCTGCTTTAATTAGCAGGTGGTAAGGCCATATTTGTCCAGGATTCGGAGAATAGCCTCTGTTACTCCATAAATTATATATACATTCTACAATTTAAACACATCTATAAAGTGACTCTTTTCTTTGTCACACAAAGTCATATATATGTCATGTGACATAAACTCTTGACAAGTTTTACCAGTACACGCTTGCATTCATGTTTCTTTCTTCATCCTGCAGACCTGGATTCCTTATGATTCCATATGAAAAAAGCACCTGATGAGGCCGTCAAGCTGATGACCACCATTTTGTTATTAAAGTATAGGTATCTGCTATGGCGGCCCTCTTGCCTGAGACTTACCTTCAAGCGAGGTGTAGTCATATTAACGTGTCCTATATAATAAAACTAAAACCCGACAACTGAAAAATTACACTTTAAAAAGTATTAAACAAGAAAATAGATAGCCGTGCTCGTATGCAACTTATTCATAGAATGTAATGTTTTGTTAGAGTAAGTGGCATACGACCACTGCTATCCTTGATATTTTCTTATTAAATACTTTTTAAAGCGTGATTTATCATTTCTCAGATAGGAAGATCAAAGGCTTGTCCCAAGTCCTATCACTGCGATGCGAGCGAGGACTCGGGGCTGCATACGCTGATTTATCATTACTCAGATTTTAGTAAGCAGCACCTATAATTTAAACATATTTGTAATGATAATTAAGCCCTTTCGGATGATACCAAACACGGAATATTTATCTCAAGTTTATTTTTTAACACAGTACTTTATGACCGCTCGAGGACGCCATATTAGATACACAATAGATTACATTGATACTTCATGTAGCCTATAACCAGCGGACGGCCAAGATGCTTTTAATAATACCTCATTTGTCCAGATCTAATTAGTAGTTGAGGAGCTATGAGGGGACAGAAGAACCGACACACATACAAACATACATACATAGTCAAGACTTGCTTGTCAAGACCCTCCTTTGGCTTCGCCGTAGTGAGGTGAAAAAGAGTCATCAGGCCCTACTATTTCTTCAAAATAATTCCAAAAATCAGGAAAAATCATATGTCGAAGTTAGGTTTTTCCTGTCTATTGTTTAACGTGGTTTACCTTGTAAACTGTGGGAATTATGTATCATCGTACGTAATTACTTTAATGATATATCATGACTAAATACAATTATACTAAACTTAATATAATATACATATATACATAATATCACGCCTTTATCCCCGGAGGGTTAGGCAGAGGTGAATTAACACCCACATTTCAGCAATCATTAAATTCGGCCCCTCGTAATAGGGGGTGAGCCTATTGCCGTCTTTCGGGCACTATTTGTATATTATTTTTTTGTTAGTCTTATGCCCGTTTTCACCAACATCCCCTAAATTTTAGGGGCCACCTAAGGAAAGTTAGGTAACCCTTAGTAACATTTTCGTTTTCACCGAACCTTAGGGGACACCTAACTACTTAGGTGTTACTTAAAATTTAGGGGCCCGAATATTCACCCCCTAACCAACCCTTAACAAAGTGACAGAATAACTTTGCGCATATTTAGGCACGTTTTGTTTAAATTATTGCAATGGACGAGGATTTATGGGATTTTTTAAATACTGTTGAAAATGTAGAGATAATAAATAATACTAGTTTATTCAATAGACCGAAAATTTACCGTAATAGACCAGATTTGTTTACAAAATATGACGATAAAGACTTTTTTACAAGGTTTAGGTTAACTAAGGAGACTGTTATCTTTTTATTAAATAAAATCGAACAATTATTGGAATATCCTGATGACAGGTATGTATGCAACTCTGTTACTATTTTAGATGTAAAATTGTATATTTAAAATGGCTCCCGTGTACCTAAATAGATTTTAGGTTATGTTTTGCTTATTGTTGAGGTATGACGAAAATCTCTACATTTTTTTTATTTTACTTTACAGAAATAAATCTGTACCACCTATAAAGCAGTTACTTTGTGCTTTGAGGTTCTATGCCACAGGTAGCCACTTACAAACAGTATCTGACATGGGCGGCATCAGTGTTAGCACTTGCAGCCGTATTATTAAGAGAGTATCTGAAGCGATAGTAACTTTATTTAAGGAATTCATAGTATTTCCAAACACTGGACAGGAGCAAATGTCTGTAAAGTCAGAATTCTTCAAAATTGCAAGGTTTCCCAACGTATTGGGTTGTATAGATTGTACACATATTAAGATACAATCGCCAGGTAAGAATCCAAAGTGTGTTGGAACTATTTATTACCTATTTGATAGTCATTCTTTCAAGCTAAACCTAATGTTAAGGGAGCCCATTATTTTCAACAACAGTTTTCACTAACACTTAGCTTATATTTATAATATTTGAGTCTAGAACAATAAAATACTTGACAATTAACCAATGCCATGCTTTGTAGGAGGGGATGATGCTGAATTCTTTAGAAACAGGAAGGGTTACATGTCCATTAACATGCAAACAATAAGCTCTGCCAATTTATTGATCATGGATGTTGTTGCACGGTGGCCTGGGTCCACTCATGACTCAACTATTTACCAAAATAGCCGACTCTATGATAAATTTGAGAGAGGAGATCATCAAGGCTCATATTTATTAGGAGACAGTGGATATCCTTTGAAGGTAAATAAAAGTCATGGTTTTAGAATTTAAAAAATTTAATTGTCTTTCATATCCCGGTTTTGTGTCCCAAATAGATTTTGAAGACCTAAACTGCCACCTGAAAACAAATTATACTATTATAATTAAGTACAACATACTTAACACAATTTTTGCATTTTACTTTTCCAGTGAATTTAATAATGTAAAGGTTAATTTATTTTCAGAGCCATTTGTTGACTCCATATTTGAACCCAGCCACAATAGGCCAACAGCGTTACAATACAGCCCATATTAAGACCAGGAATGTAGTGGAGCGTCAGTATGGTGTTCTAAAAAGAAGGTTCCCAGTCCTGGCTTTGGGATTAAGGCTCAAACTGCAAAATGCTATAAATGTAGTACTAGCCTGCTGCATTTTACATAACATATGTATTTTAAGAAAGGAACCTGAGCCACAAAATGATAGTTTAATACCCAATTTAGAATATTACATACAAGTTGGGCAGATACCATCAACACCTATAATGACAAATGACCCTGTTTATGGCTATCAAAGGAGCCAAATAACAAATTACTTTGAAAACATGAATTAATGAATAAAATTTACCTCTAACTTGTTCAAGTACAGCTGTTTTTATTTGAATATCCAATTCCTTAATAACTAAATCTTTTTCGGCTGCTCGTAATTGCAAGTCATGCAATTTCTGTTTTGCTTCTAATTCGGCATTTAATATTTTTATTTTTATGTCTTCTACGTCTTCCTTTTTTTTATTAACGCTTTTATAGCTGTTAGAAATCGCATTCACTGCATCGGATCTTTCATTCAATGTAGCTGCTACAGGCCGTCTCCTTGACCACACTGGTGTCCTCATCACAAACTGCTCTTTTGGGGCTTCATCCTAAAGTGAAAACATTTTATGTATCTGCTATGCAAGTTAAATCATGTACTTAGTTTTTATACTTGATGACAATTAAGTTAAAAAAGAAATTACAGCATAAAATACTGATTGATTGCAGCAAACTGCAGTCCAATAATGAATATTGAGAAAAAAGCTATCATATCTTAGTTTAGCATATCTAGTTAGGCATATACGTGAATATCTGAGTGGTGATAGAGAAAGAATATAAGTATCACCACCCTATCTCCTCTGAAGAGTGTTGTAAGAGGCAACTAACAGAAACATGTGCAGACGATATCACTGCAAGAGAAGGAAAACTCAAAATAATAACCCTGTACCAACCCGTCTGGCCAGTGTGGATACAGTAGTGAACTGCGATAGACTAAATTGAGATTGATTGATAAACGTTAGGCCAAGCAAAATCCATCCACACATTTTCTTGAGTTGTGAGTACAACTTAGACCATGGAATATAAACACTTCTAATGTAGTAATAGTAAGATTTGTACCTCTAACTTTTCTGGAGCTTCAGTCGGTAGAGTTATAGTTTGGATGTTTGTGACGTCATCCAAACAAATTATTTTAGGAAAACTTTCCTCCATATTTATGGAGGTTTCGACTGTTTCAACTTCCGGAGCATCACTGTCGTTAACACCCTCTATGCCTGAACAACCTCGGCCTAAAATACTGCATACTTGTTCAAGTATAGGGTCAGTTTTGATTATAGATGGTCCACCGCCTGTTTGCGACATACTCCTACGTGAGCTATTATAATATAATTTACTCTCACTTTTCATTTTCTCCCATACTTTGATTAGAGATTCTTTCGTCCTAGAAACAAAAAAAAACATAAGTAGGTACTGACTGTATATTATTATGATAAAATTTCCGACAGTCTGTAATAAATTAAGTAAAACATCGTATATAACATACCTGTAAATGGTACCAGTAGCATTGAAAGTTGCCGTGAGCTGACTCCAAGCTGAAAGCTTAGCTTCATTCGTGCAACCATCCGTTTTTTTATTTAAAATTGTGCTTCTGTGCTCTATCAATAATTTGACGAGCTTGTCTTTCTCCTCCGTTGAAAAATTTTGCCCACGTTTCCTTTTCTCAGCCATTGTGTATTAAAATGATAAATAAATTACGAATAGCGTTAACCTCAACAACTACCAAGAGTAACTGAACGAGTTCGCGGGCTCCGCGGCGTGTTATTTATTTATTTGACAAATGTCAGCTCAGTTTGACATTTTGTAGCAATGGAATTCGGCTTTACAGCCACGAACAACATATTTTTTTTATATTTAAAACCTATAGAATTCAAAAAATATTTTATATCGCGTATACATTTTTAACTTAGTAATATCAATCAATTTAATAATTAAATTTTTCAAAAAAAGAAATATTGAAAACACTTACGGTTTTCGCCAACACTACAAAATAGGGGTCACTTACTTAGGTGTCACTTAGGATGGTGAAAACGAATTTAGATAAGTAATATATTTAGGGGCTACCTACGTTAGGGGACTCTTAGTTAGGAGGTGATTTAAGTATAGTCGGTGAAAACGGGCATAAGTGACCTACGTCCACGGCGTTGATATTTTCTTTTTTAACTTTTTATAGCGTGATTTTTTCAATAGTCGGGTTTTAGTTTTAAACTTATTTTTTTATTTATATTATTTTGGGACAAGCAACGGTTATCATTTATACATATTTGAAATGTGCTAATTAAGCCCTTTCAGTTGATACCAAACATGACATATTTATCTTACTTTATTTTTACATTACTTTATAGCCTCTAGAGGGCGCCACAATAGATTCAGTGACACGTTATATAACCGATAACCAGCGGACGAATAAGACGCTTCTGATGATACCTCGTTTGTCCAGAACTAATATGTGATTGAGGAGCTATGACGTTCAGATGAGTTTCGAACAATAAATGATTTACTTACACATACACACACATATATAGTCTGTCAAAATTTTCACAAACACATCCCTCCATTTGCTTCGCTGTAGTCGGTTAAAAGATAATTACAAATTGGCTATAGTCAACATAAAAACAAGTCAAAAGCTATGTGAATATGACCTCAATCATTTATAACACAATCACAACAAACGAAATGATATAATATAACATATTATTGTGAAAGCATTCTGAATCCCTTTGTACACAAACAACAAAGTAAACTAATATAATTGTATAAATAACAAGGAAAAAACAGATGTTTACATGTAAATATTGGCAAAAGTGAGCTTAGTAACTCAATGTACTGGATTCTACCAAAGCAAAACCACTGTCATACCAGTCATACCACAGACACTGCAAAGAATGGTATTAAATTTTAGACTACATAGGTATTTAAACTATCATGGTCACTCACATCACATATGTATCAAAATAATCGGGATTTTCACCATGTTTATTTACTTTGCAAAAACAACCGGGAACAAGCTAAAACAAAATCGCGAGTGGATACAGTAAGCAACGTGTGTCGAGAACGTGATCGAGATCCGGTTCGAGTTTTTGTGAGAGTGAAACCAGTGGTAGTGCAGATACGCGCAGTAAAAGAACTCCCAAAGAGGGTAGATCGATATAATAACTTTTAGAAAAACTTTATCTCTGTTCACCGCCACTACTCCAGTTCCTCCGTGATCATGGTGCTTGCAACGGCGCCGAAATATCGGGACCTCAAAACAATGTAACATGGTAAAAATCCCGATTGTTTTCAATACTACATGCTACGACCAAAATCACACGCAGAGTTTCATTATAATTTTACAATCACACTGTGAAAAGCCTTTAAATTTAGGACTTTCAGCTCATAGCATTAAAATCGAAAATTAAATGGTTTTTTAGCAGTTATCGTGGTATGACAATGGTTTTGCTTTAGCAGACTCGAGGCCCAGTAAACCTTTGAGCGATAGAGGAACATAAGAAAAATTAGTTGAAATGTTCATGTACCCTTGTCGATCGCACACTGACTGTGACTTGTTGGTCACAAGCAAGTACCTATCCTTTTCCTTTTATTTATTACCTATTCATTTTTTGGATTTGGCTTTTCCAGGAGTGACTTCTGTCTAACCTCCTAACTCTGAGAAGAAAACCTATTTGCAGGTGACTTGTCCCCGAAGGACTGACACCAAATACCTAGGTACTTGACCGTCTGTAATGGTATTCATTATTCTTTGGGTTGCGCTCCAGCTCATCATAAAGTGGTTCACAGTTCACAGTACACAGGAGGTAGGATACGACGGTATTCCCATCTTTCCCCAACACTCTGACTGGGGAAGTACCTCCGCCCTGCGAATACCACAGCTATAATAACCTCGTGTTGTGTTCCCAGCGGTGAGTAGGGTAGCCAGAGCTCACTGGAGAGTTTTTGTGCTGTCAGTGGGAATATCAAAGGCTTGTTCTATGTCTTCTGCACTGATGGCACAGAACCTCTCTGTTCTTAAAGGGTTGACAGCGCAGGTGTGACTTCTCTTGTGGTGTCAGGTGGGCCGTGTACTTGTCTGCCACTTAATTTGTACAAAAAGTGGGGTGCAGTCAATGTATCTACATTATTTAAAAAATATCTACTTTAAGGGTAGTTTATAATAAAAAGTTTGATATAAAAGGTATACCTAAGCAGCAATAACAGAGGTGTCGATATTATTTAATCAAAAATCCAAATTAATGGTGATTGATAATAAAAGTTATTCAAGTTAAGTGGCCTATCCATCACCCGGAGGCTTTGAATATACGAACAAACATACAACTAACGAAAAATAAACAAATTTTCATGAAAGGCTTCAGGACTTAAGGGTGCGTGCTTACTAGACTGATTTTTATAAAGTAATATTAAGTCTTGATCTGTTAAAATTAAACGACATATCAAAAGCGATTTTTTTTTATATAGGACACGTCAATTAGACTTCGCCTTGCCTGATGGTAAACTGAAGGCCAAGTCTCAGGAAAGAGGATCACCATTACTTACATATACTATGTGACTATGGTGACACTCACCTGGACGGCCTCATCATATGCTTTTTGGGACTGTAGGAAGAAGAAAACACGTGAGCTGATAATGAGTTCCAGGCCTTAATGGTGCGATAAAGGAAAGAGTCACCGAACCGCTTGGTTGTTGTTATTTGAAAGAGCTCATCAGAACATTCACCATGGTACAGACGGTAAAATACTGCCAAGGACGCATCATCTATCTATTTATGTGTAACACAATATCCAAGAAACTACATTTAAATCTTGATTATTCTTAATGTTAAATTGAAAAAGAAAATTTTATTACGAAAATTGGCCCTCCTTTTATTGAAATCGAAATCAATCCATTAGCCCACCGCAGTCCACTGGGCCACATGGGCCTCTCCCAATGTGCGCCATCGAGATCGCCTTTGACATTTTGAAAATTTGAACTTAGATCGAGTCTGATTTTGAACAGAATTGTTCTTCTGTTAAATTATACATGAAGCAAGAACTTAACATTATATGTAATATATTATGACACTAAAGTTCTTCAAGCGTAACTGTTATCAAAAGCTATTTTCCCCACCTTTCCATAATCCCCTCCGGGGATAAAGGCGTGATTATATAATATGACTATGATAACTGTTAGTGTGTAACACTAGTCATTATTTAATATGGTAACAACTAACTTCCTAATAATATTCATCTCGGCATTCACCTCTCCATGGGCATCATTAGCACATCATTCAGTAGTTAAGTGGTTATGGCCATATCAGAATTGAATTACTATAAAAACTATATTCGGCCTCTTGCTCTAGGGCCCAGTGTCGTATAACCTAAAAAGGTCGTCCTAGAAAGCCCAGTAGATTATAAAACCTTTAAACTTGTAGGTGGTCTTGTAGGTTGGCATGAAATGTATGGAAACCTAATATATAACAACCTTTGATAATTTGGAAAAGGTTCAAGACTAAGGTATAATAAAGGTAAGTTGGTTGCTCAATATTCACAAATTGCGTAATAGAGGCGAAAGGTAAACATTTTCAAAAGTGAAGCCGTGAAAGTTATTTAAGTACACTTAAATAGTAAGTAATCCCACATTCCGTACTTTAGTAAACATATAGTTATATAACATTAACGAACATATCATAGAGTTGATATTTTTTTAAGTTAAGATGGTAAACTTTAAACGTTTACTGGTGGTAGAAACTTGGTGGCACAAATTTGTCTCAAGTTTCGACCGGGTAGGTACCACCGTGCACTATTGCGAAAAACCCTCCATAGCAATTCAATCTCGGTTGGATTGTGTTCAGGGGTCAGCATGTGCATAGCCGGGCAGAGGTGGTGGTTGTCGCAGCACTAGTGGGACCAGTGGGTCTTGGCGTAGTCTAGTGGGGATGGCGCGGGGCGATGCGCCGAACAGGGAGACCTGTAGAAACGGTGGTGCCGCTGGCCGCCCGCGGTATAGTACAGGGGCCCAACTGGGGTTAACCACCTTGGGACGCTGCCTCACCAGGCCGCGCATAATCCCGATATGGTTCGTCGTGCCGGTTGGTGACCGGATTTGGGAGCCCGGCGACCATACTCGGGGGGGTACGGGGGCCCTTCCGTTCGGCGCGTCGGCTCTCGCCATGCCTCACATTCATAGATAAAACCAATATCCCGCGCTTTGTCACACGGTGCTGCGGCGGCAATCACTTCTTTTTTCACGCCTTCTCCCACCCAAACTCATGGCAGCGCAATTCACAGAAAAAGGCAACACAGCGGCTCGTCACACTCCCAAAAGCTTGCTATTTGAGGTGGAGTCCACAAACATCTGTGGGCTCCATGCAAACCTCAACGCCGTCCACCAACACCTAGAGACGGCGAAACCTGCCATGTTTTTTCTAACGGAGACGCAAATACACCGCCCTGACGACACGACCTACTTGCTCTACCCTGGCTATGTTCTTGAGGAAAGTTTTCGTGCAAAAGCCGGGGTGTGCGTGTTTGTTAGGGCGGATGTTTGCTGTCGCCGTTTGCGCTGCCTAGAGGACCCATCCTTCTCCGTCCTTTGGGTACACGTAGACCATGGCCCTACGAGTCAGATCTATGTGTGCCTCTACCGTTCCCATACAGGAGATGCTGAGACAACTCGACTCTTTGAATATCTGAGTCAGGCGGCAGATGATGCGCAGGAGCGATTTCCGAATGCCGAAATGGTATTTTTGGGGGATTTTAACGCCCACCACGAGATCTGGTTGGGCTCCTCCAAAACAGACCATGCGGGAAGAGCCGCCCACGCATTTGCTCTGGCGCACGGCCTGACCCAATTGGTGCACGAGGTCACTAGGATACCAAGAAGGTCGGGCCAAGCACCTTCTCTGCTAGACCTTCTGCTGACGAGTGATCCGGACCGGTACAGTGTATCGGTGCGAGCCGCGTTAGGCAACTCTGACCACTGCCTGGTCTGTTCCACGGTGCCTATTATGGCGCCTCCACGACCAGTGCGGGGGAAGCGGCGTCTCTGGCACTACTCGTCAGCGGACTGGGATGGACTTCGTGACTATTTTGCGTCCATCCCGTGGGTTGAGCGCTGCTTTGAAGGTAAGAACCCATCGGATTGTGCTACTGCTGTCGCCGGTGAGATCGGTCTGGGTATGGAATACTATATCTCATACACCGATGTCACCGGTGACCGCGGGGTGCGCCCTTGGTTCGGGCGCGAGTGCGCGGAAGCTGTTGAACAAAAACAGTCTGCGTACCGCGCTTGGGTAAGGGCGCGCGCCACGCGCCATCCCAATCTGGGCCACTTCAAGGCGGCGTACAACAGAGCCACAAAGGTCTGTAGAAGGGCCTATGTCAGAGCGGATGCCCTGCGCATAGCGCGGCTTGGTCAAGAGCTAGTGATGCATCCCACGGGAAGCCGTGGCTACTGGCGACTGGCTAAAGCCGTGCAAGCCAACTTCTGTCAGCCTTCGCTGCCTCCGCTGCGTAACCCTGATGGATCCCTGGCCCATGAGCCGCAAGAGAAGGCAAATCTGCTGGCTAATCTCTTTGCGGCCAACTCCCGAATCGATGATTGTGGTACCCAGCCACCAACACTACCCGACAGTGACCACGCGATGCCTGATATCCATATCAGGCAAAGCGATGTCCGTGCAGTGCTGCAATCACTCGATGTCCGGAAAGCCAGTGGTCCGGATGGTATTCCAGCGGTAGTTTTGAAAAAATGTGCAGCGGAGTTGTCTCCAATGCTTACGCGCCTGTACCGGCTATCCTACAGTTCGGGTACAGTGCCTTTGCCTTGGAAAGAGGCGAATGTTCAGCCGATTCCCAAGAAGGGGGATCGCTCGGAGCCAGCCAACTATCGACCCATAGCCGTCACCTCAGTGCTGTGCAAAGTGTTCGAGCACATAATTAACAAACAGCTCATGCGGCACCTAGAGGATCACTCCTTAATTAATGACCGGCAATATGGCTTCAGACCGAAACGGTCAACGGGTGATCTTCTAGCATACGTAACCCATCTTTGGGGTGAGGCTATGGACAAGCACGGCGAGTCACTGGCAATTAGTCTTGACATCGCCAAAGCTTTCGATAGAGTCTGGCACAAATCGCTTCTTTCTAAGCTACCTGCCTTTGGTCTGCCTTCTAGGCTGTGCAACTGGGTTGCTAGCTTCCTGCAGGGGCGCCGTATTCGCGTCCTTTGTGACGGACGAGCTTCGGAGTTTCTGCAGGTTAATGCTGGCGTGCCCCAGGGGTCCGTCTTATCACCCACTCTCTTTCTTCTGCATGTCAACGACATGCTGTCTACCGGCAATGTTCATTGTTATGCAGACGATAGCACTTTACATGGGAGTTATCATGGACATCCAGCGGCCAAGCAGTCAGATATCGCGGAGAAAAGGCAGATTCTTGTCACTGAGCTTGACGGGGTCCTGAATCACATTTCTCAATGGGGCTCTGAGAACCTGGTTGAGTTCAATGCCAAGAAGACGCAGGCATGTGCGTTTACAGCAAAAGTATCTTCTTTCCTTCCCCTCCCCACTCTTCAGAGCACGCCACTGCCGCTGCAGGACAATCTCAATATCCTAGGTATGGATGTTCGCTGCAACCTGAATAACAAAAACTACATCGAAAGCATCATCAAAACAGCCTCACGAAAACTCGGAGTCCTGAACAGAGTGAGACGATTTTTCACGCCGGAGCAGCGGTGTCTTCTATACAAGACACAAATTCGCTCCTGTGTGGAGTACTGCTCGCATCTCTGGGACGGTTCAGCAAAGTACTTACTAGATGCTCTCGACAGGTTGCAGCGACGTGCGATCCGCATCATTGGGAATCCCGAGATCACGAACACCCTAGAACCTTTACAGCTGCGTAGAGATGTTGCGTCCATGGCTGTATTTTACCGTCTGTACCATGGGGAGTGTTCTGATGAGCTCTTCCAATTAGTCCCACCCTCCCCTTTCCTACACAGGACAACGCGTGCAGGTCTTAGATGTCATCCGCACACGGTGCAAAACATCCGATCAAGAACCAAGCGGTTCGGAGACTCTTTCCTCTGTCGCACCATTAAGGCCTGGAATTCATTACCAGCTCACGTGTTTCCTTCTTCCTACAGTCCCGGGTCCTTTAAGCGGGGCGTGAAAAAGCATATGATAAGGCCGTCAAGCTGAGTGTCACCATTGTCACACGGTATGTGTAAGTAATGGTGACCCTCTTTTCTGGGATTTTGCCTTCAGCTTACCATCAGGCAAGGCGAGGTCCAATTGACGTGTCCTATATAAAAAAAAAAAAAAAAAAAAAACTCAGTGGCATAATTTTAGGTGTGACGTTAACTAATAAATTGGAAAAGACCAATAGAAAAAATAATGCAATAGAAAAGTCTGTTATATTTGTTTATACAAATTAGGTGGCAGACAAGCACACGGCCCACCTAATAGAAGGTGGTCACCATGACTTAATAATGAGTGCCACACCAAAAGTAAGGGGAGTCACACCCGTGTTGCTGACCCTGTAAGAACAGAGATTTTCTGTGCTGTCAGTGCCGAACACAAAATCAGGACAAGTCTTTGGTCTTCCCACTGACAGCACAAATACTCTCCAGTGAGCTCTGGCTACCCTACTCTTCGCCGGAATCTCAACACAAATCCCGAGTTATTCGCTTTTACCTAGTACTTATAAAATTAATCGTCTGAAAATTTGCACCCAAGTAATAAAATATAGCAGACGAATTCAAACTTATTATTGTTTCGTTAATAGGTTCCTGTGGGATGTGTAAACGGTATCTGTATTCTTTGTAGAAGGTGCTTCCTACTTCCAACTAATATTAAAAATGTAATAGTTTGTAAATTTAAACAGAATATTTGTTGTTCAATCACATACAAATGGCTGACTGAATTTGGCTGAAATTTGTTACAGATACATAGAGTAAGTAAGTAGGAGTAGTAAGGAATAGTCAAATCTGCAGTTAGACTGGTAATGCGGACCCAGACCCTGAGGTGGAAACTTCAGATGTGGCTGGAATTAACGCTAAGACGAAGACAGATTATAGTCTGGACATAGGTAGTACATTTTTATCTTCTTACAGTCCCGGGTCCTTTAAACGGGGCGTGAAAAAGCATCTGATGAGGCCGCCAAGTTGAGTGTCACCATTGTAACATTGAGAAGAGGGCCAGATCGTGAGAGATGGCCCTGGGTCGGCCGGGGTGCGAGGGATATGCCTGTCAACCTCACCTTCGGCAACCAAAGTGACCCACAGGCGGCGTGCGTTTTAGTCGGTTCGAGTCCGACATAACCTCCTTCACCGGCTACGGTGGGGAGGCATCCGCGGGAATTTTGCGCACGTAGAAAAATAAAATAAAATGCATTGTAACATTACTTAGTGTCTATAATGATGACCCTCTTGCCTGAGACTTTACCTTTAGCTTACCATCAGGCGAGGTGAAGTCAAGTTGGCGTGTCCTACATTAAAAAAAAGAATAAATTCCATTCGGTTGCGAAAAGTGGTCCCAATTCCCCGCCGGCAACAGCTAGCAGTATAAAAATGTTACACTGAAGTGAGATCGAACCCTAATACATTTTAAGTGGTAGTTTTCTTAGTTATTTTCTGTGCGTCAGACGGACTGATTGATCGACTGCGAGATATTATGGTAATATATCAGCGCCCTGTTGACATTTGTTGGCAATCAGTTTGAGAAAATGGCGCGTAAGGTGCCTATTTTGTTGGAATATTGTCACTGAGCGTTGGAGCTGTACTTTCACCTCCATAAATGTGTGCTGGGAAATGGTTTACTTTCAATATAGAACACAATGATTTCTCTGTATAGGTGCTATAAAAATATCGACTAAGTGCGATTCGGACTCGCGTACTAAGGGTTCCCTAGCGTTACGTTTGTTTCTGTTTCTAGTATTTGTTATTATATCGGCAACAAAAAAACATCATTTGATAAAATTTTAATTATCTGACTACCATAATTCATCAGATACAGTCTGATGAAAGACAGATAGACAGGCTGTGGAGTCTTAGCAAGAGGGTCCTGTTTTTACCCTTTGGGTATCGCGTTTTTGTTTTTTTCTCTAATACAGGCCAATTTCAATTCACTTCGCCTGATGGTAAGCTAAAGGCAAAGTCTCAGGAAAGAGGGTCACTATTACAGACATTAAGTAATATTACAATGGTGGCACTCAGCTTGGCGAAGGGGTAGGCAGAGGTGCTAGCACCCACATTTCGCCACTTTATGTTTTAGATCCCAATGTTAGCCTATTGCCATTAACCGGGCACTTATAAACCTGCGATAAATACACACATAACTGCGAAAAACATCGAAAAGTCATTGGTGTGTGCCATAGTAAAACCTGGGATTGAACCCGAGACCTGGTCTCAGCAGTCCATTACCCATACCACTAGGCTACTAGTATATCATTTACTATTATAGGTTGGCTGGATGGTTGAAAAGAAATAGAAACGATAAAATAAGAACAGACGCAACTTTTACCGCTATTTTACCATTCTTAATTTAATAAGCTCGGTTAAATAATGTATTTTAACTACAGGAAAATATGCAAATATAAATAACCTAGCCATTGACTTGAAGAAGAAGAAGATTTAAGGGATATGCCTGTCAACCTAACAAAAAAAAAAAGACTCCAATTTAATTGCAAATTTCGATGGTGTAACTCCGAAACGGTTCCAATTCTAATTTTATATTGCGTAAAATGTATTTTCCAACTGAATAATTTACATAACATAACATAAACTCACGCTTATATCTCCGAAGGGGTAGGCAGATGTGCTAGCACCCACATTTCGCCAGTTTATGTTTAGGTTCCAATGTAAAAGGTGGCGAGATTATTGCCATTAACCGGGCACTTATAAACCTGCGATAAATACACACATTACTTCGAAAAGCATCGAAAAGTCATTGGTGTGTGTCATGGTAAAACCTGGGATCGAACCCGAGACCTCGTCTCTGCAGTCTATTAACCATACCACTAGGCTACCGCGGTTCTGAAACTGAAACTAAAAAAATTTACTAAATTAAAATAGGTGAAAGTACTAGTTGATAAACAAGTTATTGTTTAAACGTCCACTAACCAAACATAACGTTTGCGTTACAATTATTCATGGAGAGATTCTTTGCTAAGCAATAATTTGACAAATAAAATTATGCGTCATATTTTTTGGGAAGTGATAATTTAACAATTTCTTTGCGGTCAAACATTGATAACTCGTAATTTACAGAGGTAATTTAATGTCTTAGTTCCTATTTCGACATTTTTTTTTGACATTTGATAATACCTACTTATATTCTAACATTTGATAATATATTGAGATTTGATAATATAACGGACTGCAAACAAAGATGCCAATTTTACTAACATAATTTGTAAGAACAATGTTACTAACAAGATATGGACTTCTTTGTTCGAAATAAATGATTTTATTATTATTATAATGTTTTATAATAATAAAAAGATAGACGTGCAGGTCTTAGATGTCACCCGCACACGGTGCAAAATATCCGATCAAGAACCAAGCGGTTGGGTGTCTCTTTCTTCTGTCGGACCCTTACGGTCTGGAATTCATTACAAACTCACGTGTTTCCTTCTTCCTACAGTCCCGGGTCCTTTAAGCGGGGCGTGAAAAAGCATATGATGAGGCCGTCAAGCTGAGTGTCACCATTGTCACATGGTATGTGTAAGAAATGGTGACTCTCTTTTCTGAGACTTCAGCTTGGCAGGCAATGCGAAGTCTAATTGACGTATCCTATATATAAAAAAAAAACTATTTAGGTCATATGCATGCAAGCATGGTCATCGACCGTTCTTAGAAGGATATCAGAAATCAGATACTCCATATTTCGTCTCAATTAATATTATCAGATTACGGTGAATCTATGATCAGTTAGCCGATGTGGAATGCGCATCTAGGCGCTCAGACAGTCGAAGTCCAATTCTAGGCTTAAGGCTAGTTCACACGGCGACCATTTCTCGAGAGACTACAGTAGATACCTGGCTTTTGATTTGTCAGAAAAAAGGGCAGTTAGTCCGGAGTGGAGTGTCTCAATCGCACAACACATGTCTATAGGTTAATAAATTTTTGGAGTAGTTAAAACCAAAGTTATAGTTCAAATATTTTATAAATACAAACGGTTTTAGCTACTCTATAAAGGTACCAAACTGTCAGACTGGTGTGCGATAGAGAAAACGCTCTTCGAAATCGAAATTACATAATCTTATTAGTATTAGAGCTCAGAATACAGAACAATTTGTTTGTTCTGTACAGAACAGTTTCTGTATATTAGAGCTATCGGGATATATTTTTTTACGTGTGGAAAATCCCCACGGATACCCCCACCACCGCAGTCGCTTTGAGAGGTCATTTTTAGTTATCGAAGGTGAGGTTAATCTATCGATCTGGCCCTCTCCTCGGGTGTGGGGACAACAGAGTCCCCAACTCGTCCCTGGAAACGGGGAGGCGCACAAGGCGCACCGCCGCCGCAGCCTGCTTGAGCTATCTGGATGTTAAACATGTTGTTTTGTGACGTGTAATGTTGTAGTATGTGACCATCATAGTTTAAACACCTAAATAAGATGATTCTACTCGAACTCAAGCTCTGCAGTTCGACTTGTCAAATCAGTAGGTAGGTACTCGAATAAATATTTGCACATATTGTTTTTTTATACCACTTGGTTGGCACACACGGCCCACCTGATGGAAAGTGGTTATTGTGGCCTATGGACGTGTGCCGTCAGTGTAAAAGACAAAGCAGGACAAGCTTTTGGTATTCCTAGTGACAGTACAAAAACTCTGCAGTGAGCACTGGCTACCCTATTCACCGCCGGGAACTCAACACGAGGTTATTATGGCCGCGGTATTCTGTAGGGGGTAGGTACTTCCCCAGTCGGACTGCTTAATTGGACGAAAATACCGTCGTGTCCTACCTCCATGTAAAAATTGTACACATATATGCACGTATTGTCTCACGCAACATATTTATATGTGAATCACATACTTAATTGTGTTTCCGAACTGATACTACTAGATGTCAAAATTCGAATTCTATTTTCACATGAAAACAATGGAGATAAACACCTCAACAAAGTCTAGGGAACAAGATGACCCCAATTATTTTTTTTCGTGTAAATCTTGTTTTGCAAATAAATAAAAATAGAATAAAGTAGATTACAGAGTTGTTCGAAATTTAAAAATAAATTTAAATAAGTAATGATTTTCGAATATGGAGGGAAAACTTTTAAAAGTGTTTGATTGTGCAGTTTCTCTGAGGCAAAATAAAAATTATTTTTTTTTATTGTAAATAACGTTTATTATCAATAATACGTCTTTTACGTATGGTTTGTGCATTTTTGTGACTGTAGTCATCATGTCACGTCGTCATTTAAGTCGCGAAGAGATGTTAAGGGCTGTTGGTATGCTGCAAGCTGGACGAACTCAACGCGACGACGTAGCGGATGCTGTCAACACCCAACCAAGCGTAATTTGCAGATTATGGGCACGCTACAGGTCTACAGGGGATGTTGCCGAACGTCACAGGGGACGAAATAGGGTTACTACCCCGCGACAAGATCGTTTCTTGCAAAATTCCGCAAGGCGGCAACCCACGATTACTGCTCGTCAGTTGGTCGCAGGCCTCCAGTCTCAGCATCAAGTGGTTATTAGCGATCAAACTGTCAGAAGAAGACTACACGAAGCCAATCTTTATGCTCGCAGACCGCTTAGGGTTCCAGCTCTTCGACGTGGAAATCGAGGTCGTCGCTTATTGTGGGCTAACGCACATTTACAGTGGACCGACCATCAATGGACACGGGTTCTGTTTTCCGACGAATCTTGCTTCGGTTTTCATCCTGATTCGAGAAGAGTGCGTATATGGCGAGTTCCTGGACGTCGAAGTCGTCTCCAGAATCCGCAAGAAGTTCATCCTTACCAAGGTGGAACAATCATGGTATGGGCTGGAATTCGCCTTGGTGGAAGGACCGACCTCGTTTGGATACGGGGCAATTTGAATGCAAACCAATACTTTCAGGAGGTTATACACCCCATGGTAATCCCTCATCGACAGCAGTTTGGTCAAGATTTTATGTTCATGCAAGATAATGCACGGTCACACACCGCGAGGGTAGTGGTCAATGCGTTAAGCGAGCACAATATGACGACGTTGGAATGGCCTGCTCAGTCTGCCGACCTCAATCCCATAGAGCATGCCTGGGATTTGCTTGGGAGAAGAGCTTTCAGTGATTCTTTGGAAAATCTGAACACTGAAGAACAACTTTTTTTACACCTTCGCAGTGTATGGAGCCATATTCCACAGACGATGATTGACAATCTCATACTAAGTATGCCACGCCGTTGTCGAGCTGTTGCTAATGCTTTAGGAGGTCCTACAGATTATTAAAAACGTTTAAAGTACGGTTAATTACTGTATTTCTTACTACCTCGTTATTTTTGTGCCTAATCATAGAAGGTTGTAATACTCAATATTGGCACTATTCAATTCATTCTTAAAAAAAAAAAATTTGGTATGAAAATGTTTTTATTAAAATTAAAATTAAAAACGGTATAAAAATACCCTTCTATTGATATAAAACACTCACTATTACAAGAAAGGGTTTTTAAATAAAAACTAGAAATGTCCTTGTTCCCTAGACTTTTTTTTTTTTTTTTTTTTTTACGTGCGCAAAATCCCCACGGATACCTCCTCACCGGAGCCGGTGGAGGAGGTTATGTCGGACTCGAACCGACTAAAACGCACGCCACCTGTGGGTCGTTTTGGTTGCCGAAGGTGTTGCCGTCAGTGCAGAAGCTATAATCAGGACAAGCCTTTAGTCTTCCCACTGACAGCACAACAAATCTCCAGTAAGCTCTAGCTACACTACTCACCGCTGGGAACACAACTCGAAGTTATTATAGCAGCGGAATTATGTAAAGCGGAGATACTACCCCAGTCGAACTGCTTAATTGGGACGGAAATACCGTCGTGTCCTTCCTCCTTGGTACTTACTAATGGTATCACAGTCAAGGATACTGAAGACCGAGCAAAGTGGATGGAAAAACCGAGAAAGCGTACCGTGGGCTCTAAAGTGTAAGCTTTCGATATAACCGGGATTATCGCGCGGATGATAATACCTCTAATATACTTGAGTTTTCATTAAAAAGTCTGCGTGTAAACAGTCCTTTACAGCCTCTCCCGACTAACCGGTATTCGGTCAGACGTTCCGGTATTTATTACTTGTGCGAGCATCGGTATTTGTAGATAAAAATATTAGACATTCCGTAAGTGGTAGTAGCTCGTAAAATAGATATAAAATTCACAAGGCCGTTGTTGTTGACATGCGAGGAACATTCGCGAGGCGCATTCTGTTATTAAAAACTTAATAAATCTGATATTAATTAATTATTGTATGGACGAGTACAATGCGTCCCCGTAGAGATAATAAGGACCTCCCTGTTTATCCCTACAGGAATTTATTGAGCTTTTTTCGGAGGTCAAGCTGATTTGGCTGGCTAGTCAACCTTGACTAGCAAATTAAATCAGATTGACCACCGAAAAATTAGGTAGGAGGGTGTTTGTATGTATGTATGTAAGTAGGTATGTCCTTCCTAATAATTGCCAAATGGCTGAATTGATGTTTATTTTTTGGCACTTCGGTCTACTCCTTTAAGCCGCTGGGTTCTCGACGTAGTAGAATTTGGACCACCCCATCTCTTCCCATGCGGTATCGTACAAGGCGACTAAGGGATAGGGCTGTTTAATATCAGACAGATATATACAACCCAGACTCAGCCTCGATGGGGTAGGCAGATGTGTATTAACACCCACGTGTTGTCAATTATGATTATCGGTACCACGTAAGAAGAGGCAAGCCTATCGCCGTCAAGCGGACACGTCGTCACTGACAGTATGCTTTCTATCAGATGGAGAACAGCCTTATCCCTTAGTCGCACGGGGAAGATCGGGTAGCCCTATTCTGTTAGGGAACAAACACGGCTTTGTTACTATTCTATGGTCAATAATTTATTCTTACAGGTAAGGTGGATGATTAAAAACATCACACTGTGCAGAATATACGAGCAAGAACCAAGCGGTTCGGTGACTCTTTTCTTTGCCACACCACCAAGACCTGCAATTCATTACCAGTCCATTTCCTTCTTCCTACAGTCCCGGATCCTTTAAGCGGGGCGTGAAAAAGCTCAGATGCTTGCATGACCGCCAAGCTAAGTGCCACATCACTTAGTGTCTGTAATGGTGAGACTTTCCTGAGATTTTGCCTTTAGCTTACCATCAGGCGAGGTGAAGTCTAGTTGGCGTGTCCTAGATAAAAAAGGGGCTTGTCTGTGAAAGTCCCAAGGCCAATAACCTACCGGAAAACGAAAATATGTGTTAAAGTGACTGAAGCACTTATTCCTTCACACCCTTGTTGAATGTCCTGTTAGTATTTCAGTACACGCCGACATGAAGACCCTATTTACGATTGAAAAGGGTTGGAAACGAGACGTGACTAGACGCGATCGTAATGCTAGATATAGTTGATGTATGGCGTAGAGGTGGAGCGTTCTACTTCTAAATCTGAGGTTGCGGGTTCGGTTCCTGACGTATGTTATAAAATGTATATCGTCATCTTCATCTTATTTGCCGTGCGCTTCTCCTCCACCTAAGTGGTATAAAAAAAAAACGCTACACACGAAGCAACATCACAAATTAACCCTGGGTCAAAACCTAGACAAGATATGGACTGTTTTGACATACGAATAAAATTGAGCAATAAACTCGTACATGTATAAAACCAGATATCAAAGATCACAAATGGTATGACTGCAGCCAGTTGGGCTATAGACATCACAACGTAGTTTAAGCGTGGGCTAATACTTATTTTATTGTTTATTTCTGCTTCTGCCGCCATTGTACACTTACCCACGTGCTATAAAAGGTGTCATTTCATTATAATCTTATTTGTTATACAACTAGCTGTTACACGTGACTACGTCTGCGTTGAATTCGGAACAGGACAAGGCTTTTTATCTACAGACTAAAACCGCGGTAGCCTAGTGGTATGGGTAATGGACTGCTGAGACGAGATCTCGGCTTCGATCCCAGGTTTTACCATGGCACACACGAATGACATTTCGATGCTTTTCGAAGTTATGTGTGTATTTATCGCAGGTTTATAAGTGCCCGGTTAATGGCAATAGGCTCGCCACCTATTTATAAACACATTTGGGACCTATTTATAAACTGGCGAAATGTGTGTGCTAGCACCTCTGCCTAACCCTTCGGGGATATAGACGTGAGTTTATCTTATGTTATATGTTACAGACTTACAATACAAATATTACCCTAGCTATGAAGCTATGCTTGGAGTTTCTCTGAAGGATAGAATTCGAAACGGGGTTATCCGACATAGAAATTAAGCTCAACAGGAGGTAGGGCACGACGGTATTCCCGTCCCAATTAAGTAGTCCGACTGGGGAAGTACCTCCACCCTACGGAATACCAACCTCATGTTATGTTACCGGCGCTGAGTAGGGTAGCCAGGGCTCATTGGAAAGTTGTTGTGCTGTCAGTGAGAAGACTAAAGGCTTGTCCTTGTGAGTCGTTTTTGGTTGCCGAAGGTGAGGTTAACAGGCATATCCCTTGCACCACGGCCGATCCAGGGTCATCTCTCTTAGGTGTATGCCGTGTTGATATCATGTATTTTTCAATTTACTGAATGCAAAATCAAGTATCTGCGTTGTGTCCTCCTGGTGCAAAGTGACTATAATCTTATTATATATCTATATTAAAGCCGCATGGTTCCCGGCAGAGTATAATTTGGACCACCCCATTTCTTCTCATGTGGTGTCGTACAAGGCGACTAAGGGATAGGGCTGTTTAACATCAGACAGATATATATACAGCCCAGACTCAGCTTCAGATCCATGACTCGAGTCAACAATAGTGCCCGGAAGACGGCAATAGACTCACTTCCTATAACGTAAGACCGAATTTAATGATTTATGAAATGTGGTTGTTAATTCACCTCTGCCAAACCTTTCGGGGAAAAAGGAGTAATTATATGTATATATATCTATATTATTACTCGGTCCAGACTCAGCCTCAGATTGAGATAGAGAAAAATTGATTGAGTAAAAGTAGATATATATCCAATACTCGCAAAAAGCGACAACCCCAGGCGGAGCCGCGGACATAGACAATATTATACATAAATCGAATTCAAAATTACACAACGAACGCTTGTCGCATTCAATTGAAGCGGTGACCGCTTAATCAAATGCGATAACTATACTGTCAACTTATAGATTCACTCCAAGGATATGTACCACAGAGTAACAAATAGTACCTATTTCAATATAGAAGTCTCAATATGAGAGGATATTATAACTAAATAAATAGGTAGTTTAATAACTTCGTTTTGTGTTCCCAGCGGTGAGTAGGGCAGCCAGAGCTCGCTGGATAATTTGTGCTGTCAGTGGGATGATTAAAGGCTTGTCCTGCTTTGTCCTCTACACTGACGGCACAGAGACTCTGTACTCACATTGTCATCACCATCGCAGAAACAGGCTGTGACGGTGGCGCGCCTCGCGCGCCTCCCCATTTCCGGGGACGAGTCGTGGACTCTGTGGTTCCCACACCCGAGGAGAGGGCCAGATCGAGATAGATGGCCCTGGATCGGCCGGGGTGCGAGGGATATGCCTGTTAACGTCACCTTCGGCAACCAAAAACGACCCACAGGCGGTGTGCGTTTTCGTCGGTTCGAGTCCGACATATCCTCTTTCACCGGCTCCGGTGGAGGGAGGGGGGGGGGGGGGTATCCGTGAGGATATTGCGCGCGTAAAACTTCCCATCAGGTGGACCGTGTGCTTGACTGTCATCTAAGAGGAAAAAAAATTGTATTGTCCATATTCTGATCGATATATTTTTTAAATAGTCTATAATTGCTTGACGTCGCAATATTGTTAAGAAATAAATATAGTTGTAAAATATTTACGAAAATAAAGATTTATCAGCTGTCTAATCTACACAAATATCTTGGAAAAGTAATAAAATATCAGCTCCATACATATTTTATTAGAAAACCAAACTGATTTCCAAATATCCCAACGTTATTTTTATTATATGAAGCTGAGATATGCATGGCCGGCCGATAGCAAAAAAATATTCTTAATTAAAGACTTAGCAACCTTGAATCTATTTGTAACGAGTGTGACTAATCTAGCGACACGTCTAGGCGTGCTATGTGCTCGTAAAACTTGAAATGTGATCAATAGATTGACTTGACATTTTGATAAGACCGAAGAAGTAAAAGTCAATAAGAAGACCGGTTTTAGACTTTACGGAAGCGGTAGAGTCTAACGCAAAGGTGACTAAACATAACTGTTGTATTGTATAGACAGTATCAGATCAATCATTTTTTTCTCCTTTGCTCCTGCTTCCCGCCTCCGCCTTCACAAGCATTACTTGCTCGCAGAAGGAGGCGCCGACCGCCCACGCATTCGCGCAGCAAACCATCGCTGCGAGCGAGGTGGAGCATCAGATCGATTTTGTCTACAAAGTCACTATTTTCAGTTCTTATTAGAATGTACTATCTACTTCGTATATCTATTTACTAGCTTTTGCCCGCGGCTCCGCCCGCGTAGATGTCGGTTATCGCGACAAAACATAGCCTATGTCCTTTCCCAAGATCTAATCTACCCCTGTACCAAATTTCAGCAAAATCGGTTCAGTGGTTTAGGCGTGAAAGCGTAACAGACAGACAGACAGACAGAGTTACTTTCACATTTATAATATTAGTAAGGATGTGCTAAAGTTGTATATTTATTTTACTTTAGTTGAACTTCTCTCATATCTTTCTTTCTTTTTGTTTTTAATACACCTTGTTTTTAGTTTATTTGCTAACTACACCAAATCTATTGCTTTATTACATTACTGTCCATCCCAAGTTTGCCTGGAAGAAATAGCTTCCAGCGATAAGACCACCCTTTGTACATTAAACTGTATACATGCTACCTACAAGTTTTACTGTAATCTATTGGTGTACAATAAAGAATTATCTATCTATCTATCTGTCACAAAATGATCTTAATACCAATTGTAACCAAAACTATTTTCTTGATTTAAATTATATTATCATCCGAATTAAAGGTACTTTTCTTAGGTAAGAGTCGTCAATTAGACTTTGTCTTGCCTGATAATAAGCTGAAGACAAAGTCTCAGAAAAGAGGATCACTATTACATACATAAACCATGTTACAATGGTGACACTGAGCTTGACGACCTCATCATATGCTTTTTCACGTCCCACTTAATGGACCCGGGACTGTAGGAAGAAGGAAACACGTGAGGTAGTAATGAATTCCAGGCCTTAATGGTGCGACAAAGGTAAGAGTTTGGTACCAAAAATCAGAACAATCAGTCAACAGGACGGGGGAATACCAAGGTATTAAGATGATTTTGAGTACTTACCCACTTTGTTAGCCAAGGTCTATCTGAGGCTGACCAAGGGTGTTTATTATGTCGCAGCTATCTGGGTAAATTGTCAGTGTAATGTATGCTCAGGTCCTTCATTAAATGCTGACTAAAAGACAGTCTGCTACAGTGCCAAAACTAACCAACTTTTCGGTTCCGTATACCTCAGGAGCCGGATCTTGGATCAAAGCCGCGAAACAAAGAAGACCCTGGCGCGCGGGGCTTGTTTTGAAATATTATGTGTCTATGCTTTATGAATTTAAGCTCCGTAGTAGTCACAGTTTTTTTTTATTTCTTTTTATATCACTTAGGTGGCAGACAAGCGCGCGGACCACCTGATGGAAAGTGGTTACCGTGGCCTATGGACGTTTGTAACACCAGAGGAGTCACAGTCGCGCTGCCGCCCCTGTAAGCACAGAGTTTATGTGCCGTCAGTGTAGAGGACAAAGCAGTACAAGCCTTTAGTCATCCCACTGACAGCACAAATTCTCCAGTGAGCTCTGGCTACCCTATTCATCACTTGGAACCCAACATGAAGTTATTATAACCGCAGTATTTTGTAGGGCGGAGGTACTTCCCCAGTCGGACTGCTCAATTGGGCGGAAATACCGCCGTGTCCTGTTAGTGTTGTGTAGTGGTAGTTAGTGTTTATTATGTCGCAGCCATCTGGGTAAATTGTCAGTGTAATGTATGCTAAGGTCCTAAATTAAATGCTGACTAAAAGACTACAACTGTGCCAAATTTAATCAACTTTTTCGGTTCCGGATACCTCAGGAGTAGGGACTCAGTATTATAAATCTTGGACCAAAGCTGTGAGGCACGGGAGACCCTGGCGCGCGAGTGTTTTGAAATATTATATGTGTCTATGCTTTATGAATTTCAGCTCCGTAGTAGCCACAGATACCCTAGCATAATATTATTGTAAGTAAATGTTTATTTCATAAGTTATCTGTGAAGCTGGTGTTCGCGTCCAATGCGTTCTAATAGATTGATTTATAACCAGACATGAGTGGTGGGCGGTGTGGTTGGTCCGGACCACTTTATGGTGTGGTATAAAATAGCTTTTGTTATGGCATTTTTCCTTGTATCGATGTTTCTGTATAAGGAAGTTATATTTAGAATGGCTAGTCGTAATGTTTACTTAAGAAATTCGTCTAAAATTAAAATGTATTTTAGGCCACAAAGTTTGCCTCTTCAAATCAAATCTAATCATTTATTGCTCTATATATCTTGTAAGTACTCATGCCTTTATCCCCGGAGGGATTCCGGGGGCGAGCTGGGGAACTCTGTGGTCCTCACACCCGAAGAGGGCTACATCGAGAGAGATGGCCCTTGGTCGGCCGGGGTGCGAGGGATATGCCTGTCAACATCACCATCGGCAACCAACAACGACCCTCAGGCGCCGTGCGTTTTAGTCGGTTCGAGTCCGAAATAATCTTGCACGTAAAAAAAAAGCTTACCTAAAATAGATAATCATTCTTTTTTAGGTAGTATTACTCGCCGTGGGCTCTTGTACCATTGCATCACACACTACACCGATCAATGCAATTCTTTCTTCTATAATTTCATTATTTAACATAATGTAATTTTCTCTATATCCCTGTCCTATATAAATATTCTCTGTATATCTTAATTAATTCGAGATATGTTTTTATACGCCACGTGACGCCTACGTCTCAACAGAATTAATTGCGACACAGCCAAAGGTTCGTTACGTCAATTTAACTCGAACCAAATTGGTAAAACAACTCTTCAGTAAGTAGGTATATAGACTATGACAGTTCTGTGACCTTCCAATGAATTAATATTGTCTACTTTTGTATATTATCCGCCGCGTGATTCTCGTCAGAGTAGAATTTGGATCTCTTCCCGTGCGGTGTCGTACAAGGCGACTAAGGGATAGGGCTGTTTAACATCAGACAGATATATAAAGCTGAGACTCAGCCTAAAATGCATGGCTCGAGTCAACAATAGTGCCCGGATGACAGCGAATAGGCCCACCCCCTATTATGTGGGACCGAACACAATGATAGGTGAAATGTGGGTGTTGGTTCACCTCTGCCTAACCCTCTGGGGATGGAGGCGTGATTATATGTATGTATGTAAATACATCATTATACATTATACCGGCTATGAACGGGTCAAACAATAATCCTATCGCAATCCACTGCTGACATAATAATAGTCCTTTCCCAATGTTGGGATAAGATAATTGTTTATTTCTTAAACTGTAGTTTACAAAATAAATCTTAGATTAATTTACAATTTACCTAGTATCATGTTAAATACTGCTACTCATGGTAAGTAATTGGGAGGTTTTGGCTTACTGTTACCACGCTGCCAGACGGGTTGGTAAAGGGTTTTATTTCGAGGTTTCCTTCTCTCGCAATGATATCGTCTGCGTATTTTTCCGTTAGTCGCCTCATTTGATTCGGACGAGATGGAGTGGTGATACTGGTATTCTTTCTCCGTCACCTCACGAATAACTACGAACGGGCAAGCTTCTTAATTTCTATATAAAACCCGACTACTGAAAAATCACGCGCTAAAAAGTATTAAACAAGAAAATATCAAGGATAGCCGTGGTCGTTTGCCACTTAGACTAACAATACAATACAGACTAGGGAAAAGCAGCATACGACCACGTTTAATACTTTTAAGAGCTTTTTTTTCAGTAGTTAGGTTTTCAGCCTGTCAAAATCATAACTCCCTTTGCTTCGCCGTAGTCGAGTAAGAAGTGGCAAACTATCCAAATAAACTTTCAACCCGTAGTAGGGAGTAAAATTTGTAAATATCTCTAAAGTATACTTTTTGACTAACTAAAGCCGGTATCATATAAAAGATTTCGTGTTTCTTAATCAATCAATCAATTAGCCCACCGCACTCCACTGCTGGATATAGGCTCTCCTAATGTGCTCCAGTCTGTCCCAGCCACCTTTTTCAGGTCGCCCATCCATCTGGCTAGGGGTCTCTAGGACTCGTTAGCTCCAACGGCTATCGGTGCTTCGACAAACGTGGTCAGCCCACTGCTACTTTAGTTTGTTTCTTAAACCGCCCGCAAATTTCATCGAAGCGTTTGAGATTTCGTGAAATACGCATCTTTGAATGGGGCTCGCCTATGATACTGCAGACACGCTTATCATAGTAAAAGTGTCCATGAAACATTCCATAATATAAACCCAATGTTATATTGAAAATGACAGAATTCCAAATAATCGTCTCAACCCTTCCTTTCCCTCCATCGGAGTTTGCGAGGTAGGGTTACGATGGACTTTAACCGGATAAAATCGCATTTTGTCTCGGGTTATCAGTTGCCGAGGGTTTTATCGTCTTAGGACAGAAATTTCCAAAAAACCTTTACAACGCTTCTGGTCTTTCACTACGCAGGGAATCCTAGTGTAAAGATCCAGTGGTCAAATACTTTTAAGTGCCATGTAAACTGAATTTCAATAAATGTTTTAAATGTGGCTAACATTTCGTGAATAGATGTTTTCAACATAAAGACTATTGCCAAGTTTATAGCCCCAGTAGTATAGGCTTTGCAATGATGAATCAACTCAGAACATGTATCAAATGTTATGCGAACAGAGACTGGCCGGATTTATTTCCCACTCAGTGCAAATATATTGGGTGTTTGTTTATTGCTATTTGTAATAGTCTGGGTGTTTCGATGTTTGAGTGTTTTGATGGGTTTATGAATATAGATCGGGAGAGATAGATGGAGAGAGATCAGCGTAAGAGCCTCATTCGTCGCTAGTCGAAACGAGCGGAAAGAGGTCTCTTTAATATCAATTTTATCATCTTAAATTTATCGGAAACATATGTCTATATTTAGACTTCGCCGGAAATATGTTTATAGACACGAGATACGAGTATTTCCGGTGAAGCGGAATAAAAGACCGGCTCCATGTCTACCCGTGGGTGTCTTACACGGCGAGTGAGGATTTTACAAATCCAACAAATAAAATTCCATGCTTTGTCTTTTATATAAGACACGTCAATTTAGACTACGCCTTGTTTGATAGTAAGCTGAAGGCACAGTCTCAGAAAATAGGGTCACCATTACATACATATACTATGTTACAATGATGACGGGCTCTTCACGGCCCACTTAAACGACTGTAGGAAGAGAGAATCACATGAGCTGGTAATAAATTTCAGGCGATTTGATTGAATGCGAAAAATCCTCACAGATACCTCCGAAACGGTGAAAGAGGTTATGTTGGATTCGAACCGATTAAATCGCACGGCGTCTGTGGGTCATTGTTGGTTGCTGGAGGTGAGGTAGGCATATATGCGTCGCACCCCGGCCGACGCAGGGCTATCTCTGGCCCTGTGAGAATCACTGAGTCCCCAACTCGTCCCCGGAAACGGGGAGGAGGGAGCCTTAATGGTGCGAAAAAGAAAAGTGTCTTCGAACCACTTGGTTCTTGATTGGATAGTGTCGTTAGAAGTGATTTTCTTAGAGGAACCTGTTCATTTTTTTATGATAGGTACGGCATAGAAAAGACATAAACCATTCAGTCCTGAATTCAATCTGATAACGAGAATAGTTTATATAATATGTTTATGTAATAGGTGTGAATCTGTCTCCTCCTTCCGCGTATTTGTATTTTTATTTTTGTTTGCATTTTTGTTTTTCATTTTAATTCATGTCCTACTAACATTAGATCGTAAGGAAATTGTTACTAACACCTTTATGGACCCCGAAGTCCGAAATAAAAATATTTATTATTATTATTATAGTTCTAAAAGTTACATAATAACTAAACCGCAATCAATACCATTGCCCTCGGCCTATTCAAAGAAAAAGATATAAAGCCCCAGCTGCTTATTTTGATATAATTAACCCCCAGACATCACTTCTGTGGCTTTGCGTTTGAATTGAAACTTGAAGATAATATGAAGAAATATTGTGAATAATTATATACCTATAGTTGCGGTATGCTATGATGGCCGTTTTGACACGACTGGTTTTGCTCGTTTTCTCTTTTGTGTGGATCGTGTGCTTGTCTGTCACCCTCGAGCCTTTGCAGATGCGTAGAGATATTGCTTCCTTGGCTGTATTTTAACGTCTCTACCATGGTGCGTGTTCTGATGAGCTCTTCCAACTAATCCAACCATCTCCTTTCCTACATAGGACAACACGTACAAGCCTTAGATGTCACCCTCATACTGTGCAGAATATACGAGCAAGAACCAAGCGGTTCGGAGACTCTTTTCTTTGCCGCACCACCAAGACCTGGAATTCATTACCAGCACACGTGCTTCCTTCTTCCTACAGTCACGGGGTCTTTAAGCGGGGCGTGAAAAAGCATCTGATGAGGCCGCTAAGCTGAGCGCCACCATTGTAACACTTAGTGTCTGTAATGGTGACCCTCTTTCCTGAGACTTTGCCTTTAGCTTACCATCAGGCGAGGTGAGTCCTATACATATATATAAAAAGAAAAAAAAAATAAAGGGGTGCAGAAACAGACAATATAGACATGTTCCATGTTCCAAGTGAAAAACTATATTTGCTAGTCGCGGTAGCCTTGTGGTATGGGTAATGGACTGCTGAGACGAGGTCTCGGGTTCGATCCCAGGTTTTACCATGGCACACACCAATAACTTTTCGATGCTTTACGAAGTTATGTGTGTATTTATCGCAGGTTTATAAGTGCCCGGTTAATGGCAATAGGCTCGCCACCTATTATATTGGGACCTAAACATAAACTGGCGAAATGTGGGTGCTAGCACCTCTGCCTACCCCTTCGGGGATATAGGCGTGAGTTTATGTTATGCTATGTGACATTACAATAATGTGCACTATGTCTATTCATGTCAAATCACATTGACCCTCTTATCTGGACGCTGCTGCGGCCCGTACAAAATTCAAAATTCAAAATTCCGCCTCTACGCAAGAACCGTTAGTTCTGGCATATCTTGGACTTTTGTCGCGATTTGCGAGATACAAGAAGCACAGGCGCTTGCGGATTGTTGTTCGGGTATATAGGCGTGAGTTTATGTTATGTTATGTTAGTCTCTACGTAACTATAGGTAAGGGATTATAAAATGGACCGTCGATGTCATAACAAAACAGTTTCCGACTTTCCGTTTTATGCAAGAGTTATGCTTTTTGTCTTTCCCGTTCAAATAACGTTTATATGATTACGTATCTTTATAGTAAACTATGAAACGGCTGCTGTGGCGTGGCGGTAGTGAACGCAGCCGCTTCACAGGAGGCGTGGCTTCGATACCCGCTCAGTGCAAATATTTGTACGCATGAATATCTATTGGTCTGGTCGTGCCTTGGAGAGCATGTTAAGCCATCGGTCTTGGTTGCCATACAAACATCTTTGGCAGTCGTTACCGGTAGCTGGAGCCCACAAAAGTGCGACTTGGAAGAATGAACTGGAGGTTAGATGGCATTCGCTCCACGGAAAATATCATAGTACAGCCGTATCTTAGTTAGACTACAAGGCCGACCCCAACAGAGTTGGGAGAATGGTGATGACGACTTTTAAAAAATCTTAGTAACTACTGGTTCGAATTGAGAAATTATTTGTGTATTGAATAGTTCGTTTATCGATAAAGGTTTGAGGATATATATCATCACGCTGCTACTTAAGGGAGAGGAGCAGTGATCATAAATGTCAACAAATCCGGCAATTTTCCATACATTATTTGAAGCCGCGTGGTTCCCGGCAGAGTAGAATTTTGACCATTTCAATCTCTTCCCATGCGGTGTCGTACAAGGTGATAAGGGATACGACCGTTTAAAATAAGATAGATATATCAGATCCATGTCTTGAGTCAACAATAGTGCCCGGCAGACGGCAGTAGGGTCACCCCCTATTACGTGGGACCGAATTCAATGATTGGTGAAATGTGGGTGTTAATTCACCTCTATATAACCCACCGGAGATAGAGTCGTGATTATATATATTTGAAGAAAAAAATATGGGGTGAAATGAAGTTTCAAAATAAAGCACGAGCGTAGCTGGGATGGGGACAGCTAGTTATATTAGTAGAATTATTAGGACGTTGTCAACCTTTTTATTATTCTCTCTAATTAATATGTAGTTACCGCATTGGAAGCTAATTCCGCACTGGCCTGTGCCAGCTAAGTCACTTAGTCATTTTAGGTACATAAAATATGCCATTATAATATACAATTACTTACAAATTTATATAAGTCTATACAATATATACAAAAATGAGATAGAGAAAAAGAGGGAGAATGTAATTTTAGGCATCGTCACTTAGTTATATTAATTGTCCAGGTGGATATAGCGGTGTCAGCCAATTCGTAGGTACAGTCCGTAGTGAGAGTGTACAAGATTTGTTAGGTATTTTACTAACTCATAATTGCTTTTCAGACATTTCGTACGCGTAGGTCTCCATAAAATTAATCATTAATTTTGATCTCGAAAACATCGTCTACATAAAAGAAAATTAGTCACTGTAATTAATATCTTTTTAATCTCTTCTAAATTCTTCTATTCATAAACGGTGAGTAGCGTTTAAAGTGTTGAATGTTAAACTGGGTTTATTTTTTATAGTCACTGTGTTGATAATAAGACGTCGATTGATTTGACGGAATATCTTTTAATTATATAAGTATACAGGAAAAGTGAATCGTAGTTAAAAGAAATTACCACCGTACACCCAGGTGGTCTGAGAAAGTGGACGATGAGAAAGAACCGATATTATATACTTATCTAGCCGACCAAGCTATGAACAATTTTACATACATACATAAACTCACGTCTATATCCCCGAAGGGGTAGGCAGAGATGCTAGCACCCACATTTCGCCAGTTGATGTTTAGGTCCCAATGTAATAGGTGGCGAGTCTATTGCCATTAACCGGGCACTTATAAACCTGCGATAAATACACACATAACTTCGAAATGCATCGAAAAGTCATTGGTGTGTGCCATGGTAAAACCTGGGATCGAACCCGAGACCTGGTCTCAGCAGTCCATTACCCATACCACTAGGCTACCGAGGTGCATGAACAATTTTTATTAATGAATATTAATTCTTTTTCTCGCATCACAAAAACATATAATCACGCCTTTATCCCCGGAGGGTTAGACAAAGGTGAAATAACACCCACACTCCACCAATAATTGTATTAGGTCACATCACATATCAAAATAAGCAGCTCGCAATAGGGGGTGAGCCTATTGCCGTATTCCGGGCACTATTGTTGACTCGAGCCATGCATCTGAGGCTGAGTCTGGGCTGTATATATCTGTCTTATGTTAAACAGCCCTATCCCTTAGTCGCCTTGTACGACAGTGCATGGGAAGAGATTGGTCCTAATTCTATTCTGCTGGAAACCACGCGGTAAAAAGAAGTAAAGAGTGATTCTCATTCAAAATATACTGTTTATAATTTATTATTAAAAATTACAAAATACTAGCATACAAATTATAATCGTTACTACTACATAATAGGATCTGAACACAATTCTTTTTAACCGACAAGAGGAAGCTTCTCAATTTTGAAATAAAAGGTATATCATAATTATTATCTATCAACTTTCAAAATAGGAACAAAAAAATATTTGTTTTTAAATCTAAAGTTTCCCGAGACCACGAGATAACCACAAACGTACACAAGATACTGACCACAAGGCTGTATGAACTAGTCACCTGTGCGTGCCTGAATAAAAAAAACAAACGTGTCAAGTGATACTTCACTTGACTGCCGCATCCACTCACTTTGTTTCCGAACTGATATACTATGCATATAATAACTATATTATTTTTAATATGTAGATGGTAAACAGTGTCGTAACGGTCTAATAATATCCCCTGTATTTTATGGTACTTGGTTACGATAACCCAGACGAAAGTAAGGTACCTACTAACCTACCAGTCGACTACCGTAAAGTAGGAAGGTATCATGATATACCTACTTACATAAATATAAATTCCCAGCGGTGAGTAGACTAGCCAGAGCTCACTGGAGAATTTGTGCTGACAGTGGGATGACTAAAGGCTTGTCCTGCTTTGTCCTCTACACTGACGACACAGAAACTCTGTGCTCACAGGGTCGGCAGCGCGAGTGTGACTTCTCTGGTGTTACACACGTCCATAAGCCACGGTAACCACTTTCCATCAGGTGGACCGTGGGCTTGTCTGCCACCTAAGTGGTATAAAAAAAAATCTTGTTTATTTTTTCTATTTTAGTCATAATATTTTTTTTTTAAATTTATTTATTTAATTAAATACAAAACTTATACATTCTTCATAAAATGCCACATAGAGTTTTTCCGTGCATTAGTGCCATCAATGTTCAAACAGATTACAATAATAACAGATTTTTATACACAAGCGAGCGTATTATACCGCATCAGATAATAATAAAGCAGGATAACTCAGATTATGAATATTGTAAACACAGTGAGAAAGATCTCACGTTTCGCAATTGAAAATAGGTACCTGTCTTCCGTAATAGTTATAAAATTCAGTCTGGCTTTGATATTGTGAACTGCTATTCTAAGTCATCGCAAACTCATCTCAAGTTCAGCATCGCTACGCTACACTACCGCCTCAACCTTCTAACCTTACCTATCAGGTACATCTTTACTATAGTGCAACAAAAGAGTTGGCGGGGCGGGAGCGGCAGCGGGAGCGACGACGGATCGCAAGCCAAGCTGCCCGCGTACGAAGGCAACTCGGGCGTCGGAGGTCGATGAACGACCTCCGCCCCCCATGAGCGCCGGCCTGGGGGTGACAGGTGGAGCCGCCTGTCACCCCAGCAGAAGCAGGCCGCGGCGGCGGCGCGCCGCGCCGCCTCCCCGTTTACCGAGAACGAGTTGGGGACTCTGTAGTCCCCACACACCCGAGAAGAGGGACAGATCGTGAGAGATGGCCCTGGGTCGGCCGGGGTGCGAGGGATATGCCTGTCAACCTCACCTTCGGCAACCAAAGCGACCCATAGGCGGCGTGCGTTTTAGTCGGTTCGGGTCCGACATAACCTCTCCCACCGGCTCCGGTGGGGAGGTATCCGTGGGGATTTTGCGCACGTAAAAAAAAAAAAAGAGTGCAACAAAAGATTCATCGCAGTCTTTGAACTCAAACAATCTTATTATGACGTCACTAAACACGGTAATTTTAACAAATAAAGTATGACACCAACACCTATATTTGCATCATAATTTGGACCGAAGGTGTGGCGTGGGCTTAACAACAGCTGTTACGATCTTTGATGTAATTTCCTTTGAGCATGTCATCAAGATTCATTCCATTTGACGCTAAACTACACGCAGCTATGATAATTACATGTTCAAGATGTCGCCGGTTCATTGGAAGACCACCTTGTATATTCAAAGAAAAAAAAAACCCGCCAAGTGCGAGTAGGACACTCGCGCACGAAGTGTTCCGTACCCCTCATCTCTCATCTCTATGATGATCGCCAGATTATGCCATTTGTAGCTTCACTTGTGATTTATCGCAGGTTTAAATTATTACCCCCACATATTACATTGGGATCTAAACATAAACTGGCGAAATGTGGGTGCTAGCACCTCTGGCTACCCCTTCGGGGATATAGGCGTGAGTTTATGTTATGTTATGTTTATGTCCCGTAATATTAGCGGCAATAGAATTACATCATCTGTGAAAATTTCAAACTGCGTAACTATCTAAGTTCAGGAAATGCAGCCTTATTTATGATACGAGTGTATTGCAGCATTTGCAGTCTCACTAAGACTTACGAAATTATAACCTGCTGCTAAACGGACATGTTGACAGCAGCACTAAGTATAGAGGAGGTAGGACACGGCGGTATTTCCGCCTAATTGAGCAGAACCTCCGCCCTACATAATACTGCGGTTATAATAACTTCATGTTGTGTTCCCGGCGGTGAGTAGGGTAGCCAGAGCTCACTGGAGAATTTGTGCTGTCAGTGGGATGACTACAGGCTTGTCCTGCTTTGTCCTCTACACTGACGGCACAGAAACTCTGTGCTTACAGGGTCGGCAGCGCGAGTGTGGCTTCTTTGGTGTTACACACGTCCATAGGCCACGTGTAGCCAGTGTTTTGGCCAGTATTTTGTAGGGCGGAGGTACTTCCCCAGTCGGACTGCTCAATTCAAGTCCTACCTCCTTATAATTTTATTTCGATAGTAAAAAAAAATTCATTATCCCTATTCCTATCAAGACTGTCGTAATGCTCTGTTCTACGCTGTACATGTGTTCATGTGTTTCGCGCTAAATCTATAGAAAAACTTAATAATTTCTTTAAAATTAAATTAAATAGAACAGTTTTCTGCCTACCTTCTAAAGTGGTGTAGAATTAAGTAAACACATTTATCTCTCAAACCAATAATGAAATACGTTCGCAAACAAAGGGAGCGGAGGGGTGTCTCTAAGCGAGGCGATGTTTACCAACTTATTAAAATGTAAATTATTATCAAAGTAATGAATATCATTTCACTTCCTGCTTTAATATTATAAAATGGCTGTTACCTGCGGCCCTACTTGCGTGGAATTTTGACCTGATTCCCACAACTAAAATCATTTAGCCTATCGTAGGCCACTGCTGGACATATGCCTCTCCAGATGTTGGCAGGCTCTGGCCTACTGTTTCCATTCTGGCCAGACGGGTTGGTTTTATTTCGAGTTTTCCTTCTCTCGCAGTGATATCGTCTGCGTATTTTTCTGTTAGTCGTTTCTTACGACACCCTACAGATGAAATGTAGTGGTGATACTTGTACCTATTCTTTCTGCGCCACTTTACGGATAGATACACACATAACCTTTGGGAACCTATTACCAGGATAGAAAGTAGTTATGTGTTATCTCAGTATATAATCTATCCTTGTGCTAAATATCAGCCAGATCCATTCGGCCGTTTTCGTGTGATTGAGTAAGAAACATACACACATCTTCACAAACTTTCTCAGCAATCTTATATATAAAATTCTCGTGTCGCAGTGTTTGTGGTTAAACTCCTCCGAAACGGCTTGACCGATTCTCATGAAATTTTGTGAGCATATTGGGTAGGTCTGAGAACCGGACAACATCTATTTTTCATCCTCCTAAATGATAAGGGTTGTCCACCCTTAACATTATACGGCAAAACAACGTTTGCCGGGTCAGCTAGTAATATTATAATTGTGTTTAATACTACGCGTAGCCAATATCTTCGGTGGTAGGCAGGGATGCTAGTTCAAGGCTATACATTTCTGTTTTGGAAATTAATATTCAGAGCAAAACTAAGCAAATCCTCTGATCTCATCTTATTTAAACTAGGTTTAAGCAAATGAACCCGATCGATTTAATCCATTATTAAGTAAATCTTTTGACAATGTTCAAGCACTGAGCCTTCAATTAGAGTGTATTCACACATACCATTAAAAAGTAAATAGGCGCATATTGGTATGAAAATTAATAGTATTAATAATGTAAAGCTCGCCGGGATATTTACCATGTTATTTATTTTCTCGTGCGGAGAGGGTAGACCGATATGGTCTGCCCAATAACAACTAGCTCGACGGTCGTTAGTACACCGTGATCATGGCGCTTTTAACAGCGCCGAAATGTGAGTTACTCAGAGCGTTAATGTAATAGTTGTGTGCAAATAGACATTCTGTACAAGAAGCACCACACGTTTGTCAATAATACATCTTTGTCGTGTACTCGGAAGACGCATCTTGGACCTGAATCGAGAGACAAACAGATGGTAAGAATTTTAGCTTCTTTAAAAGACACCCAAGAAATGTGTTCTTCGCGTATAGAGCACATTTCAGTTCTATATAGGTCCCGAGGTATACAGTGTGGCTGTGGTCCGGCGGTAGTGAGGCGGCGCACCTCCCTGTTTCCGGGTACGAGTTGGGGACTATGTGGTTCCCACACCCGAGGAGGGCCAGATCTAGAGAGATGGCCCTGGGTCAGACGGAGTGCGAGGGATATGCCCGTCATACTCACCTTCGGCAACAAAAAGTGACCCACAGACGTGCGTTTTAGTCAGTTCGAGTTCGACATAACCTCTCCCACCGGCTCAGACGTTATCCGTTCGGCGGTGGCGCGCCTGGCGCGCCTCCCCGTTTCCGGGGTCGAGTTGGGGACTCTGTAGTCCCCACACCCGAGACGAGGGCCAGATCGTGAGAGATGGCCCTGGGTCGGCCGGGGTGCGAGGGATATGCCTGTCAACCTCACCTTCGGCAACCAAAACGACCCAGCGGCGGCGTGCGTTTTAGTCGGTTCGAGTCCGACATAACCTCCTCCACCGGCTCCGGTGGGGAGGTATCCGTGGGGATTTTGCGCACGTAAAAAAAAAGACGTTATCCGTGGAGATTTTTAGCACGTAAAAAAAAGTGTGGAGATGGTACGTGTGAATTAGCTTTTATCAGATTTAAAGGTAGAGATAAGTGATGCGAACGTTGGTACCACATGCCAACGCACCCGCCAACGTTGGCCGCATACGTTAGTCTCATTAAAACAAGGACACACAAGTTTTATGTGCGATTTGATCTGTGAGGAATGTTAAGTGCTTTATGTAATTTGTATTTGTTAGTAGAAATTTGATCAAATATTATTTTGTACACGAGCGCACTTGATGGAAAGTGGCTACCGTGGCCTATGGACGTGTGAAACACCAAGGGAGTCACATTCGCGCTGCCAACCGTGTAAGCACAAAAGTTTCTGTGCCGTCAGTGTAAAAGACAAAGCAGGACAAGCTTTTTTTCTTCCCACTGACAGTACAAAAGCTCTCCAGTGAGCTCTGGCTACCCTACTCACCGCCGGGAACACAACACGAAGTTATTATGGCCGCGGTATTCTGTAGGGTACTTCCCCAGTCGGACTGCTCAATTGCACGCAATACCGTCGTGTCCTACCTCCTTGTAGATCTTTGATGGAGCTCATACAACCAATGTTACGCCTACATAGTAAAAGAGAAAGTGTTTCTATAATAAAGTTAATTACTTAATCACCGTGTTGTAACAATAGCAACTTTATACACAGGATGTTCATAATATAAGACAATAGGTGTTTGTGGATGTTTTGGTGTTATACAGCTTGTGTATCACACTAAGTTGATTTTCTTTCTAATGAGAACAATCTGATAAATAATAGGTCATTACATATGAAATTGACGTTTTTTGAAGAAATTGGAGGAAACCCAATTTCCAGTACTAACATTATACTAAAAGTGGGTGTTAGCACCTCTGCCTACCCCTTCGGGGATATAGGCGTGAGTTTATGTTATGTTATGATTTATTTTTGCATTTTTTTAGGAATGACAAATCTTAATTTTGTGATATTTTTTGTGTATGAATGAGACAACATATTACATTTTTGAAAAGTGACAGCTGTAAAAAAGAATACGAAATTTATCATCAAAATGGATAGCATTTAGAAAGTACTGTTTTTGAAGATCAAATTTAATTTATCAAGCGGCCAATTAAAACAAAATTTAATACAGAGTTGTAAAATCTTGAATTCAACTTTCAAACCAAATAAGTATAATTAATGGAAATAACTCATGAATGTAAGAAAATTTCGGCAATTTCATATGTAAGGACCTAATATTAGTTCATCTCGGCTTCACGCTGGATTATTATGTAGTACCTACTAGCAGAAGCGTCCCGGTTTCGCCCGAAGCATGCTTCGAAACCTCGTATAATATTATATATACCACCAGTTAAGAAATATATTCCCATATTTCTTTAGTTTTCAAAAAAAAGGAAGGGAATCGGCCGGATTTATTGACATTTATGATTACTGCTCCGCTCCCTTGAGTAGTAGCGTGAAAATATTTAGTCTATAACCTTACTCGATAAATGAACTATTAGAAGTTTCAGTTTTAGGGTGGGCAGCGCGAATGTGACGCCCCTGGTGTTGCACAAGTCACAAGGCCACGGTAACCACTTCCCATCAGGTGGGTCGTGTGCTTGTCTGCCACCTAAGTGGTATAAAAAAAAGTTTCTGAGATTGATATTTAGTATTAGTAATTTCTGAGACCGGTGTTCAACTAACCATACAAACAAACAAATTCTCCAAATTTATAATATGTGTCTATTCAAATTTTTAATTTCTCAAAATAGTGCACCGTAATTACATCTTTTTGATGTCAAAATCTGCTAAAAACTAAGTTCACCGCTTCCTAGGAGCTGGTGGATAAAAAAACGGCGCAACTAACTCCACTGCGGCACATAGATAAATATATCACCCTCTTCGGTACATTTGTATATCTCAATGCCCTTAGGGATGAAATAATCCTTCCTTCTATACAATATAAAGGCATGTGCAGTCCCAGCAGTCTTGTTTCAATTGATGAGTATTTAAAAATTGGACCCTCAATTAAGAGTTCTAATGCACTCCCTGCGGCTTAGGCTCTACATTGATGAATCCTGAGATGATGGTGGTTATCTCTGCTTACTCCACAGGGGAATAAGCATGAGCGCTATGTATGTATGCATGTATGAAAACGGCTGATTCCTGAGGTATAGTTTTAAGGAGGAGGTAGGACACGACGGTATTTCCCTCCGAATTGAGCAGTCCGACTGGGGCAGTACCTCCACCCTACAGAATACCACGGCTATAATAACCTCGTGTTGTATTCCCAGCGGTGAATAGGGTAGCCACAGCTCACGGGAGAGTTTTTGTGCTGTCAGTGGGAAGACCAAAGGCTTGTCCTGATTTTGTGTTCTGCACTGAAGGCACATAAAATCTCTGTTCTTACAGGGTCGGCAGCACGGATGTGACTCCACTGGTGTTACACACGTTCATAGGTCACGGTAACCACTTTCCATCAGGTGGGCCGTGTGCTTGTCTGCCACCTAAGTTGTATAAAAAAAGAGCTATAAATGCTAGAATCAACGTATGAGACTCGTTCTAACAAACCAAATAAGCTACAGCTAAAGAGGTTTACTTGTTGCCAATGTTGTCATACTTTGATCAGCGATCAAAATATTTTTATTTTTATTTATAACTAGCTGACCCACCCCAGCTTCGCCCGGGGTATATTTTGAAGCTTCATATCCCTATGAGCCCGTATGTTTTAGTCTTCAAAATATGTATGAAAAATTGCCGGATTTGTTAACATTTATTATCAATGCTCCGCTCCCTTAAGTAGTAGCGTGATGATATATAGCCTAAAACCTTCCTCGATAAATGGCCTACCCAACACTGAGAGAATCATTCAAATCGGACCAGTAGTTCCAGAGATTAGCGCGTTCAAACAAACAAACAAACAAACTCTGCAGCTTTATAATATTATTAGTATAGATATTTTTATTTGTTACAGGTAAAAAGGAGTTCTTCATATAGTGTCTTCTTAGAACGCATGACTAAATAAAGGTAAAAAAAAAATTATGACCATGAAGATTTTTGATTCTTTTACGCGTCGGTAGCTCAGTGGTTAAGAAGTCGGCCTTCCGATCGAAAGGTCCTGGGTTCGAATCCTGGCCATTACACTACCGACGTGAACCCACTCCTAGCACAAGCAATTTAGCTTAGTTGGAGGGGTGTTAGAGGGAATATTAATAATTTCGGTTGACAATATTTTTTTTAAAAAAAAGTTACTACAATAATATATATATTCATCTATTAAGTTTAAACGCCGCGTGGTTTCCGGCAGAGTAGAATTTGGGCCGCCCCATCTCTTCCCATGCGGTATCGTACAAGGCGAGTAAGGGATAGGGCTGTTTAACACCAGACAGATATGTACAGTCCAGACTCAGTTTTAGATGCATTGCTCGAGTCAACAATAGTGCCTGGAAGACGGCAATAGGCTCACCCCCTATTACGTGGGACTGAATTCAATGATTGGTGATGAAATGGGGATAAAGGCGTGATTATATGTATGTATGTATTTATTTATTTGTTCTTTATGCACGATGTACATTGGCGGACTTAATGCCGTAGGCATTCTCTACCAGTCTACCATTGGGTGGTGCAGAGCTAGTGCGAGGTAGGCGCATATTAATGAGGGATAAGTTAGGTTCAATAGGGTAAATCGATTTGATTGTTCGATAGCATGTAGATAATACTATAGATTAGGTAATTACATACACTTACATAAATACCATAAATCATACATATCTGATCAATATACGTATATAACATAAATACAATATTATATAAATATACATGAGTGGTAAAAACATTATTGTTGAGCCGATAACTCTGCCAATTCCGTGGTGATCAACTGCCGTACCCTGGACTTGAACACATCGCGGCTTGTGCTCTTCCTGATCTCCCGAGGAAGTGCATTCTACAGACGTATGTGTTAAGTTTAAAAACAAACTGGGCATATTAACACATCTGAAGCCCAAGCCAAAATCACCTGCTAACACCAGTAAGCATATATTATTAGTTAAAATTAGAGAACTAAACTATGACTTGGTTAATAATTATTAGAAATATTATGCTTACTGTAGCTACCTATTTATTTATTAATTTCTATCTTGACATGATCTTACATAATATGATCTATTATAGTTGGGGCTGCTGTCTGAAATACAGATATTAACTTATCTAGTTCAGACAGATGTTGTCTCTAATATTGTTTAAGATTGTAATCAATTTCTTCTATATGTGTAAAATGTGTATGTATTTGCTTGAAATAAATAAATAATAATAATAATAAATATTATAAACTACTAGCTGTCCCGGCAAACGTTGTTTTGCCATATAATGTTAAGGGTGGACAACCCTTATCCTTTGTCATGTTGTCCGATTGTCAGACCTACCCAATATGCTCACAAAATTTCATGAGAATCGGTCAGGCCGTTTCGGAGGAGTTTAACCACAAACACCGCGACACGAGAATTTTATATATAAGATATATACTTAATTAAGTATGTACTTTGTACAAAGAATATAATTATGAAAAAATATCGCCACCTTAATTAAAATTAAGTTAGCGTTAACGTACTTTTTATTCATATTTAAGTGAAATTCACCTACTTATCAGTCAATAAACTTGCTTTTTTTTTAGAAAATAGTATTTACAAGTATGTAAATTACACTAATTACACTTAAAATAGATATAATTACAAGCAAGCGGATATAATTCATTATGTTTTTTAAGTACACGTATGACATATTACAGTTCTACGGCTGTCAGGTGTAACAGTCCGTTACGTGGCACCTGCAGTAAATGTCACATGAACTAGTTGGAAATACCATGTTATGTAACGGTGAAAGAAGTATTGCATGTTTAAAAATAGGGTAATTATGTTATTTTTTGCTAGCAAGAGTTAACTAACTCATGGAGTTGGCAAATGGTTGTGTGGTCTATGAATGTGTTCAATAGGGTGTCATGTCTTTGTCGTGCTGTGTTTGGAGCAGAGAAATGAGGAGTTTGTAATTTACAATGTGATATTTTTTAGGAAGTATTTTTTCTTCTTGGTTCTTCATGGTCGGCAGCGCGAGAGTGACACCCCTGGTGTTGCATACGTCCATAGGCCATGGTAACCGCTTCCCATTAGGTGGGAATTCCCATTCCCATCGTGTGCTTGTCTGCCAACTAAGTGGTATAAAAAATAAGTATTTTTCTTTAAATTATTTAAAACTAGCACCGCACCGCGGTTTCACTCGCGTAAATCCTGATCCCATGGGAATATCGGGATAAAAAGTAGCCTATGTTACTCACGAAGAATGTAGCTATTTAATGAAAAAAGAATTATTTAAATCGGTCCAGTACTTTTTGAGTTTATTCGTTACATACAAAAATACAAATCTTTCCTCTTTATAATATTAACTAGTATAGATAATAAACTAAATCTAAAGTAATAAACTCAAATATTTACAATAATTTAAAAGAGAGGTCAAAATTTCAGGCATTGAAAACCTCCTCACCATTGATGTCGCCTGGTAACGTGCCCAAAAAAAAGGGCTGGCGACATTGCCCCGTTTTATATGATTTAAAAAAAAAATGTCTTCAAAATGAAATTATATAAAAATAATGAATATAAAATAGTGTGGTTCGTTCTTTCTTTGGGTCCGAAACACCCTTTAAAATCCCAAAACCACATCCATTTAGTGAATACCTTGGGCGTTTTTTACCCACGAATATTTTTTCCAATTTCAACTCTGATTCTACCCAGATATCTGCTACAAAAATATGAAAAAGCTCCTTTTGATGTAACTGCAGCGTGCAAGGGACATTTAATATCTTTTTTGTGCGTTCCCTCTGATCCTCTTCCCTCACTGTATGAAATTATTACTGCCTTTCGGCTCTTTTAGTACTATGTATATTTGTATACTCTCGCTATGTTACTTTATATTTTTTAGTTTAATAAATGGCGTCCATATTTTTCAGCAGCATATTCATGTATTTTCGTGAAATACATGAATTTTGACGTTAAATAAATACCGTACCAAAATATTCAGATACAAACCAAACAGAGTGCTAAATAGACTCAATAGAACATAGCTTATAATATGAGTTCTAGAATGTGGAAAAATAAAATTAAGTGCATATTTTATAAACAAATGCGTAAAACACCCTAGCAAGTGCAAAATATGGGGTTCAGAATCAGCAACGTCTATTGGCTGCGGTAACCGCTTGCCTAAGAAACTCTTCTTCAATTATCAAAACTTGAAGTCTGATACAAAATTGTATGTTTATTTATTACGGGAAATATCAAAACTCTTCAAATTTACTCATCTATATGCTGTGAATGTCGACAACTCACACAAGAATCTCATATGAAAAATGACCTCAATTTTTTTCAGAACGCAAACTTTTATCCACCATTTTGTAGATAAGAATGTTTTTCGGAGTTTTATACTTTGGAAGTTTTTCTTTTTGATGGGCAACATCTAAATCTAATGGCACTCAGGAGTACGGATAAAGAAGACGGCAACTCAATCTCTGTCTTCAACTTAGTACTAAACTAACATTTAAACTTTCGCGTTCCATGATACACAATAATGTTTACCGGAATTAACGATCAAGGTATAGGTACAAACATACCTTTGATTTGCTTGACGTTTGACTGAGTTAACCTGTGACCACGGCCGGTGTACCTAACCTGGCAGAAACGTTAGGCTAACCAGAGGTATGTATTATAAAAGAATAAAACATCTAGAACTCTTAACCACATTTATTTCTGTTTCTCTCGTTACCCGTAACACCATGCGTCTTTCCGTTACAATCTCTAATGCGCCATCTTGACTCAAAGTGTCATGGCCGCCGTTTTTAAACAGGAAGTATTTAAGAAATGTAGGATTTCAAATATGAATTAATTGTTTTTAAAATATAATTTTAAACATTCCTAAAATATCAAATATTCTTAATTGCATTTTTAACAGTATGTACCTTTGATTAGCAAGACGTTTCAGATGTGATGATGATTTTAATAGTTGCTTCTCAATACATTTATGAAAATATCTTATATGTACGAAAAAACCTAAATATTTTCGAAAAACTATCTGATGTACACAATTTTAATACGAGAAATAAAAATAAACTAGTTGTACCAAAACTTAGGCTTCACAAGGTTGATGATTCATTTGTAGGCAGCTGCATAAAAATATTTAATAAAATTCCTCAGGACTTGATTTATATGCCAATAAATAAATTTAAAATAGAAGTGAAAAAAACTTTAATGAGTAAAGGTTACTATAAAGTGGATGAGTACCTTAATGATGTTAATGCGTGGTCAACATAAGTCTCTTGCTTGCTCGCACAAAATAAATTGTAAACCAAAACAAATTTGAAAAAGAAAAATAATCTAGTTCTAATGTAGTTCGCTGAGTTTCTTGCTGGTATCTTCTCAGTAGAACTAATCTACCGAACCAGCGAAAGAATCATTTTCCAATGGTTTATTTTTACATTATTTAATATTTTTATATTATTTCTTGCGCAGCCACATTTTTGACGTTCATATGTGCTCTTTGTGTGCCTGGGCTGAATAAATGAAATTGATTCTTTGATTCTTTGATTCTTTGATTCTTTGATTCTTTGATTCTTTGATTCTTTGATTCTTTGATTCTTTGATTCTTTGATTCTTTGATTCTTTGATTCTTTGATTCTTTGATTCTTTGATTCTTTGATTCTTTGATTCTTTGATTCTTTGATCGCGTTAATTCCCGTAAATTTTATTGTTTAACTCAGTACTAAAACCGCGAAAGTAAGTTTGTTTGCCACTCAATCAAGTGAACAGACACTGCAATACTACAATCTAACACCAGAGCTCTCACACGCGTAATGGCGTATATCGTGGAGAGTTGCAGCTTGATGAGGTGCATCACTAGAACTCTTTCAAAGATTTTGTTGTGAAGTAACACTATGAGTTGGTAGGCGGACGGAGAGTCTGCCAGGCGCTAGAGCTAGTACCCACACTCGACCTGGAATGCCATCGGGTCCCGAGGCGATGTTCTTGGTCACCTCCTTCTACAACACAACGCAACTCGTCGTTATCCACAAATGACACTAAATATTAGATTTCTATATTCTTAAAGTCCAAAATCACGTTTTCATTCACTCTGCGAAAATGGACTTTACCCATTGATTTAGACTTTAAAACTAAATGGATTTTTTACCAGTGTCCGTGGTATAACAGTTTTTTTATACCACTTAGGTGGCAGACAAGCACACGGCCCACCTGATGGAAAGTGGTTACCGTGCCCTATACATGTGCTTATACCAAGGGAGTCACACTCGCGCTGCCAACCCTGTAAACACAGAGTTTCTGTACCGCCAGTGTAAAAGACGAAGCAGGATAAGCTTTTGGTCTTCCCACTGACAGCACAAAAACTCTCTAGTGAGCTAGTGAGTTGTTTTGCTTTAACCTATCTGTTAGCATAGTATCTAAAATATAAATAGCAGTGTAAGTTAACGAACTAATTTCTTATAAATTTCATCAGGCATAATCTTCATTCATTGTTAAACTCAATGCAGCGAGCACACTATAAATAACTTCGACTAAAATCTTTCTTTTGATACAAAATTGTCATAAAACCTAAAGCTACCCGGCCGCAAATGGGATTAAACAATTAATGAAAATACTCCCTCGGGTTGGAGTGCAGTAATTCAGTTATAGGAGTTATAAGAGAGTTTATGAAACTGTCGAGAGTATGGAATTAGTCGTCTTTCGACGGAAACTTGAGGAGTTTGTCTGCGAGTGTAGCAGTAATTTTGATTACCGGTTTATTTTTATATAAATCACATCAATATAATTAACTTTTAAAGTACCACGTTCCATAATACACAATAATATTTACGAGAATTAATGCTATCATGGTTTAGGTACATACATACCTTTGATTTGTCTGACGTTTTGACTATGTTATACCGGCCGTGGTCACAGACTTGTGTTTCTTTTTTTTTATACCACTTAGGTGGCAGACAAACGCACGGCTCACCTGATGGAAAGTGGTTACCGTGGCCTATCGACGTGTGTAACACCAGAGAAGCCACACTCGCGCTTCCGACCCTGTAAGCACAGAGTTTCTGTGCCGTCAGTGTAGAGGACAAAGCAGGACAAGCCTTTAGTCATCCCACTGACAGCACAAATTCTCCAGTGAGCTCTGGCTACCCTACTCGCCGTTGGGAACACAACACGAAGTTATTATAACCGCGGTATTCTGTAGGGCGGAGGTACTTTTTTTTTTTATTATACCATATAGTTGGCAGACAAGCACACGGCCCACCTGATGGAAAGTAGTTACCGTGGCCTATGGACGTCTGTAACACCAGAGGAATCACAGTCGCGCTGCCAACCTTGTAAGTACAGAGTTTCTGTGCCGTCGGTAGAAGACAAATCAGAACAAGCCTTTAGTCTTCCCACTGACAGCACAAATTCTCCAGTGAGCTCTGGCTACCCTACTCGCCGTTGGGAACACAACACGAAGTTATTATAACCGCGGTATTCTGTAGGGCGGAGGTACTTCCCCAGTCGGACTGCTCAATTCGGTGGAAATACCGCCGTGTCCTACCTCCTAGTTTACCTATACAATGATCGCGTTAATTCCTGTAAACATTATTTCACAACAATAGAAGTCATATTCAAGCAATCAATCGATTAGTCTATCGCAGTTCACTGCTGGACTAGGCCTCTCCCAATGTCGGGAGGCTTTGGCCTACTGATTCCACTCACATATTCAATCAATAAGCCAACCGTAGTCCAGTAATGGACATGGGCCTCTCCCAATATGCGCCATTTTTTCAGATCTTCTGCCTTTATAATAAAAATTAATACACATATCAATAATAATTAATTCAATGAGTCTTTTCCCAATTTAGTAGCGGTAGACTAATCGGTTTTTTTTTAAATTGGTGAATTGTCACAGCCTGTCAAAAGAGATGTTGTTACGGTGCCGTAAGTTCAATGAATGTTTGGGTAGACGCCTATTGCAAAAAAAAATGGTTTACGAAAAATATCCAACGGTGCATAATAATTTTTAATCTAAAAAATCATTAGATTCAGTGTAAGTAGTTCAGTGTAACCAGCGGACGACTAAGATAATACCTCATTTGTCCAGTTCTAATTAGTGGTTGAGGAGCTTTAAAGGAACAGATGAACCTACATACATATACAAAGCCTGTCAAAATCATAACCCTTCTTTTGCTTTGTCGCAGTCGTGTAAAAACATACAATCAATCGTAAACTAGTCGAGATTTCCCGTACAATCGTATTTCTTCAGTAACTTTGAATATATCTCACGAAACTTATTCTAATGAAGCATTCTTATGTGTATTGGTCCCATTTGGCCCCAATTCGTAACACCTACGTCATTAACTAGTCCCATTGCAATATGTATACATTTTTTCCTCTTCTCATTATCACGAATTTACCCTATTTTCCGAACTTTGGTTGTATCGCTATGTTTTTTCCTGTTACTAATAGCTACTTATTAGAAATATCTATGTAAATGCTATTTTTGGGTAGGGTTGCCAGGTTAAAATAAAAAAAGCCGGACATGTATTCGTATACTGCCAACAGTAAACAACCCATAACAAAAGTGCCCACTTTTTTTTTACGTGCGCAAAATCCCCACGGATACCTCCCCACCGGAGCCGGTGGAAGAGTTTATGTCGGACTCGAACCGAAAAAAACGCACGCCACCTGTGGGTCGTTTTGGATGCCGAAGGTGAGGTTGACAGGCATATCACTCGCACCCCGGCTGACCCAGGGCCATCTCTAACGAACTGGCCCTCACAAAAGTGCCCACTTGATGACAATAGACTCGCCCTCTATTACGTGGAACCAAAAAATTGTAGTTGAGGAAATGTAGGTGTTAATACACATTTTAACCAACCTTACTTTTATCTGTGTGCTGACGGAGAAAGAATACAAGTATCGTAAGAGGGTTTTTTTTACGTGCGCAAAATCCCCACGGATACCTCCCCACCGGAGCCGGTGGAGGAGGTTATGTCGGACTCGAACCGACTAAAACGCACGCCGCCTGTGGGTCGTTTTGGTTGCCGAAGATGAGGTTGATAGGCATATCCCTCGCACCCCGGCCAACTCAGGGCCATCTCTTACGATCTGGCCCTCTTCTCGGGTGTGGGGACTACACAGACCCAAACTCGTCCCCGGAAACGGGGAGGCGCGCCACCGTCGCAGGCCGCGACGGTAAGGATGTTCTGTAAGGATGACAGGCGGCTTAGTGATTGAACCGTTGGAAATACTACGCACTAACAACCAACCCGTCTGGCCAGCGTGTAAACAATGTGTAAAAAAAGTTGGCTAGATCCTCCCGACATTGAGGGAGGCCTATGTCCAGCAGTGGGCTGCGGTTTAATCGGTGCTGATTGAAGGGGGAGGCTCTTCGAAGATTTAAAGGTGTGAATATATATGTATTCGTATATGAAGGTAGAAGAATTAAGAGAATTTTTCTGTTTTTTTTTTATACCACTTAGTTGGCAGACAAGCACACGGCCCACCTGATGGGAAGTGGTTACCGTGGCCTATGGACGTATGCAACACCAGGGGTGTCACACTCGCGCTGCCGACCATGAAGAAACCTTCTGATGCCCCTCTTGAAGAACCCAATATTGTAGGCGCTTGGGAAAACCGCAGCAGGGAGGTGTAGTCTCTATCTACCCCAATGGTAAAAAACCGGGACTGTTGTTTAGGTCTACTTTCCTTCAACATATGCATTTAAATACCTTGTCCTGGAAGTACAAGAACATACACAGATTTTAAAAGAAATACTTTTTTTTACATATAGATTATAGAGCTGTTCTCCAACCGACAATAAATATACAGATCATGATAAAGTGCCTACTTGATGGCAATAGGTTTACCCCCCCCCCCCCCCCCTCTATTGCGTGGGACCAAAAATCATAGTTGGCATTAATACATCCTAGGTCCCTAACCTACCCCTCTTATTTGCTCATAGTGCCTGTGTGAATCACTCGTTCGCTTGTACTTTTGACGAAATTAACTTGACCAGAAGTCGTACAGGGCTGAACATGGATATATTTGACACACGCACTGTAGAAACCGGACATTTCCGACTAAAACTAGAATACTTGGCAACCCTATTGCAAAAGTATCTCGATCTTCCACTACAACTTAAGTACCTGATGCTTTTTCCTTCGTACTCAATTCTGAGAGCATTTTTTAAGAATTTCTTACAAGATTCTTTTGTTTTTATCACGTTGCCAGTTCATTTAGATCTCTATCGTTATGTAATAAGGTGTGTTATCTCTTGTTGTGTTGTTTCTACCTAATTCGAAATTTGAAATTATACAGTTATAACTTTGCGAAGTACTGTTCAAGTGGTAATTTATTCGATTTATGTTTGAATATTGCTAACATTGTTTAGTATTTATGTTCTAAATATAAAATATGTTTTGTTTTTGTTCAAGTGAATATCACCATAATTAATGTAATGTTAATATATATTTATAGTATGTATGCTTATATATATAATTGTATATAGGTACCTATGGCTATAGCCATTTATGTGTTCTCTTTTTCATTATTATTGTTTTGTTTTCTTTAAGGCCATCTGTACGTACCACGAAATTGAAATCTCATATTGTAATGTAATATGTAGATTAGTTGTAAGGTGTACAATAAAGACATTTATTATTGTTATTATAATTATTTTACTCACCAGGAATTGTTTGTAAAATTTTCATATTTATTTGTCGTTAGACAATGGTCGATTGTGGATATAATTTCCCCTTTTTTACTGACGTTAGTAAGTTGCTTTACCTTATGTTCTTTTCTCCTTCCTTCCTCACCACGCCCGTCTTAGGGCCTTATCATACAAGCGGTTTCAGGGCGGAGAGACGATATACTGGCAAAAAGGATTCCGACAAGAAAACACTGTTGATGATTTTGTTAATTCGAAATCGTCGGAGACGGAAACGAAAGCATCGACGAATTTGAGAAGATCCATTGTCAATTAATGGATATCGAAGAATTGCAGTTAGACTAGTTGTAAGACTTTATAGAGCTCCAACTACCCATAACGAGTAGTCTCTCAGGCTCAATATTTTCAACGGAAAAGTGGCATACGACCACGGCTATCCTTGATATTTTCTTTTTTTTTATTTAAATTTATTTAACCAGTAAAACATACATTGCCTTAGTAGTGTAACAAAAACCAGAAAGGTTTGTCCGTACACAACGTTCGTCGTCGAGTCTATATAATACTAATTCTATACATCAGGTAGGCAAGTACTAAATCTAGGTATAACAATATCAGAATTAAATCTGCACAACAAAAATATGTTACATTGTGGGTACATATTATATAATAATAATAATAATAAGCCCTTTATTCAGACCAACTTAAAATCTATTTACAAAGTATTATGAACTATTTTATTTTGTTAAACTAATCTTAGTCTATTTTCTAATATTTCCTAACTTTTTGTAGGTCTGTTTGCCAATCGGCAAAGGCCTCCTCCAACCTTTTCCATTCTCGCCGTTCTTGAGCCACCCTATTCCAGGTTACACCTGCTACTTGTCGGATGTCATCGTCCCATTTTTTCTCTGGTCTACCTCTTTTTCTTTTACTTTCTCTAGGGTACCATCTTGTGACAATTTTGCTCCATTTCTCTTCGCCTCTTATCATATGCCCTGCCCACCGCCATTTGAGTCTTCTGATTTTGGATGTTATATCTATAACATTTGTCTTTTTCCTGATGGTATGGTTTTTTACTCGGTCCGATTTTTTTACGTTCAGCATACTCCTTTCCATGGCATGTTGGCAGGTTTCCAGTTTTCTTGTCGTATTTTGTGTTAGAGCCCATGTTTGGCTGCCATACGTTAAGACTGGTAGTACGCAGGTGTTGAACAATTTTGTCTTTAAATTGATGTGAAGTGTCTTGTCCTTCATGATCTCCTTCAGACTCCAGTATCTCTTCCAGCTATTTATTATTCTTCTCTCCACTTCCTTACATATGGGGTTCTCTTGTGTTATTAGCTGTCCTAGATATACGTATTCGTCCGTGTATTCGATTTGGTTATTACCTAGATGTATGATGGATTTCTTCCCGTTTGTCATAACCTTTGTTTTCTCCGGGTTCAACTTTAAGCCTGTCTTCTCGCTTTCATTTGCTAGTTCGTATATCATTTGTTGTATGTTTTCCGGGGTTTCAGCAAACAACACAATATCATCTGCAAACCTCAAGTGTGTGAGAGAGGTACCGTCGACATTGATTCCAAGATTTTCCCAGTTAAGACCCCTAAAGATTGTTTCGAGAACCGCTGAAAATAGTTTTGGGGATAGTGGGTCGCCTTGTCTAACACCTCTTTGTATTCTAAATGGGTTTCCTTTCTTTTCTAGTTGTATTTTCGCAGTACTGTGGCTGTAAACATTTTTTATTAGCCGGATATATTTTTGTTCGATTCCTTGTTCTTTCAGAGACTTCCATATGTTTTCGTGATATAAAGAGTCGAATGCTTTGGTGTAGTCGATGAAAGCGATGTAGTACTGGCGCTGGTAGGCTTTGTACTTGTCTAAGACCTGGCGGACTACATGAATGTGGTCGATCACCGAGAATCCTTTCCGAAAACCTGCCTGCTCGATGGGTTGGTGTTCGTCCAGGGTTCCTTCGATCCGTTTTAAAAGTGTCTTTGCGAATATCTTATAGATATTAGACATGAGACTGATTGGGCGAAAATTCCGGATGTCGTGTTTGTCCCCTTTTTTATATAGAAGGATAATGTTTGATTCCGTCCATTGCCGTGGTATAGTTTCTGTCTCTAAGATATTGTTAAACATTTCCGTGAGGATCGGTGTGATAACCTGCGTATTTTGTACTAAAATCTCATTGTTTATACCATCGGGTCCTGGTGCTTTGTCTTTCCGTTGTGTGTCTATTGCTCTCTCTACTTCTGCGTGTAGGAATTTGGGAGTAGCTGAGGTCTCTTCTAAATTTGTTTCTTCAGATGAGGTGTGGTTGTATGCATACAGTTCCTTGTAATAGGATGTTGCAATATCCAATATATCTGTTCTACCGTGGTTCCAGTCTCCTCTTTTGTTTCTCATTTTTACTACCCAGTCTATAGATTTTGTTAATTCTTTATATGCTTCTCTGACTCCACCCGTTTTTATTACATGTCTTTCGATGATATCCATTCTATTTCTATTCCTATCTAATCTTAAGTTTTTCTTTATTTCTTTGTTAATTTCAGTTAGTTGTTTCCTTCTATCTTTTGAGACTTTTGAGTGAATTAAATGGCGCCTTTGTTCTAGTAACTGTATAGTGGTGGTTGTAAGCCATTGTTTGTGTTCTCTAGTGGTATTTGCAGCGAGTTTTGTTTCAGTTTTAATAATATTTTCCATCCAGTTGTATTTTTCTTGTATGGTTAGGTTATGTGTGTTTTCGCTATAGTTTGCGAGTTTGTCTTCCAGTCTAATTCTTAGTTGTTCCATTTGGTGGTTTCCGAGCTTTAGGTTTGGTGGTTCTTGTCTTGGTCTAGGTTTACTTGGTTGTGTTGTTTTTAATTCTGCTCTAATCAGTCTATGGTTGGTGTTGAAGTTGAATTGGTTGATAATGTTGAAGTTGCTGAAGTAGCTGGTTTTGTTAGTCATAAAGAAATCGATTTCATTTTTTGTGTTCCCGTCTGGTGAGATCCAGGTCCACATCCTTTTTTTATTTTTTTTGTATATGGTATTTAAAATGGTAAGCTTGTTTTCTAGTGTGAAGTTAATTAATTTTTCCCCGTTCCTGTTTCTGGTTTTGTTGCAGTAAGTAAAAGGTCCCAGTGTGTTTTCTTCTGGCCTTTTGGCTCCAATTTGCCCATTGAAGTCTCCCATTACTATTATGTTTTTGTGTGCTTGATCTCGAATAACTTTATTTAATTCAAAGTAAAAGGTGTCTATTGTTTCTAGGTCTGACTGTTCTGTAGGTGAGTATATTTGTATGATAGACCATGGGTCTTGGTATCCGGGCAGTTTTAAATTCATCATTGCTATGCGCTCCGAGATGCCCATGAACCCTGCTATACAATCTGTTAGATGTTTCTTTACAATAAAACCGACCCCATGTCGTCCGGGGGTGGTCCCTATATGGTATAATAAGTAATCCTGGTACGAAACAATTCTTTCTCCCAGCCTTCTCACTTCACTAAGGCCAACAATATCCCATTAGATTTTTTCTAGAGCGTATGTTAATTCTGTTAAGTTTTCTTCATTTTTTAAAGTAAGGGTGTTCAATGCAGCAATATAGATTTTTCTGTTTCTTCTGTTACTTTTTTGTAGTATTGGAGGGTTGTGGTCTTCATCCCCCACGAGGACCAGTCGGCTTGGGGGAGATTGTGGTGTTGTACTCTGTTGGTTTTCGTGTTTTGTTTCGGTTTCCGGTGGTCCGAATGTTGATTGCTATTTGTTTTTGTGTGTGGAAATATTCGTAAGAGAGTTGGATTTTATTCTCATGGCATCAAAGGCGTTTGTTCTGTTGTTTTTTAGGGAGCTCAGCGTTTGTTGTTTTTTGGTCTGAGTATTTGACAGTGAAGGTGGTGAGGTAGATGGTTGCCTTTTCCTTTTTTCATTGTTGGTGTTAGGTATTTTGATTATTATTTTATCATATTTTAGAAAGGCTATGTTTCCTTTTTTCCTTTCCTCTAGTAGTTGCGGTTGTAGAGCTTTCCTTTTCTCCAGAACTTCTTTCGAATAGTCTTCCGATATATAGATTCCATTTAGTTTCTTGCTGTTCTTCATAATCTCATGCTTCTTCAATTCGCTTAGAAGGGAAAATAATACAGGCCTTGGTTTATTTTGGGATATTTGTTTTCCTAAGCGGTATAATTTATTTACTTCGTTTTCCACCAAATTAATGTTTAAGTCGATTCTAAGCTTCTCTTTTATATTCTGGAATAGCTCATTTGTTGAGATTTCTCCCTCTTCTAGTCCGTGAATAATTAGGTTGTTACTTTTCTTTTCCCTTTTCAAATGTTCTATCTCTTTCTCTAAATTGCCGACTTTTTCTTTTAGTTTTTCATTTTCTTCTTTAATAGGCATTAATTTTTCATCCAACCGGTCCATGATATTTTTTGTGATTGATTCTGTTAGTTCAGTTGTCTGGTTTTTCATTTCCAATTTCATTTTTTCAAATAGTATTTCAAATTGTCCCTCCATGCTGATTGAACAAGAAGCGTGGAATGGAACGTGGTAGTTTGTAGTAACTTTTTGTTTTCTTTTATTGGCAACACCGAACTATGTGACAGTTACAGTGTCATCCGTGACATTGACATTTGAGGTAACGTGAAAGTGAGTTTGTTGAAATACAATATGGCTCTTAATTAATGTGCTAACCTCAATATGTTGTTGTTGATCTTCGACTTGAATTTGTAGAATAGATGTAGTGAAAATTCGGTGAGTTATTTCTTCCTTAGTACCGAGGCACTTGTAGTGTTGTTTTTCGCTCTGTTTTTGTTCGGATGCGCCGTATAACTATTTTTAAGTGTGATTTTCACGAGATATATGATCACTCCAGTGTTCGCACTTTGACAGCCGGAACCGGAATTTTTCTTCGAAATATTATATAGTGCAACAATATAATTTTACTTTCGTTCTGTGTTCGTAATATAATATTTTTTAAGTGTATAGTAAAATAATGTGCGGGTAGATTGATAAATTTACAGCGCACAATGGCTCACAATATGAATAAGTTTGCCGCTGCGACTTACCGAGCTGCTTACAGGATGTTTCATTACTTTTCGATTTTTTCTTTTCTTTGATTTTAGTTTTATTTTCTAGCTACTTAATTATTTTAGTGTATTAATAATGTAGGTTTTTAATGTAGCTTTTAGGTTTTTACTATTTATTTTACTTTTTAAATGTTTAGGTTTAAATGTAATTTAATTTGTTTACTAATATAGTCCTAAGTATATTGTTACTAACAAAATATGAATCAATGCGTTCGAAATAAAATATATTTTATTTATTTATTTATTTAGGTAATTTGTTTAATAAGTTAGGGACTATATAGTTCAATGTTCTTTTTCCATGTAGGTTATTGAATCTTGGTATTATCAACTTTTTATTTGTCACGCTTCTGGTCAATTTATTGTGAGAATTAACTATTTGTAGGTCCTCATTAAAGTATTGTTCCGTTATGATATTATATTTTATCTTATCCTGAACTGGCATCAAAGAGCAGTATGAGAACAATTCGTGTTGATTATTTTTATACTCTTCCCTTACCTTCCGGGGAACAATGGTTTTCAGAATACGTAACTGTAGTTCATAGATTCTGTCTATTTTTGATTTAAAAGTGCGCCCGTAACTACTCAGTCCGTAAGATATCACTGATTCACCCAATGCTTTATATAATGATAACAAAATTGGATATGGAATTTTATACCTTAGTATAGAGAATTTGGCCAGTATTGCGCGCAATTTATCACATACATCTTGAATGTGATTAGACCTTGTTTTGATTTTTCTTTATAGAAAGTGATTTTTCAATAGTCGAGTTTTAGTTTTATAATATTTATTATCAAAGGAGATACTACCACGATACTACTACGAGATGCTACTGTAAATTTGACCTAACAGAAAATAAATGGCTCAAATGAAGCCTAGGTATTAATCAGATAAAGTGAAAAGTAATCAATTCACTTTAAAACATCGCTGCTGGCAGTCCTCTACGTTTAATCACCATAATGCAGTACAGTCGCGCACAACCGTATAATGCAATCGTTTAAATTAAAACCGGCAACGTTTTGCAACCCTTAATTACCAACTGCGAACCGATGACAGGAGATGGGGCGAGCACAAAAGTGCTTTCACCGATATTCTTTTGTAGTATTTTTCAACACAAAATAAACTAACGAGCTCTGGACGCTGATTTGTGTACACGTAAGGTATTCAGTTTTAGGAGTTTTTTATTTTTATAAAAAAAGTAAATAGGGGCAGTAAAGAAATGTTGGAGTTCTATACTTTTTGATGGCTACATAGATCATGACCAACTTGGTTTTAGTGCTCCATGATGGATTTTCTTTTAACATAACATAACATAAACTCACGCCTATATCCTCGAAGGGGTAGGCAGAGGTGCTAGCACCCACATTTCGCCACTTTATGTTTAGGTCCCAATGTAATAGGTGGCGAAGCCTATTGCTATTAACCGGGCACTTATAAACATGCGATAAATACACACATAACTTCGAAAAACGTGTGTGCCTTGGTAAAACCGGGGATCGAACCCGAGACCTCGTCTCAGCAGTCCATTACCCATACCACTTTTCTTTTAAGGATACTATTATAGTGAACGATATTTCTAATTTTCTCATTAAGTCTCTCTAGTGAAGCTAAATTGCTTTTTTTAGTCGTCAGCGGGTTTGACCATCTCCGTACACGCGACGCCTATGACAATAAGTGTTATGGTTGCATCAACGATGTAGCCAATCAGAATCCAGATTGTCGAATAGTTCCTACTATGTAGTGTGTCCCGTCTTAGAGCCTATAGAGCGCTAGTGTATAAGTTAGATAATTCCAAATTCAAACACATCCTCGCCGCATAGCTGTCGCGACGTAGGGCTCGCCGATGTGCGTTTACAGAATTTCACTGCTGGTTATAGATAGGATTTGACACGAGTATAGGAAAGTTAAAAGTGTATAGAATATTCGCAGGAACATCTTCAAAATTGTATTAACTGCGAGGAACATAAAGACAGTGCTCTTCATAAGGAGCAAATGTCAGCTAGAAATCCAAACTTGTAACCATGTCCGCAGCGGTTTGAGAATCTTAATGAAATTACCGCTCAGCTCCTGAGTCCGTCAAGGATTTGTACATCTAGCTTCTAACTTGAAACCGCAAACCTTGAATGGTATGAATTTAACAAAAGTTTAATTAAATTAATCGCTAACACAATCAAAGGGGCCAGTAAATATGTAGATTTATTTTGATTAAGCTTTGTAACCGGGTGGCGAATTCTTGGATCCTTTTGTGTTGTCTTAGTGAGTCAATTTAGGAGAAACATCATTACTTTGTTTATGTAAATTTAATTTGGTTTGAGCATAATTTTGTTTAACACAGTACGCTCTCCGTTCTCAGTATACTTTTTATGATATAAAAATGTCAATGTCAGTACAAATGTTTATTTAAAATTTATTGTAAAGACGTATGTATAGGAGAATTAAGCTCAATTGGTCAGTGTCTCTCCTAGAATAGGGACTGATCACGAATTCAAGTCTCATGATGGATGGCATTTAGATTTCGTAATTGCTTACTTTTAGCATTAATATCTACCATGTGATTTCTTATAATATACGATGTTTGAACTTATTACAAATATGACAGAAAAAAACAAATTACTATGCAAATTATTTTAATATATTTGTAGGATACCAACACTTTAGTCTACGATTGTACACCCAGTTGTTCGTACCCGCAGCACTTTCAATTCGTTCATTGTCTTTGAAAACAATATGTTTTGAAAGCTCCTCTTTTGCAACTTTTTATTCAACTTCCCCTAGAGACACATGATATTGCTACATAGTTTAAAAAACTAGATAGGTACTTAGAATTTTTCAAGATACTTTTTTCGTTGTGTGTACTAAGAACTCATTTGTTTTCCTTTTTCAAGTAATTCATCATCATCATTATCATCGCAGCAGTTCCGATCACTATTTGTACCGCGGGGCTTTATTTGACTTATCTTGGTTTTTATTGAAGCGGCTGCCGTTTGACCCCCCAACTCTAAAAGAAAATGCGGCCTTGTTTTTAAATCAGAAGGTATTTCGTCTACTCAGTGAGACTCGATTGGACTTCATACACCATGGTGGGGGCATCTGATCAAGCTAAATATGTTCAAAATTAAGAACAACACCTGCATGGCTTAGTTGTCTATACATACGGTGCAGAATATGCTATCAAGAACCAAGCGGTTCGGACCCTTCTTTGCCGCACCATTAAGATCTGAATTTCCTTACCAGCTCACGTGTTTCCTTCTTCCTACAGTCCCAGGTCCTTTAAGCGGGGCGTGAAAAAGCATCTGATGAGGTCGTCAAGCTGAGTGCCACCATTGTAACATGCTACGTGTCTGTAATGGTGACTCTCTTTCCTGAGACTATGCCTTTAGCTTACCATCAGGCATGGTGAAGTCAAATTGGCGTGTCTTGTATTAAAAAAAGGTCTCAATCTAATCTTAATCTCGTAAATGTCAGAATCGGTATTCAAATTAGTGACTTTTTACTAAATGTCGTAACGGTAAGTTATAAGGAAACTTGTATGAAATAATTTATTGTGACGTCATAATATTCCATAGTCAAACTATTTACTGTTATAGGTTGGGTGGATGATTAAAAATATATAAAAACAATAAAATAATAACCAACGCAACTTTTAACACTCTTTCACCACTCTTAATTTATTTTAAGTACAGGAAAATACACAATTTTCAAGATTAATCAAAGAATCAATTTCATTTATTCAGTTTAGGCACATAAAGAGCACATATGAACGTCAAAATTTTACAATTATGTATGTCAAGAAATAATATAAAAATATTAAATAATGTAAAAATAAACCATTGAAAAATGATTCTTTCGCTGGTTCGGTAGGTTAGTTCTACTGTGCAGATACCAGCAAGAAACTCAGCGAACTACATTAGAACTATATTATTTTTCTTTTATGAATTTGTTTTGGTTTACAATTTATTTTGTGCGAGCAAGCAAGAGACTTATGTTGACCACGCATTATCATCATTACGGTACTCATCCACTTTATAGTAACCTTTACTCATTAAAGTTTTTTTCATTTCTATTTTAAATTTATTTATTGGCATAATATATTAATCAAGTCCTGAGGAATTTTATTAAATATTTTTATGCAGCTGCCTACAAATGAATCACCAACCTTGTGAAGCGTAAGTTGGTGACGTGATTGTTTTTGACAGTAGTGACATTAATACTAAATCGAGGCTGAATTTTTATTTTTTTATACCACTTAGGTGGCAGACAAGCACACGGCCCACCTGATGGGAAGTGGTTACCGTGGCCTATGGACGTTTGCAACACCAGAGGTGTTACACTCGCGCTGCCGACTACATACGAATTTTCCACAGCGTGCGAATTTGGACCATACCATCTCTTCGCTTGCGGTGTCGTACAAGGCGACTAAGGGATAGGGCTGTTTAACATCAGACAGATATATACAGGCTTGAGTCAATAATAATGCCCGGAAGGCGGCAATAGGCTCACCTCCCATTACGTGGGACCGAATTAAATGATTGGTGAAATGTCGGTGTTAATTCACCTCTGTCTAACCCTCCGGGGATAAAGGCGTGATTATATGTAAATGTATGTTTTTCTATCCCTCTGGGCTTGTATTTGGGCACTCTGCGTTGTCTATATTAGTTTATTAAGAACTGTCTTCGAGTGTCCCGTTGACGAAATATGGAGTGACAATAGGATTCAAGTGCGGATGTGACAGATGACAGCGACGTTCCCGGTATTAGTCAATTGAGTACTTATTTAGTGTCGTACACCTATACTAATATTATAAAGCTGAAGAATCTGTTTATTTGTTTGGTCGAACACATGAATCTCGGGAATTTCGAGGTCCTTCGAATTTAAAAATTTCTTCTTGTTTTGAATAGCTCGTTTATCGAGGAAGGTCATAGACCAAATATCATATACTAAGGAGCTGTTCAAGTAATACGTCAGCACTAAAGGGGGGGAGGGTTCATGGCTTATTTTTGATGACATGGGGGGGGGGGGGGTCTAGATAATGATTACGTAAGCAGTAGTTATTTACCTTTCCACACATAATATAGCATGCATTACTCATACCTTACCCTAAAAAAATGAACATGAAAAGAAATATGCATACATACATATAATCACGTCTTTATCCCTGGAGGGTTAGGCAGAGGTGAATTAACACCCACATTTCACCAATAATTGTATACGATCCCACGTAATAGGGGGTGAGCCTATTGCCGTATTCCGGGCACTATTGTTGACTCGAGCCATGCATCTGAGACTGAAACTGGGCTGTCTGATGTTAAACAGCCCTCTATCCCTTAGTCGTCTTGTACGACACGACATATGCATATAGGTTGTTAATGTTTATAAGAGGGAGAGGGTAAGAGATTTGCTTTCTTCTGCTGACAAGCGGGAGAGGGGTTAAATGATTTTAACCCCCCCTAAATTATTTTAGTATTTTGTTCCTAATTTAGCTTTTAAATTGCATGCTTATTATGGTGAAATATGGCGAAACTACATATATACCTAATGAATGTAACATCTTATGTAACCCATATTTGCAAAGAATAAATAAATAAATAAATAAATGATTATAATAAATCTACTTACGTAATATTTGAACGGCCCCTGAAGGGAATCAGTAACCTCAAATTTCAACAAATCCGGTAAATTCTCATACATTTTTTTGTGCATTATCACAAGTAACACAGCACAAGAGATCGATGGAGATTTCGCATAGACCTCTGCCTATGTCTTCTGACCTGACCTATATGTAGCCAAGTGCGCAGACTTATACTGCGGGGGTTCTTCAAGTGGGGCACTAGAAGGTTTCTTCATGGCGATTGTGACGCCTCTGGTGTTACACACGTCCATAGGCCACGGTAACCTCTTCCCATCAGATGGGCCGTGTGCTTGTGTACCACCTAAGAACACAGATTTTGTTGCCGTGAGTGCAGAACACAAAATCAATACAAGCCTTTGGTCTTCCCACTGACAGCACAAAAAGTCTCCAGTGAGGTCTATATCCCCACGGATACCTCCCCACCGGAGCCGGTGGAGGAGGTTATGTCGTACTCGAACCGACTAAAACGCACGCTGCCTGTGGGTCGTTTTGGTTGCCGAAGGTGAGGTTGACAGGCATATCCCTCGCACCCCGGCCGACCCAGGGCCATCTCTAACGATCTGGCCCTCTTCTCGGGTGTGGGGACTACAGAGTCCCCAACTCGTCCCCGGCCAACTCGTCCCCGGAGCCCTACTCACCTCTGGGAACACAACACGAGGTTATTATAACCGTGGTATTCTTACCTATATGTATTTTCTTGTATAGAATTGTTATCTCGTTAGCCGATTCCTCGTATTCACTTGAAACTTTTCATTCAACTGCATGGCAACTCAGAGCAACTTTTTAATATGTCTGGAACTTTTAGCTTTATCTATGAACGTGGCTTCGTTGGGAAAGTTTTCCTTCAGCCCGGTTGCGATAGGGCTGTCACTTGTCACCAACAGATATGAAGAGAAATTTTACACGTTTTAACATACATACATAAAATCACGCCTGTTTCCCATAGGGGTAGGCAGATATCACGGATCTCCATTTGCTACGATCCTGATATACTACTCTCGCTTCATTCACTCTCATTACATTCTTCATGCATGCTCGTCGGTTTAGAGTACTCCTGACCTGCCCCTTTTCTAAAACTTCCCCGATTTGGTCCAGGTATGTCCGTCTAGGTCTTCCTCTTCCGACGGTACCATCCACCCTCGTCTCATACACCAGTTTCGTTAGTCTTTTTTCGTTCATTCTCTCAACATGACTAAACCATCGCAACATTCCTCTCTCAATTCTCATCACCACATCTTCTATCACTCCACATGGTTCTAAATAGATAAATGACACAACATTTTAAATAGATAAATAAATATTCTAGAACATTCTATACAACGCTGTCTAGTCAGCATAACTTAACTAGCTATTATTCGGAACCCCGCGAGGCCGCCGCGGGCGTCGGAGGTCGCAAAATGACCTCCGTCCTCCATGCGGGCCTGGGAGTTGAACCGCCTGTCACCTTAGCAGAAGCAGGCCGCGGCAGGGGCGCGCTATGCGTGCCTTTCCATACCCGTGGACGACAAGGGAGCTCCGTGGTCCCTACACACGAAGAGGGCTGTCTCAAAAGTGACGTTCCTGGGCCGGGGGTGCGACGGATATGTCTCAGATAATCTCACTTCTACCAACCTGCAGCCCACACAGTGGGCGTGCGTTTTAGTCGGTTCAATTCGGACATAACCTCCCCCACCTGCACCGGTGGTAGGGGTATCCGTGGAAATATTGAGCACAAAGAGAAGCTACTATTTCCGCCCATAACTCATGAAGGTATGAGTCCAAACTCTGCACCACATAACAGTGTTGCACATCACTACGTACTCTGAAATAGACTTCAATATGACAGTTTTGTTAATTATTTTAATCATTGCGGCTTCTCAATGGTGCCATTTATCCGTATTCAAGTTTAACAAGTAATGTATGTGTAAAAATATAAATGTATAGTTATAGAAGAAGATGAGCTCTTCCAATTAGTCCCACCCTCCCCTTTCCTACACAGGACAACGCGTGCAGGTCTTAGATGTCATCCGCACACGGTGCAGAACATCCGATCAAGAACCAAGCGGTTCGGAGACTCTTTCCTCTGTCGCACCATTAAGGCCTGGAATTCATTACCAGCTCACGTGTTTCCTTCTTCCTACAGTCCCAGGTCCTTTAAGCGGGGCGTGAAAAAGCATATGATTAGGCCGTCAAGCTGAGTGTCACCATTGTCACACATGTTATGTGTAAGTAATGGTGACCCTCTTTTCTGGGACTTTGCCTTCAGCTTACCATCAGGCAAGGCGAAGTCTAACTGACGTGTCCTATATAAACAAAAAGCCAAATGAGCGGATTGCAGGATTATTTCTATGAACGATTTATGTGCGGTTGGATGACGTGTCGTCTTCGCATACATTACTTGTTAAATTTCGATTCAAATAATATTACATAATAATAATAATAGACCATTGAGAAGCCGCAATGAATTAAAAACTATAATATTTATTCAAGTCTATTACATATTGCGTGGTGCTGTGCAACACTACTGCGTGCTACAGAATTCGGAATCATTTATAGATTCCAAGTTCTTTGAGTGGTACTTAAAAAGACACGTATTTTTAAGGGACTAATACCTACCTCCCATATGCCCACTACTATACCAAAATCCCATAGATTTATGAGGTTCAATTATACCTAGTAACCCATGAATACACTGAGTAATGATACTACGTAAGTCACAAAGAACATTGCTTCCTGGAACCAGTCTTGGACGTTGCTCAATAATTTTTTTAATCTACTCGTCTCGGGTGAAAGATTGAACGCAATTAACTTTTTAATTGTTCTTATACTCAATACGAATTCAAATAAAACTTAACAATTACCTTACTTATCTATATAGAGTCATTTAAAATAACCTCTTCCTTTATAAAGTACCTTCATAAATTGTGGGTGCTAGCACCTCTGCCTACCCCTTCGGGGATATAGGCGTGAGTTAATGTTATGTTATGGTCATTAATTGCAGCTTATAAGTCCTATCTAAATAAAAATATAAAAACACACACAATATACTTGTACAAACCACTCTATATTTTGTTTTTAATTTATTGCTAATAACGAGCAATATCTATTGTAACAAAAGTTAAAATTTATTTAATAAACCCGAGCGAGAGTATAATATATTCGCCTCTCGCTCTCGCACGTTTAGTGTTCGTGTATGTTCGGCGGCGCCCGCCGCGGCGCCTGGTGGCCGGGCCGGCTGAGTGAGGGTCGATTGAATGAGTGCCGGCAGCCATTCATTCAGTATAGCTGATAGCTGTAGTCTCAAAGTGCTCAGTGCAAACTCTCTCGCGTTTTTAATTGATTGTTCTGTGTTTTTCTCATCAATTTGTGAAAGGTAATGGCGTCGATACATTATATTGATGATAATATTGGCGAAGACAGCGATATGTCAGTGAATGTTTCGGAGCCATTTCAACTGGTTTGGTCTGACATATCAACTGAAACCGCCGAGCCCTCGGCGTTCTCACAAGCGAGACTTCAATTGCTTGATGGGACTTATTTCAAATACTTGCCTGAAGAGTCCACGGGTAATAAAATCATAGCAGTGTGTATGAAATGTCCAAGAGATTTACAAATTAAGGTGAAAGGATATAACAATTGTACATCGAACTTTTTAAGTCACTTGAAGCGAAAACATGGTGACCAATGCGTGGAAGAGTACAAAATGTATATAAAAAAGAAGAAAATTGATGGGCAGAAAAAAGATGATACTGTTGCCAAAACCATAGCTAGTAAAGACGAAGAAATAGCGTCGACACATTTCGCCGATGAGACTGACGACGACTGTGACATTTCAATGAATATGTTAGTTTCTGACATTAGTGAGTCTTTAGAACCGGTTTGGCCTGAACCATCACGTAACCCCACCGAAGCCTCGACATCTTCGCAAGGGCGGCTTCAATTACTTGATGGAACTTATTTTAAATACTTGCCTAAAGAGTCCACGGGTAACAACATTACCGCAATGTGTATGAAATGTCCAACAGATATGCAAACTAAAGTGAGAGGATATAACAATTGTACGTCGAACTTTTTAAGTCACTTGAAACGAAAACATGGAAACCAATGCGTGGAGGAATACAAAATATATTTAAAAAGAAAGAAAATTGATGTACAGAAAAACGATAGTAGTATTGTTCATCCTATAGCCAGTGTCAAAAAAGAAATAGAGTCGATACCTTTCGCTGATATCATTGATGAAGACAGTGATATTTCAATGAATACTTCGGTTTCTGACATTAATGAATCAATAGAACTGGTTTGGCCTGGACCATCAACATACACCGCCGAGTCCTCGACATATTCGCAAGCGCGGCTTCAATTGCTTGATGGAACTTATTTCAAATATTTGCCTGAAGAAACTATGGGTAATAACATCACTGCGCTGTGCATGATATGTCCAAGAGATTTACAAACTAAAGTGAAAGGATATAACAACAGTACATCAAACTTTTTAAGTCACTTGAAACGAAAACACGGGGAACAATGCGTGGAGGAGTACAAAGCATATGTAAAAGAAAAGAAACATAACGCACAGAAAAATGATAACACTATCAAAACCATAGTTAGCAGAAAAAAGAAATCAAATGAGAATAAAGTTACTCAAGAACAATTCGATGAAAATGTCATGAACTATTTTGTGCACACTATGATCCCATTACGTGCTGTGGAAGACCCCTATTTTTCAAAAATATTCACGGGCTTAGAAATATCTGAATTGGATCTAACTGTAATGAGTCGACGTAAATTAGAACGTCGTATCAAAAACCAGTACGGTAATCAAGTGACCAAGATAAAATCGGAAATAAAAGAAGTGAAATACATAAGCACAAAAATAGATATTTGCTTCAGTAAGAAAACAAGTTTTATCGGAGTTTCAGCACACTGGATAGCAGACGATCTTCGCAGAATATCAGTTGCATTAGATTGTCAAAGATTCAAAGGCGTCCACAGTTACGATCGACTATCTGATATTACTCAAAAAATTTATGGAGATTTCGAACTCACTGCGGATAAAATTGTTGCATCGGTGACGGGTAATGGCAGCAGATTTGTAAAGGCATTTATAACGTTCGGTGTCAAATCAACCAATATTGAAGTTGAACCAGATTCTCATCTACCGGAAGTTACATCAGAATCAGATGTTGTACAGGACGAATTATTTGAGTTAGAGGATCCTGAAAATATTAATTTGCTTCCTGCTCATTCACGATGCTGTGCGTACACGTTAAGCTTATGTGCAACTATAGATGCAAATAAAGTTTTAAATGAGCCAAACACGCCATTATCCAAAATGCATGCATCAATCATGAAAAAGTGTAATGTTTTATGGGATGCTGCTGGGCGACCACAAAGTGCTCAAATAATGCAGGACGTGTTAGGACACACGTTAAGTCGACCCGAGAAAACAAGATGGAATAGCTTATATGATGCGCTCCAACAAATTTTCGATATTAAAGATAAACCCTGCTTTTACATAAATCATTGAATATAGAAAATACTATCACAGACATTGAATTCGATTACATACAGGAGTATTTGACAAGCATTAAGCCAGTGGCAGAAGCTCTTGAGATAATGCAGAGTGAGAATAACACATATTACGGTATAGTTCTGCCGTGTCTTCTAGCGTTACGAAGAAAGTTGCTAAAAATGCAAAAGAAAAATAACATCATTTTTTGTAGTTCTTTGATCAAAGCTTACAAGGAGAGTGTCGAAAAAAGATTCGAGAAAATGTTTGATATCAACACCCCTGAAGCGGAAAATGCTGCTATTGCTGCATTATCGTACCCACGATTCAAAGATAAATGGTTAACTTGCTTAGAGCTCTCGGATCGTGCAAATATTTTAAAGGTTTTCAGGACATGTATTGCCGAACAAATTAATGAAAATATAGTAGCAACAAAAGTGGCAACAAAAGAAAGTACGCAAGAAAACATTTTTTTCAATTTTGATTCTGACTCGGAAGTTTCAGCGACAGAAATAGACCGAAGTACCGCTATTACGCCAATAACAAAAGCAGAGGTCCTGATGCAGCATTTTTTCGCAGAAGACTGCAAAGATTTACAACTTCTCAATAGATATCAGGAAATAAGGAGCGTTTTTATTAAATACAATACTCCATTACCATCGTCAGCTGCTGTGGAACGTATTTTTTCTTTTGGGTCAATGACAGATCTGCCGGAATGTTACAAACTGTCTGACAGTATGTTTGAAAAGACAGTTGTATTAAAATGTAATTTAAATTATCATAAGGAATTCATGTGAAATATGAAGTTAGTGATTATAACTTTTAATATCAGTTTTTTATTTTTTATTCATATATCTTGCAGCTTCCTTTCTTCCTACTTTTCCTTGCTGAACTTCGAAAATATCGGTATACTGTTTACTGGTAAAGCGGACCCCAGACTCCGAGGTGAAAGCTTTTGATGTGACTGGGATTGATGCTACGATGAAAATACATATATCTTGCACCCCACCTGTCACCCTGGCAGAAGCAGACCGCGGCGGTGCGGCGCGCCTCCCCGTTTCCGGGGACGAGTTGGGGACTCTGTAGTCCCCACAACCGAGAAGAGGGCCAGATCGTGAGAGATGGAATTGGGTCGGCCGGGGTGCGAGGGATATGCCTGTCAACCTCACCTTCGGCAACCAAAACGACCCACAGGCGGTGTGCGTTTTAGTCGGTTCGAGTCCGACATAACCTCTTCCACCGGCTCCGGTGGAGAGATATCCGTGGGGATTTTGCGCACGTAAAAAAAATAAATACGTAAGCCATATTTAATTGTTAGTTTTATTCCTATTCATATGAATGATACTTAATTAAAAATCAATAAATTGTTAATGGTAGTAAATTCCCAATTAACAATTTATTAATTACTGCTATTGCAATTAACAATTAAGAAAGTGTTCATTGTACTTTTTCATAATTATAGTTTATCAATTGTTAATTTTTACAATCACAATTAACTGGCCAACGAAAGATGCAGAAATATTTTTTTCAAATCTTTTATATGGCAACGGTTTCTGCCTGTCAGTCAGTATTTTATAGTGTTCCAAAACTTCTTGATACTCATAGAATGTTATTATTTGCAGATAATTCTCATAGTGAATTGAATGTTTTTAATACTGGCCAAATGGTATGATTAATAAATTATTGATTTTAAAAAAATATTCGAACAGTCTAAAAAAAATGTATAAGTATATTAAATTAATTACTATAAATGAATTACAACTAAATTAAATACTATTGGTGGCAACACTACGACTAACATCTGATTGCATTTCGTCCCGTATTTTTATTAATTTATAATTAATTTTATCAATAATTAGGCTTACAATTCATCACAAAACAACATCTAATAAGTATAAAAGTGTATTTAGGTAAATAAGTGTGTGTAAAAGTGCAATAAATTAGTGAAAATTGCGTCCAGCTGATTTTGCTTACCGGGTACTCAAAACCTTCGAATATTTTATCCGCTGGAAGAAGTGGTAAAACCACTGTCATGGCTGTAAAGGACGGTATGTGGAGTTTATAGAATATCAAACGCTTGCCTCGATTGGATTTATTATCTTGCAAGTAATAGTATCGGAGGACAAGCTATAAACTTGTATGTGATTTCTCCATTCGCCGCCGTCTGCTCGGTATACAGGTATGTAATCGTTAAGTGTGTCCAGGTGACTGTTCCGTAACTATTACAGATATCAATAAACTTTAAACTGATATCAAAAGTACGTTACCTAATGAGTAAAATGGCATCAATAACTTTTTAAAAATCAAACGAGAGGTATCAACATTTTGACATTAAACACTTCCATACATTTACTATGCAATTAGTAGAAAGGTTTTAGTTTCCTTATTTTAAAAGAATATTATAATTATAGAATATATTCTATAATAATATTAAGGGTACATCTTCGGTATAGATTTATCTTTTTCAAGCAAGGACAAGTTAAAAACTTAGATAAGATATAATGGATGACTTATAAAAGGAAATATAATTCGTTAATTTACACAGATTTTGAACATATTAACATATTAACAACCATAGGTACTGTATTACCTACTTAAAATGAGTTCCTCAACTGTCCCAGTGTGTTGCCCCCACTGCCCAGGATCTTCACGCACTTTTAGTGTACATGGGCTCAAGGTCCACATAGGCCGCAAACATAAAAACCTGCAGCAAACAGCGCCCGCTTTGACTGGCGCTGATTCGCGGCCGTCCAGTCAGCAAAGTCAGGTGCTCCGGGGGCCTGGCCCTTGTCCGCTAGAGAGGGTTGCCGCTTTGAGAGCTTGTACGGCCGTGATGAAGCATATTCCCAAGGGCGCTCGGAACCAGGCGGCGAGTCGATTGTGCGAGGTCCTCGACAGGTGTGTCGACGGCAACGGTGTGGATGACTGGGGGGCACTCCTTACTTTTGCCTATGGTGCCCTGCGGGTCCCTTCGAAGGACGCGCCGGGCAACATGACAACCAAGGTGAAAGCAAACATACAGTCATTCGACTCGGGCCTGTTCCCAGAGGAGCCGGGGGGGACGCGTTTATCTGGGTCCCGGGACAATCGTAAAGCCATCGAGACTAAGGTATATGAGGGTGACCTACGTGGGGCTGTCCGGATCTTGGTCTCTGATGACTCATTCGCACGGCACGACACGGATACGCTTAACGCGCTTCGTGCGAAACATCCGAGCCCATCGCGCCCGCTAAGCTTTCCGCCGGAGCCGGACACGTCATTTTCGGCGGTGACGGTTTCCGCGGAGGACGTGGCGCTCGCGCTGAGTACTTTTTATAGCGGCTCCGCGGCGGGCTTGGATGGTATACGTCCTGGGCACTTGAAGGAGCTCACGTCGGGTTCGGCGGGGGAGAGTGGGCAGCGACTGTTGGGGTGCTTGGCGAGGCTGGCAAATCTTCTGCTGAGTGGACGGCTGAATCCTGCCGTCTGTCCCTATCTCTATGGGGCATCTCTGTGTGCGCTTACGAAGAAGGACGGCGGGCTTAGGCCAATAGCGATCGGGAGCGTACTCCGTAGACTGACGGCCAAGCTGGCGTGCCGATCAGTGAGGGAAGCGATGACGGAGTATTTGCTGCCGCACCAGCTTGGTTTTGGGGCGCGTCGGGGATGCGAGGCGGCTATCCATGCAACGCGCGCGTTTGTCATGGACCCTGACCGTTTGGACTGCGTGGTGCTGAAGCTCGATATACGAAATGCTTTTAACACATTGGAGAGAGACGTTCTTTTGAGTGAGGTCAAGGATCAGGTTCCCTCTCTCTACCCTTTTCTGTTTCAAGCGTACCATCATCCCTCTAATCTCTTCTTCAATAATAACTTAGTCTCTTCGCAGGTTGGTGCTCAGCAAGGGGATCCGCTGGGGCCCCTCATTTTCAGCCTGGCAATCCATAAAGTCATTACGGAGCTTAAATCCGACCTGAATGTATGGTATCTTGACGATGGGACCCTCGGGGGTTCACCGGAAGACGCCTACCAGGATCTGAACGCTTTGATTCCTCGTCTCAAGAATCTGGGTCTGGAGGTGAATCCCTCTAAATGCGAATTGTTCCCTTGCAGTGCTGAAGCTCGTTCTTGCTTTTCTCGCTTCAATTCCCTTTTGCCTGGTATCAAAGAACTTTCTCCGTACTCCTTCACCCTCTTAGGGTCTCCTATCTTCCCTGATGGAGTGCCAGAAGCAATTTCATCCCGCACTAAGCTTCTCCTGACCGCTCGAGAACGTCTCAAAGACCTTTCTGCGCACGTGGCGCTGACCTTATTGCGCATGTGCTTTGCCCTCCCTAAGCTAACGTATCTCCTGCGGACTACGCCTACCTGGGTATGTCCAGTGGAAGTCGCAGCATTCGACGACAGCCTTAGATCCACTGTTGAGTCGATTTTAAATGTATCTCTCAATGAGTCTCAGTGGACACAGGCGACTCTTCCCATTCGTCACGGAGGTATCGGGGTGCGACGCGCGCGGGATGTGGGTGTGCCGGCTTTCCTGGCGTCGGCGCATGGGGTAGCGGATCTCGTCACTGTAATCCTCCATAATAATGGTGGCAGAGTGACCGTGCCCTTTGCGCCCGGCGCCGAGACAGTGTGGTTCGCCTGCAGTTCAGCGGCGTCGAGACCAGTCGTGCCGACTGTCCAGCGCGCTTGGGACGAGGGCATTGCTGTAAGGCTTAGGGAGCAGTTATTGGAGGTTGCTTCGGGAGCCGATATGGCCAGGCTCCGAGCAGTGTCACAGCCGGAATCGGGAGCGTGGTTGCACGCGCTGCCTTCACCTCACCTGGGCACTTTGTTGGATGACAATTCGTTGCGGGTGGCGGTGGCCCTCCGCCTGGGCTGCGGGTTGTGTGAACCCCATAGATGCACCTGCGGTTCCATGGTGGCGAGCGATGGCCATCACGCACTGAGTTGTCGTAGAAGTACGGGTAGGTTTCCGCGCCACCATGCTCTCAACAACATACTTCGGAGAGCCTTTGTGTCGGCGGATATCCCATGCCTATTAGAACCACCTGGCCTCAGCAGATCCGACGGCAAAAGGCCGGACGGTATGACTCTGGTGCCATGGAAAAATGGTAAGTGCCTTCTGTGGGATGCCACGTGTGTCAGCACGGTTGCGCCCAGTCACCTGAGCCGTACTGTCCGGTCTCCGGCAGCTGCTGCTGAGGACGCAGCGGATAAAAAACGAGAGAAGTATGCGGCGTTGACAGAGCAATATATGTTCGCTCCCTTTGCGGTCGAGACAATGGGTAGTTGGGGTACCGACGCCAAGAATCTGGTGAACGAATTGGGGCGCAGGTTGAGGGACAAAACCGGTGACTCCCGCTCCGGCTCGTACCTGGGGCAACGGTTGGCCATAGCTGTTCAACGGGGCAATGCCGCCAGTGTCATGGGTACCTTTGCACCGGGTACGATGAGGGGCGGGTTAATAGATTAGACTGTCACTCTGACTGTACAAAAATGTGGACAATATTTTAATTGTATTATAGTTTTATTTAATTATTATTTTAATTAATGTATATATTATAATATAATAGTTTTATTTAACCTAAAAAAAAAAAAAAAAAAAAAAAAATTTATAAGATTTGTAGTAATAGGGCTGATAACTTTTTTTAAGGGGTGTTGAATTTGATATTTATGTAGGTAAACTTTAAAGCTTCTAATTAAAAAAAAATTGTATTGTAGAGTACAAACACTTCAGTTTTTTTTCGATAATACAAGTCTGCAAGCGTGCTATTGCATAAGCACATGTTTTTTTCTTTAATTTATTCTAAGAACTTTATACAAAAAGTACAATAAATACAAATGTCATTAGTTCCATGTAGACTGATTATGATGCATACCTAATAAAAAAATCATGGTATCACCTCCGTTTTGTCGATGTTAAATCGCTCGATTTTTCAAATTTGCCACCATTCTTTTTAAGCCATATTTCACTGGCCAGACTTCATAATAAATCTACTATCGTCTTTAGCAAAGCGGAAGATAAAAAATAACCCGGTCAAGTACGAGTTGGCTCCCGCATGAAAGGCATACCATAAAGTTATTTTTATTTTTTTATTCCACTTAGGTGGTAGACATGCACACGGCCCACCTGACGGAAAGTGTTTACCGTGGCCTATGGACGTGTGTAACACCAGAAGAGCCACACTCGCGCTGCTGACCCTGTAAGCACAGAGTTTTTAGTATTTGTTGATATAACAGAAATACAACATTTTGAAAATTTCAACTCTAGCTATCACAGTTCATGAGATACGGCATGGTGACAGACAGACGATCTTAATAATAGTGTTCAATTTTTACCTTTCGAAAAAAACATTTCCTAAGGATATCAAACATAATTAGTACCTGCCTTAATTAAAAAAAACAAGACCTACAGAGAACATACCTTTATCGTAATACCTTACAGAATCAAATAAGTATATGTATAACTAACATCGAATAATTTATTGCAGTGTTATTCAAACACAGTGATGTACTACAGAAACATTACGATCCACCGATCGCAATAACAATTATGACAATTGATAATTATAATCAATTGAATCAAACAGCACACGCAGTTATACCGTTCGTTGATACTGGCCGCAAGTTTTGAGATCTGTATTGTTAAGTGTTATTGGCGATGACGTAACATGAATTGAGCTAGTTGTAATAACACTATAGAGTACCTACATCTATCACCGTTATGTATTATGATTGTAAAGTGGTCGGGAATATTTAAAAATACTGTCTGTTTGTCCGCAATGGGCGCAAAAACTAACTACTGATTGGTTTTTGATACGGTTTGATGGCAATCGTATCGGTTCAGTAGGATGGGGAAATGATCATAAAACGTGGTTAAAAAAATAATTCCATTTCTTCCATTTTGCTGGGAGCGTTCCAGCCACCTTTGGACTACGGACGTGTGCAACACCAGAGGCGTAGCACTCGCGCTGCCAATCCTGAAGAAACCTTCTAATGCCCCTTTTGAAGAACCCCATATTGTAGGCACTTACGAAAACCGCAGCAGAGCTCATTGTACAGCTTGAGTGTGCGTGGGTTGAAGTTTCTTTCATACCGCACTGTGCGCATCGTCTCAGGTAGCATTGTGTGGGGATGAATTCCTTGCTTATGACAAGTGGTGCGATGATAGAATGTTGCTATGGGTATCATATCAAACAATTAATTTGAGCACATACCGTTGTATAGGCGGTAGAACACACAGTACACACACAGCAAAGCAAAGTCCCTCCTAAGGCGGAGAGGTTCGCGAGTATTATCATTTAAAGAAATCCCAAGCATACTTTAAGTCCGCTACGTGACTTTTATTGAAATAGAACTAACCCCACTGCCTGAATCCACGTTTCGGCACCGTAGGTCTCATAACGGTTCGGCTATGGTCGAAAACCTATTTTTTTTCAGGCATCTGCCGCTTGTCATTTTGATTTTCTGCGAGCAATATCTGTAACTTGAAAGATTTAAAAAAGTCCCATTTAAGATGTGAATAATAGGCTATTTGACAAGGTCGTCAGATTTTTCCCAATACTCCTTAATATATTAGTTTGTTATCATAAAATTTGCATTGCAAAATAAGATATTGCCTAACTAAACTGCAACTATTAATTCCCAAAGTAAGTCAAAATATAAACAATCATATTCAGTCCCAAATTATAACTTTTTAGATTCCTCATTAAATAACACATTACTTTTATTATGATCTATATATGTGTAAACGCAACGTGGTCCGAGATAAATGCGAAATTCTCTTGCACTCCATACATTTGCACTACTCGCGACTGGCGTATGACGTCACTCGCAAATACGATTTTGTTTGAAATGTTTCGGGCGGCGCAAAAAAATCAATTTTCAATATCAAATATCTTTAAAACTATTTGTCGTAAGAATATTTTCACTTTAGCAGTTCATTGTTTAGCAGACAGCCGCTATGGCGTGGCGGTAGTGAACGCGACTGCTACGCAGGAGGCGCGGGTTCGATCCCCGCTCAGTGCAAATATTTGTATGCATGAATATTGGTATTTGCATAGGTCTGGGTGTTCCTATGTTTAATATGTATGTATTTACAAAAAAAAAGTATTTAAGTATGTTTATCCGTATTCTAGATTCCATAACACAAGATAGTCAAACTATGCTTACTATGCGTTTAGATAGCGTTGTGTAGAATGATAGAATGTTGTAGAATTTTATTTATTAATTATATTATTATAGAGTGGTCATTTTTCGATGATTAAAAAAATTAGCCAAATTAGCCAATTAGTCTGGAAAGATTTTTTTATCAAACTGACATCCCTATGGTATCGTTGTATCGTGACACGGGCTTAATACCTTACAAGTTATAGTCTTAAGCACTCACTTCTTACCGAAATGAGTTGAAATTACTCAAGCGGTTAAGTTTGAGCTTTGAATAGCTACATTCCTTCGTCGATTACAGGACGCTGACGTCAGCAAGATGACTAGGAGGCTCATTCACAATAGACTGTTTGCTGTCAAACAGCGTGAGAGCCAATAAAGGCCTGTGCAGCGTCTTGTGCAAACAGTATTGAGAAAAATTATATTGCAGAAAATCGTGCAAAATGTCTATACAAGTTGCATTGCGTGGGGACATGCAACAGTACAATCACCTCAAGAATATTAAATTATCATAACATTACATGCATACATATAGTCACGCTTTTATCCCCGGAGGGTTAGGCAGAGGTGAATTAACGCTCACATTTCACCAATTATTAAATTCGGGCCCAAGTAATAGGGGGTGAGCCCATTGCCGTCTTCCTATTGTTGAGTCAAGCCATTCACCTGAGGCTTACTCTGGGCTGTATAAATTTGTCTAATGTTAAACAGCCCTATCCCTTAGTCGCCTTGTACGATACCGCATGGGAAGAAACTGGATGGTTAAAATTCTATTCTCTTACTGCATTTAAATAGTTTAATTATTAAATATAAATAATGAGCTATATTTTTGTGTTTACAGGCGTGAGTTTTCTATTTTTTTATATTGAACACGTCAATTAGACTTCGCCTTGCCTGATGGTAAGCTGAAGGCAAAGTCTCAGAAAAGAGGGTCACCATTACTTACACATACCATGTGAGAATGGTGACTCTCAGCTTGACTAGTTAAAAGTCAATAGTGTGTGCCATGGTAAAACCTAGGATCGAACCCGAGACCTCGTCTCAGCAGTCCATTACCCATACCCCTAGGCTACCGCGGTCAGTCTAAACCCTACCAAAAATAACACAAAGGAACTTAACGATACCTTATCTAAATACTTCATATTTCATTCATATTAGTTTTATTCATTTTTTATATATAGAACTCGTCAATTAGACTTCGCCTTGCCTGATGGTAAGCTGAAGGTAAAGTCTCAGAAAAGAGGGTCACCATTACCTACACATACCGTGTGACAATGGTGACACTCAGCTTGACGGTCTCACCATATGCTTTTTCACGCCCCGCTTAAAGGACCCGGGACTGTAGGAAGAAGGAAACACGTGAGCTGGTAATGAATTCCAGGTCTTAATGTTGCGACAGAGGAAAGATGAGATATTTACATAACATAACATAACATAAACTCACGCCTATATCCCCGAAGGGGTAGGCAGAGGTGCTAGCACCCACATTTCGCCAGTTTATGTTTAGGTCCCAATGTAATAGGTGGCGAGCCTATTGCCATTAACCGGGCACATATAAACCAGCGATAAATACACACATAACTTCGAAAAGCATCGAAAAGTCATTGGTGTGTGCCATGGTAAAACCTGGGATCGAACCCGAGACCTCGTCTCAGCAGTCCTTTACCCATACTACTAGGCTATTTATGTATATATAAATAAAACTAAACGCACACAAGTTTTATCCGAACTTGCGTAATATTTTACTATTTGGTAGGTACACTTTAAATACCTATGGTACAATATAAACGACTAGTCTGCTAAATTGTACCTGTGAACTTAGCAAAACCTATATTTTATCTAACCTAACGTAGAGGTCCAGCCTGGGGGTGACAGGTGGAGCCGCCTGTCAGCCTGGCAGAAGCAGGCCCTGGCTGTGGCGCGCCTCCCCGTTTTCGGGGACGAGTTGGGGACTCTGTAGTCCCCACGCCCGAGAAGAAGGCCAGATCGTGAGAGATGGCCCTGAGTCGGCCGGGGTGCGAGGGATATGTCTGTCAACCTCACCTTCGGCAACCAAAACGACCCACAGGCGGCGTGCGTTTTAGTCGGTTTAATTTCGACACATGCACAAAATCCCCACGGATACCTCTCCACCGGAGCTGGTGAGAGGTTATGTCGGACTCGAACCGTCTAAAACGCACAGCGTCCGTGGGTCATTGTTGGTTGCTGAAGGTGAGGTTGACCGGCATATCCCTCGTAACCCGGCTGACCCAGAGCCGTATCTCTCGATCTGGCCCTCCTCGGGTGCGGGAACTACAGGGTCCCCCCACTTGTTCCCGGAAACTGGGAGACGCGCAATGCACACCGCCGCTACTAGGGTCTACTAGGGTGACTGGCGACTCCACCCGTCACCCCCAAGCCTGCGCTCATGGGGGGCGGAGGTCATTCATTCCGACGCTCGAGTTGCCTTCGTACGCGGGCAGCTTGGCTCGCGATCCTTCGTTGCTCCCGCTGCCGTTCCCGCCCCGCCTCTGGGACAGGCCATTAAATCGAAAATTGAAACTCAGAGACCCAATGAAATCTAGAGTGAGTAATTTCATGCATGGAGCGGGGCCAGTTTCTGAAGATGTGGAAGACGGGGAAACTGGTCCTCATCCGAAAGGAGGGTCGCCCAGCGGACGAACCGTCCGGCTACCGGCCCATTGTGTTGCTCGACGAGGTGGGCAAGCTCTTTGAAAGAGTAATTGCGAAACACCTCGTCGAGCACCTTTCTGGCGAGGGAAGATTCGTAATTTCGGTTCTAATATTCTTTAAAAAAATCTTTATCAACGTTCCCACACCCACCGTAATGGATAAATCGACAAATTGATTCATCACCCACTGTGTGCGCTTGCGCAACTAATAGCAACACAATGGCGAACACTTTCTCTAAATTGCCTCTATAGAGTTCAATGGACGATGTTCCGTTCTGCTATGGGAATATAACAAAAACTTGATTTGTCCTTCAAGAGTTCGGTTGTTCCCGGCTTCCCGGCCAAGCAGGATTCCCGCTTATATCACATTCAGTACGTTAACCCTTTACTACCTTAGTTTTATTACTATTTTCCAATGGGATATTGGGACTAAAGCGACTGCTGTCAGACGGCCCATTTGCTAATTTTCTTTTTGGGAGAAAGAAAAACCTTGACAAGAACTTGAACTCTGACAGGTAAAATGACAAATATATGTCTAAATGCCATTTCTTCTCTTAAGTTTGCTTTTGGAAAAAATATTGGTATGCCAGCGTGTACGGCGCCCCGTCAGAACACCAGATGTCTTCACAGAATCTTACGATAATGCATCATTTTTCGGCCTTTATAGGCACAGATTCAAATCTGAACAGTTGCCAGAGTTTTTGATGAGCCTTTTGGCCCAACTCTATCGTTTTCAGCAGTTCTAACTAGTAGGTGTTTTTTTAGGAGGTAGGACACAACGGTATTTTCGTCCTATTGAGCAGTCCGACGGGGGAAGTACCTCCGCCCTACAGAATAACGCGGACATAATAACCTCGTGTTGCGATCCCGAGTCAGAGCTCACTCGAGAGTTTTTTTGTTGTCAGTGGGAAGACCAAAGACTTGTCCTGCTTTGTCTTTTACACTGTCGACATAGAAACTTTTGTGCTTACAGGGTTGGCAGCGCGACTGTGACTCCCTTGGTTTTTCACACGTCCAGAGGTTACGGTAACCACTTTCCATCAGGTGGGCAGTGTACTTGTCTGCCACTTAAGTGGTATAAAAAAATAGTATATTACGTTAATGACACGTGACATTTCGCTCAGTCTAACATAACATATAACATAACTCACGCCTATATCCGCAAAGGGGTAGGCAGAGATGCTAGCACCCGCATTTCGCCAGTTTATGTTTAGGTCCCAATGTAATAGGTTTGCGAACCTATTGCCAATAACCGGGCACTTATAAACCTGCGATAAATACACACATAACTTCGAAAAACATCGAAAAGTCATTAGTGTGTGCCATGGTAAAACCTAGGATCGAACCCGAGACCTCGTCTCAGCAGTCCATTACCCATACCCCTAGGCTACCGCGGTCAGTCTAAACCCTACCAAAAATAACACAAAGTAACTTAATGATACCTTATCTAAATACTTCATATTTCATACATATTAGTTTTTATTTTTTTATATATAGAACACGTCAATTAGACTTCGCCTTGCCTGATGGTAAGCTGAAGGCAAAGTCTCAGAAAAGAGGGTCACCATTACCTACACATACCGTGTGACAATGGTGACACTCAGCTTGACGGTCTCACCATATGCTTTTTCACGCCCCGCTTAAAGGACCCGGGACTGTAGGAAGAGGGAAGCACGTGAGCTGGTAATGAATTCCAGGCCTTAATGGTGCGACAGAGGAAAGAGTCACCGAACCGCTTGGTTCTTGATCGGATGTTCTGCACCGTGTGTGAGTGAGCTTTAACTTACAAACGTAAATTACATGGTAGCCCTCCAGAATCCAACTTTCGTTTGAATAACTAGCAGGTCCATTTTGTACACAGACTAATACTAACATCTAAGTACTTTTAAAACTATAACATGACGCCGGGAAAGTTGCTATTCGAGTTCTGTATAGCTGTAACGTGTACGGTCAGCATTAGATCTATATTTACTACGAAAATTTATTATGAGCAAATCATACTGGACCGCATTACACCGCGGTAGCCTAGTGGTATGGGTAATGGACTGCTGAGACGAGGTCTCGGGTACGATCCCAGGTTTTACCATGGCACACACCAATGACTTTTCGAAGTTATGTGTGTATTTATCGCAGGTTTATAAATGCCCGGTTAATGGCAATAGGCTCGTCATCTGTTACATTGGGACCTAAAGATAAACTAGCGAAATGTGGATGCTAGCACCTCTGCCTACCCCGTCGGGGCTATAGGCGTGAGTTTATGTTATGTTATACTGGACACCGATTCTACTAAGTTTATATTCATAACAAAACCACTGTCATAGATGTGTCACCATTGTCACATTTTCTGATTTACACCACTTTTTTTTTTTTTTTTACGTGCGCAAAATCCCCACGGATACCTCCCCACCGGAGCCGGTGGAGGAGGTTATGTCGGACTCGAACCGACTAAAACGCACGCCGCCTGTGGGTCGTTTTGGTTGCCGAAGGTGAGGTTGACAGGCATATCCCTCGCACCCCGGCCGACCCAGGGCCATCTCTCACGACCTGGCCCTCTTCTCGGGTGTGGGGACTACAGAGTCCCCAACTCGTCCCCGGAAACGGGGATGATTTACACCACTTAGGTTTAGGTAGCAGACAAGCACACGGCCCACCTGATGGACAGTGGTCACACTCGCACTGCCAACCCTGCAAGCATTGACAGTTTTTGGGCTTTTGGTCTTTCCAATGACAGTACAAAAACCCTCCAGTGAGCTCTGGCTACCCTACTCACCGCCGGGAACACAACACGAAATTATTATAGCCGCGGTATAATGTAGGGTGGTGTCGTGTTGTGTTCCCGGCGGTGAGTAGGGTAGCCAGAGCTCACTGGAGAGTTTTATGCTGTCAGTGAGACGACCGAAGGCTTGTCCTGCTTTGTCCTCTACAGTGACGGCACAAAATCTCTGTTCTTACAGGGTCGGCAGCACGGATGTGACTCCACTGGTGTTACACACGTTCATAGGTCATGGTAACCACTTTCCATCAGGTGGGCCGTGTGTTTACCTGCCACCTAAGTTGTATAAAAAAAAAATCAGAACAATCAGTCAACAGGATGATGAGAAAATGAAGGCATGAAAATCATTTTGAGCACTTTGTCTAGATTTATTTTATGCCGACTGTACCTATAGAAATGATTTACCTGCTAGAAACTTTGAGGGAACGAATAGCGGTATTATGTTGAACTTGAATGAGTGAATAACTTGTGATACTGAATTACACTTTAGTACTGCGAAAATAAAGTTGGTATTCGTTTGTTGAATGATAAAATAATAATTACTGTGTGTTCTATTGGCTTGTATAACAGTTTGTGCTCAAGAACAAAGATATTGTTAATGGAGTGTGTATTATTTACTTGTTTTAAAACGATATTGTATTTGTTGTTTCAGGTAAATACGTCTTTGAATCTGGCTGAATCTGGTAGGTAGGTTATTTGAGAAGCAGGTAATAGTGGCACTTATTTAAAACTTCATTAGAAAAAGCTTTGCGCTTCAATCACATTTCATCCCGCCATTCTACTATAGCTATATAAGATATACTTAGTGTAGGTACCTCTTTTTTTGCGGAGCTCACTCGAGAGTTTTTGTGCTGTCAGTGGGAAAACCAAAGGCTTGTCCTGCGTTGTCTTCTACACTGACGGTATAGATACTCTCTGTTCTGTACCGAGAGTGTGACTCCTCAGTTATTCCACACGTCCATAGGCATCCAGTTTCCATTAAGTGGGCCGTGTGCTTGTCACTTTTCCTTAGAATGTATTGTTTTATTGGACTAAGTGGCATACGACCACTGCTATCCTTGATATTTTCTTGTTTAATACTTTTATAGCGTGATTTTTCAGTAGTCGGGTCTTAGTTTTATATTTATTTTTTTATTTATATTATTTTGAAAGAAAGAAAGAAAGAAAGAAAGAAACATTTATTTAGTGCTAAGTGGTTACACATAAGGGAAATTACACAATAACATTATAATACCATTTGAAGTACTGGAAGCATGTTCACACATTAATAATAGTAAACATGCTTTCAAACTCCAAACGCAACAAACGTGCAATCAGTGCGACACACAAATGCACCAAATAGGTGTCCAGTTCAGCATATGCCAGGTAGAAACCTAGCGCTGGTTTTCAACTGGAGCCCGATTGATTTTGGAGCAAGCAATAGTTATAATTTATACACATTTGTTTGTATAAATTATAACTACTACAACTTTGGTTGATATCCAACGCGACATATTTATCTCCAATTTATTTTTTAACACAGTACTTTATGGCCGCTGGAGGGCGCCACAATGGGTTTATATAGTGACACACTGTCTATACCAGCGGACGACTAAGACGCTTCTAACGATATTTCATTTGTCCAGTTTTAATAAGTGGCTGAGGAGGTATGAGCGAACAGATGAACCTACATACACACATACCTACATATAATTACACCTTTATCCCTGGAAGGTTAGGCAGAGGTGAATTAACACCCACATTTCACCACTAATTGTTTTCGGTCCCACGTAATAGTGGGTGAGCCTATAGCTGTATTACGGGCATTATTGTTGACTCGAGCCAGGCATCTGAGGCTGAGTCTGGGCTGTATAAATCTATCTGTCGGAACCACTCACATACATACATAGCCTGTTATATTCATAACCCCCTGTTGATTAGCCGTAGTTGGGTAAAAAATTACGAACAAATTGTTGTTTCGACCATTGCAGCACACAACAATCGCAATTAACAAATGATTAAATTCGTTCCAATCGTAACCGTGCGTAATCGTAGCCATCATGCTCACACCGTGCAGAACTAGCGTGTAGCTACGATTACGATTAATTAATCGATTGCGAAGAAAATTACCATAGTACCTGTTAACTTTGATTTCACAGAAACCAGATATTATTGTATCATACTAACCTATACCTATCTACAAATCATGAAGTCAGAAGATTTTTTGGATCGTTTAAACCAGTGGTGGGCAAAACTTTCTTTTATTTATACCATTTACTTAGGTGGCAGAAAAGCACACGTACCACCTGGTGGAAAGCGGTTACCGTGGCTTATGGACGTGTGCAAAACCAAGGGAGTCACACCAACCCTGTTAGCACAAAGAGTTTCTGTGCCGTCAATGTAAAAGACGAAGCAAGACAAGCTTTGGTCTGCCCACTGAGTGCACAAAAACTCTCTAGTGTACTCTGGCTACCCTACTCACCGCTGGGCCATAGATATATAGAGGGCCAGAAAGTTAAAGAAATTTCAGTGGGCCAGAAAATATATTTTGTACAATTGAAATATTTCCTAAGTAATACACTTGCGAAACCAGTATTATGTCAAATGATTATTTTTAATGCGTAATGAAAGTTTGTCAAATGATTAATTTTTCAAAAGTTGTTGGTAAAATGATGTTTTACTGCCAACCTCACCTCCGGCAATCAGCAAGGACTCAATGGACGGTGTGCGTTTTAGTCGGTTGAAGTCTGACATAGCAAAACCTCCCCTACCGGCTCTGGCGGGAGGGGTATGCATGGAGATTTTGCGCACATAAAAAACCAGAAAAAGGATATTTTGGAAGGTTTTAGACTTCTTTGAGCCAATGGCAATCTTTAGCGGTATTAGATATGTCCAGTAGTTCCCGAAATTCGGTGACGCTGTCAGCTCCCGCAGTCGCCTTGTTCAAGTCCTCAATTTCGCAGGGGTTGAAGCAGACGCGTAAGAAGGTGGGCAATTGTGCGCCACAGTCATAAGCCCACCACAGCGCCACAGGTTTGCCCATCAAGACTTAAGTAAAAAAGTGATTTCCATACTATACCTGATTAAGTTTCACACCCTTGCATTCTGGCTTAGTGAATACGCTACTTTCTTTCAATTGGACATTAGATAAACAATAAACATTTCCATTTTCTCTCCAATACCTGCTCCGATACAGAAAGGCACATTCAATCTAAGCTACTGCGCAAAATCGTTTAAATATATAGTTTTCTAGAAAACCATTCAATATTATAATAGAATTTATTTCTGGAAGCTTGCTTATAAGATAAAGCGAATTGTTGTTTGTGGTTTGCGTTTTCTGTGGACTCAAGACTCAATAGTTTTATATTATTTATATATTTTTATTGTCTTTTGTTTATTTGCTGTGTTTAGAATATTAATATACACTTAATATGAGGGGTCTGTGACCAAGTGGTCACTGAATAACCAAGCGAGGCTAAGCAGTACCAGCCAGATCAGTGTTAGGACTCTTAGGATGGATAACCATTATTTGGAAACCCTCTGGGTCACAGTGAGCGTGTTAAGTCAGCGGTCCTGGTTGATCTACCGCAGCTGACCCGTGTCTATCTTCGATTTCGAAATATCCCTCTTCTGGTGTTTGGAGTATGGCGTCCCGATTTTGCCACAGGAAACAAGAAGGGCGCACATTGTTGCATGTTTCTGTTAGAGTAATAGGCTCCATATATCAAAATTCCGGCCTGCGCTCCTTGGAGGATAAAGGCCATATTTTGGCCAACATATTTAATGTACATAAACCTCGACAGGTGCTGGAGGAGGTTTTTGGCTATTAGATAATTGAAGCTCCGACTGTTACTGAATCAACATTACATTCCCCATGCCAATCTCTGCCAATACCAAATATCTATGATTGTGTTCACATATAAGATTGTGTTTTATTTTCTATGCCACTCAAGTGGCAGACATCCCGGCCCACTTGATGGAAAGTGGTTACTGTGACCCACGTTCACAGTCACAGTACCACAACGAGGAGCATGACAAGTGACTGTAACGCTTCTGATGAGCTCTTCCAACTAATCCCACCCTCTCCTTTGCTAAACAGGACAACACATGCAGGGCTTAGATGTCACCCTCTCACTATGCATAATATACGAGCAAGAACCAAGCGGTTAGGAGACTGTTTTCTTTGCCGGACCATCAAGACCTGGAATTCATTACCAGCCTTTTTCCTTCTTCCTACAGTCCCGAGTCCTTTAAGCGGGACTTGAAAAACCATCTGATTAGGCCGCTAAGCTGATTGCCACCATTGTAACATTACTTAGTGTCTGAATAGGTGACCCTCTTTCCTGAGACCTTCCTGAGCCTTTAGCTTACCATAAGGCGAGGTGAAGTCATTGCGTTGTTTTCATTTGGTCAATTCATCATTTCAGTTGTGTTGTCATAGTTTTTTTTTTTTTTTTTTTTTACGTGCGCAAAATCCCCACGGATACCTCCCCACCGGAGCCGGTGGAGGAGGTTATGTCGGACTCGAACCGACTAAAACGCACGCCGCCTGTGGGTCGTTTTGGTTGCCGAAGGTGAGGTTGACAGGCATATCCCTCGCACCCCGGCCGACCCAGGGCCATCTCTCACGATCTGGCCCTCTTCTCGGGTGTGGGGACCACAGAGTCCCCAACTCGTCCCCGGAAACGGGGAGGCGCGCCACGCGCGCCGCCGCCGCGGCCTGCTTCTGCAAGGGTGACAGGCGGCTTCACCTGTCACCCCCGTGTTGTCATAGTTGGCGTGTCCTATATAAAAAAAAAAAATTACTAACTTATCTCCTTCCGATCTCTTTTCACCTAAAACAGATTGCTTTAACCTTTCAATTGGGTCACAAAGACGTAAATGTGTACGCAATTTACAGAATCACTACAAGTTATCGTTGTGACACCCAATTTTACGGTTGGACGGATATTTTTTCAATAAACGGGGTCTTGGGTCGCCTGCTAACGAGAGATAGGGGGTCCGTAGCTATTTGTTCTTGCGAATTGACCGAGTATCGAGATTGAAATTCAAGGATTATCAATTTAATTTCAATATTGTTGGATTCAAGGAAATTGCTTGGTAGTAATTAAAAAAAAAAGCTTTTTATTCTAATTTTAACTTTAAATGTCAATTTGAAGAATTTTTTCACAACAAAGCACCGGTAGTTTGGTGGTCAAGGAGTCAGCCTAACGATCGAAAGGCTTTTTTATACCACATAGGTGGCAGACAAGCACACGGCCCACCTAATGGAAAGTGGTCAGCGTGGCCTATGGACGCGTGCAAAACCAACAGAGTCACACTCGCGCTGCCAACCCTGCGAGCATTGAGAGTTTCTCTGCCGTCAGTGTAATAGACAAAGCAGGACAAGCTTTTGATCTTTCCACTAACAGCACAAAAACCCTCCAGTGAGTTCCGGGTTTAAATCCTAACGATTATACTACCGACGTGAACCCACTCCTTACACAATCCATTTAGCTTAGCTGGAGGGGTTACAGGGAACATTAGTAATTTTGGTTACTGATATTCTTTATGTCGCGTAGTTCCCGGCAAAGTAGAATTTGGACCAACCCATCCCTTCCCATGCGGTGTCGTACAAGGTGACTAAAGGACAGGGCTGTTTAACATCATAAAAATATCAGCCCATAGTCAGCCTTATATATATGGCTGGAGGCAACAATAGTGCCTGGAAAACGATAATCGGTCACCTCCTATTACGTGGGACCGAATAAAATGATTGATGAAATGTGCGTGGTAGTTTACCTCTTCCTAATCCTCTGGGGATAAAGGCGCGATATATGTATATGTATGATATTATACTTTAAATTAATATTGGTACTTTTAGTTCATCAATATTCATATATTCCTTAAGTACAGACAGTGAAGCAGATAAGTATACAACTTTATATGACAAGGTGTATACTTAACACCTTTGCTATACGTACAAAGACCTTATTATTCCCACGCGATTATCCCCTGCAAAACTTACGTGACAAAAATGACAGCGCCAGCAATTCCTCGACAATAACCTTCCCCTAAACCGACATAAATCAACCCATCCCCAAGTCCGTAAAACAAAGGTATTACTTAATATCCTCGGAGCTATAAAATTTGGGTTTGAACAGCAAATAAATGTGATGGCATTTATACAATATAGTGACGTCACGTGTCACCAAGACGTAATTGAAGACTCAGGTAATTTATGGACCTATTTACTTAGTAAGGCATTGAGAGTAAGTTAGGCTCGTAAACAACTTCTCGTTTTAAGCTAGGCACCTAGATAGATTACTTGAAAGGAGGTCGGCTTTGTGGACTCGTGGATAAGTGGTAATCAAGTAGGTTAGAATACTTACCAAGGTCATTCTGGGCTGAGGTTAAGTAGAGTAGATAAATACTCTTATCTCAGGGAGGATTTTTTTTCTAAAATTAAAAACCGTGGTCGATACATACATATAACCTCACGTTTATCCACGAAAGGTTAAGCAGGGGCGAATTAACAGCCACATTTCAATAATCATTTTTTTGCGGCCCCACGTAAAAGAGGGTGAGCTTATTGCCGTCTTTTCGGGCACTATTGTTGACGCAAGCCATTCATCTGAGTCTGAGTCTGAGCTGTATATATCTATCTGATGTTAAATAGCTCTATCCCTTAGTCGCCTTGTACCACACCGTAGATATCTAAGTTATATTCTATTCTGTAATGTATCTGAAATTCTGTATTTCTTTGAGAGAATTCCATACAAAAATGCTATGATCGTTCGGTTCGATCGAACTTACCGTTTTGACGTTTAGTAAAAAGTAACTAATTTGATTAGTCAGTCAAATAGCCAATTGGATATTAAGTAAAAATATTACACTATCTGCGTCCCGCCCCTTCTTTGTTACTTTTAAACCACTTTTATTCAACGAAGAAACTAGAAGCATAGCTCGTCCCTTACTGCTAAGAATTTAATAGACGGAGAAAAGCAGCACGCCAACAGCACCACTAATTACAAGCGGATACGAGCTATATTACCTTGTAACAAAAACTATCAATTAACAAACTCATGAAGTATCGACGGCCTCATTAGTTTGATTGCGGAGGTTGGACGACAATCTCTCCTTGTAAGTACTAAAAGTAAATTAGTCGTATCCTACCAGCCCATTACGGTTAATAATGATGTTGCTTTCTACGATAGATATGTAGTGATGTTGAATTATCAATATTTTTGTTCTATCGTTTGATTTTAAAATTATCGATATCATTTTCGATATCGATATCTTTGGGCCAATTTTAACTACACCGTTTTGGCACCCTACTGACCAGTCTTACAAAAATCTTCATTAAGCACCAATTCACTGACAAAGCACTGACGGCACAGAAACTCTGCACTTACTGGGTTGGCAGCGCGACTGTGACTCCTCTGGTGTTACAAACGTCCATAGGCCACGGTAACCACTTTCCATCAGGTGGGCTGTGAGCTGCCAACCAAGTGTTATAAAAAAAAATCAAATCACGTTTTTAATTGGTAATAAAATATCAACCTTATTCCAATTCAAGAAAGCTGAAAATAGTATGCAGCATTTTTATCCTACTAAAAAGTGCTCGAGCATTTTCCCGTTTGATCTATTGACCCTAAAACTGGAAATCCTATGTACGATAGAGATAACGCTTTAAAATATCAAAGCAAGCCCCGAAGGAAACTAAGCAAGCCGATCTCGAACGAACGAAATCATGCCGAGGTATAATTTTTTACCCAGACTAACCAAATCTAAAACAAAAACTGTGTATTATATAGGATATATTATTATCAATGCGTAGATTTCCAAGAAGGGAAAACGTTTAGTCACTCAAACCGTGTCAACAAACTCAGAAAACATCAACAAACAAATTATTTTTTATCGTAGATATATTTATTTGATAAACCTGAAGGTATAATTTCTGTGAATTATTTCGAATGTCGTGCCAAGGTAGCTCGTATTTCACAATTTGTCATAACAAGGTGGCGGAGTATTTTGCTTCAGAAAAATATCTTTATGCCCATTATGCGTTGTCGACTAATCGCCGGCGACTAAATCGACAGCGACTATTACTTTAATTCTGAACTTTTAGACTGAAAATTAAACTACTGACACAATGGAAATTATCTAAATTAAAGTATTTAAAAAAAGAAAAAACTGAATATACCTAAACAATCCCGCAGGTTCAGGCGTCAAAGAATTCCTCCCCATCGACGTCAACCGGGAGGGTGGCCAGAAGGCTGGCGGCATTGCCGCGTTGAATGGCAATACCAATACTTTGCGCAAGGAATAAACCAGCCCTCTGGTCACGGGTAGCGTCAATTAAACGTTTTAAAATTTCTCGAAACAAAAGACGGGCACTTGGACCCCATGATCCCAGCGTCTCGACCCCAAACGGCTCAAATATGTAATACTATAATTATGTATATTGAGAAAGAAATAAAGGAGCTATAATACAGCCCGCTCTCAGGAACCATAATACTCCTGCCCTTATCCCAGGTTTATTTGGGGTCGGCGCAACATGTGTTCTTTTTCCATTCATCTCTAGTTGTAGTCATCTCAACATTCACTCCCTTCTTATCCAAATCATCATTCACACAGTACATCCACCTCATTTTAAGTCTCCCTCTCCCCTTGTAGCCATCCAATTCCATAGTTAGTGCCTTCCTTACGACATTACTTTCAATCCTGAGTAGTACACTTCCGAACCAGGAGAAACGATTCCTCGTAGCTTTTCCGTGATTAGTGCTACTCTCAAACTGCCTCTAATATATTCATTTCTAATCTTATTCAAACTTGTGACACCACACATCCATCTCAACACTCGCATCTCGGCTACATGCAATCGTCTTTCACCCGTCACCTTTACGGGCCAGCTCTTCAATTAATACATGACGGCAGGCCGTATCATGCTCTCAAGAACCACAGATTACTATTATGTTGTCAGAAACTCGCCGACTATTGTGTCTGCTTATCGATCACTTCACCAATTCGATAGCGTTGCGGCATTTAGTTGGGACAGCCATCGAAACATTGTTACCAGTTCGGAATAGGGGTAAATAAGGTGTCTATGCACTTAATCACCGGCCACTCACATTGTTTTAGTCACCGAGAGACAGTGAGTGAGACTGCTCGTAATGGCTCTTTGTCACTACGGCTCCGACTCTAGGCGACTAATACATAGACGAACTACCAGCGACTAAGTGCGTAAACAACTGTTTGAAAGTAACAGTCTCTGTCGACTAATTCGCTGGCGACTAGTCGACAGTGTGTAATGGGCCTTAAGGGTCATATACCTTTGAATAGAATTGTATTATCTTTCTACATTAATTTCAATCAAAATGAATCACTTTTATGCTCTCATTTATCATGTTTGTTGGTTTTTTTTTAGTTAATGTTATATCTCATGCTATTTAAAAAAAAAAAAAAAAAAACTATAAAATGTATAGGGGTAGGCAGAGATCACGGATCTCCATCTGCTACGATCCTGATATACTACTCTCGCTTCATTCACTCTCATTACATTCTTCATGCATGCTCGTCGGCTTAGAGTACTCCTGACCTGTCCCTTTTCTACAACTTCCCCGAATTGGTCCAGGTATGTGTGCCTACCCCTATGTTAAACAGGCGTGATTTTATGTATGTATGTATAAAATGTATTCGTACAGATGGTCTACTCCATTCACGGCCTAAATACAATAGAAGAATACCACTAAGATCCTTAAGGACTAAGCCATCTTCGAATGCAAGCCGGTAGCTGCTAAACAATTACAAAAGATTAAAAACAAAAGATTGAGAGTCTGCCCAACAGAAGACCGCGGTCATAAGTTTGTGCTGTCAGTGGAAAGACGAAAGACTTGTCCTGCTATGTCTTCTACTCTGACGGCACAGAAACTCTCTGTGCTTACAGGGTCGGCAGCGCGAGTGTGACTCCCCTGGTGTTACGAGGTAGGCCGTGTGCTCGTCTGCCACCTAAGTGGTATAAAAAACATATTTTTTTACTATTTATTCTTTATTGTACACTTTAACCAAGATATTTATGCGATAAGATTTTAAGATAAGTAAATATTATGTACAACATGAACAAAGGTGAGCGTAACTCAAGGTTGAGTTCTCAGCTAGCAAATCCGGGAGTGCACAGAGGAATTGCTATCCAATGAGAGGCAAAGTCTTGTGTACATTAATGTCAAGATTTAATAATGTGAGTAGGTATACAAAAGGTATACCCCTGACAAAGTCTATGGTGCACCATAGACTTACCGACATACATACATACATAACTTTATCCCTGGAGGATTAGGCAGAGATGACTTAACATCCGCATTTCACCATTAATTTTATTCGGTCAAACGTAATAGGGGGTGAGTATATTGTCGTATTCCGGGCACTATTGTTGACTCAAGCCATGCATCTGAGACTGAGTCTGGGCTGTATATATCCGTCTGATGTTAAACAGCCCTATCCCTTACTCGCCTTGTACGACACCGCATGGGAGGAGATATGGTGGACCTAATTCTACTCTGCCGGAAACCACGAAAACCACTGAAACTTACATACACATACATAAAATATTCATTTAAATGACAACCCTAAAGTTTGTCAAAGTAGGACCTCGGAAAAGCCAATGGACTAATCAAAAACTGTACGTGAAGTCCAGACTTCGAAGTGAAAACTTTGAACGCAACTGGGAAGCCGCCAAGAAGGTAATGATAAACCAGAAAAAAGAAATAGGTTACAAGTCAGGAGAAAAGTGTACCCAAAGTTTTCACATACATATATTTCTTGAGAACCTCTGTGTCGTAGCGGTAGGACGTTTGATTGCCACACGGGGGCGTGAATTCGATTCCCGCTCAGTGTAAATATTATGCATGAATATGAAGGTTTATATTAGTTTGGATGTATCTGTATTTTTTTTATTATAACACTTAGGTGGCAGACAAGCACACGGCCCACCTGATGGGAAGTGGTTACCGTGGCCTATGGACTCGTGCAACACCAGTGGCGTCACACTCGCGCTGGCGACCCTGAAGAAACCTCCTAATGCCCTTTTGAATAACCCATATTGTAGGCGCATGGGAAGACCGCAGCAGGGAGCTCATTCCACAACTTATATAATATGTATGTATATGTAAGCTTAGTGGTTAAGGAGTCGGCCTTACGATCGAGAGGTCGCGGGTTCGAAACCTGGCCATTACACTACCAACGTGAATTTACTCTTAACACAAGCAATTAAGCTTAGCTGGAGGGGTTAGAGAGAATATCGGAATTTCGGTTCCAATATTCTTTAAAAACAATTACAAAAAAAGAATCTAAGAATGTTTATTCGCATTCTAGAACCCATTTTTTTTTATACAACTTAGGTGGCAGACAAGCACACGGCCCACCTGATGGAAAGTGGTTACCATGACCTATGAACGTGTGTAACACCAGTGGAGTCACATCCGTGCTGCCGACCCTGTAAGAACAGAGATTTTGTGCCGTCAGTGTAGAGAACAAAGCAGGTCAAGCCTTTGGGTCTAGATATCGTTGTGTAGAATGTCCTACAATATTATTATATTATTATTAATATATTCACGTTTGTAAATGTACTCAAGGGGTACACAGTGGCAGCGGGAACGAAGGATCGCTAGACAAGCTGCCCGCGCACGAAGGCAACTCGGGCGTCGGAGGTCGATGAACGACCTCCGCCCCCCATGAGCGCCGGCCTGGGGGTGACAGGTGAAGCCGCCTGTCACCCTTGCAGAAGCAGGCCGCGGCGGCGGCGCGCGTCCCCGTTTCCGGGGACGAGTTGGGGACTCTGTGGTCCCCACACCCGAGAAGAGGGCCAGATCGTGAGAGATGGCCCTGGGTCGGCCGGGGTGCGAGGGATATGCCTGTCAACCTCACCTTCGGCAACCGAAACGACCCACAGGCGGCGTGCGTTTTAGTCGGTTCGAGTCCGACATAACCTCCTCCACCGGCTCCGGTGGGGAGGTATCCGTGGGGATTTTGCGCACGTAAAAAAAAAAAAAAAAAAAAAAAAGGGGTACACAGTAGCGTATTGATACGACCCAAATTTTGCTAACTATAATTTTCGGTTCTAAGTAATACGGGACGAGCCTATTGCCGTCAAGTGGAAACTTTATATTAGGCTACAAGTTTACTGTCGGATGGAGACCAGCCCCCATCCCTTAGTCACCTTCTATAACACTCACTGGAAGAGACATAGCGGTTGTATTCTAGGTACTCCACCGGGAATTTTTGGGATAATTGAATTATGATCGATAAATTCTATGTATTATAGTTGAGCACGCGTGTACCCTGTGAGGCACGAACGTGTCTAATTCAAACACTTCACTTCACCCGCACCTGATCCCGTTTATCTTACAAATACAAATAACCTTTATTTTTGATACTATAGTAATACCGCGGTAGCCTAGTGGTATGGGTAATGGACTGCTGAGACGAGGTCTCGGGTTCGATCCCAGGTTTTACCATAGCACACACCAATGACTTTGCGATGCTTTTCGAAGTCATGTGTGTATTTATCGCAGGTTTATAAGTGCCCGGTTAATGGCAATAGGCCAGTAATGTTATAAAAACAAAAGATATGGTGTAGTTACCGACTAAACTTAAATAGTGTATTAAAACAAAAGAAAGAGAGAAAAGTAAGTAAAATTAATATACGTCTTTACACAAAAAAATATCAACATAAATACTGACATACAAATAATTACAATTCAGGTAATTCTGCTACATTGCGTTGCATGCACTGCCATTAAAATAAATTCAAAATATACATATTTATTGTCACCATTGTCACATGGTATGTGTAAGTAATGGTGACCCTCTTTTCTGAGACTTTGCCTTCAGCTTACCATCAGGCAAGGCGAAGTCTAATTGACGTGTTCTATATAAAAAAAATACATGCATATAATCACACCTTTATCATTGGATGTTTAGGCAGAGGTGAATACACACCCACATTTCACCAATTATTGAATTTGGTCCCGCGTAATAGGAGGTGAGCATATTGCCGTCCTCCGGGCACTATTGTTGACTGAAGCATCTGAGGCTGAGTCTGGGCTGTAGATATCTGTCTGATGTTAAATAGCCCTATCCCTTAGTCGCCTTGTACGACACCGCATGGGAAGAAATGGGGTGATCCAAATACTACTCTGCCTGGCTTTTTAAATCATTAAATACGTTTCTTAATAAGAATTGATTACCTGCATTTTAACTTAATATTTCACAGTATTTACATAATGTATATTTTAGGTTAGGTTAACCTTGAACTAAATTTCGGATAAAACTATATTATTTCATTTACCTGCAGCTCCGCCCGTGTGGAATTCCCGCCTCGTCAAAAAACCAAATCATAATTTTTGTTCTAAACAGCTTGAAAAACAAGCCGTAGGCGTATTTTTTAGGGTTACGTGCCTCAATAGGAAAAATTTGAAACAGGATTAATTCGTTATCCGCCTGTCTGTCTGTCGTCTTTCGCCTGTGTCTGTCGGACAAGACCTGATGCCGTAAAAGTAATTGCTATAAATCTAATTTATTATGCAACATTTTCATAATCTCCTATTCAAAGACAATTAATTACTGAGACTTTTCTTAACATAACATAACATAAACTCACGCCTATATCCCCGAAGAGGTAGGCAGAGGTACTAGCACCCACATTCGCCAGTTTATGTTTGGGTCCCAATGTAATAGGTGGCGAACCTATTGCCATTAACCGGGCACTTATAAACCTGCGATAAATACACACATAACTTCGAAAAACATCGAAAAGTCATTGGTGTGTGCCATGGTAAAACCTGGGATCGAAACCGAGACCTCGTCTCAGCAGTCCATTACCCATACCACTAGGCTACCGCAGATATCTTATAGACTTTTCTTATAGCTTACAACTTTTCCCTTTTACTTATCAAATAATAAAACGAAGACATCACGTCATCGTCACATCGCATCACACAAGAAAATGGCGTCGAAACATTTAATATGAGCCGATCATTGCCAACATCGAATACTGGCGAGATTTTTCCATTCAGCAAAAATTATTTAGCAGAGAAAGCAATCTAAGGGAGAAAGTTTTTTCGTTAGCGGATACAAAGATAGATGTATGTCAAGTCCGGGATTTAAGAGGAGGCATTCGTCATTGAATAAATCCAGTGAACTTTGATAAGGGTAGCTGGAGGCCTGGACTATAAATCGTCATGGGACTAAATGTGGGGATTACTACAAGCTTTTATACATGTTATTGAAAGCAGTTTTGTTAAGAGAGATTTCGGATTTGTTTTATTTGTTTTTTTTTTCGGCAAATTAGAAATAGTGCCACTCCATGTCTCTTCCCATGCGGTGTCGTACAAGGCGACTAAGGGATAGGACTGTTTAACATCACGGGTAGCACAAAATCTCTCTAGTGAGCTCTGGCTCCCCTACTCACCGTCGGGAACACAACACGAGGTTATTATAGCTGCTGTATTCTGTAGGGCGGAGGTACTTCCCTAGTCGGACTCCTCAATTGGGACGGAAATACCTTCATGTCCTACTGCTGTATATTATGTTTAGATGTCTAGATTGTTTGATGTTTAGATTGTTTATTCTATTACGCTGTAAGGGCTAAACGGATAGGCCAAATAACTTTTAATCCCAGGAGCCGATTCCCATGGGTAGCGGGAATGGTATCAAAATGTACGCTGAGCCCCGGGTGTTAGCTAGAACATTTATAAATAACATAACATAAACTCACGCCTATATCCCCGAAGGGGTAGGCAGATGTACCAGCACCCACATTTCGCCAGTTTATGTTTTACCGTGGCACACAATATAGACTTTTCGATGCTTTTCGAAGTTATGTGTGAATTTATCGCAGGTTTATAAGTGCCCGGTTAATGGCAATAGGCTCGCCACCTATTACATTGGGACGTAAACATTTATATATAAATGGTACCTATATTTGGAAGGTTCACTGTTTATTAAGATTCGCCAGCCAATCTGGTAATAAAAACTGTGCTAAGTACTATTTAAACCTTTTTCTAATAAAACAACAACGATATCATGTACAATAAAAGCTAGAATATATTGTTTACCGTTAAAAGTGAAAAGATATTTCGTTTCGTTGCTAAAAGTTCCAGTTATTTCAATATTTCTCGTTCATTAGGTAAGTACAGTCAGCAAAAAAAGTTGATTACGTAGTTATATATATAATTTACTAGAAGTACATACATATAATCTCGCCTTTATCCATGGAGGGTTAGGCAGAGGTGAATTAACACCCACATTTCACCAATAATTGTATTCGGTCCCATGTAATAGGGGGTGATCCTATTGCCGTATTCCGGGCATTATTGTTGACTCAAGCCATGCATGCTGAGTCTGCGGCTGAGTCTGTGCTGTATATCTGCCTGATGTTAAACAGTATTTTTACTAGAAGCACAATATAGAAAATCCGACAGCCTCCGTAGCGTTGTGGTAGTAAATGCGGCTGCTACGCAGGAGGCGTGGGCTCGATCTCCACTTAGTGCAAATTTTTATATATGCATGAACATAGGTGTTTGTATTGGTCTGGTCGTGCCTCAGAAAACACGTTAAACCTTCGGTCCCGGTAGCCATACCAACTTCCATGGCAGTTGTTAATAAACCGTTTAATGGCATACCCACATGTATAAATTATTTTTTTGATGATTAGCATCGCTCTCATTTTTTCACCCACGAAAATTGTGATTTATTTTTGAAGTAATTAGTTTTTGAGGTTATTCTTTACACAATTTATTTTCTTTTCTTTTTAAAATGTCAGTATGGATTTAAGTATTTTTGTTAACTCTAGAGGATAAACTTAACTTATGTTATTTTTAACTATCGCGGTGTGAATTCATAATAAATATAAATAAATAAAAAATAGTACGTTCCGTGATTTAATCGCGAAATAAACACATATAAACTTAAATCATTTCTTGTTTTAAAAATTATTTCATCAAAGGTTTGAAAGCTGATATAATTAGTGAATTAAACTTTGCTAAGCCACTTTTTTGTAGACTGTACTTCATAGTTATGCGTTTCTTAATAAATAAAATGCAAGCTGGCTCCACTACAGTTTTGTTTTTATTTTTCCTTTTCAATCTGAGTACAATTTCCAATTTAAATTTTATGACTGCAGTGCTGGACAATCTCTGTTCCTCTTACATTGAATATATTATTGACTGTTTTAACCTCTTTGTCTGGACTAAAATCAATTACAATACCGACTTTATAAACACAAACAGTTTGAACTACCATTGGTCCTCCTCATAGACCCTTTTTTATCTCTAGTACCGACCCAGAGTTTTCGCTTTAGACCTCTTCAGGTTTGGGGACCACGGTGTTCCTCACCTAGCCCCCGGGTATGGGGAGGCTAGTATTGCGGCGACACCGCGTCCTGCATCTGCTAGGATGATAGGCGGCTCCACCCGTCACTCCGAGACCCGCGTTTATAGGGGACGGAGGTCGTTTTGCGACCTCCAACACCCTCCGATGCCCGAGTCACTAATGTTGCCTTGAATAAAACAAAACTTGCGTATTGTACGTGTCTAAAACTGATTTTCTGTACTAATAATACAGTGACCTCTGTAGCACGAATCTCTCCTCTCATAGATTCTAAAACTTAAGGGTTAATTCAGAACAAGGGGATCCTCCCCTTTCCTACACAGGACAACATGTGCAGGTCTTAGATGTCATCCGCACACGGTGCAAAACATCCGATCAAGAACCAAGCGGTTCGGAGACTCTTTCCTCTGTCCATTGTGGCCTGGAATTCATTACCAGCTCACGTGTTTCCTTCTTCCTACAGTCCCGGGTCCTTTAAGCGGGGCGTGAAAAAGCATATGATGAGGCTGTCAAGCTGAGTGTCACCATTGTCACACGGTATGTGTAAGTAATGGTGACCCTCTTTTCTGGGACTTTGCCTTCAGCTTACCATCAGGCAAGGCGAAGTCCAATTGACGTGTCCTATAAAAAAAAAATGCTCAAGTATTTTTAAAGTATCAAAGATGAAAATCGTAAGAATGCCGTAATATGATAAAACTGTAACGCATGCATTTAAAGCTGCCACAATTACTAACAATAACGGCATGAGCGTATTTCCTCCTGATGTAAGCAGACCCTAATACAACATACATATATCCCAATCTTCCTAAATTTATTGCGTTAATCGCAGTCGCATCCGAAGCTTCCACCTCGGAGTCTGGGGTCCGCTTTACCAGTCAAACTGCGGATTTGGCTGAACTTCTATATTTTCCGTGAAGTGACTGCCATCTGACCTCTACAACCCAAAGGCAATATCGAAGCATTGCAGCTAGTCCAGTTGTTGGACGTTTTAACCCTCCCCTTTCCTACACAGGACAACACGTGCGTCTTAGATGTCATCCGCACACGGTACAAAACATCCGATCAAGAACCAAGCGGTTCGGAGACTCTTTTCCCTGTCGCACCATTAAGGCCTGGAATTCATTACCAGCTCACGTGTGTCCTTCTTCCTACAGTTCCGTGTCCTTTAAGCGGGGCGTGAAAAAGCATATGAGGCCGTCAAGCTGAGTGTCACCATTGTCACACGGTATGTGTAAGTAATGGTGACCCTCTTTTCTGGGACTTTGCCTTCAGCTTACCATCAGGCAAGGCGAAGTCCAATTGACGTGTCCTATATAAAAAAAAACCCTTCCTTCCTCCCTTGCTTCCTTGGCTGTATTTTACCGTCTCTACCACGGTGAGTGTTCTGACGAGCTCTTCCAACTAATCCCACCATCTCCTTTCCTACATAGGACAACACGTGCAGGCCTTAGATGTCACCCTCACACTGTGCAGAATATACGAGCAAGAACCAAGCGGTTCGGAGACTCTTTTCTTTGCCGCACCACTAAGACCTGGAATTCATTACCAGCACACGTGTTTCCTTCTTCCTACAGTCCCGGGGCCTTTAAGCGGGGCGTGAAAAAGCATCTGATGAGGCCGCCAAGCTGAGTGCCACCATTGTAGCACTTAGTGTCTGTAATGGTGACCCTCTTTCCTGAGACTTTGCCTTTAGCTTACCATCAGGCGAGGTGAGGTCAAGTTGGCGTGTCCTATATATAAAAAAAAAACCCCCGTTACGATTGCCATAGATGTTCGTATGGTAACCGGGATCGATGGCTTAACGTGCTCTCTGAGGCACGACCAGACCAATGCAAATACCCATATTCATGCATACAAATATTTGCACTGAGCGGGGATCAAACCCGCGCCTCCTGCATAGCGGTGGCATTCACTACCGCCACGCCACGCAGACTGTGAAACTTAAATATTACATACTCCAATAGTACCTAATACATAACTCAATCTATACGACAAAAGCAATAAATCTGTACCTATACATGACCACAATCTTATTCAGCCACAGAAGGTCAAACACAAGTAATCCTGTAGTATTACGCGACAGTATAACTTATTTATAGTGGGCTATATTAAGCAAACAAAATATGAAGGTATCAGGGAGGAATTTATCGACTCCCGGCTACCCTTATTGGGTATTACGGAGAGTCATTTCGGGTCATTTATCTCGTTGTCCGATAGATATGTTAGATATATCTTAGAATAAAATGTTCTTTTTTGAGTGGGAAACGTCTATTTGCTCGTTGGGTGAAGCGATAAACTGTCAAAATTTCTTATTCCAAAATGGCGCTAACGAGCATGTTTGACTAATGACTTCTTCTATATACCTTAGGATATTTACCTAGGACCTAAAATGTGTTTAATACGCGTAGTACACATTTTTAGGGAGTCTTTTCAAGATATCATAGGGTGCTACGGTGGTGGACCAGATTTATTACATAAAAAAATAAGTTTAAAACCCGACTACTGAAAAAGTATTGAACAAGAAAATATCTAGAATAGCCGTGGTCGTATGCCACTTTTCCCTAGATTGTCTTGTACGACCACGGCTAGACATTTTCTTGTTTAATACTTTTTCATCAGTTAGGCGTTTTAGTCGGTTCGAGTCCGACATAACCTCCTCCACCTTCTCCGGTGGGGAGGTATCCGTGGGGATTTTGCGCACGTAAAAAAAAAAAAAAAAAAAGTATTAAATTTATTTTTTTCAATTACATTATTTTGGGGCAAGCAATAGGTATAATTTATACATATTTGAAATGTGCTCATTAAGCCCTTTCAGTTGATACCAAACTCATATCTCAAATTGATTTTCAACACAGTACTTTATGCTCATTAGAGGCCGCCACATTAGATTCAGTGACACGTTATATAGCCTAAAACCAGTGGACGACTAAGATGCTTCTAACGAGACCTCATTTTTCCAGTTCTAATAAGTGGCTAAGGAGCTATGAGGGAACAGATGAACCTACATACATGCATACATACATAGCCTGACAAAATCATAACTATTCTTTTGCTTCACTATAGTCGGGGAAAAACATTCCGCGCGCGCCATTGCTTCTTGAGTCTCGCAATTCGCGCCATAGGTCCAATATAATGTGTCCCGAAGTCACGGTTCTTGCGCGAAGGCGGGAATGAATTTTGATTTTGTAATTTAGAATGGGTCACAGCGTCTAGGTAAGTGTGTCAATGTGATTTGACACCTTTCTGTATAGACATAGTGTCAATTTTTTGTAAAGTTGTCTTTATGTTCGCGCACGTAAAAAAAAATGTTTTTATGATAGCTACAAAAACCCTCCAGTGAGCTCTAGCTACCCTACTCATCACCGGGAACACAACACGAGGTTATTACGGCGACAGTATTCTGTAGGGCGGAGGTACTTCCCCAATCGGCTGTTCAATTGGACGGAAATACCGACGTAAATACATGAATATTTTACATAGAAACATCCAAACCAATGCAAATATACATATTCGTGCATACAAATATTTGCACTGAGCGGGAATCAAACCAGCGCCTCCTTCGAACCAGTCGAACGTTCTACCACTACGCCATAAAGGCTCTTATGTCCATAATTACCTTCTATTACGAGAAGTGGAAAAAGTTACAATTGCACAAGTGTGTTTGTGCCAATGCCTTTTGAGATATCCAAGCGTGTGTCGTTATTTCAGACATTAAGTAACCGTTCTATATTCATCTCCTTTCGTCCCAAGTGCGCACTTGATCTTATCTTCAAAGTTAATTAACTCCCTATATCTCAACATCAAAGGTTTAAGTTCCTGTAATGGCCGACCAATGAAATATTAATACACACATTACATCAAACTACCCGCGTCTTATATGGTTGTTAGTACCAAATAATTGATTATACAGAATGTTTATGAATGGAGAGTTAAGAAATTTATAGGAGGTAGGACACGGCGGTATTTCCGCCCAATTGAACAGTCCTACTGGGGAAGTACCTCCGCCCTACAGAATACCGCGGTTATAATAACTTTGTGTTGTGTTCCTAGCGGTGATTAGGGTAGTCAGAGCTCACTGGAGAATTTGTGCTGTCCGTGGGATGACTAAAGGCTTGTCCTGCTTTGTCCTCTACACTGACGGCACAGAGACTCTGTGATTACAGGGTCGGCAGCGCGAGTGTGGCTTCTCTGGTGTTACACACGTCCATAGGCCACGGTAACCACTGTCCATGAGGTGGGCCATGCGCTTGTTTGTCACCTAAGTGGTATAAAAAAATATGTAGACATTAAAGACTGAAAAGTGTAGATTAAAATGAGTGGGTGCTTACGAAAGAGAAGCAGGTTACTGGTTACCGTGGCCTATGGACAACACCAAGGGAGTCGCACTCGCGCTGCCAACCCTGTAAGCACAGAGTTTCTGTGCCGTCAGTGTAAAAGTTTGACAGGACAAGCTTTTGGTCTTCCCACTGACAGCACAAAAACTCTCCAGTGAGCTCTGGCTACCCTACTCACCGCCGGGAACATTATACGAGGTTATTATGGCCGCGGTATTCTGTAGGGCGGAGATACTTCCACAGTCGCTGGCACGATATTAAGTAATAATGGGTCTTTAAACATTAATACTCTAAATTGTATCCAAAAAATTGTATTGCTTCTTGGCCTTTTGGCTCAGATCAAAGTGTAGTATCTGCTTTTTTTCAGCTTAATTTAACTATTAGCTCTGTATCTTTGTTTAGTTAATGTTTGTACAGAAATCGGGTTACTAATTATTATCACATCTCAAAGCATCTTTTAAAATCCCTAAAGGTATCAATCAATCAATCACCCTATTGCAGTCCACTGCTGGACTAGGCCTCTCCCAATGTTGGGAGGCTTTGGACTACTGTTTCCACGCTGGCCAGACGGGTTGGTACAGGGTTTTATTTCGAGTTGTCCTTCTCTCGTAGTGATAACGTCTGCGTATTTTCCCTAAAAGTATAATATACAGATCCATTGTCACAATTATTAGTAGGTATCGTACATTGATCCGTATATCGTTTCAGGTTCTTAAGCACTATGTTTTGCCACTGTAGTATTCATTAGCCTTAACTAGCCGCGTGGTTCCCGGCAGAGTAGAATTTGGGCCACGCCATCTCTTCCCATGCGGTGTCGTACAATGCGACTAAGGGCGGTTTAGCATCATACAGATATATATAGCTCAGACCCAGTCGCAGAAACAAGTCTCGAGTCAACAATAGTGGCCGAAATGTGGGTGTTCATTCACCTCTGCATAACCCTTCGGGGATAAAGGCGTGATTATATATATGCTTGTATGTTTCTAGGATCACTTGCTCGCACTATCGGGGACAACATGACATAAATAATTTTAATTTTCGAACAATGGAGGGTGAAACAGCTCGCTGTCTATTTTACTAAAACAAAACGACTGACATTGCAAAACATGACATTAAATTTTAAACTTTATTTCCATAAGGTTAAAATCCAAAATTAAATGAAAATTTTCATTCACTCCGCAAAAAGTCATTTAATTTCAAACTTTAACGGCATTGGTTTAACGTCTAAAATTAAATGGATTTTTTAGCATGTCCGTGGTGTCACAGTGGTTTTGCTAGCAAGATCGAGGCCCTGTTGACGTAATGTTTCTGTTTACAATACTACCTACTGATAGCATTAATTATGAAGGTCTCGGTTATTTGTAATGCTTATCTTATCTTTAATGCTTCCTAAATGATGTAATTGCAAATCTATTTCGCCATTGGCAAAAAATTTTGCTAAAAGTGATATCATACGGTTCACGCGAGTGAATATTCTCTGAGGTGAATGCTTCTTTCATTCTATTTTCACACGACTAAGACGGTTGAAGTAGAAAAAGACTTAAATGTATTATTCTTTCCTTTCCTTAATGTTTCATTTAAGTTTTCCCAAACAATATGGGGTTCTTCAAGAGGGATATCAGAAGGTTTCTTAATAGTCGGCAGCGCGAGTGTAACACCCCTGGTGTTGCATACGTCCATAGGCCACTGTAACCACTTCCCATAAGGTGGACCGTGTGCTTGTCTGCCACCTAAGTGGTATAAAAAAAAGTTGAAATATTTAGTCTGTATGTAAAAATGTAATTCTGTGTGTGTAAACAATAAATTATAATAAAAAAATATAATGACACTGAGTGAAAAATTAAAAATCAAAGACAAAAAATGACGTACATCGTAACTACAATCATTATTACTTAGTACAAAAGTCACTTTCTCAGTTATCTAGTTCTTAACCACGGAACGGAATTGAAAACTGGTTTCACTATCGTTTAGTTTGAATTAGAATACATTTTTATGAAAGGTCTATGCATTATTTATGGTTAATAAACTTTGAAATAAGTAAAAGTTATGATAAAGTAAAAAGCAAAATTGTGTACTTAGTAAAATTACCAAATTTTTTAAACGATTAGATATTTCTCAGAATACGGAACGACAGTTGACAGGAATAAACTAAATTTTAGAAATTTTAGCGTGTTTTAGTTTAGTTATGTCACAACAGAATTGGCATCATTATTAAATAAATATTCCACGACATTCTACACAACGCTATCTAGACCCATGGTAAGCATTAGCTTGTGTTATGGGATCTAGAATGCGGATAAACATACTTAGATACTTTTTTTTTTGTAAATACATAGATACATATTATACATAGAAACACCCAGACCAATGCAAATATACATATTCATGCATATTTAATTATGTATTCATACCGAAGTTTTGCAAAAACTTAATTTTCGTTGAGATTAACATAAATAATAAAAATAACATAACATAACATAAACTCACGCCTATATCCCCGAAGGGGTAAGCAGAGGTGCTAGCACCCAAATTTCGCTAGTTTATATTTAGATCTCTATATAATAGGTGGCGAACCTATTGCCATTAACCGCGCACTTATAAACCTGCGATAAATACACACATAACTTCGAAAAGCATCGAAAAGTCATTGGTGTGTGCCATGGTAAAACCTGGGATCGGGCCCGAGGCCTCGTCTCTGCAGTCCATTACCACTAGGCTACCGCGGTTGTTTAATATAAAATAAAATAAATAAAATAATATCAAATAAATGCCGATACAATGCGCTTCCAATATATGTTAATGCGCCAAATATAAAGTTCGGGATATGCTGGGTCGACTCGCTATAGTAAGAGCTAAAACAACTGTAAATATATTTACAAACAGGTATTTAGTTCTGTGAATAGTAGACCTCGTGAGCACATTTTCCAACAGTTTTCTGAATCCCGTTAATCAATTTAAAAAAAAAACGATACGTATCTTCTTATTTTAAACTGCCTTGGAAGTTTCAGCAAAAAAATGACGATCTGTTTTTAAAATAACACTATAGCAAACTTCCGCCTCTTTTCTCATCTGTCTTTATTTTATAACGAACTTCATAAAGCATGATTTTTCTTCACAACAACCTGTTACGAACCATGACGTTGATATTTCAGCCAAAAATCATCAAGATTTGTTCATAAATAATATGACAGGAAAATTCACCACTTTTCTCCCCCATTTTCCCTTTTATAAAAAAAAGCTCACGGACGAAATTTGAGTTTTAAATCAAAAAACATGTGTGCCAAGTTTGGTGAAAATCGGTTTAGAAATTTAAGACATGTGCCCTCTAGACCGGAACTGACATTGATACGGACAAAAGCAAAAGACAGCCACCTTGTCGAATCGAAGATTTGCTCGCTTCGCTCGCTCGGTCAATTAATTTCACATAGAGAATTATTTTCTTTGATAGACGAATTATTCAGATAATTTTATGACTACGAAATTGAATTTGTATCACACAAAAACAGCTGGAATTTCACTGTTAGTTTTTTTGCACTTAACTATCCAACGTTAATATATACTCCCGGCCAATTCCAAAAGCTCAGCTCAGTTTCATTTTGTAGAACACAAGTAAAAAAAAAACTGACAGTAAATTCGAACGGTAGCTTCCCAAGTCTAATTTATGCGTTTAGCTTCCAGAAAAAATAACCCCAGTCAGTTTTCATTTGGTATTCGAATTTTTGAATTCAAATTTGGAACATGGTTATAATATTGTTCCGAATTTCAATTCAAAAATTCGTGTTGTGAATATTAAGACATGCTTGACCCAACTTCGCTTTGTTAGGTATCTCATGAAAATGCAGAGTGACTCCATTTAGGTTTCCGGAACCTTTTTCTTTAAAAGATGTATAATAAACTCATAATATACCTAGCTGTTTAGAGATATCCGTCAGTTTGTATTCCAGTTTCATATACGTAGCTTAGATGGATGGCTAGGTATGTGCATGGACATAGCTTCGGTAAGTAAACCAGTCGCATTTCGTTGGCCGGTATATATTGAGTACAATTTTGAATGTATGGGATTTGATGTATTTATACTAATATTATGTTGTTTGTTTGTTTGAACGCGCTAATCTTTTTATTTTTTATACCACTCAGTTGGCAGACAAGCACACGGCCCACCTGATGGAAAGTAGTTACCGTGGCCTATGGACGTCTGTAACACCAGAGGAGTCACAGTCGCGCTGCCAACCCTGTAAGTACAGAGTTTCTGTGCCGTCAGAAGAAGACAAATCAGGACAAGCCTTTAGTCTTCCCACTGACGGCACAAATTCTCCAGTGAGCTCTGGCTACCCTACTCACCGCTGGGAACACAACACGAAGTTATTATAACCGCGGTATTCTGTAGGGCGGAGGTACTTCCCCAGTCGGACTGCTCAATCGGGCGGATATACCGCCGTGTCCTAACTACTGGTCCGATTTGAATGATTCTTTCAGTGTTGGGTAGTCCATTTATCGAGGAAGGTTTTAGGCTATATATCATCACGCTACTACTTAAGGGAGCGGAGCATTGATAATAAATGTTAACAAATCCGGCAATTTTTCATACATATTTTGAAGACTAAAACATACGGGCTCAAAGGGATATGAAGCTTCAAAATATACCCCGGGCGAAGCTGGGGTGGGTCAGCTAGTCTGAGATAAGTTGATGACTATTATATAGGTACGTCAAAAAAACAAATTGCTTCTTGTCTAGGGGGCTAAAAAGGACAGGGGTACGACAAACCCCATTTTTATTGTAATTAAAAGATGTTCAGAATTCAATGTCAATATAACCTCATACTCCTAAAAGACGAAAACGATCACGATTTTAATGAAAAAAGAAGACCAATCCTCAAAATATTTTTTTTTTTAATTAAGCCTTAATTTAATGTTAAATAGTGCTGTGTAATAGCATCTCTTATAATTTTTACCAAAAAAAAAAATAGATATCTCAATATTCACAAAAGAGCTTTGTAATAAAGCTCTTGAACAGCAAAAAAGGTTAAAAACATACTCACAAACCCAACTCTGTCGCCATAATCCCACTTATTCCATTCTCGAGAATACCTGGCCAAATTGTAACATATTTTACCGATGATCCTTAGAAATAAGTCGCCGGAATGACTTACTTAAAAGAGCCCGGTAAAATCGAAATTACGTTCACTTTCAAAGCATCGAGCGTATTACGAGCATACTTATATTTCGGCTTCGAAGTCAGCGGTGGAACTAACCTATAAAGGTGGAATCACACTTCGTTTTTGGTTATTTGTTATTCGCGTTATTCGGCCGCATATGATGAATATTCGAGAAGTCATTCTGCTCATTTGTCTACAATATTCGCTATATTCGTACGAATAACGGATACGTAAGACATGATTCCCACAGCAACTTTCTACCAACGCACCGTTCACGATAGGCAGGGAATTCATCCCCACACATTGTAATCTGAGACGGCACGCACTGTGCGGTATGAAAGAAACTTCATCCTACGCACACTCAAGCTGTGGAATGAACTCCTTGCTGCGATTTTCCCATGCGCCTACAATATGGAGTTCTTCAAAGGGGCATTTGAAGGTTTCTTCAGGGTTGGCAGCGCGAGTGTGACGCCACTGATGCTGCCGTGTGCTTGTCTGACACCTAAGTGGTATAAAAAAATTAGTACCAAGGATAAAAATGGAATGTCGTGTTGGTTCCCGGTGGATTGGTAGGCGACTAAGAGATAGGACTGTTCTCAATTTAACAGCAAATATTTTAATACATCTCTGCCTACCCCTTCGGTGATTTACAGTCGTGAATCTTAGAGAAACAGCTAGTACCTAACTCATATACTTATTTCGCATAGTTGACACATCAGCAAGAATTTGGCATGTACTCGTATATTGTTCGCTCACGAGACAAATAATATTTAGAGGAACAACAGCCTAGCCGCATAACGAAGTGTGATAGCGCCTTAAAACGTAATGATTATATTTATTTGAAAATGGAATTTGTTGAGCATTTACTGTGCTTACTTTTTCTTATACATTCAGATTGGAAAAAGTCAATATAAATGATTATAAAAAGTGAGCGGAGTCTATAAAGACATTCTTGAAAATGATTGCCATTGAAAAATTGTATATACATTGAATGGTCATTGAGTCACATTTTTTTGTTTTTATTAACTGCGTATTTTCAACCTTAGAATCTTTTTTTATTATGTCCAAGTCTTTATAATATGGTCCGCGGGCCAGCAACATTTTTATATAAGCTAACATATTTCCTCTTAGATGATAAGTTGTCAGCTGCGATTTTATCAGTGGTTCTTTTTTATACTATACTACTTACGTGGCAGACAAGCACGCGGCCCACCTGACGGCAAGTGGTTACCGTGGCTTATGGACGTGAGCAACACCAGAGGAGCCGCACTCACGCTGCCTATCCCTTAAGCATATGTATTCTATCCTGTCTTCTATCCCGTCAGTGTAGAACACAAAACAGGACAAGCCTGTGGTCTTCCCACTGACAGCATCAGTGAGCTCTGGCTACTCTACTAACTGCCGGGAACACAATACGAGGTTATTATGCGGAGGTATGTCCCCAGTCGAACTGCTCAATTGGACGGAAATACCGCCGTGTCCTACTTCTCGCTCCTAACAAAATTCAGTCGTCCCCGCCCGGTCGAAAATTCGTCAAATTACAGTTAATCCAATGTTTTGAAGGAAAAGATGTTAGCTGACAATAAAGTGGTGGAAAATACGTCAGCTTTTGATTGATTATCGCCCGGGAGAAAATGACAGACAATATCTGTGCCTGGCTCGGGGACTAATAGTGCAGCAAAGGAACAGGGCATCGAACTATGACTATACCTACTACTAGAGTGGTTGTATGGCACAAAATGGAAGATATCACGAAAGATCACGAATCAATCACCAACTTGACTTTTTAGACTGTTAGGTGACATCACAAAAAGCACTATCTTCATTGAACAAATACTTCTAAATACAAAAAAGATATTTCTCTAAACTAAGAACACTTTTACCAAAGTCGCTTACAAATACATTACGAATGGTCACGAAGTAAAAAATAACCGCATTCCCTAAATAAGTGAAAGTGTTTAGTGGTTGACTTCGCTGGAGCTCGAGCGTCAGTAAGCTAAAGAATATCTTCGCCATCTTTTGTGATACATAATTAATAGACCTTGATCATGTAAATACAAAGAGGATTCAAACTAAAATAACTGGGGTAGAAAAAACCTAGGTACTTGTCTGATAAGTGTGATTAGCTCGAACAATGATGACAAGTCTTGTCATCATTGTTCGAGCGCCAATCCGGTTTGAACGAAAATGCAAGGGCTTAAATAGTAGTACATTTTTATTGTTTACTAACGAGGTACATAGCTAGCGTAAGCTTTATATCGTTAGTGTGTTTTGGAGATCAGCTAATGGCTGATTGGAGAAGCGATTCTCTGGAAATATCAATGTTCCGCAGTTTCTTAGTTCGACTGTAAAGCTGTCTCTATCATACATACATCATTGCACAGAAAAGGTTCTGTGCAATGATGTATCATTACTAGACACGCCAAACAGGGACATGGCGTCTTTAAAAAATGGCGCAAACACTAAGTATAATAAAAAAACTTAGGTAGGAGTTATTTATAATTTAATAAATTAATAATAATATTTGCTAGTTTTTTATTGATTTCGTGTCAAGGAGGAGTTTTCTACTGATGGTGATGACTTCTGATTCTTTTGATAGACAGTGGTCCTGTTCTACGCAGTAAGCCAGTGTTTGGGGAGCTGGGCACAATTCCTCAACATCTATGGATCTCTCAACACTGTCGTCTTTCTATATTGTGTTCGAAATACCAGAAATGATATATTTTTAATTTATTTTCATTACGTAGGTACGTATAATTCATATTATAAAATATTATGAATTATATTATTATCTATCATTTATCAATAATATTAATGACGTTCTTTTTTTTTTTTTTTTTTTTTTTTTTTTTTTTTATATAGGACACGTCAATTGGACTTCGCCTTGCCTGATGGTAAGCTGAAGGCAAAATCCCAGAAAAGAGGGTCACCATTACTTACACATACCGTGTGACAATGGTGACACTCAGCTTGACGGCCTTATCATATGCTTTTTCACGCCCCGCTTAAAGGATCTTTTTTGCGTAGGGCACTGTCGCATCTGTATTACTTTACTCTATGGTCGCATCTTTGATTGGTACGTAAAATGATGACGTTCGCCATTTTAGTGTACATAGACAACATATCTATAGTTTATAACACAAACATCATTGATTCTGTGCATATTAGCAGTATTATTATAGGAATTATACTTTTTTTGTAAAAATGTATTTAGGACATATAATTTTTCGCGCGAAATTTTAAATATTATTGTTATTTGTTACAGGTAAAAAGGAGTTATATAACAACTAACGGCTTACATACCCACGCATCTCAATATAAAGGTAAAAGTATTACCTATTTCTATATATATAAAAATATTCAAGATATAAAATATAATTACGGCAAAAAATAACGTTCAAACTTAAGCATTTAATTTTAACGGAGGAATTTCGACCGCTTACTGAAAACACAATCTACTTGCTAATAATTATTTTAGAATTCATTCGCTAAACACTTTGACAAGCGCAAAATTTGTGAACGATTCGACCGATTTGGAGTCATCATCTTGTATTATTGTACCTGGCTCGAGGCTCTCGTCTAGGAGCTGGGCCAGGGTCTCTCTGGGTCATCACATCTCATCACAAAGAAGTGCCACCTTACACTCCGGCCATCTATTCAGAAAGTATTTCTACGGATACCCCCACTACCGGAGGCGTATGTTGAATTTGATCCGACTAAAACGCACGCCGATTGTGTGGACCGCAGGTTGCCGGAGGTAAGATTATGTGAGACATGACATATCCCTCGCACCCCGGCCGGCCCAAGACCGTCTCTTATGAGACGGCCGTCTTCGGGTGTTGGGACCGCGGAGTCCCCATTTCATCCCCGGGTATGGGGAGGCGCGTCCTACCACCGCCGTCGCGTGCCCTCTAACCCCTCCAGCTAAGCTATTTTAGATTCGGCGTAGGTCTTATCGTATCGTCTATCCATCAAAAAAATGACATGAGAAAAGAAGGATTATAAGAATGGTCCTAATCAGCCAGACACAGTTCAAACGCTGCAAACCCTATCCGCAAACTCAGTGGCCACACTGTAAGCCTGAGTAGATAATAGTTTCATTTGTATTCTGTGCGGGAACGCGGGATCCGGAGCGATCTCCGGGAAATGACCGATGTCCTGGGGCAGATAACTAAGGTACCTCACATCGTAAACTTTAGGAATGTCTCATTTTCTCATATATTCATTGCCACAGTTGGGTTCAGACTTATCTCAGCTTTGGCGGATGGTATAGTGGAGTTTTTTTAGTTGTGCTAAAGAGGTGTCTCAATTCAAGTCTTATATTCAGATTAGATTTTTTTTTGTAGAATCTTTTTCATTTATTCAGTTTAGGCACACAAAGAGTACATAATATATGAACGTCATAATTTTACAATTATGTCAAGAAATATTATAAAACTAAAATGATTATTTTGCTGGTTCGGTAGGTTAGTTCTACTGAGAAGATACAAGCAAGAAACTCAAATAACTATATTAGAACTAGATTATCTTTCTTTTTTAAATTTGCTTTAGTATGAAATTTATTTTGTGCGGGCAAGCAAGAGACTTACGTTGACCACGCATTTGCATCAAGATACTCATCTACTTTACAGAAACCTTTATTCATTTAAGTTTTTTTCCCTAATGAGTTTTAGTTAACCTTTCATGATAGACGGTGCATTTGCTACTTTTCGTATGAGAATCAGGCGTAGGCTTTTCTTTTTCAGGGACGGGGCAGAGGGCAGTCACTTCTATAAAAGTCGTGTAAGCTAAATCAAGAATAGAAGATATTTGGGGGATAGTCTTAGTGTTCTGAAGTGACAGCCTCAGGCTCATGAGATAACCAGGAACAAAGCTAAGATAATGATGGTGATGGTGATGGTGATGGTGATGGTGATGGTGATGGTGATGGTGATGGTGATGATGATGGTGATGATGATGATGATGATGATGATGATGATGATGATGATGATGATGATGGATCGACCAACCATCTTGCCATCTTCTACCATAAAAGCAAAGTATGAAAGTCAATTGCGTCAACACCACGGTTGAAGGTCTCTTGGTAACAACTTGGTAGGACACGACGGTATTTCCGCCCAATTGAGCAGTCCGACTGGTAAAGTACCTCCGCCCTACAGAATACCGCGGCCATAATAACCTCGTGTTGTGTTCCCGGCGGTGAGTAGAGTAGCCAGAGCTCACTGGAAAGTTTTTGTGTTGTCAGTGGGTAGACTAAAAGCATGTCCTACTTTGTCTTCTACATTGATGGCAAAGAAACTCTCTGTGCTTACAGGGTCCGCAGTGCTAGTGTGACTCCCCTGGTGTAACACACGTCCATAGGCCACGGTAACCACTTTCCATCAGGTAGGCCGTGTGCTTGTCTGCCATGAAAAAAAGCGACAGTAAAATGACACCAAACTTCTACCGAAACGCTTATTAAACAACACCTTTTATAAAAATACATTCACTGCATACTTTAAAATTAATTATATCCAATATGGCCGTTATTGTATAACTAAACCTCGTCATTTAATAACAAGCAATTTTAAACACAACCTTAACGGTATACAAACAGGGTTAAAATTTAAATACGGTTTTTGTCTGTAAATATGTTGGTCAGCGTCCTTCAGTAAAAGTATTTTTGTCTCACGCAATTTTCATTGAACGTATAATTTGGACAGTTTGCGAGGATTTTAGCCATGTGGCTTTAACTGGAGCCATTTGTTAGCGGTGTTGTGTTAACGCTGATCTTAATAAGGGTTTTGTACGGTATGTGATTTTTGCAGGCTCATCCCTTTCGTGGGGCCACTAAACCGGTGATACGCTAATGAGCGACCGCTTATGGAATTACTTTTAAATGTCAGGTTTTATTTCATTTTAAGAGCCTTAATGGACTCAATATTGATTTGGATAAGAATATGAATATGTTTATTTCCAACTAAAAGAAAAAAAAACGGAAACACACAGGTTTCCGTTATTTTTCTTTTTTTAATATAGGACACGTTAATTAGACTTCACCTTGCCTCAGAAAAAGTTACAAGTCTCAGAAAAGAGGGTCATCATTACTTACATATACTATGTGATCGTGCCTCGGAGAGCACATCTCATTTACGGGTAGAGCCCTAAAAAGTTTAACAATTGCCTGACTGCCATATTTAAATATCTTCATTGGGTTTTGAAGGTATTTGCTTCACGAAAAATACATATGTTTAGCGTACCACGCAGTTAGACTTGAAAATACGCATCCCGGGCACTGAGTTGATACCCACAGTACGACCAACCCTCATCATTCAGGAGTAGGATGGTGCCATCTCAAAACCGTAGATGACCCAGGCTGGCTCAGTGCGAGGGAAACGCCTTATTGGATTAACTTATATCCCGGTAATTGTGTCCTGAGACAGTGTTTGGTTTTAGTCGGCTCGAGTTCGACATAAACGTCAAAATAGTTCGACAGTGAAATATCGGCAACTCAAAACAATACAACGTGCTAATTATCCCGATAACTTTGATACTGATTAAAAACTAAGCACAAATCAGTAATCTATAACAACACACGCAGTACGACCACGTATTGCGTATTTAGTCATATTTTTTAAATCCCTCTGCCTGTGTTCAGTACGGATAAAAACAGCGACATAGAATGTATTTATTTTGTGAAGCTTCTCTCTGAGCTCGATAGATGGCGTTGCCATCGAGTTACATCGCGATATGGTTTCGTTACCGCTAAGAGTATAAAAGCTTAATGTTATCTATTAGTTTTTGAACAATTATATAGATCAAATACAAGTTGTGCTTTATTGTCTCCAACTTAGTATTCATAGTTCGATTGTTCCACTTAAAGTGACAGCTAACCTGCCATTTTAACAGCCTGCCCTGTAGATATAACGCGTGAGCCTCTTGATACAGATTGCTACTTTATGTAAACATTACATTAAAATAAAGTATTTTATTTTGATTCAATACAAAAGGTCGCAACACTTCGTTTCGCAACAGATTACAATGTGTCAGTTATTTAACAAAAAAAACAGTCTGTATTTCGCAAAAAATAAATCGGAATTTCAACTGAGTTTCCTATCTTTATACGACACGACACGGTACCGACACTACATTAATTTACTACAAGGGCGTTTGGTGGAATGAAGTTCAGACGTTCAATCATTTCTCATCGGCTGTAAATTTTAATGGTGGTATTAATCAGTGCTAAAGACCGAAATCTCCATGAAGATCCAAACTTTGGAAGCTCAAGCTCGCCTCTGAAGAAAATTTATTACTTTACCGATAAAAGGAAGACATCAACAGAAAACTTGAATGTGTTACATTTCTTTAAAAAGGTTTTAACTGTATGTTTGAAATGGAAAACCAATAGAGAATCAATTTACTAAATAATAATTCCGTAAATTTTGGCATCGATTCTGCTAAAGTAAAACCACAGATACTGTTAAAAAATCCATTTCATTTTGGACTGTAAAGCAATGTCGTTAAAGTCTATAATTAAAAGTGTAATGAAACTCTTTTCATTTCATTTTGGACTTTGACTGGATAGAAATAAACTCTTATTTTTAATGCTATTTTTTGCGGTGTTTATGGTATTACAGTGGTTTTGCTTTAGTAGAATCGAGGGTCTGATCTGATTGACGGGATTATTATAATAGTAAATTCCATGCTAGCATTGCAGTGCAATGCAATGCAAACCGATCACTTTTCAGATGATTCCTAGGACTTATAACAAACTAGTTTTAAGTTTTAGGCATCATTATTCTTGACTCAGTCCCAGTCGCAGCCTAGGTCTTCTCTTTATTTCGAAGTCCAGGTTCCGCGGTTAAATATGGATTAGTTTTTTCGACTATATTGGGAGACTTCTAGTCTGAGTTATGGTTAGTGGACAACTGTCGACAGAGTTGTTCAGGTCACCCATATATGCCAACTTAACGGCTTGTCTCCCTTTTTTTACGTGTGGAAAATCCCCATGGACACCCTCACCAACGGAGCCGGTGGGAGAGGTTATGTCGGACTCGAACTCGTTATGTCGATCTTTTTAGTTGCCGAAGGTGAGGTTAACATGCATATCCCTCGCACCCCGGCCGACCCAGGGCCATCTCTCTCGATCTGGCCTTCTCTTCGGGTGTGGGGATAACAGAGACCCCAACTCGTTCCCAGAAACGGGGAGGCGCGCAAGGCGCACCGCCGCCGCGGCCTGCTTCTATCAGGGTGGCTCCATCCGTCACCCCCAGGCCTGCGCTCATGGGGGGCGGAGATCATTCATTGATCTCGACTTGTTTCCCTTTACACAGCGTGCCCTGTGAAGCACGACTTATAAATCCTACTATTATATTATTATCGTACAATGTAAAGGCACAGTAAAGTGTAAAGGGCTCATTTCAAACAAAGAATTTTGTTTTTATACCATTCGATGTATACCTACATTTTTCCAGTTTATTTTCTTTACTGAGACGAATTTGTGAGAATGTTTCATGCTATTAATTTAATGATTTCGCTCTGATTTGCTTATCTTTGTGCTTGATTTGTTGGAATAGGCGGGAATCGTATTTAGGTGGCTATTCATTTTTAGGGTTCTGTACCCAAGTAGGCAAAATGAAACCCTAATTACTAAGATTCCACTGGTCGTCTGACCGTCTGTCTGTCACCAGGCTGTAAATCATGTTATAAATGATATATTTCTGTTATATAGCCGCGGTAGCCTAGTGGTATGGGTAATGGACTGCTGAGACGAGGTCTCGGGTTCGATCCCAGGTTTTACCATGGCACACACCAATGACTTTTCGATGCTTTTCGAAGTTATGTGTGTATTTATCGCAGGTTTATAAGTGCCCGGTTAATGGCAATAGGCTCGCTACCTATTACATTGGGACCTAAACATAAACTGGTGAAATGTGGGTGCTAGCACCTCTGCCTACCCCTTCGGGATATAGGTGTGAGTTTATGTTATGTTATATTTCTGTTGCCGCTATAACAACAAATAAAACCCGACTACTGATAAAAACTTAAAACCTGCTACTGAAAAATCACGCTGTAAAAAGTATTAAACAAGACAATATAAAAGACAGCCGTGGTCGTATGCCACTTTTCCCTAGAACGTCGAAATAGAAACCCTATTTTGGGGCAAGTAACAGCTATAATTTATACATTTAAACATATCTGAAATGTGCTAACAAAATCCTTTCAGTTGACACCAAACACGGTATATTTATCTTAAAATTTGTTTATTAACACAGTACTTTATGACCGCTAGAGGGCGCTATAATAGATTCAGTGACACGTCACATAGTCAATAACCAAGGACAACCAAGACGCTTCTAATGATACCTCATTTGTCCAGTTCTAAAAAGTAGTTAGTGAGCTATGAAGGAACAGATGAACGTACATAGCCTGTCCGAATCATAACCGTCCTTAGGCTTCACCGTAATCGGGTAGAATGGAACCTCTCACTGTGTGTGTTCTACCGCCTATACGATGGTTTGTGCTCAGATGAATTGTTTGACATGATGCCCGCAGGTACATTCTATCATCGCACCTCTCGCCGTAGGCAGGGAATTCATCCTCACACATTGCGACCTGAGACGGTGTGCACTGTGCGGTATGAAAGAAACTTCATCCCACGCACACTCAAGCTGTGGAATGACCTCCCTGCTGCAGTTTTCCCAAGCGCCTACAATATGGGGTTCTTCAAGAGGGGCATCAGAAGGTTTCTTCATGGTCGGCAGCGCGAGTGTGACACCCCTGGTGTTGCATACGTCCATAGGCCACGGTAACCGCTTCCTATCAGGTGGGCCGTGTGCTTGTCTGCCAACTAAGTGGTATAAAAAAAATAAAATAATAAGTACTAATAACAAGGGGGACAAGGTCTAAAAGGCTACTTTATTGAAATCGTATCAGGATAATATTTTGTCATGCGTCAATATTTACACGAAATTAGAATCTGCTTAGTAAATAAGTCGTTGTGATTATGCTCATATGAGTGACCACGATAAAATTTATAAGATAACTTTGGAACCACTCAATGTTTTTAGATCCGCAGAACCCACGGTGCCCGGGCCAGACTCGCATTTGACCAGATTTTTTTCATTTCCCTACAATACTTACTTTTTATGGGCTCCACATATCACTGGCTGTTGAACCGTGCGAATTAGGGGCGTAAAGTCTAAAACGTGTACAAGGGTTGCCAGTTTATTAAACAGCTTTGAAAATATTGTTACATTCTGTATTTTGTAGTCATTTAAAATTAACGGTTATGGGGAGAAGAGATTTATTGTTGTATATATCTTCATGTCCATGTACGTAAGCTTTTTCATCGTGTCGTCGGTTGTAATATTTTACAAAAAATACATTTGTGTGAGTGGAGCCAAATTTCAAAGATATTGACAGCTGTACGATTTGAGATTGACATAAAACTAGCCGGGATATTTACCATGTTTGTTATTTTCGTTAAATAACCGATATTTCGGCACTGTTACAAGCGATCACGGTGTACTGATAACCGCCGAGCTAGTTGTTATTGGGCAGACCATATCGGTCTACCCTCTTCCGCACTCGTTTGTTAAGCGCATCGCCCCTACTACTGTAAGCGTTTTCGCACTGTACTCGATCACGTTCGTGACACACAACACTCACTGATTCGACTCGCACAGGTTTTGAAAATTTGATTTGTTCAGGTCTTGTAAACATACGGAGCACTGGATGTCAGACACTCGACAGTTGAAACCCATCTTCAAGTAAAAAACTATTCAAAACAAAACTATTAATATTGACAGCTGTTTCGGTATTGTTAAGAGAGGAGAAGGTATTTTGACGTTTATAATATACGTTGACAACTGTCATGAACGTCATACTACTTGTCAATCTCATACATTAATTGTTCTATTCTACAAGTACCTACGCCAATGAATTGCCACTTGTCTAGGAGGGTAGGTTGCTCCAACAACCCCAGATTGGGTGTGCCTAAGGCCTCCTTCGGAGCTTTCGGCGCCGCATAAACACCCTTATAAAGACTTAAAACTACCCTGAATTTGTTTTACGAACAGTTGTTTAGTGTGAATAGACAATAAAATATATTTTCTTAAATTATATTATTATATTTTCAAAGGATAAAGAAAAGGACAAGACTTACAAAGGAATCTTACAAGAAACTCTGCGTTTGTGCGATAAAAATACCTTTGAGGTATTATTCGCAAAGGGTTCGGTGCCAGGTATTTTATGTAACAAATGATAACGGAATGAAAAATTGAGAAATAATTCAGAATGGACGTTAGTCAATTTCGGGGTGCTGGTTTTATTTCGATTCTTGCAATAAATTGTTTTAAGGATAAGGATTTTCTTATTTATATCATTAGCTAAGCAATATTTAAAGTTTACATAATACTCATTATTTGTGGGAGGTGGGGGAGAGCATACCCGTCTCTCTCGCATCCTATGTCGTGGGAAAATGGTACTTGAGTGGCTTAGCACTTTTTTAACGTGCGGAAATCTTATGTCGGGCTCGAACCAACTAAAATCGCACGGCCGTCTTGGGCCATCTTGTCGAGGTTGAGGTAACCTCTGCCATATCCCTCTCGCACCCTGACTGACCCAGGACTATAGAAGATCCCATCGGGTGTGGGCCTGCGGCGTCCCCATCATTCCCAAGAAAAAGGTGAAGGGGCACTCTTCACGCAGTTGTATAGGTCTGCGTCTGCTAGAGTGACAGGCGGCTCCACCTGTCTGAATCCATCTTAGGATCTGTTACATATAATTCTTAACACATTATAATCTCCAAAAAAGCACCATCAACCTGCACTGCATCAAAACGAAAAGTAACTGATTTACAGAAGTAATTCAAAAGATTATGAATTTTCTGTTGAATTGCTTAGAATTTCTAAAATTGGTTCACAAATTACGGAAAAATCGAATGACATATACATTGCGATGAATTCTACTTTACGTCGAAGATATATACACCTCCTTTTTAGAAGACGGTTAAAAAGCTATTCCACATTATGTGTCTTAATGTGCATAGTGTACAAAAAATATATTCTATTCCATTCTGTGTGAATGTTCTGAAAATTATTCTGTAGTCTAACTGTGCGGTGGGGTTCTTGGAAAACCACTGCTAACTATGAGTTTCCAACGAGCTTGTATACTTTGTAGCAATGTATACAATGTTATAATACCAGTTCGTTCAGTAAATCACTTGGAACTTTCTCTTTGAGACAGATCGCAGAGGAAGTGAAATTAAGATTGATTTCAACAGGATATTGCTTGTAATGTCTATTATTGCGAGTTATTGGTCTTCAAACTTTGAGTGGTAGAAGTTATAAAGATATTTGTGGTAAGAGTTAGTACGAAACACTAAAATATCGTCATATTTTACTTAAATTTACACTGTCTCTTGGGATGATCAAGATTCTATACTAATACTATACTAATATAAAACTATAAGAATTTACCAGTTTTTTTTATACTACTTAGTTGGTAGACAAGCACACGGCCCACCTGATGGTAAGCGGTTACCGTGGCCTATGGACGTATGCAACACCAGGGGTGTCACACTCGCGCTGCCGACCATGAAGAAACCTTCTGATCTCTCTTACAAAAGGGAGTTCCAAGACAAATTGAAGGCTTTTCTGTTACAAGGGTGTTATTATTCAGTTGATGAGATATTAAATAAATAGGTTTTATACTGATACCTGTTTTTACGTGTCATAATATTTTCTACTGCTTTTGATTGTTGTTTTTCTTATGTTTTTTTTTGTATATGCAATGTATGTGTACAAACCATGTTCAAACACAATGTAAAAATTGTTAATGAATAAATACTGAATACTGATGCCCCTCTTGAAGAACCCCATATTGTAAACGCTTGAGAAAACCGCAGTTCTTTGGCTAAAGCTAATTTTAAATGTACAACTTAGGAGCAGATGACCCAATAGATGGAGAGTCGATAGTAATAGGTCGATATTATGAATCAAACTAAAACTCGACTAGTTTAAGTTTGGTTCATAATATCGCCTCTTAACTAGTCAGTAGCTTAGTGGTTAAGGAGTCGAAAATTCGCTGGGAATCACGCTGTATACAGGGTGGAAGGTTTCCGTGCTTGGAGGGAATAGCGTCGATAGCTTTATGGATAAGGATTCGGCGTAACGATCGAAAGGTCCCGGGTTCGAATCCTGACCATTACACTACCGACGTGAACCCACTCATAGCACAAGCAATTTAGCTTAGTTGGAGGGGTTAGAGGGGATATAAGTAATTTCGGTTCTAATTATTATTTATAAAAAAAAAATATTTGGGGAGACAATACCGTTATGAAACTATAGAAAATGGAGGGTGTTTTGTCTCTGTCCAAGGGATAACTGTCTAGCACTGTGGGCAAATTAAAGAACTATGTGAGTCTATAAAAATAAAAGTAGTTTAAAACAAATCGAATGTACTACAGTAGTTACTCTCGAATAAAACAATGAAGCAAAGCAACAAAAGCAACTTTGTATTGCAGATACGCCAGACTCGAGTTTGTCAGTAATTACTAGTTGTTAGTTCTTCGCCGGTTTGCTGCAAACGTGGCATTTCTCATCTCATTTCCTGACAGACTGTGAGACAGCGCGGACGTCTGCGGATACGTCTAGAAACAATGTTTGTTTGCAAGGATTAAATACAGTGTAGTTGGTTTTTACTTTTTCGCTACAGTATTTTCATACTTATAAATGCTTATTTACTTAAGTACACTTTATAATCTTACTTATATTATTTTTTTACTTAATATTATTTTAGCTGTTATTAATAAATCCATTATTATTGAAATGTGGGTGCTAGCACCTCTGCCTACCCCATCGGGGATATATGCGTGAGGTTATGTTTTTAATTATTATTCAATTCATTTCTTTGTATCATATGTGCTTTTTGTGTCCATCAGCAATAAACAAACAAGAATTTTTTTTTTGAGTTCAGTATTATTCATATAACTAACATAAGCTATAATCAGGTGGGGCCGTATGCTTGTCTGCCACCTAAGTTGTATCACAGATAATATAATATAATTCTTATAGTTGTATATATTGTATAGACTAAGCGAATAAGGGATAGGGCTGCTTAGCATCAGATCAGAGATATATACAGCCCAGTCTCACCCCCTATTACGTGGGATCGAATTTAATGATTGGTGATATGTGGGTGTTAATTCACCTCTTTCTACCTTCGGGCGTATCCAGGCATAAAGGCGTGATTATATATATGTTTGTATGTATATTAAAAACCAAGATTTTTTAAATATCTCCGTTGTACAGGCACGACACTTTACTATTAAACAAAGCACAGTTTTACAAGAATTTTTAAAATGCAATTTACAAGATTTTTCCCACACATTTTTGGCACCGCGCCCACTGTGCGCCGGCTGTTAACAATATTTAGTTATTAATAAAACTCAACTATTCTTGTTTACACTTTAGGATTCCGTCCAACGTCTTAACATCATCAACACAGCGTCAATCCCAGTCAATCGCCCGTCAAAATATGCACTTTATATACTCCATGCTCCTTACGTATTCTCTATTTGAGTTTACATGCATATTTTGGCTTTTACAGGATCAATTACTGTCTGAAACCTCAACCCCAAATCGCCGACGAAAGGTAGAGTTTTGTCTGTTAATCAGCACTTGGTATAACTTGCAGGTGAGGTATTATTAGGCGCCTAAGATCTTGGCGGAGTAAGAATAAATAATAGTACTACGACTCATTTTTTCTTTTTATACCACTTGGGTGGCAGGCCAGCGCACGGCCCACCTGATGGAAAGTGGTTACCGTGGCCTATGGACGTGTGTAACACCAGAGAAGCCATACTCGCGCTGCCGACCCTGTAAGCATAGAGTCTCTGTGCCGTCAGTGTAGTGGACAAAGCAGGACAAGCCTTTAGTCATCCCACTGACAACACAAATTCTCCAGTGAGCTCTGGCTACCCTACTCACCGCTGGGAACACAACAAAAAAATATAACCGCGGTATTCTGTAGGGCGGAGGTACTTCCCCAGTCGGACTTCTCAATTGGGCGGAAATACCGCCGTGTCCTACCTCTACCGATACACTTATGTCAGACTTTCGCCTATACTTCCGGTTCTACCCAACCCATAGCAATCAAATAAACGTAAGTCGAAACAAGACCTTTCTGACAAAAAACCGTATCAATATCCGTTCAGTTGTTTTAACTTCCATTGCGAGAGAACAGACAAGAAAATAAATCTAAACCATATTTTTGTGTTCAGTATCGTTAATATAACATAACCCATTTTTTTTTATATACTGTTGATTGATGATATTGAGACACACTTGTACTTTTGTAAAGTATTTTTATTTGTTATTAGACCTGACCTATTTCGCCTTCTTCTTTTCTGTTTATTTATGGCGATTCCAACGATTATGCCAACGACTCAGTAAATGTTTGTAAAATTATTAATGGCGAGTCGCCAATGTCAAGATTTTCAAGAAATTTTACCAGAGCCACGTTAGTCCTATATAAAAAAATAAAATAAAAAAAAAATAAAAAAAAAATAAAAAAAAAGCCACGCCAGTAAATTTGTTTCCGTGTGTCCACCCCCTACGAAATTCAGGTAGTCGATCAGATCATGTGGTTGGATTTTACAGGGGCCTGTTTCGCCTTACGGTATCCTCAAAGGTTCCACTGACATTTAGCCCCATGCTTAAATGTCAGTGTATTTTTTTCCACTGTGCAGACACGACCATTTTCCAATTATAAAATAATGTATTAGTTTTTACTGCGCGGTAGCCTAGTGGTATGGGTAATGGACTGCTGAGACTAGGTCTCGGGTTCGATCCCAAGTTTTACCATGGCACACACCAATGACTTTTCGAATTTATGTGTGTATTTATCGCAGGTTTATAAGTACCCGGTTAATGGCAATAGGCTCGCCACCATTGGGACCTAAACATAAACTGGCGAAATGTGGGTGCTAGCACCTCAGCCTACTCCTTCGGGGATTTAGGCGTGAGTTTATGTTATGTATTAATTTTTTATGTGTAAATAAATAAAATCCATAAATCAATTAGTGAAACCATTCACCAAAATCGTTAATAGTTGAACTCGTATTGCGTCAAGTGCGATGCACGTTAATTTCGTTGTCCGGTCGGCTGGCTATCTGTGCCACTGTGTGCTTGTACATTATATCCAATGACATAAGAGTGACACAGTGGGCGATATTGTGGTTTTTGTATTACTGTATTAATTTTTGACGTGTACGAATAAAATTTATTCATGAATGAGTTTCATAACTTTCTCTATGCTAGCCTAGTGGTATGGGGTAATGAACTGCTGAGACGAGGTCTTGGGTTCGCTCCCAGGTTTTACCATGGCAGACACCAATGACATTTCAATGCTTTTCGAAGTTTTGTGTGTATTTATCGCAGGTTTATAAGTGCCCGGTTAATGGCAATAGGTTCGCCACCTATTACATTGGGACCTAAACATAAACTGGTGAAATGTGGGTGCTAGCACCTCTGCCTACCTCTTCGGGGATATAGGCGTGAGTTTATGTTATGTAATGCTCTATTTCTGAGTTTTACCTAATCTGGGTTGGGTTGCATGTCTCTTATACTTCGTTTTTCGTGCCATACAATCGTGAAGTCCTGGTTTTGAATCCCGACTATTTTACTATAGCTCTTTTTATACCATAAGCACACGGCCCACTTGATGGAAAGTGGTTACCGTGGCCTATAGACGCGTGCAACACTAAGGGAATCACACTAGTGCTGCCGACCCAGTAGCACAGAGAGTTTCTGTGCCGTCAGTGTAGAAGACAAAGCAGCACAAGCTTTTGGTCTTCCCACTGAGAGCATAATAACTCTTCATTTATTAACGTTTATCCGTATCGAAGTTTAAGAAGTAATGTTTATGAAAATGTAGATGTATATCTATAGAGAAATGAACGGATTGCGGGACTGATTTTCTTTTACCTTTGTGTTCACATACATTACTTGTTAAACTTTGATACAGATAAACAGCACTATTGAGATGCCGCAATGAATTAAAACCACAAACAATATTAACATATCAAGTATTTTTCACGGTACGCTCCACGTCTGCAGTTTTTGTATGCGGTCTCCTTCGGAATTATACCTTTAGTGTTTACTGAAAGTTTTTATATATATATTTTTTATACCACTTAGGTGGCAGACAAGCACCCGGGCCACCTAATGGGAATGGGTTACCGTGGCCTATAGACGTGTGTAACAACAGAGAAGCCACACTCACGCTGCCGACCCTGTAAGCACAGAGTTTCTGTGCCGTCAGTGTAGAAGACAAAGCAGGACAAGCCTTTAGTCATCCCACTGACAGCACAAATACTCCAGTGAGCTCTGGCTACCCTACTCACCGCTGGGAACACAACACGAAGTTATTATAACCGCGGTATTCTGTAGGGCAGAGGTACTTCCCCAGTCGGACTGCTCAATTGGGCGGAAATACCGCCATATCCTACCTCCTATAAAAGAAAATTTATAAATAATGGCGTATCATTTACTTGGCACAATCTCAAATTCCAAACTTCGTGTTTACATTTTACCGGAAACTTGGTACTTACAGTAAATGTGTTGATTCGGCAAACTTTCATATACGGATATTTTTATGTAATACTTACGTGCCGCGTGGTTCCCGGCAGAGTAGAATTTGCACACCCCATCACTTCCCATGCGGTGTCGTACAAGGCGACTAAGGGATAGGGCTGTTTAACACCAAACAGTCCAGACTCAGCTTTAGATGCATTACTCGAGTCAACAATAGTGCCCGGAAGTCGGCAATTGGTTCACTCTTTATTACGTGGGACTGAATTCAATGATTGGTGAAATGTGGGTGTTAATTCACCTCTACCTAACCGGAGATAAAAGCGTGATTATACTTACGTTACCCGGCGATAGAAAGCCTAGGTTTATCTAGGTAGCAGGTTACGTCTCGTACTTGGGAAAGTTTTTTACATTATAAGATATACGTTAATCCACACAAAAAAAACAAACAAAAAAAATTTGCCCATCGTAGTCTGGACTAGGCCTCTCCCATAGTTGGGACCCTTTGCCTACTCTTTTCACGCTGGCCAGACGGGTTGGTACAGGGTTTTATTTCAAGCGTTTATCATCTGCGTATTTTTCAGTTGGTCGCTTCTTATGACACCATTGGGATGAGATGGGATGTATCTTTTCTACGTCGCCTCGCGGAAAATGTACACAAGACTTTGTCGTCCATTAAATTGCAATTCCTCTGTGCACTCTGGGGTTTTCTAGAAGAGAACTCAATATTAAGTTAAGCTCACTTTTCTACATTATATTTCACTTATTTGTATAAATTATAATAATAAATATTCCACGACATTATACACAACGCCATCTAGACCCATGGTAAGCATACTAGCTTGTGTTATGGGATTTAGAATGCGGATAAACATACTTAGATACTTTTTTTTTGTAAATACATGCATATTATACATAGAAACACTTAGACCAATGCAAATCTACATAGGTATTCATGCATACAAATATTTGCACTGAGCGGGAATTGAACCCGCGCCCCCTGCATAGCAGTCGAATGCTCTACCGCTACCGCACGGAGGTCGTAAGTGTAAATGCCTTGTAAGTGTACAATAAATAAAAAATAAAATTCTGTCGCATGACATTGTAAAGATATATTTATATTAAGAAGACATTTTTATATTGCATTTTTTATGTGCAGAACATCCGATCAAGAACCAAGCGGTTCGGTGACTCTTTCCTCTGTCGCACCATTAAGGCCTGGAATTCATTACCAGCTCACGTGTTTCCTTCTTCCTACAGTCCCGGGTCCTTTAAGCGGGGCGTGAAAAAGCATATGATGAGGCCGTCAAGCTGAGTGTCACCATTGTCACACGGTATGTGTAAGTAATGGTGACCCTCTTTTCTGGGACTTTGCCTTCAGCTTACCATCAGGCAAGGCGAAGTCTAATTGACGTGTCCTATATAAAAAAAAAAATGTTACTGTAAATTTAATTTGTACACCATAATCCATGATAGGACATAGCGCACTTTATTGTAACCTAGAAAAAGAACTGTACACAAACCTATGATCCACAAATAAATAATTGAATTGAATTGAGCTATAATATTTTTGTTTCTCTTCATTAGTCACTTTATCCTCATTTTAAACCCATGTACCTATGGTCTGACAGGACGCACCGTTAAAACTTTACCTATAAAATAAATTCACGACGCAATACCACCTCATGAATATGACCGAAAAATTTGGCACAGAACTCATGAGAGTACTTTAAAACTTCTTAAAATGTTTCACATAACAGTTAGTCGTTTAATAGTGTGGCAGGTATCCAGGTTTAGATATAATAATAAATATTCTAGAACTTTATTATATAGCGTCATCCAGAATTAAATAATACAGAATGGAGAAAATAGGGATTCTTGGCTAAGTGGTAACCGAGTGGGCTAGGATAGGTTACCAATCTTTACATATTGAGTGAGACCACTCCGTACCTCGGAGTAAACGTTGTTTTGTTGGTTCTGAATGCCTTTCCTGGACATCACCTGTGCATGCCGATCTATCTATGTAAAGTGTAGGGGACAAAGCAGGACAAGCCTTTAGTTATCCCACTGACGGCACCAATTCTCCAGTGAGCTCTGGCTACCCTACTCACCGCTGGGAACACAACACGAAGTTATTATCACCGCGGTATTCTGTGGGGCGGAGGTACTTCCCTAGTCGGACTGCTTTATCTATGTAAAGATACTATTATATAATTGTAAATTGGTCATATCTGTACATTAGAGATATGTAAAGAATACTTGGGGATTAAAGTTATGTTACATTAACGAAACTGAACATAAACATATTTTGATTGGGATTGAATAAAATTATAAAGCATTTAGTATGTTATATGGTTCCCGGCAGAGTAGAATTTGGGCCACCCCATCTCTTCCCATGCGGTGTCATACAAGGCGACTAAAGGATAGGGCTGTTTAACTCAGCCTCAGATGCATGGTTCGAGTCAATTATAGTGTCAGCAATAGGCTCACCGAACGTGGGACCGAATACAATTATTGGTGAAATATGGGTGTTAATTCACCTCTGCCTAACTCTCCGGGGATAAAGGCGTGATTATGTATGTTTGCATTTACCTATTCGTTGATTCGGTGGTTCACTGGTTAGAGCATTCAAAATTTAAAGGAAAGATCTCTGATTCAAATCCCGCCTCAACCAATTTAAAATAAATCCTATCTTGATTCGGTTTAGTAGAATCGAAGATATGAGCAAAAATTTAGTTTTTATAAATTACATTGAGAGAAATTAACATAAAAATACAGATTTCAGAGAAAAACCTTTTATATGTAGTTGTCGGGTTTTAATAAAGATTTAATAAAGAAGATAATAAAGTGTTTAATAAAGTATTACTATCTACTAACCGGATCAAATATTTAGGTACTTCACGGAATTCTCTTGTTCTCAGTTAACAAATTATATTCTTCAGGATTGAAGTACCTAAGGCTTCTACTAAATGATATTAGATTATTATGTTGGAAGGAATTTTTAAGCTCACTGTGAGAGAGTAATTTGGGGAGGTATTTTAGTTTGTAAATGTTATTGGAGGAAAAAAGGAGTTTTTACTGAAATGAGTGCCACTGTGGCACATATTTGGCCGAGGTGCGGCTCTGGCAATCTCAACTCCGGCAACTTACGACCCTCAGACAGCGTGTGTTTAGGTCGGTTCCAGTCCGACATAACTTCTCTCACCGGCTCTGGTCCCCGTATTTGGGGAGGATTTTTCGGACGATAAAAGATAGTTTTTTTATTACGGATGATGGATCAACAAACATAGTTCTCTTGTTCATCTATCTTCAATAAGCTGACTTCCAATCTTACTATCCTTCTGATATAATAATAAATGAGTAATTTTGTGAAGATGTTTTCGTGTTTGTTTGTTAGTCATGTTCTAGCAGTTGAACGGATGTGACTTATATATGGAACAGGGTATTTTAGTCTGCTATCATCAATAGGCTGAGTTTTAATTCTGCTATCTTACTAACGGCCTTAATAACCAGTAATGTACAACATACCCTGTACAAAGTATCAGGGATACAAAATCCAAGATACTTTTAGATTAAGTATTTCCGATACCAGATACAAAACGACACGAACACGAAACAGATACGAACCGGTGGTCCATTTACTAAACTGATATTCATCTTCCTTTATTGTTGACGTTTTGTAAGTGCCGATATAATGGTCTATACAGAATAAATCATTTTTGACTATGACTTTGACTTTGCAAATAGTTTCGAGAATAGTATCTGAAATACTAGATCCACAATAAGTATCTTCTAAATTCTTCTTAAGATGAAGACTGGGGAAGTACCGCCGCTGCCCTACAGAATACCGCGGTCTTAATAACCTCGTGTGGTATTCCCAGCGGTGAGTAGGGTAGCCAGGGCTCACTAGAGAGTTTTTGTGCTGTCAATAGGAATACCAAAGGCTTGCCCTGCTTTGTCTTCTGCACTGACAGTACAAAAACTCTCTGTTCTTCAGGTCGGCAGCAAGAGTGTGACTCCACTGATGTTACACACGTCCGGAGGCCACAGTCACCACTTCCATCAGTAAAGTGGTAAACAAGCTACGATTTCTATATCAAAATATTATTACCTTCCTAAATAAGCGTCCACATTTTCGCAAAATCGACTAAAATAAATCTAACAGCATTGCCTTGGAGGTTCAGAACGGGCGTCTGGTAACGTCGGAGTGACGTGTGTCCTCAAGTCCGAAACATCATTAATATCAACGTATTTTGGCCCAACGCTCCGGGAAACAGGCCACTGTGCAATGAAGAGGGATGGTTTTAGTTAGATAAAGGTTTGTCAGTTTTTGTTAGTACTAAACACCTCAACAAAGTCTAGGGAACAAGATGACCCCAATTATTTTTTTTCGTGTAAATCTTGTTTTGCAAATAACTGGCAGCAAATAAATAAAAATAGAATAAAGTAGATTACAGAGTTGTTCGAAACTTAAAAATAAATTTAAATAAGTAATGATTTTCGAATATGGAGGGAAAACTTTTAAAAGTGTTTGATTGTGCAGTTTCTCTGAGGCAAAATAAAAATTTTTTTTTTCATTGTAAATAACGTTTATTATCAATAATACGTCTTTTACGTATGGTTTGTGCATTTTTGTGACTGTAGTCATCATGTCACGTCGTCATTTAAGTCGCGAAGAGAAGTTAAGGGCTGTTGGTATGCTGCAAGCTGGACGAACTCAACGCGACGTAGCGGATGCTGTCAACACCCAACCAAGCGTAATTTGCAGATTATGGGCACGCTACAGGTCTACAGGGGATGTTGCCGAACGTCACAGGGGACGAAATAGGGTTACTACCCCGCGACAAGATCGTTTCTTGCAAAATTCCGCAAGGCGGCAACCCACGATTACTGCTCGTCAGTTGGTCGCAGGCCTCCAGTCTCAGCATCAAGTGGTTATTAGCGATCAAACTGTCAGGAGAAGACTACACGAAGCCAATCTTCATGCTCGCAGACCGCTTACGGTTCCAGCTCTTCGACGTGGAAATCGAGGTCGTCGCTTATTGTGGGCTAACGCACATTTACAGTGGACCGACCATCGATGGGCACGGATTCTGTTTTCCGACGAATCTCGCTTCGGTTTTCATCCTGATTCGAGAAGAGTGCGTGTATGGCGAGTTCCTGGACGTCGGAGTCGTCTCCAGAATCCGCAAGAAGTTCATCCTTACCAAGGTGGAACAATCATGGTATGGGCTGGAATTCGCCTTGGTGGAAGGACCGACCTCGTTTGGATACGGGGCAATTTGAATGCAAACCAATACATTCAGGAGGTTAAACACCCCATGGTAATGCCTCATCGACAGCAGTTCGGTCAAGATTTTATGTTCATGCAAGATAATGCACGGTCACACACCGCGAGGGTAGTGGTCAATGCGTTAAGCGAGCACAATATGACGACGTTGGAATGGCCTGCTCAGTCTGCCGACCTCAATCCCATAGAGCATGCCTGGGATTTGCTTGGGAGAAGAGCTTAAAGTGATTCTTTGGAAAATCTGAACACTGAAGAACAACTTTTTTTACACCTTCGCAGTGTACGGAGCCATATTCCACAGACGATGATTGACAATCTCATACTAAGCATGCCACGCCGTTGTCGAGCTGTTGCTAATGCTTTAGGAGGTCCTACAGATTATTAAAAACGTTAAAAGTACGGTTAATTACTGTATTTCTTACTACCTCGTTATTTTTGTGCCTAATCATAGAAGGTTGTAATACTCAATATTGGCACTATTCAATACTTTCTTAAAAAAAAAAAAAAATTGGTATGAAAATGTTTTTATTAAAATTAAAATTAAAAACGGTATAAAAATACCCTTCTATTGATATAAAACACTCACTATTACAAGAAAGGGTTTTTAAATAAAAACTAGAAATGTCCTTGTTCCCTAGACTTTGTTGATGTGTGTATTTGGGATGAGTTAAGTGATTAAAAGGTATAGATAACAATTTAGCAAATTTTATGGCTCACCAAGATTTGGGCCTAAATAATAATAAAATACGACTGATGATTTTTTACCATTTAGGTGACAGTCAAGCACATGGCCCCACCTGTTGGGAAGTGGGATCTCCTTTTACATAACTTAGATTGTTCACCAATGCGAAATGATTATTAGATAAAACAGACATAAGAACGGTCTTATTCGTTTTGAGCATGAATAAAAAGACCCATATTCAAATCTCTACGTAAGTAACCTTTTTTAAATGTCTGATTTTCAGAGGGCGTGTAATGAGAATTTATTCCGTGGAGGCTCTGTGGTGAAGCGTTTCTACGGTTGGTTCCGTAGTACGTAACGTATATTCTTGTTTAATACTTTTTAGATCATGATTTTTCAGTAGTCGGGTTTTAGTTTTAAACTTTTTTTTATTTATATTTGTTTTTTTTTATACCACTTAGGTGGAAGACAAGCGCACGGCCCATCTGATGGAAAGTGGTTACCGTGGCCTATGGACGTGTGTAACACCAGAGAAGCATTATTTTGAAGCAATATGTTTGATTTATACATATTTGAAATGTGCTAATTAAGCCCTTTCAGTTGATTCCCAACACGACATATTTATCTCAATTTTATTTTTTAACACAGTACTTTATGATCGCTAGACCCAATAACCAGCGGACAACTAAGACTCTTCTAACGATACCTCATTTGTCCAGTTCTAATAAGTGTTTGAGGAGCTATGAGGGAACAGATGAACCTACATACATACATAGCCTCTCAAAATCATAACCCCCCTTTTGCCTCGCCGTAGTCGGGTAAAAGCAAGTACTTCGAGAATGAAAGAGAAAAGATTTAAGATGCGAAATATATTTGAAGAGGGTTATACTGTTTTAAAATTGAACACGAAAATGGGCCCGATATATGATAATAAGCGTATAATAAAATATTAAGTATTATGGAACCGAAGCCACTTAACAAGATTTATTACTTTTTTTTTTTGTTGAAATTGACTACTTTTGCACGACTGCCCATAAAAGGAAGGTAATTTTTCAGGATTCATGTGGGTATGTATATATTCAGTATCAGATCAATCTTGACCAGTAAAATACTAAAAAAGTACTGTAGTGATCTACTACTCTCCAGGGTACACAGAAAGCCTGGGGGAGACAGGTGAAGCCGCCTGTCACCCTGGCAGAATCAGGCCGCGGCGGCGGCGCGCCTGGCGCGCCTCCCCGTTTTCCGGGAACGAGTTGGGGACTCTGTGCTCCCCACACACCCGATCGTGGGAGATGGCCCTGGGTCGGCCGGGGTGCGAGGTATATGCCTGTCAACCCATCTTCGGCAACCAAAGCGACCCACAGGCGGCGTGCGTTTTAGTCGGTTCGAGTCCGACATAACCTCCTCCACCGGCTCCGGTGGGGAGGTATCCGTGGGGATTTTGGGCACGTAAAAAAAAAGGGTACACAGAAAGGTACAGAGTGCTCAGAAAGACCTCAATAACTGTTAGTTATTAGCACCCTGCCATTCAAGATCGATCTGATGCTGACTGTACCTATAGCTAGAGTGTTATAACCTCAAGAATCAAATGACTTTTCTACACGATAGGCCGTTTAGCTAGGTCAATGTACGTAATACGAAGACCTGTACTGACGTCACTCGGGCACAACGCACGCTGTCTGCGTGTATAATGGGTATAAATCTGGTTTAACTAAAGAATTCCTCAATTCTTTGTAAACTAGTAGTGAATCTGTACCGAACAAAAAAAAATAGGTATCATGAAAGACAGACCACTACGCATTCGGTAATAAATGTGCGATTTTTAGTAGCTATAATACAGATTATATTACAAAAATGTGCGCTATGCTCATACAAATAGGTGTCAAAATTCATTACTAACTAACCTCATTTCTCTAGTTTCTGCGGTTCTTTTCAAATTCGAAATTTAAAATTGTTTCCCGCCTCACGCAGGAACCGTACCACATTTTTTTTCTGTACAGGTTCCATACTATAAGGAGTATGTTACCGTAATATTTCAGAAAATATATTGAATTTTGAGGCAGGTTTGGACCCTTAAAATCTGGATATCTCCATAAAAAACTCGATAATACCTGATCTATGAATCAAACAGAGAGTTTCCAACACTGCGTTCGTACGTAAGTACTGTGCTACAAAACCAGTGAAGACTTTTTCTTGTTTTAAATTACCCACTTTTCTAATGAGCTGTGCGCGGGCCGCAGATTTCATTAGCCCTCGCGATCGGCGGGCGTCCCTTGAGAGAATTGTCAATAAAATGTAATTGGATCATGGAGCAGCTGCGACCATCAATTAATAAGACAGCGGCTTTGGGTATCTAGAATTTGGCACAGATTCATTTTTTTTTCGACCGTAACTCGAAAAGTTGTTGAAGCCTCTTTGCTTGGAGATTGAGTTTTTTGTTTAATATTTATAGAGGATTATTGCAGATGGATTGGAGTAATTTTTGTTATTAATATTTGTAGTCTGTTCACTGACCGTGAGTATATCTAGTAGGTACATATATGTATATGATTTAGATCTGATTTTTTTGAAGTGAAAACATCTTTTGAGGGCACATGTGACATTGACATGACGTTTTCTTTTGAGTTTGTCTCATTGAGTTAGAAAAAATCCATTGAACGAGTTGAAAGAAATCCAGGGACTTGACATTGGCGTCTCGCCATTAATCATTTTATAAACATTTACAATTTACTTTTTTTTTCAATCTTCAATGATATTATTGAGGTCTTAGTCACAGAGTGACTATGTCGCCCTCATTGGAATTGTTGAGTACCTACATGGTGTAATCAATGATGAATACATCAAATCTTAGCTAAGAAATACAATTTTTTTGCCTCCTCCGAAGGTGGACTAGCGAGGATACTGTTTTATAGGCCGATATTGTTATTACCGTTGCCATATAATTGCTTTCTTTCGGCCTCATTCCAGACACACTCCATCAAAATGTGATGTACATCTTCCACAACATTACAATTTACTTGAGATTGGTAGAATTGCAGCGATTCCCTGCAGAAGCCCTTAGTAAAAGAAAGAAGATAGAAAACTCACTCTTGGTTCAGTAATTTATTAGAAGAGAACTAGACAAACCTTATAATCAAAGGTACCTACGTACATCCATAAGATTTTACAAGAATTTTAGGATATTTACTTTCTAGACGTAGGTAGGTAATAAATATACAAACGTAACCGAAAATTGCTACAATTCTTTATAAAAAATGTTAATGTAATTAATAAAAATAATCTTTGAAATATTAAAGCTACTAGGTCTACTTACATAGGTATAATACTTATGCACTCAGTCCATATTTTAGCCGAGCTAAATTATAAGAACTAATATATCACGTTGGCACCTGCGACAGATTATTAATTTTAATGCTGACAAACTGTATTTAACATTCACGAAATATACCGTAAATATTTAACGTTTTCAAACACTGAAGAAATTTTCATTTAAAAAATATAAAAATCCCTGGTTCAAACAAGACTTAGCCGCGTTTGCCCGCGGTTATACGAAAATAAAATTGTCACACACATTTTTTTGAAATTTGTTCCTTTCGGAACTGGTTAAGGTGCTATGACCATGCTGCCATGTCATCAGTTTATTAATTTCTTAGTTGGGATGTTTGTTGATGATAATGAGTTGATGACTATAATAATGATGACGATGAATGATGATTGCTGCTTCAGTAAAGTTGTGGGGACTTCACTTTAGGTTTTCTAGGGATAGGCAGAGGTGAATTAAAGAGAACATTAATTATTTTTTTTGCCAACGTTTCGGATGCATTGCAGCACCCGTGGTCACGTAATAGGGGGTGCGCCTTTTGCCGTATTCCGGGCACTATTGTTGCCTCGAGCCATGCATCAGAGGCTGAGTCTGAGCTGTATGTATAGATCTGTCTGATGTTAAACAGGCCCTGTCCCTTAGTCGACCAAGCGAACCTTTACTTTAATTTTCACATTTACCAAAATCGGATTTCATAAATCATTCTTGTTCTTTTTTTAAAATATTTTCTTCATTTGCAATTTGATTGAGCCTCACTTAAATTCATCCTTTTGAGGAATCTGTGAAAGTTTATGAATATTTTTTCCTTGTTATTCTATTTTTATGTGGCTCTCCTTTGAGAATGACTGGCTAGTATTAGAGAACAAAATATCTTAACATCTTGACTCACTTGTGAAGTTCTGATGGTGAATTTTCATATTTCATATTAGTGTTCCTTAGCGATCATATTTTCCAGATCTTTCTAAGTAGTAATAAAATAATTATTATAATATTTTAGCATGTACAACTGGGCCTAGTAATTAATAGTTATGAGAATAAAAAATACTATTACGAAGGGAGAAACAGAAAAACATTTAAACCTGAGCGAAGTAGAAGCATTAACGTGAGCAAAGCAGCAGATAGATAGCAGCTAGTAAGAAAATATAACGTTGAACATTTTCAAATCAACACGAGACCTAACTTTGAGAAAGTTTTCTAAAGCTGACGTTGGACACAGCAGTTCCCGCGAACTTAGCACAAAGACGAACTAAAAGTAGATTTGAACTAACGACTATAACAGCACACTAGCTGAACTACTTGGATGTTTGTTTATGCATACTTAAAATAAACTTATACCGATGAGATCTCTTTTTAAACATTAGAGCCTTATGTATTTATATTGTATATAGTCTGTGTGGTGACGGAGAAAGAATACAAGTATCACCACCCCATCTCATCCGAAGGGTGTCGTAAGAGGCGACTAATGGATACGTACGCAAACCATATCACTGCGAGAGAAGGAAAACTCGAAATAAAACCCTGTACCAACCCGTCTGGCCAGCGTGGAAACAGTAGGCGTAAGCCTCCCATCATTGGGAGAGGCCTAGTCCAGCAGTGGACTTCGATGGGCTAGTTGATTGATTGTTGATATAAATAATATATAGATATACATACCTTTGGTTTGCCTGACTTTTCGACCTGGTTACACCATCCGTGGTCACAGGCAGACTGGCTCAGCGGTGCTCGCCCGCCATCTTCGAACTTGTGATATAAGCTGGTCGATGTACCTAAACCATGATCGCATTAATTCCCGTAAACATTATTGGATACCTAATACTGTTTGATAAATTAAACTTTTTTTATACCACTTAGGTGGCAGACAAGCACACGGCCCACCTGATGGAAAGTGGTTACCGTGGCCTATGGACGTTTGTAACACCAGAGAAGTCACAGTCGCGCTGCCGACCCTGTAAGTACAGAGTTTCTGTGCCGTCAGTGTAGAAGACAAAGCAGGACAAGCATTTAGTCTTCCCACTGACAGCACAAATTTTCCAGTGAGCTCTGGCTACCCTACTCACCGCTGGGAACACAACACGAAGTTATTATAGCCACGGTATTCTCTACGGCGGAGATACTTCCCCAGTCGGACTACTCAATTGGGTGGAAATACCACCATGTCCTACCTTCGTTTTGTTAATTTAAGATCAGACTCCCCCTAATTCAACCAATAACTTTACATATCAAGTTCCCCGATACCCACACGAGTATTCCCGAGTATCAAATACACCTCGTACCTCGTACCAAAACTTCAACAAGACTTAGTCGAACAGTTCCCATAGTTGATTATAGCAGTTTAATTCAATAGTTAACTTCGATCAGTTTGGCCTGGTACACGATCGTGCAAATACACTGTTATTGTGTAAGTAGGAGATAGTTAATAGTTCAACTGTGGAGAGAGTTCAAGTTTGGAGAACTAAGTTTATTGTTTAATGATTTGAATTTTGTTTACATAGATCGTTGCAACTATGAATAAATGGCGGCCTTAACATTCAAATAATGAATAGTTATTGACTTTAGCAGTATACCTATTTTTTATACCACTTAGGTGGCAGACAAGTACACTGCCCACCTGATGGGAAGTAGTTGCCGTGACCTGTGGACGTGTGCAACACCAGAGGTGTTACACTCGAGCTGCCGACCCTGAAGAAACCTTCTAAGTTCTAAGTTCTGTTTCTAATTTCTAAGTTCAGATAATCTTCTAAGTTCATGAAGAACCTAATTCAAAATACATAAATATTTGCACACCGTAATAGTAGGAATTAAATTCTAGCAATAGTTTTTTATAAGAATATTAGAACCAAAATTACTAATATTCCCCTCCAACTAAGCTAAATTGCTTGTGTTAAGAATGGATTTACGTAGTAAATTATTTACTTATTACGGATTCGAACCCCGGACCTTTCGAGCGAAAGGCTGTCTACTTAACCACTAAGTTACCGACGCTTCTACAATTAGCCCATCGCATTCCACTGCTGGCCATGGCCCTCTCGCAATGTAAATCACTCAATACTAAACGAATGATGAACACTCAAACTGTATTCTACCAAAATGGTAGATTTTATTTTAAGTAGGTACTGTTATGCGGTTACAGTACATAAATTACAATTGATGACGAAAATAGGTGAATGCTCCCAATTTACTGTTACCAAGGCTTATTGCGAATTAATTAGCTAATTGTTTCAAAATTAGGCATTATTATGTAATAACGGTTGCAGTACCTGTCTTTGCTAACGAATAGCTAATCTACGAGTCATCATCATCACCTTTGCTTCAGTCCCGGTCGCTACCGAGACCACCTCGAAGACCGTGGTCCGCATAAATATGTTGGGACGACTACATTCTATCATCGCACCTCTTTTTTTTTTATGTGCGCAAAATCCCCACGGATACCTCCCCACCGGAGCCGGTGGAAGAGGTAAAACGCACGCCGCTTGTGGGTCGTTTTGGTTGCCGAAGGTGAGGTTGAGAGGCATATCCCTCGCACCCCGGCCGACCCAGAGCCATCTCTCACGATCTGACCCTCTTCTCAGATGGATGTTATCATCGCACCTCTCGCTGCTGGCAGGGAAACCATCTCCACACATTGCGACTTGAAACAGTACGTACAGTTAGGTATTATAGGAACTTCATTCCCTGCACGCTTAAGCTGTGTGATGAACTGTCATGGTTTTCCCAAGTGTCTACAATATGGGGTTCTTTAAGAGGCATTAAATGGTTCTTACAGGGTCGGCAGTGCGAGTGTTACGCCCCTAGTGTTACACAATCCATCAGTTAGCCCATCACAGCCCACTGCTGGACATAGGTCTCTCCCAATATTGGGAGGCCTTGGCCTACTGTTTCCACGCTGGCTAGACGGATTGGTACAGGGTTTTATTTCAAGTTTTCCTCCTCTCGCAGTGATATCGTCTGCGTATTTTTCTGTTAATCGCCTCTTACGACACCCGTCAGATGAGATGGGGTAGTGATACTTGTATTCTTTTACCGTCACCACACGGATATGCACACGTCCATAGACCACAGTACACTTACCATAAGGTGGCCCGTGTGTTAGTCTACCACCAAAGTGATATAAAAAATACTTCATTATTTCGGCTATATTGGGTGTGACTACCTTCTGGCCTCCCAGCCTGCAAAACACAGATTATATGGCTCAGTGGTCAGAGAATTCCCCCTATAAGGGAAAGATCGCTGGTTCGAATAACGCTTCAATTTTCAATATGCCATGAAATGGTGCGAGTAGATGAAGAACCTGCTACCACACGGACTCACACCACTGAGCCAGTCAGCCTGTGACCACGGCCAGTGTAACCCGGTCAAAACGTCAAGTATGTCCCTATACCATGATCGCGTTAATTCCATTTTTTTTTTTTTTTTTTACGTGCGCAAAATCCCCACGGATACCTCCCCACCGGAGCCGGTGGAGGAGGTTATGTCGGAATCGAACCGACTAAAACGCACGCCGCCTGTGGGTCGTTTTGGTTGCCGAAGGTGAGGTTGACAGGCATATCCCTCGCACCCCGGCCGACCCAGGGCCATCTCTCACGATCTGGCCCTCGTCTCGGGTGTGGGGACTAAAGCGTCCCCAACTCGACCCCGGAAACGGGGAGGCGCTCTAGGCGCGCCACCGCCGCGGCCTGCTTCTGTCAGGGTGACAGGCGGCTCCACCTGTCACCCCCCGCGTTAATTCCCTTAAACATTATTGTATATTTTGTGACTTGCCCGGAGTCAAGATATATGCCTTAATCTACACCTAGATATAGTAATATATTAACATCAAAGATATTCCATTACTAAACTGTGCAGCACGCCGTCAAACCTCCCCTTCATTTTCCCCAAACCACTCAATTTCCCCGCAGCAAAGGCAAATTAATAAATAACTTACTCCTTACTGAAATTTGATGGCTTCGAACATAGCAATATTGGCCTTTAATTTCCGTCTGGAAACTACGATGTCATTGTTTATGATTGTAACTATTCGTAGCAAGGGGATAGAATATGCAGTCTGTCTACCCCAGTTGGTATGTACATAGATATCTAAAGTAACTGTATATACAGGGTGTATATTTGAAACATTTAGCAAATTTTAATTTTTGAACTTTTAACATCATTCTTGCTGACTGTACAATTTTGTCAAAATCTGTGAATACAATATAGGTATTTAAACTATCCTGGTCATTCATTATCAATATCAAAATAATCGGGATATTTACCATGTTGCATTGTTTCGAGTTTCTGATATTTTGGCGCTGTTGCAAGCACCATGATCACGGAGGAACTGGAGTATTAGCGGTGAGCAGAGAAACATGGTAAATATCCCGATTATTTTGATACTGTCTGTGAATACAGTTTATAACATCATAAAAGGTTAAGGATAGTCTCCTCAGAACGTTTTGAAAGAAAGAAAGAAAAATGCGTTTATTTTTGTATAACTGCAGCACATAAAAACGTTTCATTAGAATATACTTCAACTTATAATATAAATGTATGATTTTGCATGATTTGAGATTGACATGGTAATTCACATGAACAGTGTAACACTCACCGGGATATTTACCGTGTTTATTATTTTTGCTGAAGAACCAATATTTCGGCGCTGTTACAAGCGCCATAATCACGGCGTACTGACAACTTCCAAGCTAGTTGTTATTGGACATACCATATCGGTCTACCCTCTTCTGCACTCGTTTGTTACTAAAACTAGTAATAAAAACAAACTAAATTTATAAATAAATATTAAAAAAATAATTGTAATGGCAACATTATCCAACCTACCCTCCGTTATCCGTATCGTAACCCATTCTAATTACAACTCTATGGTAGACCAATATATGGTTTGCAAGCGTAAACAAAAACGAACAGTAAAAATAAAAAGCGCGTAAGCCGAATTTGTAATTATCACATAATACTGTAATTATAACAGTTGAGATACCTGCCCTAACAGCCTCATATAAAAAATACAACCTGTATATTGAACATTTGGGAAGTAAACGATCGCAGGTTCAATTCCCGCTCCGTGTACATATATGTTTTCATGAGTAAAGCTCACTGGTTTGTGCTGTCAGTGGGAAGACTAAAGGCATGCCCTGCTTTGTCTTCTACACTGACGGCACAGAAACTCTGTGCTTACAGAGTCGGCAGCGCGAGTATGGACTCCTCTGGAGTTACACACGTCCATAGGCCACGGTAACCACTTTCGACAGGTGGGCCGTGTGCTTGTCTGCCACCTAAGTGGTATAAAGATAAATTTATTTGTAGAAACATGTGTACAGATGATGCTACAAAGTATATTACAATACATTGCGAGTTTCAACAAGTTCTGTAAATGTAGACGTACAAATATGAATAAAAAATAAAATGAATAAAAAATCTATATTTACGGTATAATAAGCACTTGACTATGTATATTATATGTACACATGTTTTTTGCAAATAAATATTATCTTATCTTATCTTATCTTATAAATTTGCAGTAGTCGCGTTATTTATTAATATGTGGTCGCGTTTGTGAATAGAATTTCTAAAGTCTAACTCGTTGTTCAATTTAGTCTTTAAAATGAGTTTCTAAACAGAAAACATATTACTAAACAGATTTTTGAATTAGCCTTGGTAGCCTAGTGGTATGGGTAATGGACTGCTGAGACGAGGTCTCGGGTTCGATCCCAGGTTTTACCACGGCACACACCAATGACTTTTCGATGCTTTTCGAAGTTATGTGTGTATTTATCGCAGGTTTATAAGTGCCTGGTTAATGGCAATAAGCTCGCCACCTATCACATTGAGACCTAAACATAAACTGGCGAAATGTGGGTGCTAGCACCTCTGCCTACTCCTTCGGGGATATAGGCGTGAGTTTATGTTATGTTTATAAATACACGTCAAGATAGTTTACGTTATAAAAAGCACTATTTAATTAGTAGATGTACACAAACCTATTGCATCTAGACCCCATAGCAAGAAATTCTTCATCGATCATTGAACTGTCAGGGAACTCTTCCCGATCTAAAGTCGATGTACTATAATTGACATTTACGGAAGCCGTTTCTTCAATACCTTGGGAATAGTACACAATAATGGGATAATTGGCTTGTAATGATGATATTTCATGTATAGTGGGTTCAATTCCCGCTCAGTGTAAATTGCATGCATGAATATGTATATTTGCATTGGTCTGGGCGTTTCTATGTTTAATATGTATGTATTTACAAAAAAAAAGTATCTAAGTATGTTTATCCGCAGTCTAGATCCCATAACACAAGTTAGTTAAACTATGCTTAGTATGGGTTTAGAAAGCGTTGTGTGATATTATTTATTATAGGTTTTATAGCGAATTATAATTTAGAAAACCATAGCTGGTAGAAAATAAGGTCCTTATAACTGCGGATAGGCACCGATAGTAATACAGCCCATGACGAAGTGTCCGCTTGACAGCAATGACCTTTTTACGTGAGACCGAAAATCATAGTTGGCGTTGGTGAGTTAATACACCTCTGCCTACTCCTTCTTAGATTTACAGTCGTGAATGTATGTATTGTATGGTTCTTCGAGAAGGGCATTAGAAGGTTACACATATTGAAAGAAAATTTCTACTTTTTCACAGGGTGGGTACCACCGTGCACTATTGCAAAAAACCCTCCATAGTAATTCTTTTTTTTTAAATCTAGGACATGCCCTTTTGACGTCACCTCGCCTGATGGTCAGCCAAAGGCAAAGTATCAGACAAGAGGGTCACCATTACAGACACTAAGTAATGTTACAATAGTGCCACTCAGCTTGGCAGCCTCATCAGATGCTTTTTCACGCCCTGCTTGAAGGACCCGGGACTGTAGGAAGAAAGAAACACGTGAGCTGGTAATGGAGTCCAGGTCTCGGTGGTGCGGCAAAGAAAAGAGTCTCCGAACCGCTTGGTTCTTGCTCATATATTCTGCACAGTGTGACGGTGACATCTAGGCCCTGCACGTATTGTCCTATCTTTTTTTATACCACTTAGGTGGCAGACAAGCACACGGCCCACCTGATGGAAAGTGGTTACCGTGGCCTATGGACGTTTGTAACACCAGAGGAGTCACAGTCGCGTTGCCAACCCTGTAAGTACAGAGTTTCTGTGCCGTCAGTGTAGAAAACAAAGCAGGACAAGCCTTTAGTCGTCCCACTAACAGCACAAATTCTCCAGTGACCTCTGGCTACCCTACTCACCGCTGGGAACACAAAACAAAGTTATTATAGCCGCGGTATTCTGTAGAGCGGAGGTACTTCCCCAGTCGGACTGCTCAATTGGGCGGATATACCGCCGTGTCCTACCCCCTAATAATCTCGGTTGGATTGCATTGAACCTGAGCAGTTTCGCCTTACGGCTTCCTTACTTTAACCTTTGAGGAAGCCGTTACAATGAGGATGCCACATTGTAGTCATTTGAAAAATCTACAGCATTCCATATAAAAAGAGAAAGCAGTATTCCAGTAGTCTTACATAGTATGTGTCATAACATGGCTCGCCAAATAGCCTATTTCGAGTACCAGCAACTATATAATCCCTCAGAGAGACAACACACTAATACAATTAGGTCAGTCCTCCACCCACCGGTACAGTAATCAACAGAAGTTGTACAACAACTGTCATTCTTTCGGGAACATTGCGGCGGACAACATGTGTGGTGTTGTGTAACAGCCAAACTTTGTCTAGTCTACGAAAAATGTTACTGGATGTGTTTTAGAAAAGTTTACCCGTAAACTTTTGTAAAAAATGAGATAATCATTGCTATGGGAGTCAAAATTAAGACAAACCGACTAGTCCTCTTAAATTAGTACCCTGTGCCCATTCGCCATTCGCGAAAAATCCACACGGGTCCCCCCTCCCTCCGGGCCGGTGGGAGATGTTATATCGGTCTCAAACCGACTAAAACGCACTGCGCCGGCGCAACGCACGGCCCATATGCCGTTGTTGGTTGCCGAAGGTGAGGTAGACAGGCATATCCCTTGCACCTCGGCCGACCCAGGGCCATCTCTCTCGATCTGGCCCTTGGCATTTACGGAAGCGACTGCTTTCTGACATACATATAATCACGCCTTTTTCCCCGGAGGGTTAGGCAGAGGTGAATTATCACCCACATTTCACCAATCATTAAATTCGGTCCCACGTCATAGGGGGTGCATCTATTGCCGTCTTTCGAGCACTATTTTTGATTCAAGCGATTCATCTGAAGCTGATTCTGAGCTGTATATATCTATCTGATGTTAAACAGCCCTATCCCTCAGTCGCCTTGTACGACACCGCATGGGAAGAGATGGAGTGGTCCAAATTCTACTCTGCTAGAAACCATGCGGTAAAGATGAAAATGTTTACTGTAATATTTATAATAGTATTTTTAATGGATAATAAGCGAAAAGATATATCGTTAAGCAAATGACCGGCATTCCTACCAAGACAATAGTAGTGTCACATCAAAAATCCATCATTCACGTGGACTTGCGTGGGGTGACAGCTAAGTGATAAGATTAACCACAAAAATAGACTTCGTGGGCGGTGATTGAAGGCCTTAAAAGTTGACTGAGAGGGGATAGTATAAAAATAAACAAAATAAATTACTTCGTATAATCTACTTATACACATAAAAACATAACATAAACTCACGCCTATATTCCTAAAGGGGTAGGCAGAGGTGCTAGCACCCACATTTCGCTAGTTTATGTTTAGGTCCCAATGTAATAGGTGGCGAGCCTATTGCCATTAATCGGGCACTTATAAACCTGCGATAAATACATACATAACTTCGAATAGCATCGAAAAGTCATTGGTGTGTGCCATGGTAAAACCTGCGATCGACCCCGAGACCTCGTCTCAGCAGTCCATTACCCATACCACTAGGCTACCGCAGTTTTTGAGATGTTCTCTTTTACTTATACTTTATTGTATACATAAAAGTCATTTATACAAAAAGATGAGATGTAATGTACAAAGGCGAGCTTAAGTCAATCTTTATGACAGGTACAAAAAGTTAGTGGTCAAGTTACGTTCTTTAATCACTAATCTACGTATAGTTTGGAAAACTATGAGAAAATTTATTAAATGGGCATTTTACTGTCTAGTCAAATTAATTACTTTTTACTAATTTTTTTTTAATTATTGGCGAACCCAGACATTTACCCAGATTTCCGCCAATGTCCGTGAGAGTAATAAAGGAAAGGAGATTGGAAACGGTTAGGTATAAGAAACCTAGTATGAAAAAGACAATTGTGACGAGTGGATATTCTCTTTTATATTCAAGCACTCTCATACGTAGGTATCTTTTTTTTATATATTCGTAGGACATGTCAATTAAACTTAGCCTCGCCTGATGTTAAGCTGAAGTAAAGTCTCAGAAAAGATTGTTACAATGGTGACACTCAGCTTGACGGCCTCATTATATGTTTTTCATTTCATTTATTTATTTGCTTGGAATGTCGTACAACAAAAGATGGAAATAAAAAATATAGTAATCGAGCACATTTCGCCATATAGTTGGCATGCAAACACAGATTATTAGGTATACTTACTACAAATATTGCAGTCACAATGATAGCTCAGCAGCTACAACGCATTCCTGCAGTGATACAAATGACATGTATATTTCTTTAAAAAGTTTTCCTCTGTATAAAAAGTTACGCCCAGCTGGACCTGATACTTTAGAAAAAACAAACACAGGACCTGGTAATAAACCTACCACTAACAATATCACGAAAAGGGTGTGTTCACACATCGCGGTAAATATGTTACTAAAAGCCTGGAACACATCGGTCTACCCTTTAGTTAATAACCTGTCACCTTGGTTACGTTAAATGGGCCTTCAGTACGAAAATAGGTTACATTAATAGCCTCAAACTTGAAGATAATATTGTTAAGAAACATATTATCCTTCATTTTGGGTGGATGGGGCTCCACCAAAATCAGACTGGGGCAGTCTCAGTATATTATACTTGAATAGAGGCAAAGCTAAAATAGTTGCACATAATATGTTTGTGCCGGAAATTTTTCGACTTAGGGTTGTCAAGCATACACATTTTTATACTATTGGTTGATTCGGCGTCCAAAACTTTTTGATAAAAGTAGTGGTTAGAGATCTATAGGAAACTACTATTTTATATATATTGCGATATAGGAAGATCCCACGTTATAGGGAACTAGTTAAACTAGGACAAGACGGTATTCCCGTTCCAATTGAGCAGACCGACTGGGGAAGTACCTCCACCCTACAGAATACCACGGATTTAATAACCTCGTGTTGTGTTCCTGGCGGTGAGTAGGGTAGCCAGAGTTCATTGGAGAGTTTTTGTGCTGTTAGTGAGAAGACTAAAAGCTTCTGTACTGACGGCACAGAAACTCTCCTTTCACAGGGTAGGTAGCAGTTACTCTTCAGTAACTCCTCTAGTGTTACAAGTTGATAGGTCGCAGTAACTACTTCCCATCAGGTGGACCTGCTTGTCTTTCACCTAAGCTGAATTAAAAAAAGGGGAATAGAGCACCTCAACCATATAATTTTGTAAAATAGTGGCAATAGTGTCCACAAAATTAAATGAAATAAATTTAACATAGAAGTGAAAAAAACATTAATGAGTAAAGGTTAATATGTATAAAGTGGATGAGTATCTTAATGATGTTAATGCGTGGTCGACATAAGCCTCTTGCTTGCTCGCACAAACTAAATTGTAAACTAAGCAAATTTAAAAAAGAAAAATAATCTAGGTAGTTCTAATATAGTTTGCTGAGTTCATTTTCCAATGATTTATTATTAAATTATTTCTTGACATATCCAATTGTAAAATGTTGACGTTCATACGTGCTCTTTGCCTAAACTAAATAAATTAAATTGATTCTTTGATTCTTTGAAAACACGACATGTTTTTCCCCAGCACTTCTAAAATACCTTTAAATTTGGAATTTTCGGTCACAGTTTTATATTATCACCTTTACATCTAGACCCCAATTCACAAAGTCACCCTCAATTACATTAAGTTGAACTATATTGTTGGAAATTATTAGATTCCGTGTCGACAGCCCTGTACAAAGGCTGAATGAGAAAACTTGAGCTACCGGGGATGATTTATGGTAGTGTAACGTGACTTATATATTCTATTAGCAGCTTTTTTCCGAGCTATTTCTTAAGGGCTTGAATTATCTGTCTACGGAACCATTGTCTTACGATTTTTATTAGATTTTTTTTTCATCTAATCAATGGTTTATTATTGTGCTAAATTTTGTCAGCCCAATGCTGAGCTACAGCGTTGTCCGTTACTTAATCCAGATGTTCGTTGGTACAGGTGGTGGGACACAGTGGGTAAGAGAGAAAATACCGATAGATTTCCCATAACGTCGACTAAATATTATGCTAGGTATTCAGGTCTCAAGCGAACCTGCTGCTTAACTTACGAACTCCAGCGCAGGCTTTTGTTTTGGTGTTTGGAGGGCAATAGGCAAAAAAATATCGCTCTCACAAAAACTAAGATATGTTAATTATGTTAATTAACAGAAAGAGTTGAAAAGCGGACCCAGGGCTCCAAAGTGTAAGCATTGGATGATACAATCGAGAGTAATGCTGCGATAATATTGGTCAAAGAGAGATCATATAAAAAACATGAACTCTATACATCAAACGGGCAGCATAAAAAACTCAAGGAACAAAAATTTTGGTTCACTGGAGTTCATTTTTCAAGATCATTTAAATACTTTTTCGAACGTACTTCTGAAACGTTAAACATTTTTTAAATTACGTTCTCTCTTAGAAGTTCCACACGAATAAATTTCCAAGTACGAATTTCTTTTTCTTAAGACACTTGTTAAACATAATACAATTTTCGTATTACCTTGAGCTCTTATTGAGAATACGCAAGCTTCGTCGAGGACCATTCTGCGAGGAATCACTTCTTTCAATTTATTTTTAGACGTTATCGACTTTCGGTTTCATTATTTTAGATATAATTCCGAGAATAGATCAGTCTATTGTCTAACATTATGTAAGTAAAAAAAAGGTATATGACGTCAAGGACTACAATTGATTAATGAGGTTCTATTCATTCGTTCACATTTTCGTTCATTCGTTCGTTTTTATTTGAGACGGAATGATAAAGGTTAACTTTTACAGTTACAGCAAAACATTTCTAGAAGACTATCCATAACTTTTCAAGATATTCCGAACTACATTCACGGATTTCGAAGAAATCGTATAGTTAGTAAGAAAAATGCAAAACAACCTATATATGTGTCTTTGGAGGATCGGAGAAAATGGCGCACATTGGGAGAGGCCTATGTCCAGCAGTGAACGTGGTGGGCTAATTGATTGATTGATATGTATCTTCTACCTATATTACAAAAATGGGGAATAATTCGTGCCATTTATTGTTTAGACAAGAGAGATTATCTTAGGGAACGATTCAAAGATATTAAAATTTTAACTGTAGCTGTCCAAAATATTCGAGAACAAACTGTGTGTCAGAAAAAATATATCCAATTTTATAAAAGTAAGTGACATTACAGATTTCTGTCTGTGTGCGCAATACAAATAAACTGCTCCTTCCATTCTATCAGCTTGGCAAAGTTAGTGATTCTTTTAAGGGAGAAGGTAAAGTCTTTTATAATAAATTGCCTGAATCGGTCCTTGTTATGCCTGAAAATTAATTTAAAATATTTTGTGAAGACCACCTTATGTAAAAGAGCATACTATAGGACAGATAGACAGACCTTAAAGACAAAAATGTAGCATGGCGCAGGCCCCTCCTAAAATGCTATAACTACGTCATAATATTGTAATAGACACGCGAACTTATTACTAACGTGTTTGTTTGCTGCGCCGTTTCTTCTCCACTAGCGCCTAGGAAACGGTGGTAAACTTAGTTTTGAGCAGAATTTGAAGTCAAAAAGATGTAATTACGTTGCACTACTTTGAGAAATAAAGAGTTTGATACAACTGTATTAAATACTTTCATTGAGAAATAACTCAGTGTGCTTTCCTTATTCATCTCTGTGGCCTTCTCAACAATCACTCTCCTAGCCATAATATCATCTTAGACACAGTCCTTGTTTCCTTCTTCCTACAGTCCCGGGTCCTTCAAGCGGGGCGTGAAAAAGCATATGATGAGGTTGTCAAGCTGAGTGTCACCATTTTAACAAGGAATATGTATGTAATGGTGACCCTCTTTACTAAGCCTTTGCCTTCAGGTTACCATCGCAAGAGTCCTATAAAAAAAATCCATATGGAAGCAAAAAAGCAGCCAGTGCGAAAACACAGGAATAACATAACATAACATAAACTCACGCCTATATCCCCGAAAGGGTAGGCAGAGGTGCTAGCATCCACATTTCGCCAGTTTATGTTTAGGTCCCAATGTAATAGGTGGCGAGCCTATTGCCATTAACCGGGCACTTATAAACCTGCGATAAATACACACATAACTTCGAAAAGCATCGAAAAGTCATTGGTGTGTGTGCCATGGTAAAACTTGGGATCGAACCCGAGACCTAGTCTCAGCAATCCATTACCCATACCACTAGGCTACCGCGGAATACAGGAATAGCTGATAGTATAAGCCGTAAGTAAGGTTTAAATTACGGCCTTTTATTTAAATTTAAAAGTAATAAGACGAAGACCGCACTCAGACATTGTCTTATGAGCAGGTAGTACATAAGTATAATTAATTGTCCTGGCTGACAAGTTCTTCAATACAAAACATTAAACTACAAAACGCTACAATTGGGTTTAAAAACGTTAGCCAGTGGAAACGGGCTCTTATGCACATGGGAACTTGTTAAGAGCGCTTCATCAAAAATTGCTTGCCTTTTTATATTTTGTCAATTTCACTTCGTTCTGTCGCCCTAATGACGTCACTGTACAAAAATTGTTTTCACGAGAAAATAAACGATTAAGCATTAAGTGTGCCGTAAAATATAAAATCATATTACGGTAACATAGGAAAGTCTTTATAATCGCTGGGAATCATGCTGTATACAGGGTGGAAGATTCCCGTGCCTGGAGGGAATAGCGTCGGTAGCTTTGTGGATAAGGAGTCGGCCTAACGACCGAGAGGACCTGGGTTTGAATCCTGGCTATTACACTACCGACGTGAACCCACTCCTAGCACAAGCAATTTAGGTTAGTTGGAGGAATTAGAGGGAATATTAGTGATTTCGGTTCTAATATTGCTGTTATTAATAATATCTAATATTGAGTTTTTCCTAGCAAACTTTATTTTTAAAAAGAAACAAAACTGTATTCATATATTTTAGAAAACTCGCTTGCTGCACTTGGTAATCAAACCAACTACAGTCTGAAAAAAACATCGTGTATTTTTATGCTATCTATGGATAGGGTCAATCATAAGGGCGGCAGCGGGAGCGACGAAGGATCGCAAGCCAAGCCCGCGTATTATGAACGACCTCCGCCCCCCATGAGCGTAGGCCTGGGGGTGACAGGTGTATTCGCCTGTCACCCTGGCAGAAGCAGGCCGCGGCGGTGGCGCGGGTATCCATGGGGATTTTGCGCACATAAAAAAAAGGTCAATGACAAGGATCAAATATCTCTAACAAACCTGGTAAATTAAATGAAAGGAAATTCTTGAAATATAAATGTTCAACAGTTTCTGCGTGGTTGGTTACCAAACATTCAACGTGGTTGGTTACCAAACATTCAACGTGGTTGGTTACCAAACATTCAACGTGGTTGGTTACCAAACATTCGACGTGGTTGGTTACCAAACATTCAACGTGGTTGGTTACCAAACATTCAACGTGGTTGGTTACCAAACATTCAACGTGGTTGGTTACCAAACATTCAACGTGGTTGGTTACCAAACATTCAACGTGGTTGGTTACCAAACATTCAACGTGGTTGGTTACCAAACATTCAACGTGGTTGGTTACCAAACATTCAAATGACTAAAATTATTTATAAATATCTTATTTTACAGGGTAATCCACATTTATAACATTAGAAATATAAATTGTACAAACCGCATGACAAAACCTATCTTTTTAAATTAGAGATCGTTAGCGTTCATCTTCAACCTAAGCTCAACAATTATTTCCCTAAAGTAGGGGAGTTTTTTTTTCATTTGGCTGTGATTAAGAGGCACATTAAGGAACATGGTAACACTGCTACCTAAATCATAGAATAATGTACTCTATTCGGTGTAATTACTTAAAATATTTTCGGTCTGTTAGTCTAATGGTAGGTCTTTGAGGAAAACGCATTTGCAAGGTCTCATATATATACTGGGTGGCGCAAAAGTAAAGACCCTATTTGGTTCGGCTATAACATTTTTTCTAAATTAGAAAACTAGATTTAGGTTTTTTTAAATGTATATTTGTACCATTAAATTTCGTACCATTAGGATTTAAAGATGATGTCTTTTAAATGGTGACCTCCAGAGTTGATACACATTTGAGCCCTATTTATGACATTTTGCATAACTTGCCGTGACACTTCCTGCGATATGTTCGTTATTTCTTGACGAATGTTTTCTTTTAGAGCTGCGAGAGTCTGTGGCTTGTTCACATACACCCGAGATTTCAAAAAACCCCAAAGAAAGAAGTCTGGACTGGTCAGATCGGGTGATCTTGCAGGCCAAGGCAAATCGCCAAAACGAGAGATAACTCGGCCTGGAAAAGCGTCCCTCACAAAGTCCATAGTGTCGCGCGCTGTGTGTGCCGTAGCGCCGTCTTGTTGAAATCAGATGTGCTCCAGCCCCAATTCGTCCAAACTGGGTATCAAATTGCGTGGCACGTCGCCTCGTTGATGTTTCTGGACACTCTTCCACATCTTCGCGCACAGCATCGATATTTTCAGCTGAACGGCCTGTTCTTGGTCTCCCAGACTTAGGTCTATCCAATGTTGAGCCAGTTGCTTCAAGGCGTGTGGCAAAGCGTCGAATTGTGCGACCAATCGGTGCCGGACGGTGGGGAAATCGTCGACGAAATTCACGTTATTATTCCGTAAGAACATTGACACAATTATTCCACGTTCTTGGGGAGTAAAACGGTCCATGTTTATTTTCAGTGTATTTTACATTTGTTCACTACACAATTTTCAACAACAGAATGACAGAAAATGTCATATAAAAAAAATAAAGGTATTTTCAATAGGGTCTTTACTTTTGCGCCACCCAGTATATGTATAATGTAAGCATCCTGTGGTAGATTATTTTCGACCTCTTATTCACGCTCGTTCACGCTCTTGTTTCTAAAAGAGGGGGTATGTAGAGGCGATTTATAATCGAAATTCTAGAAATTTTTTGTTCCATTATTTTATTCGGGCACTTTTTTTAGACTTTTTCGGATCAGATACTCTTTCCTTTGTCGTATCACTAAGGCCTGGAATTCATTACTAGCTTCTGTTTCCTTCTTCCTACAGCCCCTCCTTTAAGCAGGTCATGAAAAAGCATATAATTAGGCTGTCAAGCTAAGTATCACTATCAATAATTATTGTAATAAATCTGGCTAAGTAATTCTTGAAAAGACCCTATCGAGACCCAAATAGAGCAGGCAGTCTGGCATTTTTTTCAAATTCAAAATGACATAATTTATTTGAGATCTTTTTACTTTTCTTTATTTCTTTAAAAAGAATATTAGCTAACGCAATTACTAATATTCCCTCTAACCCCTCCAACTAAGCTAAACTGCTTTGTGCTAGGAGTGTAACGGCCAGGATTCGAACCCGGGCCCTCTCGACTGTAAGGCCAACTCCTCAACCACTAAGCTACCGACGTCCATATCTGGGCTAATAACAATGTATCTTAGAACTAATGCCAGAGTCCAAATATCAATGCTCTAATGTACAAATGAGAAGTCCCTAACAAAAAGTAACATTAATGTTTTATCCATCTCGGATATTGAACCCGGAACCTCGTGCACAGTAATCGTATCACCGGTATTACACTCGCTACACAACAACCACAGACGATCTGTAAGAATAGGTTATACCGCTACAGCTACACAACCAAAGCAGGCACTATTATTTTTTTACAAACGTACAAGCACACGGCTCACCTGATGGAAAGTGGTTACCGCGACCTATGAACATGTGCTACCGACCCTGTAAGAACGGCGAGTTTCTGTGCCGTCAGTGCAGTAGGCACAATCAGGATAAGCCTTTGGTCTTCCCACTGACAGCACAAAAACTCTCCAGTGAGCTCTGGCTACCCTACTCACAATAATAATCTTTACATACATATAACATATAATCACGCCTTTATCCCCGGAGGGTTAGGCAGAGGTGAATTAACACCCACATTTCACCAATAATTGTATTCAGTGCCACGTAATAGAGGGTGAGCCTATTGCCGTATTCCGGGCACTATTGTTGACTCGAGCCATGCATCTGAGGCTGTCTGGGCTGTATATATCTGTCGGATGTTAAACAGCCCTATCCCTTAGTCGCCTTGTACGACACCGTATGGGAAGAGATGGGGTGGCCCAAATTCTACTCTGCCGGGAACCACGCGGCAAATAATAATCTTTATATAAATATACACATATAGCGAAATACCCCTCACTAATTAATCGAAATCTCAGAAACTATAGCACCTATAAACTTGAAATTTGGTAGTTAGCTTCCTTATAGGGTGTAGACATCCACTAAGAACGGATTTTACGAAACTCCACCCCTAAGGGGGTTAAACGGGTCCACTTGTACAAAGTCGCGGGCGGCCGCTACTAATCCAATAATAATTTAAGGAGGTAGGACGCGGCAGTATTTCCGAAGGCGGTACAGAATACCGCGCCCATAATAACTTCGTGTTGTGTTCCCAGCAGTGAGTAGGGTAGCCAGAGCTCACTGGAGAGTTTGTGCTGTCAGTGGGAAGGCTAAAGGCTTGCCCTGCTTTGTCTTCTACACTGACGGCACAGAAAATCTGATAATATAAAATATATTATATATTATAAAAATAATCCCGATCAGCGTAACCTCACTTCATGCATATGGATAATATCATTGCAGAATATACTTAAATGTCATTTTTTTACTTCACTGAATCAGGTTTTGCAGTTATGTTGTGTAAGTTGGATTAAATATAATATTACATTTTTTTTTTTTTTTTTTTTTTTACGTGCGCAAAATCCCCACCGATACCTCTCCACCGGAGCCGGTGGAGGAGGTTATGTCGGACTCGAACCGACTAAAACGCACGCCGCCTGTGGGTCGTTTTGGTTGCCGAAGGTGAGGTTGACAGGCATATCCCTCGCACCCCGGCCGACCCAGGGCCATCTCTCACGATCTGGCCCTCTTCTCGGGTGTGGGGACTACAGAGTCCCCAACTCGTCCCCGGAAACGGGGAGGCGCGCCACGCGCGCCCCCGCCGCGGCCTGCTTCTGCCAGGGTGACAGGCGGCTTCACCTGTCACCCCCAGGCCGGCGCTCATGGGGGGCGGAGGTCGTTCATCGACCTCCGACGCCCGAGTTGCCTTCGTGCGCGGGCAGCTTGTCTAGCGATCCTTCGTCGCTCCCGCTGCCGCTCCCGCCCCGCCTCCTCCTTCACGAGCATTACTTGCTCGCAGAAGGAGGCGCCGGCCGCCCACGCATCCGCGCAGCGAACCATCGCCGCGAGCAAGGTGGAGAGCGTGAGAACCCTCACTCCCAGGGCCGCCACAAGCTCCCGCCTCGGCGTCTCCCACGCCGGACACTCGGTGAGCGTGTGCGGACCTGAGTCCTCGCTCGCGTCGCAGTGATGGCACTCGGACGTTGGCTCTTTCTGCATCCGACGCAGATACTTTCCGAAGCATCCGTGCTCGGTGATCATCTGCGTCAGACGGTACGAGAGGCTGCCGTGTGGCCTCTCTAGCCACTCCCCCATGATGGGTCTTACCGCCGTTACTACGGCGTGCCCTGCGCTTGGTTGCCCAAGTCGTCTCTCCCATTCTGCCACCATTTCCCTGTGGAGCCGGGATCTCACGGCCCGAATTTCTTCGGGCTCGGGATCGTGACCCCGCTCCCGCGCCGCCCTTCGGAACCTGTATAGCGCCGAAAGGCATCTCGCTTCCAGGATCCATGGTGGCGATCCGGCGAGGAGACTCGCCGCGTTGAAGGATATCGTGCGGTACCCCCTTATGATGCGGCACGCCAACTTCCGCTGCGGACGCTGCAGCAGAAGCATGTGCCGATCACTCAGGGTGTCCGCCCACACGGGACACCCGTACAGGGCCATGGACCGCACGACACCCGCGTAGAGTCTCCTGCAGGAGTCATCCGGGCCCCTCAGGTTGGGCAGTAGCCGCGCCAGAGCGTTGGCTGTGCCCGCCAATTTGGGGCCCAGACTTCGGAAGTGCTTCCCGAAGTCCCACCGGCCGTCGAGCACGAGCCCCAGATATTTCATCTGGGGCTTGATGCCGATGAGAGTGCCTCCCACTGTGAGACTGGAACCAGGTGGTGGCGTGCGCCGAGGTCCATGAAAGAACATGGCCTCGGATTTATGCAAAGCCACCTCAAGGCCCAGCCGCCGGATCCGTTCCACGACTTGAGCAACCGCGGTCGTGGCCCTCAGGATCGCTTCGCGGTGTGTAGCTCCGCTCGCCGTCACTAGCGTGTCGTCCGCATAGCACGTGACGGCGGCGCCGTCCGCAAGCTCACCGCGAAGCACCCAGTCGTATCCAATGTTCCACAGTAGCGGCCCGAGAACCGATCCCTGTGGAACACCGCACGACATCTCACGCCGACCGACGCCGGTCGCACTTGGGTAGATGACGGCTCTCTCCGTCAGGTACGCCCCGACTATGCGGCGGAGATAGAGAGGCACACCGTGGTACACGAGTGCCTCCCTGATGCAACTCCAGGGTAAGGTGTTGAACGCGTTGGAGATGTCCAAGGACACCGCCAACGTCACCTCACCCCGGGCAACTGCCTCCTCCGCCAAAGTCCTCACGCGCATGATGGCATCCACGGTGGACCGCCACCGGCGGAAGCCATATTGGGCATCCGCCAGGTCCGGCCCCCTACCAGAGAGGTGCTCGACGAGGCGCTTCGCAATAACTCTTTCAAAGAGCTTGCCCACCTCGTCGAGCAACACAATGGGCCGGTAGCCGGACGGTTCGTCCGCCGGGCGACCCTCCTTTCGGATGAGGACCAGTTTCCCCGTCTTCCACATCTTCGGAAACTGGCCCCGCTCCAAGCATGCGCTGAGGAACCCTCTCAGCCGGGGTTCGAGACCGTCTTCTCCCAGAGCTAGGACCCACGCGCGGCCTGGAATGCCGTCGGGTCCCGGGGCGGTGCTCTTCTTGGCTCTAAGCCTTCGCACCGCCAGCTCCAGTTCTACCCAAGTGACCTCGGGGACTTCGTCGTCAACTACCACACTGGGCGCCACAGGCGACCGAGGTGGCGGAGTCATCTGCGGCGGAACGTGTTCCGCTCGCGCCGGGAACAGGGACTCGACCACTCCACCGAGCAGAGCTGGCTGGAGAACCCGGGTCAACGGCGGGGCCCGGGGGCGCAGCTTTCCTCTTACCATAAGGTAAGGCCGCCCCCATGGGTCCCGCTCCAGCGTCTCCATTAGCTCGGAATATAATATTACATTTACATATTATAAAGAAATTGCAATGTAAATGTTACCGCCATTTACATAATTATAAAATAAATAAAAAGGGTATTTTACATATTATCGCTATCGGTGCCACAATATAGTTATTTTAATTTATTAACTTCTTTTTTTGTGTGTAACCCTAATTATTCCTTGAAAATAAAAGTTGCCTCAGTGGCGCTTTTAAAAACAGTTAACTATAGCAAAATACCCATCAGAATAGACCCAGCCATTTCGAGGATAACCACAGACAAAAATATAAAAAAAAAAATGAAATGAATGAAATAAAATTTATTTACGGAAAACAAGCATTGTTACAATAATTTTTCTTCTGCCAAACTGTATGACAGTTTGTTGGCAGATAAAACTCCCTGATTTATTCACTAAATTTTTCATTATTTATTTACCAAAATTAGATACATTATATAAATTAGAAATAAAAAATTAGTCACATTGTCATATGTATTATTATTATGTTTATTCATATGCCTGAATAAAACAGCGTATTAAATTATTGTTCATATTTATGATTACCTACTACAACAAAAGTACTCATTCATGCATTCACGGTAATAATTATTGTGTATAAGTCTTTTAACGATACGAATAGAAACTTCTATTTTATTTATTTGTACAGTTATTCCAAAATAGGCACTAACAAACGTATTTTTCTTTGTTACAGGTAAAACCATATTACTAGAAAACTGTACCAGGACTAAAGCAGAGAGCTGGGTACAAACATCTGTACAAGAAAGACTCGTACAATATATGACCGTTAATTCTATTCAGGGTGTCGTTTATTATGACTGAATTCGCTGGCATTTTGCCCACTGTGCGTCGCAGTTAGTAAAAAAACAAGCCAGTTGGTCAGTAATGGTATTGTGTTGTAAAAGTCTCCATTATACTAACGCCAGGTTTGATAGATAAGATAGGTCTGTTGAGTAACGCCTACCTAAGGGATCTGTGTGGTGACGGAGAAATAATATAAGAGGCGATTATGGGAAAAATACACAGAATATATCACCGAGAGAAAGAAAACTTGAAATAAAACCCTGTACCAACCCGTCTGGCCATGGGAACATTGGAAAAAACTACATTTTATTACCAAAAACGCTTACACATATTTACATTTCCGGTGGCCCTACACTAGGCATAGGTCTGTCCTGTGGATGCCTGTTACAGTACTGGTTTACAACAATTTAATATTGGTTCGGTTTTTTTTTACGTTGCGCAAAATCTTCACGGATACCTCCCCACCGGAGCCGGTGGAGGAGGTAATGTCGGACTCGAACCGACTAAAACGCACGCCGCCTGTGGGTCGTTTTGGTTGCCGAAGGTGAGGTTGACAGGCATATCCCTCGCACCCCGGCCGACCCAGGGCCATCTCTCACGATCTGGCCCTCTTCTCGGGTGTGGGGACTACAGAGTCCCCAACTCGTCCCCGAATATTGGTTCGGTTTACGCTGTCATTGGTAGCAAGAATATATATTTAATAAGTTTTCATATCAATTGTTTAGCGTTGGGTGGGCTAACAAAAAAAAAAAAAGAAAAGAATAAGAAGTAGAGATTAATATATATTTATATATACACATATACACACATAATCATATATACAAATACACAAAGAGAGGCTTATGTCCAGCTGTGTCCTGCGATGGGTTTATAGATTGAAGGGAAAATGATAATTTCTCCTATTTAGTAGGTGAAAAATGAAGATCTAAATCTTTTTATGGGGAGGCTGTCTAATATTCTTTCAAGAAATCTTAAAATATCATCAGTCTATTAGTTAGAATAATGAAAAAAAAAACATTAAGAGAGTGTTATTACACTGACTTACCTTACCCATTTTTGAAAGCCATTTTTGCGAAACCAATTTTTAAAATAGCATATCATTCATTGAGTTAGTTAACCAATGAATTGTTTACACCCGAGCGAAGCCGAGACAGGTGCAAAGTATTAAAAAAAACATAATTATGTAAAGATAGTGTTGATTTTATGTTAACATTTTTGATGGCGCAACAGTGGGCTTGCCATAAAGTCTTAAAACAGGTCAATAATTAAACGGCTGTCATTTACTAAACGCATAAATAACTATTCAAGCCCATATAAATATATAGGAGTACAAAGTTACATTTTGTATTCCTGTCAGTCAGATGTCACATCCTTAGTCTCTCCCTCCCTTGCCATGTGTTCTTTCACGCATTTCTTGGACCTGTCTCTGCTCTTAAAACATTCTACATTCATGCTTCGAACCTTTTTAATGGATATTTTATCTTATCTTATAATAATTTCTCCATACCATGACAGTCGCTCGCTTCTTTCATTCACTACTGAAATAACTACACGCTGAGAACAAAACAAGAAGCTGAACGTAAGATATAAACTCATTTCATCCGAGTTTATGGCAACATTCGCGCAGAGCTGACACTAAAAAATAACAAGAATCGCCAACATTTCAATGGCAGACAGAAACACCGAGATATAACGAAAATATCATTTCAAATTAAGAGATATCAGCGCAATGCAAATGAAATAAACAAGCTCCGAACTTATTTTGTGGATAAAATACGCAGAAATGTTACAAGGGATAAAATTTGTTTTGAAATAAAGGCGGGTACACACTGGTATAATAAAATGTTGAATATTTCTCGGTGAAATAGAGTACTAGGACGATACCATCGTCTCCTGGGGGTGTTGTATAAGACCACTGAGAGCTGGACTGTTCTTTATTCGACAGTAAAGTTTTTATTTTATACCACTTAGGTGGCAGGCAGGCCCACCTGATGGAAAGTGGTTACCGTTACCTATGAACGTGTGTAACACCAGTGAAGTCACACTCTGTAAGAACAGAGTGCCCTCAGTGCAGAACACAAAATCAGGACAAGCCTTTGGTCTTGACACTGACAGCACAAAAACTCTCCAGTGAGCTCTGGCTACCCTACTCACCATCGGGAACACAACACAAGGTTATTATAGCCGCGGTATTCTGTAGGGTGGAGGTATTTCCCCAGTCGGACTGCTCAATTCGGACGGGAATACCGTCGTGTCCTACCGTGGAGGTAAAAAAAGTCCCAGAAAAGAGGGTCACCATTACTTACACATACCGTGAGACAATGGTGACACTCAGCTTGACGGCCTCATCATATGCTTTTTCACGCCCCGCTTAAAGGACCAGGGACTGTAGGAAGAAGGAAACACGTGAGCTGGTAATGAATTCCAGGCCTTAATGGTGCGACAGAGGAAAGAGTCTCCGAACCGCTTGGTTCTTGATCGGATGTTTTGCACCGTGTGCGGATGACATCTAAGACCTGCACGTGTTGTCCTGTGTAGGAAAGGGGAGGGTGGGACTAATTGGAAGAATTCATCAGAACACTCCCCATGGTACAGACGGTAAAATACAGCCATGGACGCAACATCTCTACGCAGCTGTAAAGGTTCTAGGGTGTTCGTGATCGCCAATGCCATTTTATCCTCTGCCGTCCGCATCCAGTCTGTCCCAGCCACCTTTTGCAGGTTGTCCGTCCATCTGGCTAGGGGGCGTCCTACCTTCCATTTGCTTTCGCGCGGTCTCCACTCTAGGACTCATGCATACAAATATTTGCACTGAGCGGGGATCGAACCAGTGCCTTCAACGTAGCCGCGCTTACTACCGCCACGTCACAGAGGCTGTCAACCCGACCTCTTATAATATATTAAAATCATTGTTCCAGGCTGCGTCTTATTCGACCTTAATCATTATTGATAATTTTTGCTCCTCAATAGCTACCTAACTTAAAATCTGTAATATTAAACATAGAGGCCCTTATAACAGCAAAATTTACATAGCAAAATTTTGGTCTAATTGCCAAAATATGACATACTGTTATCACTGTTCAAATGCATGCTGTTTCATTACACATCAAAGTCAATTTAGAAAGATTTGACCACAGCTTAAGGGATGGTGGTGCCATACTCGGTACAACGCCACACAGACCATCTTAAAAAAAGAACTAATAAAAAAATATCTTAATTTCCCAATCTTTGCAACAAATTACCCTTGAAACGTACCAAACTAAATTCAGTAAATTGCTAAATCAAATACATTTTACTGGCGAGAAGCGTTTTACAAAATTACCATACAATGAATAATACATGTGGCTAAAGTACGAAAAAGTATCGATATAATGAGATTTAGAAGGCGCCGACTTCGGCCTCTGTTAATGCCATTTTGTCGAACTGGGCCAGCGTTTCTCAAACTTATAAAACTTGTACCCCTATTAGACTTATAAACTTGGGTAACGAATGTCTGGCCCTCGCACTGTACATAACATAACATAACACTGTAAATAATGGCATTAAATTTTGACTTTATTTTTGTACAATTAAAGTCCGAATAAAAGAGTTTCATTACACTTTTTCATTCACTCTGCAAAAAGCCTTTTAATTTTGGAATTTAACAGTATTGCTTTAAAGACTAAAATAAAGTGGTTTTTTTTACAATGTCCGTGGTATGATAGTGGTGTTGCTTCAGCAGAATCGAAGCCCTGATCTTGACGCGTGACACCTCTGTCGGAGGGGTAAACACATACAGAAAATGAAATGCGCTCCAATGGTATGCCACGGACCTCACGAAGTGGTTGATTAAAATCTGAAAAGTGGATCCTGAACTTCGAGGTTAAAACTTGTGATGAAAAACTAAGATAAATAAAGACGTCCTCTATTAGATTTTTAATACTACGATAAATTTCTAAGAAAATTCTTCTTCATCATTCATCCGAGTGCCAATTCCGGTTGCATCCAAAGCCTGCATTTAGAAGGTTGTGGTCCAATCTCCTACTTCTTTTTTCCATTACCATCTGACCCCCAACCCCAAAAGGAATGCCTACGCCAGTTAACACGAAAGGTTTGTCTTGCTACAGTTGCCACTTAACTACTTGTAACTTTTTCTCGTGTTCCTCCTATATCTGTCGTATTCTAAGCGGTATCCGTACTACACTTTGAGAAACACTGAACTAGACGACACTCACAAGGCCACTATTAACAACTTTGAAATATCTAATTAAGTACATTGGACATTGGGTATTGGGTAGCTTTACCGAGCTTCTACGGGAGCTATATTCAAAACTTCTTTTTGGGCTCAACACGAAAACAAAATAATTACTTATTCATTTATTCATAAATGGAAAACAAACATGAATTTCCATGGTCCATAGTATATGTACGATGTTCTCAATTTAATCTTCTTCTATTATAGCAACATATTCAATTCTTCATTTTTATTACAATCTAGTAAAGACTAATAAAGTCAATAGGCCTCTTCCAAAATATCAAAGAACACTTTTTTGTGTATTATCTTGGAACTTAATCGTGATTATTATCAATAACAGAAGGTATTTACATATCCAGGCCACTTATCTAGGGTTTATTTAAATAGTGTTTTTGCTTGTAGGATCTAGAAATTATTTTTTCCCATAAATTTTAAGGACAAAACTATCTAAGGCCTTTGTTGTCAAGATACAGTTCAGAAACAGCACAAAGGTACGAATATATTGCCTTAATTTCACGAAATTACGTTGTAAATTTATTTCGTTGTATATCCACACTTATTGTGTTCAGTAATGGCGTCAACACCCAACACCCACACTTGATCGTGAGCTGAAAAGGTACCTCGTAAGTATTTTTAGCCTATATTTTCTTGTTTCCGGTGAAATGGGATAGCAGAATTGATTTTTTTCTTATACAGGACACGACAATTATACTTCGCCTCACCTGATGGTAAGCTAAAGGCAAAGTCTCAGAAAAGAGGGTCACCATTACATACATGTACCATGTTATAATGGTGACACTCAACTTGCCGGCCTCATCATATACTTTTTCAAGCACCGCTTAAAGGACCCGGAACTGTAGGAAGAAGGAAACACGTGAGCTGGTAATGAATTTCAGGCCTTAATGGTGCGACAATGGAAAGAGTCCGTACCGCTTGGTTCTTATTCGGATATTCTGCCGTAGAAGGCGACCATCTGTCACTTCTGTCAATAAACATACAAAGGGCCCGCTTGACTGTAATAGTCTCGACCCTATTACGTGTGAACGAAAATCATAATTACCTTTTGGGTGTTAATACACCACTGCCGTGTTTAATACTGTACGAAAAAAGTATCAATGATTTCGTTTTTTACTAAGAAGTACTCCATAGCACAAAGTTAAAAATATTTCCAGTTGATGGCAATAAATCTCTAAGACACGACGGTATTTCCGCCCATTTGAGCAGTCCGACTAGGGAAGTACCTACGCCCTACACAATACCGCGGCCATAATACAAACTTCGTGTTGTGTTCCTAGCGGTGAGTAGGGTAGCCAGAACTCACTGGACAATTTGTGCTGTCCAGCGCGAAGACTAAAGGCTTGTCCTACTTTGTCTTCTACACTGACGGCACAGAAACTCTGTGCTTACAGGGTCGGCAGCGCGAGTGTGGCTCCTCTGGTGTTAAACACGTCCAGAAGCCACGGTAACCACTTTCCGTCAGGTGGGCCGTGTGCTTGTCTGCCACCTAAGTGGTATAAACAAAAAGGTAGGCTAAATTGACACTAATATATTTCTGCTGCTGTAGTTTTTCTAAGCGATTACAATATAGGGTTCTACAAGAAGAGCATGAGAAGGTTCTTACAGAGTCGACAGCGCGAGGGTGACGCCTTATTGCACACGTCTATAGGTCACGGTACCTCCTTTTCATCAGTTGGGATACGACCCACTGCCACCTAAGTGGCATAAAAAATACCTCTAACGCCTCCCGCGATAATAAACAGTCGTAAGTATTCCAGATAACAAACATACCAATATTTTAAACGTAATAAAATCAGAAGACATTACACTTAGCGTTATGTATAACTTGAGGAATAAACTCGCGAACAAACTGCGAAGAAGTATCAGAATAAACGGGATATTTACCATGTTTCATTCTGATACTGATGTCAGTGACCATGATAGTTTAAATACCTATATTGCGAAGAAGTAACATATTTTAACGAAGAACAATAACTTTCTAGATATACCTATCTAGAAAGTTATTGTTCTTCCTTAAAATATGTTACTATATATAATATTATCACAGTACCCTGTGATAATATTATATATATATCCTCGTTTGGATATCTGTGAAACGTACTTTTTTTTTATTACGTGCGCAAAATCCCCACGGATACCGCCGGAGCCGGTGGAAGAGGTTATGTCGGACTCGAACCGACCGAAACGCACGTCGCCTGTGGGTCGTTTTTGGTTGCCGAGGGTGAGGTTGACAGGCATATCCCTCGCACCCCTGCCGACCCAGGGCCATCTCTCACGCTCTGGCTATCTCCTCGGGTGTGGGGACTACAGAGTCTCCAACTCGTCCACCTCCAGAAACGGGGAGGCGCGCAAGGCGCGCCGCCACTGCGGCCTGCTTCTGCAAGGGTGACAGGCGGCTCCACCAGTCACCCCCAGGCCGCTCATGCTCATGGGGGGCGGAGGTCGTTCGGAGACCTCCGACGCCCGAGTTGCCTTCGTACGCGGGCAGCTTGGTTTGCGATCCTTCGTCGCTCCCGCTGCCGCTCCCGCCCCGCCTCCTCCTTCACGAGCATTACTTGCTCGCAGAAGGAGGCACCGGCCGCCCACTCTGTGAAACGTACTGTTAGCAAAGAAAGTAGCTTACCACGTTTTTTAGGGTGTAGAGAGACCTATCAACTGTCCAGGAATGGACACACTAAGAGTAGAGATGAAAGTAATAAATATAAAATAAATATTACACAACATCCCATAGACAAGCTTAACCAGCTTCTGTTATGGAATCTTGAATACGGATAAACATACTTAAATACAATTTTTTTGTAAATAAATACATAACATATATAGAAACATCCAGACCAATGTATATACAGTGAAACCTGGTTAATTGGGATCTCAAGGGACCAAGACATATGTACCAATTATTGAGGGTTTTCAATAATCCAGTTTTCCAATTAAACAGGTTTAAATTAATAGTTGTCTCATTTACAGAGGTCCCCGCTTACAGAGGTCGAAATGTGCCGTTATTCCATTTTTAGAGGTGGAAATGTTAATAAAAATTGCTCTCGCCACAAACATTTTTGAATGCGATATCGTTTCTTTTCTTAAATCCCTCCAACCACCCATTACTGCCAGAAAAATTATCAATATGGAGCTTACTTGCAAATTCTTGAGCTTTCTCTTTGATCATTGGTCCGCTTATTGGAATGTTATTATTCCGTACCTGCTTTATCCATGTACACATACACTTTTCAACTTCAGGATACTCTGCAGCTCGTATTCGTTTGAGTTTTCCTTTTCCATCAATACACTGAGACCGAATTTTCTCTTTGTTGTTAATAATTCTACACAGGGTTGACTTTGGTATATGTATTATTTTCCCTACACAGTTCATCACGCGACTTTCCACAATCATAATGTGATAGAAGTTTTAATTTTTCAGATACTGATAACGTTTTATATTTGCGTTTGGACATTTTGTACACGTTTATTCCCTTGTTTTTAGGTCAAAACATGAGATAGTAGGTACTGACAATCAAAGCATGCGCAAAAGACGACGAGAAATGTATGTAAACAAACACGTCAAAACGTGTTGAAACCTGACTAATTTGTCTCACTTATACAGGTAATTGAGCTACAGAGCCTCAATTATAGAGGTAAACATCGAAAAAGTCTTAGAATTCAAATCTTATTTAACCAGGTTCAAAAAGTCCCATTAACAGAGGTAATTTAATGAAAAAGAACCGGGACTTCGTTGCAACTCTCAATAATAGAGGTTTCTCGTTTATCCAGGTCCCACTTAACCAGGTTTCACTGTATACATATTCATGCACACAAATATATGCACTGAGCGGGAATCGAACCCGCGCCTCCTGCGTAGCAGTCAAACGTTCTACCGCTACGCCACAGAACGTAAGAAAAAAGTTTAAAATGCGAATGTGAGTAAAAAAAAAAATACCTACTTAGTTATACGGCAATAGCTTAGGGTACACGATATTGTGTCCGACATAACCTCCTCCACCGGCTCCGGTGGGGAGGTATCCGTGGGGATTTTGCGCACGTAAAAAAAAAAAAAAAAAAAAAAAAAGGGTACACGATATTTGTATAAAGCCATATTTATAGTTTTCTGAACTGTAAATAATACTACTCTCATAACATGCACGACCTGGTAAATTCCGCTTCTGATTATTATTTGTCAATCAACTGGAAAATAAAAAAAAATATTTGAACAAACCTTTTTTCCCTCCATCATACTTTTCTTGTTTACGTTCTGTCCAAAAACAATCATAAACAGTAATTATTATGATAATGTTAGTACATTATTTTGAGAAATAAAGAATTTGAATTTCGAATTTGAATAATAATTTTACAAATTCAAAATTCGAATTGGAAAATTACTCGGAGGAGTTTGTCTACTATATCTATACTTCTACATAATTATTGTAAACTGATCGTTGGAGACATTTAAAAATCTTGCGTTATCTGTAATTAACGATACTGAATACAAAATGTATTTTTTGGAATAGGACACGCCAATTGGACTTCATCTCGTCTGATGGTAAGCTAAAGGCAAAGTCTCAGGAAAGTGGGGCACCATTACAGATACGTAGCATGTTACAATGGCACTCAGCTTGACGGCCTCATCAGGTGCTTTTTCACGACCCGCTTAAAGGACCCGGGACTGTAGGAAGAAGGAAACGCGACTAATTGTTTACGATAGACGCAAAAACTAATGAACAGGTTGAGGTAGCGGTTTTTTTGTTTAAATAGTCTTTTGACCGCAAACATGTCCTGCTTTGTCTTCTATATTGACGGCACAGAAACTCGGTGCTTACAAGGTTGGCATCGTGAGTATGTTAGTGTTGTACCTCCCCTCCCCTAGTGTTGCACAAGTCCATAAGCCCCGGTAACCATTTTTCATCAAGTGGCCCATGTGTTTGTCTGCCACCTTGGTAGTATAAAAAAAGAAGAAGCGGAGATACGACCGGAAGTCACATTAACCGAGAACAATGCGGGTGAATCCCTAGGCTGAAGGCTAGTAATATAAATATAGAAAGCACTGTAATAAATACGATACAATTTTATACTTTATTGTTTTCTATCACAAGAGTTTAGTTTTGAAAAATGTCGAGACATATTTGGTTCACAAATTTCATACAATTTTGGCAGCCAGCCCAGTGTGCAGCGTGCAGTAAAATTATGCTTCCTGCGTCTCATATTCCCGCGGCTTTAGAACAATGCAGCGGTAATAACTGTCTTTTGGGAACTAAGATGGCGGAAATTGTGACGTAGTACACAATATGTTTTATAGGTTATGTTTTCCCAGCGCAGCAGCAGCTGGGTTAACTGATCCGGAAAGTACTAATTTGTTCATTGTTGATTACAAAAAGCTGGGTAATGCTTTTCAAATGTCCATATTTAAATTCTTTGTATTTTTTTGTAGTGTTTTATTCGGTATATGTAGCTAGCTACCTATTAAATGAAATTTTAAATGAATGAATGAATGAATGATCTATTTATTTAAAAACAACAGTGGTTCATTATGGCTAATTATTCAAATCGGTTAAGATAGGAAAAAAGTTGAATCAGTTCAGGCGTGCCCTAAGACGGATATATAGGCAGGTTTGGATGATTTTAGGCGAGGTTCGGTGTCTTAGTAGTCAAAACATTCCCCCTGTAAGGAGAAGATCGCGGTTTCGAGTACCGCCTGATCTGATTCAATTTTCAAGCTCTTCTAATTAGTTCCACCCTCACCTTTCCGACACAGGACAACACGAGCAGGGCCTAGATGTGCACACGGTGCAGAATATCCCATCAAGAACCAAGCGTTTCGGAGACTCTTTCCTTTGCTGCACCATTAATAACTGGAATTCTACCAGCTCACGTGTTTCCGTCTTTTCACAATCCTTGGTCCTTTAAGCGAGGCGTGAAAAAGCATCTGATGAGGCCGTCAAACTGAGTTCTATTGTAACATACTAACTAACAATAACAAATAATAACTAACATATATATATACTAACCAACATTGTAACATACTACGTATTTGTAATGGTGAGTCTCTTTCCAGAGACTACTTTTAACTTATCATGTGTGTCCTTTATAAAAAATACTAGATAATAAAACTAGCACTTAAAGTAGACACCCCTGTATATAACTGACTGTGAGAAAAAATAAAAGGCATAGAATCATTTTACTTGCGTAGACAGACAGTATATCATTCACGCCTGTCTACTCGCCTTCAAGGCTCCCTACCCTCCGTTCGAGATCTACCGACCTTTAACCTAGGGTTATAAACACTTGAGTTTCTTTTAATGTAGCTTAGTGGTTAAGGAGTTGACATCGAATGACCTCAGGGTCGAATCCTGGGCAACACACTGACGACGAGAATCCACTCCTAACACCACCAATTTAGCTTAACTGGTTAGAGGGAATATTAGTAATTACGGTTCTATTATTCATTGAAAAAAATGTTTAAAAATCTATTACCTCAATATTGCTTAAAATGGCTTAAACGGGAACTCTTAACTCTTAGGACGAGGACCAGCATTGCAGAAAAAAAATGTTACAATGATCCTCAGTTCGACGGCCTTTTCAGATGCTTTTTCACTTACCACTTAGAGCACTCGGTGTTGTATGAAGACGGAAACATGTATGTTGGAAGAATTCCAAGACTTTATGGTTGCTAATTGAAATTAGCATTATTAAATAGTTGTTGTTTATGGTTGTATAGAAAAGAAGTCTTAGTTGGAATTGGTTACACCAATTACACGATAATAAGGATGACACCTCGTTCAATGCATGAGTAGCTTCCATTTTGCAATCCGAGGTCCGTTAACCACATATTTTAGAAGGTCAAGATAACAAAACGTAGGTTTAGTATGTTAATTTTACAGTTATAAATTTTAAGGGCAATTTTTTTTTTGCGCTTAAAAAAAAGGGCTAAAGCAGGCACCTGCATTCATTATATTTTCAAGGTCGAGCATGGATTACGATAGGGCTCAAACTAGTGATGTAACCTGTTTTTTGACATCTTTTAACTATTTTTCCATAATAAATAAGCATACGCATACACTAGAAAGAGAGGGAATTCTTCATTGGGTTATAAACAATATAACCTTTTTTCGTTAGAGTTTTAGTCTAATGTATTATTTTGTTAGAGTATTAGTCGCATACGACCACGGTTATCTTTAATATTTTCTTGTTTAATACTTTTTAGAGCGTGATTTTCCTTTAGTCAGGTTTTAGTTTTAAACTTATTTTTTATATAACGGCAAGCAACAACTATAATTTATACTTATTTGAAATGTGCTAATGAACCCCTTTCATTTGATACCAAACCCCGCATATTTATCTCAAATTATTTTTTTAACACAGTACTTTATGACTGCTAGAGGGCGCCACATTAGATTCAGAGACAAGTCATGTAGCCTATAACCAGCGTACATACATACAACAAACAAACAAAACAACTAGCCCATCGTAGTCCACTGCTGGACTAGGCCTCTTCCAATGTTGGGAGGCTTTGGCCTACTTTTTCCACACTGGTTGGTATAGGGTTTAATTTCAAGTTTTCCTTCTCTCGCAGTGATATCGTCTGCGTATTGTTCCGTTAGTCGCCTCTTACAACACTCTTCGGATGAGATGGGGTGGTGATACTTGTATTCTTTCTGTCCGCCTGTCAAAATCTTAACCCTCCTCTGTCTTCACCGTAATCGGGCAAAAATAGCGTATCAGTTTTGTAAATAGAAAAGGAAAATATATTCCAACAAACACGAATCCGAAGCCCAAAATAACACTAGCCCAACTTACTGGTCGCATTTTTCTAATATTACATCTGTAAACGTACACAAGGGAAAAGGATTTTCATTGTAAGGCAATTCCGTTTCCAATAAAGGTTCATATAAATACACCATTTACATAATTATATGAGTGTATTGCTAAAAGATTCTTTGAACAAACTCAAACCGAGAGAATAAGTAGGACTCGTAACCAAATTAGAGGTTTCTTTTCTTGTGTGCCATTTTTTTCCTACACTTCTTATGCAGGTATTAGAATAAAAGAAATGATTGACAATTTTCTTCCGATTGTCGAAGAAAAGAAGGTAATGTTTTTACTAACGATTTTATTATAAAATTCAATGAAATTTTTCAATCCTCTCTCAAAGTAGATATTTAATTTTATAATAATATTTGTATTATCTATTGTATATTTGTGTAATTGAATTATATGTATACAAATCAGTATATATGTAATATGTCTGCTGTATGTTTTGTATATGTATGATATTCTTAGTATTTCTGTATTATATGTATTTTCTCTGCTGTTGCACACTTGTTTTTTTTTTACCATTATTTTGCACTTTTAAGCCCCCAAAGGTTTGCTGGGAGAAAACTCAATATTGAGGTAAGCTCGCCTTTGTACACCAAAATGCATTTGTCATTGCCTGTTGATGTATTATTTTCTTGTGTACAATAAAGAATTAAAAAAATTTCAAAGTAATTCAATTTTTGACAGCCTCTGTGACGTGGTGGTAGTGAACGCGGCCGCTACGCAGGAGGTGTCGGTTCGATCCCCGCTCAGTTCAAATATTTGTATGCCTGTTTGAATGTTTGCGTCAACATTCATGCATACAGTTCCACCCAAATATTGAATACTCAGCTTTTGTAATTTTATTGAAATACAGAAGACCACGTATTAGAGTTGAATCATAGTTGAAAGTAATATTTTTTAAGAATTTTATTTTCATTGGTTTTATTCAGATCAATTTTAATGCCCCTCTTGAAGAACCCCATATAGTAGGCGCTTGGGAAGACCGCAGCAGGGAGTTCTTCTCACAGCTTACTTAGTTGTTACTTAACTAAAAACGGCTGAATGGCTTTTGCTAAAATTTTCCATACCTAAAAGTAAAGTACAACGAGAAGAAGGTAATTTATATCCCGGGAATAAGATTTTTTTATCCCGGGAATAGATGCGAAGCGGATGTACCTAGTAGTCTATGTAGACGGAGCTACAGATACAGGCTAGTTATGAATAAATCTTTCAAAAGGTTTTAGAGGAGGTAGGACACGACGATGTTTCCGTCCAATTGAGCAGTCCGACTGGGGAAGTACCTCCGCCCTACAGAATACCACGGCCATAATAACCTCGTGTTGTGTTCCCGGCGGTGAGTAGGGTAGCCAGAGCTCACTGGAGAGTTTTTGTGCTGTCAGTGGGAAGACCAAAGGCTTATTCTGCTTTGTCTTCTGTACTAACGGCATAAAAACTCTATACTTACAGGGTCGGCAGCGCGAGTGTGACTCCCCTGGTGTTGCACACGTCTACAGGCCACGGTAACCACTTTCCATCAGGTGGGCCGTGTGCTTGTCTGCCACCTAAGTGGTATAAAAAGAAGGTTTCAGAAATACTCTTTCCTATATATATAATGTATAAATTAATTTTTGAAGCAGCTATTAGGGTAGTAACTCTGTACCTGGGCATCACTTCACAATTACATACAAACATAAGCAAAAATATCATGAAACACACTTCGAGACCATTAAACTCAGTATTTGTATGTATTATGACTATTTTAAGGAACATAATGTTAGTTTGTATGTTCCTGTAAACAAATGCCTGTAATGATAGTTGTAATGAGAAATAAATAAATAAATAAAAAATAAAAAAAATAATAAAAAATAGAAACATACATACTAACAAAAATAGGGTGGTCAATCCAGTTGCCGTCCCTGGCACAGCGGCGGTTAATTAAAAAGTTTTGAGCTCAGCTTTCAAATGTAATCGCCACGTTCTTTTTATTCTGTTTCAAGAGCATTGTACGTAGTAATAAATTGAGTTTGAGAACTAGTTAATTCACAAATTTTTGTTTTGAACCTAAATTGTAGAAATGTTGACGTGGACTTTAACTGAAAAGGATAGAATTTGTATTCGAAATACTGTAGCCACGGAATGGCTACATTTTAATTCTTGCATTTTTGCAAAGTTATGCCAATAATGTTATAAATTTGTGCGAATGTGACACCCCTGGTGTTGCATACGTCCATAGGCCACTGTAACTGCTTCCCATCAGGTAGGCCGTGTGCTTGTCTGCCAACTAAGTAGTATAAAAAAATTAAGTGCTTCAAACGAATAGAGCAACTAATAAAAAAAAAGTTTATTTCCAGTTTCTAGAATAGTACATAGATCATTTTATTTGAGGTTACTTTTTAAGCAAATATATGCTTGTGATAGATAACCTCGCTCATCTGAGGGAACGGTACTTAGGTAGGTACTTGATATTACATAATATAATGATTGTGTGTGCGCGCGTGTTTGTGTGTGTGTTTGTGTGCGTGTGCGTGTGTGTAAGGGTAATGCATGCATGATTTATTTTTAAACTAAAAAACGCTAAATTGACAAGAAAACGCGCACATTTAACCAATATCACACGTCTCGAATTTCTACTCTCGAATTTAAGGAAACGGTACATATTATAATAACATGATATTTTAATAAACATAAAAAATTATGTCCTTTTTATAACACAACGTTAGCAAGACGAGAATTATTCAAACAATTGCCATATCATCGGCTTGTAAATGGTGCTTTCACCCTACAAAATCTCGGAACAGTTTTCTCGTATGGCGGAACATATTAATATTCTGTCATCGTTTTTTTCGTTTATGTTCCCGTTAGGTATATATTACGTTATAACAGGAGTTTATGAAGTCCCAGTGGATGGGAACTGGGAAGAGTCTGTGATAATAACAAATACAAAGAATAAATATGATCAAAGTATATGTACATACATACAAATACTCGCGACTATGAATCTCCGAAGGGGTAAACTGAGGTGTATTAAACACCCACATTTCGCCAACTATGATTTTCTGTCCCAAGTGATAGGGCGTGAGCCCATTGCCGTCAAGCGGATACTTAGTCATTGGCTGTATGTTTACTATCAGATGGAGAACAGCCCTATCCCCTAGTCGCCTTCTACGACAACCACAGAAAGAGATAGGGTGGCCCTATTCCACTCCACCACCAAATGTGGGTGTTAATTCACCTCTGCCTAACCCTCCGGGGATAAAGGCGTGATTGTATGTATTGTTGACTCGAGGCTTGCATCTGAGGCTGAGTCTGGACTGTATATATCTGTCTGATGTTAAACAGCCCTATCCTTAGTCGCCAAAAAAACGACACCGCATGGGAAGAGATGGGGTGGCCCTAATTTTACTCTGCCGGAAAATATCCAATTGCTATTAAAACCGAGTATGAGGATAAAACATTAACACAAAGGTATCTTCATGGTCGGCAGTGCGAGTGTGACACCCCTGGTGTTGCATACGTCCATAGGCCACGGTAACCGCTTCCCACCAGGTGGGCCGTGTGCTTATCTGCCAACTAAGTGGTATAAAAAAAAATCTATCCCGATATTCCCACGGCACTTACGCTCGAGACTTCGCATGAGACCGAGACTAACGCACGGATGATGATGAGTCGTCTTTCGAGGATTTCAATTAGCAATAAGTCGTTGGTATCACATTAAATGTCATTTCTGAATGTGTTTATGTGCATTAAAAGGTAATAACTGTACACATGGAGAACTTATAAGCCTTTTTCTCACGGTTACTAGAGATGTTGAGTTGTTCTTTATGACTGAAGTGGACACTTGGTACTTTTTACCCGATTATGGCGAAGCAAAAGGAGGGTTATGATTTTGACCGGCTATGCTTTTTTTTTCAAATTTATTTCAATAGTATTACATTATTTCATCTTACAGAAGGACCCATAAAACCAGTAAAGATTCATCTTGGGTTAAATGTATGTATGTATGTTTTTATGAAGGTTCATCTGTTTCCTCAAAGCTTTCCACTCACTTATAAGAACTGGACAAATGAGGTATCGTTAGAAGCCTTCATCTTATTCGTCCGCTGGTTATAGGCTATATGACGTGTCACTGAATCTAATGTGGCGTCCTTTAGCTGTCATAAAGTACTGTGTTAAAAAATATATTTAAGATAAATATGTTTGTTTGGTAACAACTGTAAGGGCCTTATTATCACATATCAAATATGTATAAATTATACCAATTGCTTGCCCTATAATAATATAAATAAAAAAATAGGATTTAAACTAAAACCCTACTACTTACTGAAAAATAACGTTCATAAAATATTGTACAAGAAAATATCAAGATTAGCTTTGATCGTATGTCACTTACTTTAAGAAAACAATACATTCTATGGATAACAGCGAACATTTATCGGCTTTAGGATCCTTCAGCATCATTCCTAAGACGTTGCAGCATGCGAAAGCTTAGTTTCCAACAGTACCGACGAATGCCTAAGAATCCTTTTCATTGACGATGTGCACCGGCCCATAGAAATCATTGCTTACTTACAAAATTCATTGCAAGTCGAGCAAATTCACCAGAAATACATACATACATACATATAATCACGCCTTTATCCCCGGAGGTTTAGGCGGCACAAGACCCACATTTCACCAATCATTGAATTCGGTCCCACGTAATAGGGGGTGAGTCTATTTCCGTCTTTCGAGCACTGTTGTTGACTCAAGCCATGTATCTGAGGCTGAGTCTGGGCTGTATATATGTCAAATGTTAAACAGCCCTCTATCCCTAAGTCGCCTTGTACGACACCTCATGGGAAGAGATGGATGGTACAAATTCTGCTCTGCTAGGAACCACGCGGCTAATAATATCATATTATATATAGTTTCGTACATGAATAGGTACTTCCAACTCAATATAAAGCTCTTAGTGTGGCTTAGCGCTCACAGGGTGTACTTAAATGTCTGGGATGGATATACTGTGATATGAGACTACCTCCTTTAGTCTAGGGTAATTGAGCACACAGATATTGTCTGAATCATGATTAATATGCAGTAAATAATATTAATCCTATTAATGTTATGTATGTGAAAGATTGTAAAGATATTTTTTACTACTCAGCCACGCTCAAAAAGCTGAATAAGACTGGCTAAAATTTAATACAGAGGTAGATTATAGTCATCAGCATCATCATGTCAGCCACACATAGTCCACTGCTGAACATAGGCCTCTGCAACAGACTTCCAGACTGACTGATCTAATGCAGCCCGCCTCCAGCGCTTCCCGGCGACCTTGATGAGGTCGTCCTTCCACCTGGCCGTTGGGCGTCCTACGCTACGTTTGCCCGTACGCGGTCGCCATTCCAGAACTTATTTACTCCATTGGCCATCTGTTCTACGCGATATGTGTCCCACCCGTTGCCACTTCAACGAGCTAATTCGCTGGGCTACGTCGATTACTTTTGTTCTCCTACGAATATCATCATTTCTGACGCGATCACGTAAGGAAATACCGAGCATAGCCCTCTCCATAGCTCGTTGATTTTAGTATGGATCAGCAAATAAACTGGAGGTTTAGAGGGTTATGGAGGTAGGACACGACGATATTCCCGTCTTATTGAGCAGTCCGACTGGGAAGTACCTCCGCCCTACAGAATACCACGTCCATAAAAACCTCATATTGTGTTCTCAGTGGTGAGTTTTTGTGCTGTCAGTGGGAATACTAAAGGCTTATCTTGCTTTGTCTTGTGAGGGAACAGAAACTCTCTGTGCTTACAAAGACGGCAGCGCGAGTGTGTTACACACGTCCAAAGCTACAATTACCACTTTCCATCAGGTGGGTCCGTATGCTCTTCTGCTACTTAAATGGCATAAGTTTTTTTAAATATCTACTTTTTAAATTTTCTTGAGTAGAACGCAAAAGCTTAGCTTTGTTCAACAGAGTATCACTGGTGAAATGCAGCCTCAATAAAACTCATCACTGACCACACAGTTCAGATTAAGACTGAACTGAAATAAAATTGGTCTTAAATGGGTTATTTACACCTCGCTTTTCTAAAAAAAAAAGAAAACAAAATCAGGTAAAACTTCCAGCGAAGACAGTTTTTCCCATAACTCGATTCTCGAGAAAAAGTCACGCATACGGTATAATATTTAAGGCAACACGCATGTAATCTGACCGAATATGACACGCTCAACCTCTCAAGCTGAAAGATTGCGAACAAGAAACTCCACTTAACAACACAGCGAAGTAGAGCACAGTTCGTGTTGTTTTATATATGTTACATAATCTAAGAAAAAAAATGTTTTCAGAGTGTGTTGCAGATTACGTTAAAGATAAGATGTTAAAAAGTGTAATCTGACTTTTGTTTATACCACTTAGGTGGCAGACAAGCGCACGGCTCATCTGATGGAAAGTGGTTACCGTGGCCTATGGACGTGTGTAACACCAGAGGTGCCATAGAGTTTCGTCGACTTTAGTCAATATGATTTTTTTTGTATGTTTGGTCCGTCAATTTGACTGCGCCGCCCCGTCTGATAGTATGTTGGGATGAAAGTGTGCATGAAGTGGCCATTATTCTAGATAAGGGACAGTCCCTTGAATGGGTCCCTTGAATTACTTTTTACGTTTCTATATACTTTTACTTTGATTTGATACCTATTTTCCATCACTTTTCAGGCCCTTGATTCTACTAAAGCAAAACCACTGTTATACTGCAAACATGACATTAAATTTTAGACTTTATTTCTTTAGTTTTAAAGTCCAAAATATTCAATTTTGGTAAAGAGCTTCATTCCACCTTGCCATCCATTATACTCATGCAAAAAATAACCGAAGATTAAAACCATTACAGTCTCCAATTTACATGCTGAGGGTCCAGGACCTGGATTCTGCTAAAGCAAAACCACTGTCACACCACAGAAATAGCAAAAATTAGCATTAAACTTTAGACTTTATTTTAATACGCTTAAAGTTCAAATTTAAATGAATTGAGTTTCATTACACTTCATTACACTTTGTGGTGACGGAGAAAGAATACAAGTATCACCACCCCATCTCATCCGAAGGCTGTCGTAAGAGGCGACTAATGGAAACATACGCAAACCATATCACTGCGAGAGAAGGAAAACTCGAAATAAAACCCTGTACCAACCCGTCTGGCCAGCGTGGAAACAGTAGGCCAAAGCATCCCAACATTGGGAGAGGCCTAGTCCAGCAGTGGACTGCGATGGGCTGGTTGATTGATTGACACTTTTCATTCGCTCTATAAAAGGTTTTTTTTTAATTTTAGACTTTAACAACATTGCTTTAAAGTGTAAAACTAAATGGATGTTTTAGCAGTGTGCATGTTATAATAGTGGCTTTGCTTTAGCAGAACCGAGGCCCAGGGCTCTTACTACACGTAACGACTAGCAATGTTCGTTTGACAACCGAGAGTGACGGCTTAACATGTTCGCCGAATCACGGCAGCATACGGCCGGGTACATACGCACGGTTTCCTGATTAGGTATCCTAATCAGGAATTCAGATTAGGAATTTCTCGTGCTTAGCGCACATGTAGGTGTTTTGTGTTAGGCATTTATACGGTCAATTCGAACTGATACACAATGTTAGCGCGGTTCCGAATGGAAATTTCCGTGCGTGTGCGGCGAAAGTTTCTTTTTACGTGCGAAAATTCCCTACATTATTATGTTACACTCGTGTGGAATGGAACGCAGTTTGTTAAGTATCAAGAAAATACAAAAAGTAAACCACAATAAAATACGGTCAAAAACAAAAGCAATAGATGCTCTCAAATACAGCCAAACGTTGAAGTGGAAATGGGCCGGTCATGTAGCTCGCCTTAATGATAGTAGACGGACCAAAAAAGTTACGTCATGGAAAGGCCCACTGGGCAAGCGACGTAGAGGAAGACCGTTCACTAGATGGGACGACGATATTAAATAAAATTGCTGGCCCAGAATGGTAACAAATAGCCCAAGACAGAGAGAAATGGAAAGCTTTGGAGGAGGTCTTTACCTGAGGGGGGTTCCAGTACAGTAAAATGCTACTGCCTATGTACCCACTTATAATATGATTTTTTATAAGTGATATCGGTATTGGTTTCTCGATTTTTTAATTCATTTGTTAATTAAGTTTAGGTAAGAAACAACATAATTTTTTGTAAGTTAATTTGTTAAACTGGAAATATAAGACTTTTTTATTTTATTTTATATCGCACTCGAACCGACTAAAACGCACGGCGTCTGTGGGTCGTTGTTGGTTGCCGAAGGTGAGGTTGCCGAAGGAGGATATTCGTGTGTGGGTGGTAATGTACGTAAACGCTGTGTTCGGGGTGACGTCATTAGATTTTTCCGTTCTTACAACCCGAACACATGGAACGAATTCCGAAACGAACGTCGGATTTTTTTCCGTTCGGAAAAAGTAAGGACGTGTGCACCTTGTTCAACATTATGTATGTAAATGAAGCATTCAATTTACCGAATCTGAATTCCTGACTAGGAAACCGAATCAGAAACCGAGCGTGAGCAGCCGACCTAAAACACGAATGAATTGTGAAAAAGACGAAATTATACTATAAAAGTAACGTTTATGACATTTGTGTGAAAATTGTCAAAGAACCTTTTGTGTTTTTCATCCTCTTAATCAAATAAAGTGTCGCCCGTTAGACGGAGAAAAGAAATGTTACCCTAACATTTTATTTCTATGTTTGAGAATCACAATGGCTGCTCGTGTCGACCGCCTGCAGAAAGAGTAAATGGCGTTTACCAATTTCTGCTCTATTATGTTTTTTTGTATGAATTCATCGATTACTTAATTTCATCATCATCATAATTTTTTTGAGTCTTTTCCCAACCCAATTAGGGTCGACTTTCCAGTCTATGCGGCTCAACTGTGATATTTTCCGTGAGGCTATTGCCATCTGACCTCCACAAGTTATATCGAAGTTATGACTACCATGGATGGTAGGACTACCGGACCGGATGTTTTAACATACTCACCGGGGCACGACAACATCCAGACCAAACAGACATACAAATATTTGCACTGAGAGAACGCCACAGAGGCTGTGAACTTACTCTAAGATCACTATGAATGCTCCATAACCTTTTTTTTTTATGTGCGCAAAATTCCTACGGATACCTCCCCACCGGAGTCGGACTCGAACCGACTAAAACGCACGCCGCCTGTGGTGGCGCCAAAGTGAGGTTGACAGGCATATCCCTCGCACCCCGGCCGACCCAGGGCCGAGTTGCCTTCGTACGCGGGCAGCTTGGCTTGCGATCCTTCGTCGAATGCTCCATAAGCTTGCTACGGTCAATCAATTAAGTCTATCGCAGTCCATTGCTGGAACTAGGCCTCTCCTAATGTAGGGAAGCTTGATCCTACTGTTTCCATGCTGTCCAGACGGATTAGTATAGGTTCTTGTAACCGTTCGGTAATCTGGTTTCAGACATTTTTCCACGAATACCTTCCACGAGAAGACGGGACGGCTCGTCTAATTAAAATAATACCTAGATTCTGACCCAGATAAACTGTTCAGACATAATTTGTTGTTTATTTGTTTCAGAGGATAACGCGAACTTGTATAAAGTTCTATATGTGTATATATCTGCTAGGGATGGCTCGGGGACCTCGGCAACTCTCGCCCGAGATACTGTTTCGATGAAAAATTGCGTCAATTCTTTTAGTAAGAAAGTTTAGTCCGCCATTTTCTAGATGTTTTGTGAAGTTTCGTACTTTAAGGGGAGGCTTCTGGGAAAATATCCATGAGTGTATGGGGCCCTATTAAAAATCTTTTTTCGTGCGGAAATCCCCTCGATTAATAGGTAATGTTAGACTCGAACCGACTAGAACTGCACGTCGTTTCAGGTTTTCAAATGCCGGGGTGTAAGATAGCCTAACCTGAACTTTTCCCGGACAAAGCTCTGGCGCTGGAATGGAAAATGGCTCTTTTGTCCGCACCTAGCCTCCTTACTTGGGCCGTTGTGCATGCTCTGGCACTGGTTATCTTATTGTGGTTTGGGCAATTCCCGGGCTTCTCAGAAATATAAAAATACTTATGCACTTTTATCATTGTGTTGGTTACCTACTAGTGGAGGATAATGTGGCCACAGAATCTGGCTCTCGATTGTACTAAAACAAAACCACTGTAATACTACCCACACTGCAAAAAAAGCCTTTAAATTTTAGACTTAATTCATATAAGTTTTAAAGTTCAAAATTAAATGAATAGAGTTTCATTACACTTTTCATTCACTCTGCAAAAGGTCTGCAAATTTTAGACTTTAACTACATTGCTTTAAAGATTAACATTAAATGGATTTTTAGCAGTGTCGGTATGATAATCGAAGCCATGTTCCTGTGGAGGCTGTAGAAACTAAGAGATAGGGCTGTTGTACATCCGACAGAAAACATTACAGCCTATAACAAAGTACTTGACAGCATATCATACCTACCGATTATCATATTTGGGAAAACATCGGTGTAAGGTGAGGTGAGTTTTATTTCTTATCCAAAAGTTATCGGCTCTTAGCTAGTTTTACTAACCATTCAACTTTTAGGTTATATACGGACAATACCATTAAAGTTAAGAGTAAACAAGAATATAGTGCTTCAAGTTCAATATATATTATCCATAAATGGAAATAAAAAAAAATAAAAAGTGCTAATCTATAATTTTAATCACATGTCTAAACAACGAAGCGGCAATATTAAATAAAACAATAACTAAAACCTATGTATACTTATATACAAACAAATAAACCTAGAAAAACGCAAGCACCTATATCACCTTCAAAAGACGGGCACATCCGGCGTCGGCTGTAGAAGACCACATGTGTGTGACACATTAGAAGTCCAAATTGAAACCGACTCCGAAACGAACCCTCCTTTGTCTGTCAATCAAAGTGCTTCCGATGAGGCGCAAAACACGTATCTCATTATGCGACTCGTGGAAAATAACGTCTTTTTGGAAGGTGAATCCACCGCAACGCTGGGAATCCACAAATATCTTCAGTTCAGATCCATTACTGTAGTTCTTCTGCAGAGCCAGACTTAACGTCACCTGCCCACTTCTTACACCTTCGCTTATTATCGAACCTAATCGCAAATCAGGAGAGAATTGCTTAAAAAGACACACCTGAAATCCAATCTTGCTGATAGTTGAAGACAGTGTAAAAGATGGTCTTTCGTAACGGGCGCTGATAGAGAAATCTGGAGTCGGTGGGTACGCTAGTGGCTTAAAACCAATTTCTGTTCCAATAGATAGGTCTGGTATGACTTTGTATACCCATTGCGTCACAAGTCTTAGAGTATTTGGGTCTACGTCCTTCACAAAACACGAGAAAGCACCGACGGAGTGATCGTTCTCTTTCTCAAATACTATTTCTGTCTCTGAAGAGACCAGATCTTTTATTCTTGATGTCAAACGCATCTCGTACGGCCCGTCTAGGATTTCTTTGTACGTAGCAGTTGCAGATCCTGAGGAATCTATGAATAAACCTTCATCAGTGATCTTGGGTTCCATTTCTTTATGAATCAGCTGAGAAAAGCACTTGTATACCTCTTTCGACCTTCCGTAGTTATATTGTTGGACAAGCTTGACTTTCTCCATAATATCCCTGAGGATGACAATCTTGGCACCAATGAAACACTTCGGGAAAGTATTTTTTGCTTCAGAATGTAAGTCACTGAGTCTTGTCATATTTGTTTTCTGTGGTTCCGGAAACAGAAATTCCTTCTTTTTAGGTAGCAATCGTTGAAGTGAGCTTACAAAGCTACTTACTTCTTCTTTTAGTTTGTCTTCGTTGATGTCCATTATTGTTTTATTGAAATTAATTTATTTTAATTATTGGATAGCAGGTCTAATGTCATCGACCTGCTATTTTATTTTAGTCGCCGTGCGTTGACGGCGTGTCCGGCCAGTTGTAGACTGCAAGCAGTTTGTATATTTTTAGTTGTCTCGGCGTTATCTTTGACGCATGTCCCACAGCTAATATTTTTTCAGTATTATTTATTCAATGAGGGAAAAAACATTGTTTCACTTTTCCAGATCGCGTTAATATTTTATTGGGTGTCGTCGAAAAGAAGCAGATGTCGAATTTTATTGCATAATATTTTTTATCTGTGAAATTTGAGCTCCTTTGAATATTTTGTAAGTAGTCTGTGGATCTGTCAGTTTGATTTACGCGCCCAATCCGAGTTTTGTCATTTGGTAATAAAGATATTTTGATCACAATATAAATATTTATTTTCTTTAGTTATTAGCTCTACTACGGGATATTGATGCAATGTTAAAAACAGACCCGTTCATCAAAAAATGGACTGAATTATCATATATTTTATTTATTGTATTGAAATAAAGAGAGAATTTTACATACAGAAACGATAAATTTTTAAGTTTATAAAGATGTTTGTACGTTTGTTATGCAATCACACTCTAACAGCTGAAAGGATCTGGATGAAAATTTGTATCTGAGTAGATTTTAGTCTGAAATAACACAAAGGCTACTTATTGTCCGGGAATAGGTCCCATATCAACAATATCAAATTACCACTTACTACTACTATTATACTAGCATTAAATAATAATAAAATTTGACGTACGTTATGTTGGATGTGCGGCTGTTTGCGAATGAGTGAATTGAGTACACTGGCTGCGCATGCGCTCTGTTTCCCTGGCCTAGAAACCGGTTATCAACGATAACTAACTAGTTTTTAGATTTTATCATTATATAAAGGTGTATTTAAACACAATGCTTGAGTAATGATACTTACCTATAATGTTAATTTCAATGAGCGCTATGTTAACATAACTACCTTTTTTTTCGGGCGAAAATTCCCCTCGGATACCCGAGAACGGTGGCAGTGGTTATGTTGAGCTCGAACTGACTAAAACGCACGGCGCCTGTGGGTCGTTGTTGGTTACCGAAGGTGAGGTTGACAAGCATATCCCTCGCACCCCGTTCTACCCAAGGCCATCCTTCTCGATCTGACGGTGTTTTGTTTGTGATCTCTTCGGGTGTTGGAAACCTGACTACCTACCTACTAGATGAGTTGTTTAACGGTGACGACAAAAATGGTGTCACGGTTCCTAGGTATTATATAATGTCCTCTGTACGCGCAGTACACGTTTCTTGGGTGTGTTTTGAGGAGCACGGGGTGCTAAGCTTAGATTATTTCACAACAATTTGCACGATTCCGGGCCTCGTTTATTTATCGATTTAGGTCCAATATCCAGTTCCAGAAGTATAAGGGATGTAGGTATATAAGTACCGTTTTTAAAAAAAATCACGAGAGACTACTTGACCAGCGACAACGCGCAACCTAACTGTCATACAGATGACATATAAAAAGGCGCGTAAAACCTACAGATAAGTGTCAAAATTCAGTAAGCTATTTATCTAGTTTCTGCTTCTGCATCTCATTCAAAATTCGAAATTCAAAATTCGTTCCCGCCATATCTAGGACATTTAAAGGATCCGTTCAGTGATATCTGCTCCTCTAACTGCCACAATCATTGTGAGGAACAAACCTCACCCGATGATCATGATCGAACATTGTTTATCGTACATAATAAAAAAATACTATAGCTTACTAATATTCCCTCTAACCTCTCCAGCTTGCTTGTATTAGGAGTGGGTCGGTGGTCGGTAGTTTTTTTTGTATACCACTTAGGTGGCAGACAAACACACGGCCCACCTGATGGAAAGTGTTTGTGGATGGAAGTGGAAAACCAAGAGAGTCACACTCGCGCTGTCAACCCTGTAAGCACAGAGAGTTTCTGTGCCGTCAGTGTAAAAGAAAATATTAATAAAAAGCGTGCAAACTTTCATTATCGCGATTCTGGAAAACTATTAACGTAGTTCGGTAATTTTAGCTAGATGGCACCACATGTAGGTAAGCTTCAAATCGATTTGCTTGCCGTTTGTTCACGTCACGAGGACAGAAGGCTTTTAACAAATTGCTTTGAACGTGAAACATTCAAAAGGTTCACATGGTTGGCTTGTGTTATTGCCGGTCCTAGATTGCTTTTTATGTTGCAGAATAAACTGCTCGAACCTTTTTAGATATTTATTGAAAGCAAATATAAAACTGTCTGTGAGTTTAGTTGGTGTTTGTTTGCGTGCGATAGGGTTCGACTATCGGAGTGGGTTTGCTGTTTACCATAGCCTCGCTAGAAGGTGAGATTGGCTTGGCTTGGTCCGATTAGCGTTTCATCTTATCAAAAATGTTTATATATTAGCGTATAAAGCAGAAAAAAACGGGATAATTTCTCTTTTGCCAGTTGGTCGGGGTGCTTATGACAGATTCGAACCGACTGGGGCGCCTCGCGCGCCTCCCCGTTTCCGGAGACGAGTTGGGGACTCTGTAGTCCCTACGCCCGAGGAGAGGGCCAAATCGTGAGAGATAGCCCTAGGTCGGCCGGGGTGGGAGGGATATGCCTGTCAACCTCACCTTCGGCAACCAAAGCGACCCACAGGCGGCGTGTGTTTTTATCGGTTCGAGTCCGACATAACCTCTTTCACCGGCTCCGGTGGGGGGGGGGGGGGGGGGGTATCCGTGGGGATTTTGCACACGTAAAAAAAAAAGATTCGAACCGACTAAAACTGCTTGCAATCTCGGGTCTTCTAATATCGGGGTGTAAGTAAGGTGGACCATTGCCCTTACTCCACGGCTGATCCAGAGCAATTTCCGGTTTGAGATGCCCCCTTGGTTGTGGAAACAGTTTCCACAACTTAACTCCGAAAAGGGCCCGTCCAGCCTGCTTCTACTAGAGTGATAGGTGGCTCTAGCTGTCACCTCCAGGTCCGTGTTGCTTTCGTCTAGAAAGAATGTCCTTGAGTGACCTCCGAAGTCTGAGTGACATGTACTATGTTTTTTTAAGAATATTAAAGCCGAAATTACTAATATTACCTCTAACCACTCCAGCTGCGCTAAATTAAATGATTTTTTTATACCGCTTAGGTGACAGACAAACACACGGCCCACCTGATGGAAAGTAGTTATCGTGGCCTATGGACGTGTGAAAAACCAAAAGAGTCACACTCGCGCTGCCAATCCTGTAAGCACAGAGAGTTTCTGTGCCGTCAGTGTAAAAGACAAACTTTTGGTCTTCCCACTGACAGCACAAAAACTCTCCAGTGAGCTCTGGCTACCTCACCGCCGCTGCCGGAAACACAACTTGAAGTTATTATGGCCGCGGTGTTCTGTAGGGCGGAGGTACTTCCTCAGTCGGTAGTGTCCATCGTAGTCGGTCACGATTCGAATCCGGGACCTTTAGATCGTATAGCGCTATTTCTCTGTGGTTTGTTTTCCCTCATTAACAGTCTTCGACACATATTCCAACTATGTACAGTATAAACAATAAAGTTCATGTAAATATTAGGTGTAAACTATTAACGCCTGCTTCCCGGTTCGATGCTCGTTATGAACAATATTTACGGTTTGATGGTTTATTATTAAAAAATTCATTGTGTAGTTTTTATCGCGGTTTGTTTGTTTAAACTAATTTTATGGGGTCAATATGATGGAAATGGTTCAGGGTTTCTTAATGTTTGCCGCGCTATAAAGAATTACAATTCTATAACATGTGTTTCCTTCCTATGGGTTTTTAAGCAGGGTGTGAATTAGTATTCACCAATATTTTATAGCGGAAAGATTGTTTATTTGTAATCGAGAAACTTAAAAATATTATTCAGGGTGTGAAAAACCATTTGATGAAACCGTCAAGCTGAGTGCCACCTTTGTAACATTATTTAGTGTCTGTAATGGTGACCCTCTTTCCTGAGACTTTGCCTTTAGCTTACCATCAGGCGAGGTGAAATCAAGTTGGCGTGTTCTAAATAAAACAAGACTACAAAAAATTATTCGACCATAGAATTCTACATTAGCCCTGTGTAACTAGTACACGGCCCACCTGATGGAAAGTAGTTACCGTGGCCTATGGACGTGTGCAACACCAAGGGCGTCACACTCGCGCTGCCAACCCTGTAATCAGAAGAATTTCTGTGCAGGACAAGCTTTTGGTCTTCCCACTGACAGCACAAAAACTCTCCAGTAAGCTTTAGGTTTTATATCATCACGCTACTACTTTAAAGAGCGGAGCTGTGATCATAAATGTCAACCAATCCGTTAAATTCTCATGCATCATTTGAAAATTAAAGAAATAGGGGTCAAATAGGTGAGTATGAGATTTCAAAATACATGTCCACATGCGAAACTGGGGCGGGTCAGCTAGTGGTAAAATAATATTGTTTTTGCTGATTCTCGATGAATTAGAATAGGGGAATACTTCATCTCTTCCTGTGGCTGTCGTAGAAGGTGACTAAGGGATAAGGCTGTTCTCCATCCGACAGTAAGCATACAGACTATGACAAATTGCCTGCGTGATGACAACGTGGGGACCGAAAGTCATAGCTATCCAAATGTAGTTGTTAATACATCTTTTTTTTAATTTTTAATTTTTATACTACTTAGGTGGCAGAAAGCGCACGGCCCACCTGATGGAAAGTGGTTACCGTGGCCTATGGACGTGTGTAACACCAGAGAAGCCACACTCGCGCTGCCCTGTAACCACTGAGTATCTGTGCCGTCAGTGTAGAGGACAAAGCAGGACAAGCCTTAAGTCATCCCACTAACAGCACAAATTCTCCAGTGAGTTCTGGCTACCCTACTCACCGCTGGGAACACAACACGAAGTTATTAAAACCACGGTATTCTGTAGGGCGGAGGTACTACCCCAGTAGGACTGCTCAATTGGGCGGAAATACCGCCGTGTTCAACCTCCTACATCTCTGCCTATCCTTTCGGGGATTTTCACGCGCGTATGTATGTGTAAAGTTATTAGTTAGAGGGTGACAGGCAGGTAAATACTTCACATAATATACATACATAAAATCACGCCTTTATCTCCGGAGGTTTGGGTACCCTATAGAGGGTGAGCCTATTGCCGTCTTTCGGGCACTATGATTGGACTCAAGCTACTCATCTGAGGCTGAGTCGGTACTGTATATATCTGTCTGATGTTAAACAGGCCTATTCCTTAGTAGCAGCTACATTAACCAAGAACTTATCAACTTAAGTTTGAAGCTTTAGTTTAATAGTATTCAGTTTTCTTACTGTAGGTAGTTCACTGCCTAGGTACATAAATAGTGCATCACAACATGGCCGCCGACAGCGTGGCGTGGGTACTTGTAATTTACGTTCTAACACGGATTTAACCCTTGCATACTCGCCTGGGTCTGTAAGGCCGTCGGTGTTTTTTTTCTTTTAATGAAATTTTAAAGCATTTATGGTTGCGGCACGCTGTGATGGCCGTTTTCACACGATTTTTTTAGCTCGTTTTCTCTTTTTTGGTGCGCTTAATATTGTACAACGAACTGCTAGACGAATAACTAAGGAAAAATCTGGCGAGACTTGCACAGAAGAAAATAAACTTCATAAATCATTATAGTATACAAATCAATTAAGATAGGAAGGTATAAAGTGTCTTATTCAAAATGTTTAAAATAATTGTAAAATCATCAATTGGTTACGATAGTTTGTACGAGTATCGGTAGACGCTCCCGCCGTGGCCCCGAGACGGATGTATAGGTACATTTGGATAGCTTCAGGCATGGCTCGGTGGCTCAGTGGTTAGAGCATTCTCCCTGTAAAGGAAAGATCACGGGTTTGAGCCCCACCTTAACTGATTCGCTTGTTCCTGTATTAATCCACTTTTTTGTTGATAGAAAACGTTGGTGTATTAAGTTCCTTGTTAGATTAGTAGCTCGTAGTAAACTTCATATCGATGGTGTACGAGTCATTTTTATATGATAATCAAAATTCCTATGGCCACCTTTCTATTACATCGTCAGATCAGCTATACCATGCTCGTGAAGGAGGAGGCGGGGCGGGAGCGGCAGCGGGAGCGACGAAGGATCGCAAGACAAGCTGCCCGCGTACGAAGGCAACTCGGGCGTCGGAGGTCGATGAACGACCTCCGCCCCCCATGAGCGCCGGCCTGGGGGTGACAGGTGGAGCCGCCTATCACCCTGGCAGAAGCAGGCCGCGGCGGTGGCACGCGTGGCGCGCCTCCCCGTTTCCGGGGACGAGTTAGGGACTCTGTAGTCCCCACACCCGAGAAGAGGGCCAGATCGTGAGAGATGGCCCTGGGTCGGCCGGGGTGCGAGGGATATGCCTATCAACCTCACCTTCGGCAACCAAAGCGACCCACAGGCGGCGTGCGTTTTAGTCGGTTCGTGTCCGACATAACCTCCTCCACCGGCTCCGGTGGGGAGGTATCGGTGGGGATTTTGCGCACGTAAAAAAAAAAAAAAGATCAGCTATACTAAACTTGAATGCACAATGTCAGCTCAATCGGTTTATTTGCAGAATTTGACCCCAAAATATAATATGCAAGTTAAATAAAAGCTTGTAAAAATATTTTTATACGCCTCTCGGGAGCCAAATAGAACAAAATAATATACCTACCTAAATGATGTAAGTACTTAGAACAAAACCTATATGTATTTAATTCAAAAACACCACTTTTGGTCTCACAGACCATGCGCGGATATTACGAGTTACAATTTTTGAGACGTATAATAGGAAGGTTAATGAACGCCCTCTGCTGAGTGCATCACGAAACTGGATCAAAATCAGGATTTAAACAGCTAACATTAATTACTCCGTGTGAACGAATATTTGTTGAGCTTGCAATTTTAACCAAAATCCGCGGTACAATTTTGTACAGAAAGCTGGGAAACTATCTTATTACATTAATAAAACACACTAGGATTATTAATATACGGTGTTATTTATGATTTGTTATTGTCAAGTACAAGCACGTACGCACGCCTGTATATCTCCGTAGGGGTAAGCAGAAGTGTATGAGTGTTATTTCAAGTAATATATTTCTCTGTTCCACGTAGGTAATATCATTCCCACATTAGATTTATCATATTGTAATTTGAATTTGAACATAGCAAATTTTTCTCAACGAACTTCAACAGGTAAATGTGAAAACTCAAGATATTTTAACGAATTTTCTTTGTTGTAATTCAGCCTCAGGCTGCGAATCTAATAGCCTAACCAAGCGATGTGTTAGTATCCTAACCATTTAGCTATTAGACACTGAATTCATTACATCTTTTCTTTCACTCTACAAGATGCCATTCGATTTTAAACTCAAAGCCATAGCATTAATGTCTTAAATTAAATGGTATTCTTTACAGTGTCAGTGGCATGACAATGATGTCATTATGACATAATATTAGCAGAATCGGTGCCCTGCTCATAAACGGATGAAGCTTTGAAGCTGGCATTCGTCTAATTATTGGAGAAGTGTTCACACAGAGAAATAGTCGGAGTGAGGACTACTTGTTCCAAAGTGCAACCTTAAGATGCAACCAAGACTAGTACTTGGATGAACAAGTAGATTATGGCAGTTTTCATCAAGTATCTTAATCAATAAATTAGCCCATCGCTGGACATAGGCCTCTTAAAATGTTGGGAGACTTTGGTCTACTGTTTCCACGCTGGCCAGACGGGTTGGTATAGGGCTTTATTTCGAGTTTTCCTCCCCTCACAGTAGTCTCCTCTTACGACACCCGTCGGATGAGATGGAATGGTGATACTTGTACTCTTTCTCTGTCACCACATAGATAAATAGTAAAGTATCTAATACATCACATGGACTACAGAATAAATATTTTTAGAATAAATCTATTAAACCACAGTCCGTGCCCATGCATCTATGTGAAATATTAGCCCATAAACTCTTGTGATATATAGCCCGCGAGCCATAAATCGGATGCGCAATTTTCATGAACAAACATCAAATACCACTTTACGCAGATTCTGCGAGTTCAGTGCTTGTTTATTTTGTATCTACTTATATTTATATACACACCAGAGTGTCTTCAACTGTCATTAAATATTGTATGCAAGCCCGCCGGTTTCGAGCGAGTCTTTTAACATACTTTTTGAAGATATATATATAATAATAAATAATAAAAATAATAAAGACATATACAGAAAATAATTTCTATTCTCACAGACTTTACATATTGCTTTGCTAATCTAGCAGCAATAAAATACCTTATCAAATCATCTGAATTACATTTTAATATTGCCATCGCCATTCAGCGTGGTAATGCCACCAGACTTTTGGGCTCGGTACCAGTAGAGATCGATGGTGTGTGATACGTGACTTAGAAAAGTGTAACACCGAATAAGACGGGTCCGTAAGTTTACGAATTCGAAACACTTAACAACGAATGCACGCTGCCACGAAAATCTTAACGCCGTAGCCATGCGATCTCGAATAACTGAACCTCTAAAAGTCATCGTAAAAGTCTTTATTCATAGAACAATCAACAAAAAAGAGAAAAAAATTCCAATTATGACTTTTTGTCAATCAACCAAATCAATCGTTTGTCCATGACAATACAATCAACCAAATCGAACAAAAAATAAACTATTATTCGATATGCCTACAGTTGCTGGCAGTCTCCCTCTTTTTCTTCATTTCATTTTTGTATATATTTTATAAGTAATTGCTTATATTTTTTCTGTATGTTATAATAGCATATTCTATACCTAAACTGATTCTAAAAATAATATTAATATTATTATGTACGAATTTATTATTTAAGACTTGCGTAGTGTACTGTCACGTCTCTGATTGGTCCATAAAATGATAATGACTATTTTTCTCGCCATTTTAGAGTAGGTACAGACAAAATATCTATACACATATTGATAACTCACTTGTACTTTTCCACATTACTTTATTGCTTATTACACCTGACCGGTTTCGCCTTACGGCATCCTCAAAGGTTTATAATGACATTTAAGAGCACATATATATTATTTCCCTATATTTTGGGGAAAAAATTTATACTGGTATACATAATTTTACAACTACCCACATGTGTAATATGTTTGAGTGTCGCAATGTTTCTAATAGGAATGCTCTTAAATGTCATTATAAACCTTTGAGGATGCCGTAAGGCGAAACCGGTCAGGTGTAATAAGCAATAAAGTAATGTGGAAAAGTACAAGTGAGTTATCAATATGTGTAACAACAAATTCCACCAAGTGCCATCAATCTACAGTATAAATAGTGTAAAATATCTATAGTTTATAATATAATACATCATTTGGTAAAACTATAAACCTGACATTTTTTACTTTGTGACTGACGTGATTTGAATTCACCTAAATGGTCTTTACTAAAAGATATATTGTTAGGTATTAGAAATCAATCGTCATATATAAAGTCATCGATGCTCTCATTGCTAAAAAGCATAGAAATAAAGTATTTTTGCAATATTTTCTCTAAGTTTTCATCTTCATAAGTTACAGAATGACTTAAGAGTCTACTTATAAATCATGGTAATTTGTAAACAGTTCAAAAACTCATTTCCGAACCTAGACGTACCCTTAACCTTGAATTCCGACAATTCCGTTTGATATATAGCCTTCAACAGGCTCAATCTGGCATTCAATCTAATCGTTAATCGGTTAGGCTTCCAGCTGCCATTTACAGCCTCTAAATTTCCAGTAAAATACAGAATTTAATAACGAAGTATAAATCCAATAAATTGAGAAGTCCAGCTAGAATTTCAACAGCGAATGCTGCAAGTTTAATGTTTTCTGACCTTCAAATTTGTAAGCGTTGCCGTTCATTGAAGGTGAACCTTTCTTTTTAGTTGATTTTAGGGCTCCTTCATCATCGGGTCATCAGGCCATCGACGAAAGTAACTAGGACCATTACCACGTTAGTTTGCTGCGAGTTACATCGGTAGTTCCAGGTTGACAAAAGCAACGTTTAGTTGGTTCTTCAATTCAGTTGCGTGGGAATTCTCTAGTGCACGAGTCTGACTTGCATTCAATAGATTTACTTCATAGGAGGTAGGACACGGCGGTATTTCCGCCCAATTTAGCAGTCCGACTGGGGAAGTACCTCCGCCCTACAGAATACCGTGGTTATAATAACTTCGTGTTGTGTTCCCAGCGGTAAGTAGGGTAGCCAGAGCTCACTGGAGAATTTGTGCTGTCAGTGGGATAACTAAAGGCTGATCCGTCACACTCGTACTTTTTGAAAAATATCGTCGCTTGAAAAAATAGGAAAATCTCACATCTTTCAGACAATCCATCCAACTTTTCGTTTACGCATTGACGAGCATTATACATATAAATATATATTTTTTTATACCACTTAGGTGGCAGACAAGCACACGGCCCACCTGATGGGAAGTGGTTACCGGGGCATATGGACTCGTGCAACACCAGGAGCGTCACACTCGCGCTGCCGACCCCGAAGAAACCTCCTAATGCCCCTTTTGAAGAACCCCATATTGTAGGCGCATAGGAAGACCGCAGCAGGGAGTTCATTCCACAACTTGAGTGTGCGTGGGATGAAGTTTCTTTCATACCACACAGTGCGTACCGTCTCAGGTTGCAATGTGTGGGGATGAACTCCCTGCCTACAGCGAGTGGTGCGATGATAGAATGTTGCTGTGGGTGTCATGTTGATGTGGGTATAATATTAAATGGGCTTTTTAGCAGCATCCGTTGTATGACAGTGGTTTTGCTTCAGCAGAATCGAAGCCCTGGAATAACATTTATGCTATCTTATGTTGAATTCAATTCCACAGATATTGCAATAACAAACCTAGTACGGATCCCTGAGAACAGCTTATTGTACAGTATAACAATATAGTCACCACTTAATTAAAGTAGATAGTATACCTATTCAGTATAATAAATAAGTTATGGTAGGTATGTAATTCATTTTACTATCTCTGCTAAACTCACGCATAACTGTCATTTGTCTAATCAATTCTCTGTGCTAATATAGGTTTCTTTTTTCTTTTCTCTTCAATATTGTAATATTACGCATGTTGGTTTATCCGTAATTGGCAAATATATCAGCCACATTACTCGCTAAACATATCTTGTAAAACGATTTGTAATACATTTGCTGTGGAAAAACCTATTAAATAAATAAAATAAAATAAAATAAAATAAAATAAAATAAAATAAAATAAAATAAAATAAAATAAATAAATAAAATACAGTGCCTTATTTTCAACACTGAAACACCAGTTCCAACAGCTAGTAACATAATATATTTGTAATTTAAACACACTATGCAACAAATCTGTATGGTAACCACATGTTAAATATTATTCAAAGTAAAGCGGTGTTCAGGTAAACAATGTTCGTGCTGGACATCGAACCCGGAAGCGGTTACTGCATTCGATAAACTATGCAATGATTGTACTATAAATAGATATCGTTAAAATCGTATTTACGATAAGATTTATACCATGTTAACTAGTGACTTGAATCATTAATTCCAAAACTAGGTATATATTATACCTAAACTTATTTTGACCTGTTTTACGGATTGCATTAGTAATTGGATATTTTCTTGTAGTTAAAATAAATTATTTAACTGAGCTTATTAGCTTAAGACTTTTCGATGCTTTTCGAAGTTATGTGTGTATTTATTGCAGGTTTATAAGTGCCCGGTTAATTGGGACCTAAACATAAACTGGCGAAATGTGGGTGCTAGTACCTCTGCCTACCCCGTAGGAAGAGGCGCTAGCGCAGTGGCGTCAGTTTATGTTATTAACTTAAGAATGTTAAAAGAGCGACAAAAGTTGCATCTGTTCTTATTTTATCGTTTTTATATATTTTTAATCATCCACCCAACCTATAATAGTAAATTATTTGACTGTTGAATATTATGACGTCATAATTATTTCATACAAGTTTCCTTATAACCTTTTTTTAAGTGCTCAAAATTCCCTGAGCCGGTGGAAGAGGTTATGTCGGACAAGAACCGACCAAAACGCACACCGCCTGTGGGTCGTTTTTTTGGTTGCCGAAGGTGAGGTTAACAGGCATATCCCTCGCACCCCGGCCGACTCAGGGCAATTTTTCTCGATCTGGCCCTCTCCTCGGGTGTGGGGACCACAGAGCCCCAAACTCATCCCCGGAAATAGCGAGGCACGCGAGTTTCCTTATAATTTATCGTTTTGACATTTAGTAAAAAGTAACTAATTTGACTGATCAGTCAAATTCCTAATTCATAAAACAGGCATTTCAACTACTGGGGGGCTATCTCACATCCCAAAAATGATCCAAGGTCAAGTCAAGGTGCGAAGGAAATGCCTTATTGAGTCACACTACATCCTTTTTTTAACTGATTCTGAACAATCTTCACGGTTACCCCTCCCACCCACACCACTACCGGAGCCGGTGGGAGAGGTTGTGTCGGTCTCGAACCGACTAATACCAACGCCTGTGGATCTTTTGACTGCTGAAGGTGAGGTTACCAGGCATACCCCTTGCACCTCGTCCGATCCCTCCTGATCTGGCCCTCGCCTTGGGTATGGGGACCACAGAGTCCCCAAACTCGTCCCCGGAAACAGGGAGGCGTGTAAGGCGCGCCGCCGCCGCGGCCTGCTTCTGCCATGGTGACAGGCGGCTCCACCAGTCATCCCCAGGCCTGCGCTCATGGGAGGGCGGAGGTTATTCATCGACCTAATCACATTACACCCCTGTACTTTGACATCTCAGAAATACATTTTGGCACTCATCTATATAGTCATAGCAAGTAATTTCTCGCTACAACAAGTGGCATAGTGTTGCCAGATAAAAAGTTAAAAGTCATTGACACAGTGTTACTGGCTTATGACTGTCCGCACTTTTTTATTTTTGATCATTCTCCCAATTTTTTTATGTCCTATTTGAATTAAAATCCTGTTAGTGGAACTAGCTTTGGTTAAAAAAGAAATAAAACGAATGGTCAACAAAAATGCAAACTATGTTGTTTACACTGAAGACATTCTAGCTACAACCATACGTGTGCTACAACTTTGTGCATTAAATCTTGCTCTCAACCTTCAAACATAGAGAAACTTTTTTAAGCACGTGTTTCCGTCTCCCTACAGTCCCGAGTCCTTTAAACGAGGCATGAAAAGCATATGATGAGGCTGCCAAGCTGAGTTTCGCCATTGTAATATGGTACATATTATATGTATGAAATGGTGACCCTCTTTTCTGAGACTTTGCATTCAGCTTACCATCAGGTAAGGCGAATTGTAACTGACGTGTCATATATAAAAAAGTAGGAGTTTGGCCGTTGGAGCAAACGAGTCGTACAGTGGAGACCGCGAGAAGGTAAACGGGAGGTAAGATGCCCTCTAGCTAGATGGACAGTCGACCTGAAAAAGGTGGCTGGGAGATTGGATGCGGAAGGCAGGGATCGAATAAAATGTAGCACATTGGGAGAGGCCTATGTCTAGCAGTGGACTGCGGTGGACTTATAGATTGATTGATTTGATATAAGAAAAAGTAGATAGTATACAGGACTACTTAGAATTCAAATACAGATTTCGCTTTTAACCTAAATGACTAACAGAAGCTAATTACATTGCAGCACGCCTTTGAAGAGCATTCAATCAAGTATTGTTACAGATTCATTAGCAGTATGCTACTCATTGGCACATTAACAACTGGGGTAGGCAGAATAGTGCCTAACAAACCAACTATGCGCGTGACTCAATTATAACATAGAACGGCAAAACGCCCGGTGATAGCAATAAGCTCGCCTCCTGTTATTTGGGACCGAAAACCATAGATGCCGAAATATGGGTGTTAATACACCTCTGCCTAACCCTTCGAGGATTTACGGGTGTGTATATATGTATGTCTACCGATATACAGAACCCAATCAATCTATCTAGATATAGATTAACGCTTTAACGCTAAGATGAATAAAGACATTTAATTCCAAGATCGCTTTAATTCCCGTTAAAAAATTAAAAGTGTTTTTATTCAACATAAATTCCATACGAAAAACAAAAACAGTGCATGCAAAATAAACCTAGATTAATGGTAGCCTCTCAGCGTGATGCTATACGCATTACTACCTCTCTCCAGCAGGTAGGACACGACGGTATGCCTGTGCCAATTGAGCAGTCCGACTGGGGAAGTACCTCCTCCACCCTACAGAATACCACAGCTATAATAATCGCGTGTTGTATTCCCGGCGGTGAGTAGGGCAGCTAGAGCAGAGAGTTTTTGTACTGTCAATGGGAAGACTAAAGACTTGTCCTGATTATTTCTTCTACACTGACACAGACTCTCTGTTCCTACCTGCTGTAACTCCCCTAGTGTTGCACACGTTTATAGGTCACGGTAACCACTTTCCATCAGGTGCACCGTGTGCTTGTCTGCCACCTATGTTGTAAAAAAAACCATGCACACTACTTATAATCGTGTTAATTTCCGTAAACATTATTTTGTACCTCAGTTTAACATAACATAAACTCACGCCTACATCCCCGAAGGGGCAGGCAGAGGTGCTAGCACCCACACTCCGCCAGTTTATATTTAGATCCCAATGTAATAAATAGGTGGCGAGCCTATTGCCATTAACCGGGCACTAATAAACCTGCGATAAATACACACATAACTTCGAAAAGCATGCAATTTGTGCTTTCACACGCTATTCAGTAACATTGCCTAATGTCTACCTTAAAACGTTATTACACCAAATATTGCTTGCAAATCCGACTAAAGTACGACCAAAAAATAATAACCGAAGATTAAAACCATTACAGCCTGTTACAGAATAACGATAATGATCATTGATACAACTTTTGAAGCGAAAAATGAAAAAGAGCGGTCAAGTACGAGTGCGATTTACACTCTGAGGGTCTTCAGGCCCTCAATTCCACTAAAGCAAAACCACTGACACACCACAGAAAATGCAAAAATAGGCATTAAATTTTGAACTTTAGACGACTATAGCAAATAGTCGTCTGAAATTAAATGAATAGTTTCATTGTACTTTTTCGTTCACTATGCAAAAATCCTTTTAATTACACATTGCGACCTGAGACGGTGCGCACTGTGCGGTATGAAACTTCATCCCACGCACACTCAAGCTGTGGAATGACCTCCCTGCTGCGGTTTTCCCAAGCGCCTACAATATGGGGTTCTAAAAAAGCGGCATCAGAAGGTTTCTTCATGGTCGGCAGCGTGAGTGTGACACCCCTGGTGTTGCATACGTCCATAGGATATGGTAACCGCTTCCCATCAGGTGGGCCGTGTGCTTGTCTGCCAACTAAGTGGTATAAAAAAATGTATTTTAATCAAGATCGCGGGTTTGAATCCCGCTTGAACCGATTCTTTTTTTTCTGTGTCTTAATCAAGATAGATAGTCTGATATGTCTGTCTGTCTATCTATGAGATAATTTCAGGGTTCCATTTCCCTTCGAAGTACGGTCCCCTAAAAAGAAACGACCTGCATATTTACGTTAATAATATTTAGTTCCTTTACATTTTTTTATTATCATTGCTTAAAATCCAAGGACGCAGACACCACGAGCTTGTAAACAACTGAGAATGTAATAAAATGTATACTAATATTATAAAGCTGAAGAGTTTGTTTGGTTGAACGCGTTCATCTCAGGAATTACTGATTCGAACAATTGATAAAATATTTTTGTGTTGAATAGCTCTTTATCTAGAAAGTTTAGGCTATAAATCATCAAGCTATTACTTAAGGGAGTAGACATGTGCTCAAGAAACAGCAGCACATGTGCTCCTACACTGTCCTGCAACCGCCACATTCAGGCCTAAGTAATTCAATATTACAGGTCCATATACCAGCAGCATGAATAGCTTGCTGGTGTTCTTCAATGAATTGGCACCCCTCTAAAATGAGACCCCCCTAGGCAAAAACCATGCCATGGCGTGGAGTTGCGGATACCAGCCCATGATACCATTCCATAGTTAAGGAAGCGAAGCAGCAATCACAAATGTCAACAAATACGGCAGATTCCCATATTTGAAATTTTATTGGGCATTTACTTATACGTACATATACTCACGCATTTATCCCCGGAGTGTTAGGCAGAGGTGATTTAACACCAACATTTTTTGGATGGATGGGCCGACAAGCACTCGGCCCACCTGACGAAAAGTGGTTACCGTGACCTATGGACGTGTGCAACACCAAGAGAGTCACATTCGCGATGCCGACCTTGTAATTACAAGAGTTTCTGCGCCGTCAGTGTAAAAGACAAAGTAGGACAAGCTTTTGGTCTTCCCACTGACAGTACAAAATCTCTCCAGTTAGTTCTGGCTACCCTACTCACAGTCGGGAATTCATTTCACTAATCATTGAATTCGGTTCCACGTAATAGGAGGTGAGCCTATTACCGTATTCCGGGCACTATTGTTGACTCAAGCCATGCATCTGAGGCTGAGTCTGGGTAGTATCTGTCTGATGTTAAACAGTCCTATCCCTTAGTCGCCTTGTACGACACCGCATGAGAAGAGATGGGGTAGTCCAAATTTTACTCTGCCGGTAACCACGCTTCTAATGCCCAATAAATAAAATTTGCTTTGACTCACGAAATATGGCACGGACCAAGCGAATATGAATATGCCTCAGGTCGGCTAGTTTCTTATAAAACGTAGCTTTTCACGCTTCACCATTTTATTATATATAAACGTGAGTGTATTACATACGAGATGAATACCTACCGACTGTTTTATACCCCTGAGATGAAAAGCAACGAACATTGTGATCAAATTCAAGTTTAGCCATGCAATTTATTACTCCTTTTCGATGTTTATCCCTTTTTATTTAGGTGTGGAAACCCCTCAGGGAGCCACATCACTGGGAGTAACGGTGAAGTGTCTTTATCGAAATGGTGCCGACTAAAACCGATGGTAGGATACCTCCTGACTGTATTCCCGTCCCAATTGAGCAGTCCGACTTAGGAAGTACCTCCACCCTACAGAATACCACGGCAATAATAACCTCGTGTTGTATTCCCGGCGGTGAGTAGCGTAGCTAGAGCTCACTGGAGAGTTTTTGTTCTGTCAATGGGAAGACTAAAAGCTTCTGCACTGACGGCACAGAAACTCTCTGTTCTTGTAGCGTTGGCAGCGTAGATGTGACTCCCCTGGTGTTGCAAACGTTTATATGTCACGGTACCCACTTTCTATCAGGTAACCGTAACCAATGAACGTGTTTATCTGGACCGTGTACTTGTCTCCCACCTAAGATGTATAAAAAAACCACTTAGGAAAAGATCTCTAGGAACCCCAGCATCCGTTAGTCCGGGTCCGCTTCCCGACTTATACTTCCTCGTAAGTCTTAGGCATCCTGGTAGCGAAACCATTGCTTCTACGACGCCAAGATAGCACTCTAGGAAGTGCCCACCGCCTGCTACCGGGACCCATATGCCTGGCAATGGGGCTCCATTGCCAGGCATTAGTTACCCACGTAGCCTTACTTGATCGCACCAGCGAATACGATTCTCTTGCCTTTTATCTGCGGTATCATCCATCGCAGCATTTTTGCAGTAATTACGTAGTCATTGTTATATTTAAGCTGAAAAGTTTGTTTGTTTGAACGCGTTAATCTCAGGGATTACTGGTTTGAATTAAAAAAAAATGTTTGTATCGAATAGGGCATTTATCGACTAAGGTTTTAGACTGTATATCATCAAGCTACTACTTAAGATCATAAATGTCAACAAATTCGTCAATTTTCCGTACATTTTTTGAGGACTAAAAAAATATGGCCCAAAGGGGTGATGATAATGTGAAGCCACGAGCGAATCTGGGGCAGGTCAGCTAGTCTCAAATATATACACGTGTATATTTGTAATCTTTTTTATTTTGTTTTTTTTTTGTTCTATTTTAAACTCTGCTTTAGCGCAGAGCTGAAAGCAAATACGACACAAATGTAACGAAGCTCTATGCAAAAATGGATGAATTTTGAGTGAGTACTGTTTCAAAAGCAAATTGATAGTCGTGCCGGAAAGGTTTTGTATGCATGGAGTAAAATGCATTTCTCGTTATACCTACATTCTATGTTTTTTAGAGCTCCAGGTATTTTTGTTCCAACACTCTTCTATGTTACCATATTTTGTGAAAACTTCAGTAGCTTGAAACCACTGAAGTTTTTCACCTCGGAGTCAGTGGTTTTTTTGTTTGTTTTAATTTATTTGGATAAACAAACAGCGGTAAATTACATTAATGATGATGATACACAACTCAAAAAGTATTATCAAATTTACCCCCCACACCGTTTATCACAAATTGAATTTATGGAGAACAGAGCACAACAGTAAATGAAGTAAACACATTGAATTTGCTATGTGATAAATTATTACATTGTGTTCATAGCACTTATTATTTTAAACTGAATCGCTACATTGTGTTCACGACACTAATATTTCAAATTGAATTGTTACATTGTGTTCCTGGCACATCATAGGGTTTCAATCAAATCCGCAGTTAGACTTGAAAAAACGGACCCTAGTCTTCGAGGTGAATGATTCGGATGCGACCGGGATAACGCTAAGATCACAGAATAAAGTTGAAGAGAATCGGAAACTTTCAACTTAGAGTCTGGGGTCCACTTTTTTCAGTCTAACTGTGGGTTTGACTGACCTAAAAAAAAAACTACTATGATGTCAGACAGCTTGTTAGGTATTGCGCCAAAGGTTTATAATAAAATACCAGATGCATTAAAAGAATGTAATATAAACATATTTAAAATAAAGTTAAAAAAGTTATTAAGCAGAAAATGTTACTATGATTTAAGTGAAATTCTAGAGGATACAACTCTGAATCAATTGACATTTTGATTATAATAATATCTAGAATTTGACATTCGAATAATTTTGACTCTTTTTTGACATGATAATATGGACATATTTTTTTTTTTTCTCCTATTTGGCAGGTAATAGATATATGCCAATGTCAAGTAATATAGTAGTAGCAATATAAGTAGGTATATATATAAATAAATGTCTTTAGAATTATTAATGGCGAGACGCCATAGTCAAGTTTTTCAAGTTACAGTCCTCAGTAAAGTTGTGGGGACTTTACTAGAGGCTCCCTAAGGAGGTTTGGAACCAACACGAAGAATCACAATTCGCTGTAATTTGCCACTCTCCACACTTGTGTGCGTTGTCAAGGATATTATATCTAAAAATCCACCATTTTTATACATAAAATCTCGAAATCACATCAATTTTGGATAGTAAAAAAATGCCGCGATGTGCCATTCTTCATGTTGGCGCCAAAACTCCTGGACATATGTTATGAGAATTATTAAATTTGACAATTATAATCACATTGAGAATTGTTTTTTTTTTTATGATTGTATGCTTGATTCTTCTAACTATTATATTTATATCTATTGTGTCACAAATTAATTATTGACTGTTTGAATATTTACATACCACACAAAAGTGGTAGAATGTACATGGAAACATTATTTTAATTATAAGACCACATTTGTTGTACCTGCATTCTGTGAATAAATAAATGAATGAATGAATATGCAACTTAGGTGGCAGAGCGGCCCGTCTGATGGAAAGTGATTTATTTTCCATGGAACGACTGCCATCTGCCCTTCACAACCTTTTGGCGATATGGAAGTATTACAGTTAGATCAGTTCTTGAACTTTATTTGGTGGTACCAAGCTCCAACTACCCGTAACGACTGCTAGAGATGTTCGTGTGTCTCTGGGTTAGTTTTATGAAAACATTTCTTCAAAGAAATTATCTCATTGTTTCAGATAACAATGTGGTCTGGGAAGAAGGGTTCTGATGGCAACAACGCCAGCACCCCCACGGCTGAGGAGGAGATCAAAGTGGTGCTGGTGGGGGACACGCAGTGTGGGAAGACCTCTCTCGTGCAGAGGTTTGTCTCTGACACATTCATTGAGGTAAGTGGAGCACTCTCTTTTTAACGGTATTCCTTTTATTTTAAACTTATTCCTATTTAGGTGGCATGGCAGCTAATCATATGGCCCGCTGTATGCTTAACTGCCATGCCACTTAAGTCCTAAGGCCATGCCCGCGGAAAAGTATCCTATAAATGTATACAACGCCAAGGGAGTCACACTCGTGCTGCTGCTGACCATAAAGAAAGGACTTTCTTCTTTCGTCCGTGCAGAAGACAAAGCAGGACAAACCTTTGGTCTTCCGACTGACAGTACAAAAACTCACAAGTTAGTTCTGGTTTATAGGGGAAAGCTTCTTCTTTTTATATATTTAAGTCGTAAAATTGACAACACCCCGCTTGATGGTAAGCAGTCCAAAAAGTAGTCTCGTGTTTAGCAAATTCTACGTGAAAATCTTATAGGTACATGAAGCGTCACGCAGACAATATAAAATAACTATTAATGAATGTTCGATGCTCTGGCGCCGGCATTAATATATATTGCAACAAAACATTAGGGTTAGGGGGTCAGGTGGCAGTCGTTTCAGTAATAGCCAACAAAACCGAAAATGTTATGTCGTAATCGGATTAATAGTATACAAACAAGTACATAATATACAAACAAACAAAAAAACAAAATTTTGATTTTCATGCATGAGATCTAGTATGTGTAAAATTTCATTTGAATCAGTTTAGCCGTTACTGAATGATTGATAAACAAACATTCAGCATGTAAACCTTCATTTATATTATTTTTGGGCAAGTAATAGATATAGTTTATACATATTTGAAATATGCTAATTAAGCCCTTTCAGTTGATACCAAACACGGCATATTTATCTCAATTTTATTTTTTAACACAGTACTTTGTGATGTAAGAGGGCGCCATATTAGTTTCAGTGACATGTTATATAATAGCTTATAACCAGCGGGATGACTAAGACGCTTATAACGATAATACTGGTATTCATTACCAGCACACGTGTTTCCTTCTTCCTACAGTTCCGGGGCCTTTAAGAAAGTCAAGTTGGCGTGTCCTAGGTATATAAAAAATAAATATAGATACCTCATATGTCTAATTCTGATCTAAGTCCAGGAGTTATGAGGGTCAAAATCATAACCCTCCTTTTGTTTCGCCGTTATCAAGTAATTAGTATGGAATTCCAGTGGTATACCATCTACACCTATTACACAAAGATCTGCTAGCTTACAGCTGCAGCCAAGCTCTCTTCGTGGCAGAGGTTTGGAAGGTCTTCATGTCTAAAGATGGGGTCTGGGCCTTCATTTCTATGGTCGTTTCCGTGCCGTTTATAGGAAATTTACTCCTATAAATAAGCGTGATCCTAAGCGTATGTGTTCGCGACATGACAGATGGCCATTAAGTAGCCCTTTGCAAGTTCTTACACGTATCCATAACGTCGTATTTTACGACTTTCCCTTTAGTCATAAGCCCTTACTATTTTAATGATGCGGATCATCCGGTTTAACTGCTAGTATATGTAGTTAGTGGATAGTTCTAGGAGCTCAAAAGGAATTTATACTACAACAGCTTGGTAGTACTCAACTGCGATGATACCAAGCCTTTCAGAGACTCTATCCTTTTTATTATATAATTAATTCTAGACAGAAAGTCCTACAGCATACATTATGATCTAAGTAACAAAATTCCAATTTTATATAAGTTATTACATAACATAAACTCACGCCTATATCCCCAAATGGGTAGGCAGAGGTGCTAGCACCCACATTTCGCCAGTTTATTTTTAGGTCCCAATGTAATAGGTGGAGAGCCTATTGCCATTAACCGGGCACTTATAAACCTGCGATAAATACACTCATAACTTCGAAAAGCATCGAAAAGTCATTGGTGTGTGCCATGGTAAAACCTGGGATCGAACGCGAGACCTCGTCTCAGCAGTCCATTACCCATACCACTAGGCTACCGCAATTACATATTGTAATATATATTATATTACAACTATATTGAAATATGGGGTTCTTCAAGAGGGGCATCAGAAGGTTTCTTCATGGTCGGCAGCGCGAGTGTAACACCCCTGGTGTTGCATACGTCCATAGGCCACGGTAACCACTTCCCATCAGATGGGCCGTGTGCTTGTCTGCCACCTAAGTTGTATAAAAAAAAAATTGGAATTCTGGTATTCAGATCATTTTGATTACTTTCCTGTCTATTTTAATCTGATGCTCATTGTACACATTATTTAATGATAGTAGTCACAGAGCTCTAAATAATAAGATATATTTTATTATTGCAGTATGTAGGTACTTGTAATAAAAACATCGTGTTTGAACGAAAAACAGTTTAACACGTTTCTCGGAATTTTTTTTTTTTCGTGAGATTCTGAGGATAATAAGCGCTCAGGGGCTCATTCGCTACAGACCTAAAATAACATCCTGTTAGCACTTTATGAGTGACTAGCAACTCGTCCTAGCTTTGCTTCGGTTTTTATACCTTTTACTCGTATCTAATATGTTAAGTAAACCAGTAGTTACTCTCCCAGAAACTGTTCTAACGATTATTATTTTTTCTTTTTACAACTTATGTAGAATTTGGACCACCCCATCTCTTCCCATGCGGTGTCGTACAAGGCGACTAAGGGATAGGGCTGTTTAACACCAGACAGATATATACAGCCCAGACTCAGCCTCAAATGCATGCCTCGAGTCAACAATTGTGCCTGGAATACGGCAATAGGCTCACGTGGGACTGAATACAGCGATTGGTGAATTGTGGGTGTTAATTCACCTCTGTCTAACATGTATGTAAAAAATTGACTCCGTTTTCATCCAAAAAGTATAAGTACTTGGCTGAAAGTTTGAATTTGGCTTTTTTATACGACTTAGTTGGCAGACAAGCACACGGCCCACCTGATGGAAAGTGGTTACCGTGGCCTATGGACGTTTGTAACACCATAAAAACATAATAAATAACGGTGAAATAATATGTAAGTCAAAAGAAATAGCCGACCTTTTTAACGATTATTACATAAACTGTAATATAAACAAGAACAGTTGTGGGACTAAGGTGGAAACAAATTGCAATAGCCTATTCCTAAAGCCGTACGACTGTTATGACATTAATAAAATAGTAATGACCCTAAAGAACACAAAATCGACGGGCTATGATAACATTACGACTGAAATTTTAAAGGCTAGTACGAATGAATTTGTTCCTGTACTAACTCATTTGGTAAATCTATCTTTTACCACAGGCTGTTTCCCAGATCTGTTGAAAATATCCATTGTTAAACCACTATATAAAAAAGGAGACAAATCATCAATTTCAAATTACAGACCTATTACTCTTGTGTCTGTTCTCTCTAAAATATTTGAAACAGCCATGTATAAACGTATCATGGAATTTCTAGCCAAACATAATATTCTTAGGAAGGAACAGTTTGGATTCCAAAAAGGGAAGTCAACTACTGCGGCATGTTTCAACCTCATGGCTCAAGTCATTGATAGTGTAGATGATGGTAACGCTACAACTGTCATATTTTTTGATATGACGAAAGCATTTGATTTTGTTTCACATAAAATATTATTAAATAAGCTGGAAAAATACGGTATTCGCGGAAATGCGCTGTCATGGTTAGAAACATATCTAACAAATAGAAAACAATGTGTTCAAATTAGCTCCCTAAATGACAAAAAAGAATTAGAAGCAACTAATTCGAGTTACAGAGTTAACGGCTCTGGCATACCGCAGGGCAGTGTGCTAGGCCCTCTATTATTTCTATTATACATAAATGACCTTCCCGGGGTCACGGAACATCCATGTACACTATTTGCAGATGACATTTCAATAATAATTAAATCCAAATTAACTGACAATTACTTAAATGACACTGACCTTAATAAATATGACATTACTAATTGTGACATTAATAAGCATGACATAAATAAATATAACTATGACATCAATAAATCAATAGAATGCGTTATAAAATGGCTGGATGAAAATAGTCTTAATGTTAACCTAACAAAAACTAAATATATACAATTTAGCACATATGGACGTAAACACTTAAACCTTAATATTATGTACAAAGCTATTAAAATCGAGGAAGTAGACCACACTAAATTTTTAGGTATTATTCTGGATAAACATATTAATTGGAAAGCCCACATAAATAACATATGTAGCAAAATAAACAATTTTGTATATGTCTTGGCGAAGTTAAGTAGAATAACGTCGCAAATGACGGTTCTTAGCGCGTACCATGGTTATGTGGCCGCAGTTCTAAATTATGGCTTGATTCTTTGGGGGAACTCAACTGACATAAATAAGGCATTCATTGTTCAAAAAAAATGTATCAGAGCGATTTGCGGTGTGGCCCCCTGGATATCTTGCAGACCTCTATTTCAATCACTTAAACTGTTAACCTTGCCCAGTATGTTTATATTTGAATGTGCAAAATTTGTCAGACTGAATAAGCACATCTTTACAACAGCAAAGGAGATGTACCCCAGAAACACACGCGACCCAGACAGAATAGTTTTATCTAAGGTACCAAAAACAGTTGTATATAAAAAGAATTGCCTGTCTATGTGTGGATATATTTATAATTGTGTACCTAGTGAAATCAAAGCTTTACTGTACAATAAATTTATAAAAACGTTAAAAGACTGGTTGCTAAACAAATGTTTTTATTCTGTTACAGAGTTTTTATCCATAACCAGTAAAGAGTATAGATAAAAATGTGATTAGGTGGTTTAAAATGTATAAGCTTCCTTTTGACTTCGTATCATTTTGTACGCCAAAGTGTATAGATAATAAGGAAAATTTGCATGCCCAATTTAGGCAGAACATGATGTACCTAGTCATAAGACACAATTTGTAACATCCTTATCACAATGTTCTAGCAAATAAAGATCTATTCTATTCTATTCTATTCTAAAGGACTCACAGACGCGCTGCCAACCCTGTAAGTACAGAGTTTCTGTGCCGTCAGTAGAAGACAAAACAGAACAAGCCTTTTGTCTTCCCACTGACAGCACAAATTCTCCAGTGAACTCTGGCTACCCTATTCACCGCTGGAAACACAACACGAAGTTATTATAGCCGCGGTATTCTGTAGGGCGGAGGTACTTCCCCAGTCGGACTGCTCAATTGGGCGGAAATACCGCCGTGTCCTACCTCCTTCAATGGCTAAGGCTTTTTCTGTCATTGACTGCACCCACTGGATAGCAAGAAGCTAGGGGGAAATGCAGAAGATAGAAATCAGCACAGCGTGTATGATCAGAGACGGAGAAAAATATAAGTAGGTATCACTACTCCATCTCATCCGAAGGGTGTCGTAAGAGGCGACTAACGGAAAAATACGCAGACGATATCACTGTCAGAGAAGGAAACCTTGAAATATAATTATGTTCCAACCCGTCTGGCCAGCGTGGAAACAGTAGGCCAATGCCTCCCAATATTGGGAGATGCCTGTGTCTAGCAGTGGACTACACTGGGCTAATTGATTGACAACGTGTTTAATGGCATCTGTATGACAGCGATAAAAAGTTGCGCACCATTACTAGTCAAGTAATTGTCTTTAATATTTTTTTGTACACGATACATCAATGTAACTTCACTTCGTCTTATGGTAAACTATGGCCAAGTCTCAGTATCACCATTACATATACTAAAATATTACAATGGTGGCCCACAGTTTGGCAGTTTCATCAGCTTCTTTTTCTCGCTCCGCTTAAAGGACCGTAGGCAGAAAATTAATGTAAAATAGAATAAAAACTTTAGACAAAAAAAGTTTTGTCTAAAGTTTTTATCAAAGGTTCATTGATCAAAGGATCCACAAATAAATAAATTGAATTGAAAAAAGAAGCTTGTTGAGAACCTTCTTTTTATGAAGTCGGTTAAAAATAAAATGTAAGCGAACATATCGTACCTACGTAAAATAAAAGGTAAGGATTGAGTAGGCCACGTACAGCTCGAATATGTGAATATAAGTGAGATTTATCGCTAGGATGTGGAAGCACTGCGATCTTTATTGAAGACCTTAGAAGGTACTGTGTTTAACATTTCTGGGCAATTTTAGATACGAGCAATTTAATAGGATAGTAATAAAATAATGAATAAATATTCTACACAACGCTATCTAGACCCATGGTAAGCATAGCTTAACTAGCTTGTGTTATGGAATCTAGAATGCGGATAAACATACTTAGATACTTTTTTTTGTAAATAAATACATATTATACATAGAAACACCCAGACAAATCCAAATATACATATTCATGCATACAAATATTTGCACTGAGCGGGAATCAAACCTGTGCCCCCTGCATAGCAGTCGAATGCTCTACCACTACGCCACGGTACTTGTGTCCGAGAAGGCACGATCAAGAGAGATGGGCCTGGGTCGGCCGAGGTGCGAGGGATATGCCTGACAACCTCGCCTTCGGCAACCAAAAACGACCCACAGACGCTGTGCGTTTTAGTAGGTTCGAGTCCGGCGGGGGCGGGGGGTATACGTAGGGCAAAAATAAGGCACTTGTTCTAAAGTTAAAGGGATAGAAAAATCGCAGTAAGCAGCTAAATAAATAATATAAGTATATATATAATATCAATGAATATATATGGACTCCAAGATCTTCGGAGTCCAAGCCAATATTAAATGCAAACCGGTACACCTTTCCGCAAGTTTCCTTTTGGGGTTGGGAGTTCAGACGGTTTTCCCAAGCGCCTACAATATGGGGTTCTTCAAGAGGGGCCTCAGAAGGTTTCTTCATGGTCGGCAGCGCGATTGTGACACCCCTGGTGTTGCATACGTCCATAGGCCACGGTAACCGCTTCCCATCAGGTGGGCTGTGAGCTTGTCTGCCAACTAAGTGGTATAAAAAAAAAAGTAACTCCCATAAAACCCAAGTTAGAAGCACTGTCGCCATGGTGACGATGATCAAGAAATGCAAATAGGAGTTAAACTAGGTACATCTGGAAACTTCAACCCTAGCTAGTTTTTTTATGCTATTTATGTGGCAGACAAGGACTCGGGCTTCCTGACAGAAAGTGGTTACCACCGTGGATGTGGGCAGTCAAACCCGTATGCCGACACTGTTCGAAACTTGTAATTTTTTAAAGTTCTTGAAGAACCACATATTGCAGTCGCTGGGAAAAAACACAGCAGGGAATCACTTTAGAACGGTTTAGATGTCTTAAGTATATTGATTGTTGGTTAACTCAGTTTAGTTTTAAATAAGCCCGGTTCATATACTTCCTATCATAAGAAAAAAACACCTCTAAGAAGTCAAATTATATTAAAAAAATTAAAAGTTAGTCGCCTCTTACGACACCCTTCGGATGAGGTGGAGTGGTGATTTCTATATTTTTCTCCGTTACCGATCAAACACGCTGTGCCGTGTGCTTGTCTACCACCTTAGTTGTATAAAAAACCTTTACGAATACACTTATACTTCTTTGACATTTTAGTAGTATAGCAAACCCAATAAAAAAGTTTTTTTTTGACCATCTGTGCGAGCTGTTAATGGCGGAACAAGTTGCCCTTTTCGAACGCCTGATCTAAAATTGAACGTAAAAGTTCTTTAATAAGGGCCGAGATTTGAATAAACCAGAAACAATTTGGATTGTTTATGTCTACTAATGAGTTTACAATTCCATCATTATGTTCTGTAACGTGTTGTGAAAATCTCTATAAGTATACATACATAGAAGTGATGATCTTATAATAAGATTAAACAGGCACCTACTTAGATAAGTTAGATAAGTAGATATAGTCGACAAAGGTCAAACATATCACACAGTTCACTCGAACTCGATTGATTATTCACTCGGGCGATTGCTTCATTTTTCTTTCAATCAATGATTATACGGCTGAGACTGGTTGAAATAGAATTGAAAATTAAATTAGGTAAATTTTCTTTTGTTTAAATTTATCGTTGAATTTTGAGTGAAAGATGAAAGACGTACTTGAACATTTTTTTTTTGTACCACTTAATTGGCAGACTAGCACACGGCCCACATGATGGGAAGCGGTTACCGTGGCCTATGGACGTATGCAACACCAGGGGTGTCACACTCGCGCTGCCGACCATGAAGAAACCTTCTGATGCCCCTCTTGAAGAACCCCATATTGTAGGCGCTTGGTCATTCCACAGCTTGAGTGTGCGTGGGATGAAGTTTCTTTCATACCGCACAGTGCGCACCGTCTCAGGTTGCAATGTGTGAGGATGAATTCCCTGCCTATGGCGAGAGGTGCGATGATAGAATGTAGCTACGGGCATCATGTCAAACAATTCATCTGAGCACAAATCATTGTATAGGCGGTAGAACACACACAGTGAGGCAAAATCCCTCCTAAGGCTAAGAGGTTCCACACTACCTGTGAGTATGAAGTGAACCGTATTATATCAGCCTTAGACAAGAATAGTAACTGTCACACTTGATGGCGTTCAGGCTCCGCAAAGTGTGTTTTAATGAATCTATGGCGACCTGAGCGCGATGGCGGAGATGCGCCAATCGACCAACCATATATTATATTAACCCAATGACGGGCTCAAAAGGCTCGCGTCATAGGTTGATCAGTCTTTTTATGACAATTTTGATTGGTCAGTTAGTGCACATGCGTAAACTTGTTGACATTAGTTCACAAAATTCATCGTTAACTACAGTCCATCAAATCTAAGAGGTACCGTTTGACGTTTCATATTTTTCAAACCGAAACAACTTTGTTCATACGTACATTATTCAGTTTCGATAACCTTTTTCATAAAACCATGAATTTAGAAAGATTTCATTATTGTATCTAAAAATGTACAATTCTTAATATCTAAATGTAATTGAAAACTTTCAAACAAAGCAAAATAACACATATTTACACAGTAAATAATTTCTAATAGTTATATTCTTGACCGCATTACAAAGTTACGTAGTTAGGTCACTGCACGTAGTGTTGCGACTCTTCGGATACACTTGTATGCAAAAAAATCGTTTACATATACGAAAAATCGAATGTATTATTTACAAATTACACTTGACAACCAAACAAATATTTTTTCATGTGAATGGGATTTATCTCACATATTACGATTACATAACTAAATAGTTATGTAATCGTAAAATATGAGATAAAACCCATTCACCAAAAATACGTATTTATAAATCAAATATATTTGCTTCTTTAAAAAGTTGTCGAAAGCGATTTGTCGATTTTTGATTTTCGCGCCCAAATAAGTCGGGGTTTCTCGCGCTAACGCTGTCGAAATAGTAAATGGAGTCAGGGATAGTGTTTTTTACATTTATTTTTGTGTATGATAGTATGGGTTTGCATATTACAGAGAAATAAACAAATTTTTAACAAGCACATCCATTGATTTTACAATTACAATTTTTTCTTCTAAGTCTTATTTCTACGTCTAAAACTAATAAAAATAAGGTATGTAGAACCCATTCACAAAAATGTTGTTGCCTGATGTTATAAATTAACGACGTTACTGCGCGACCGCATAATGCACTGAATACACAGATACCCTAAAATAAATTAATTTAATTATTTTTAGGTCAATAGGCAAAATCGCAGGTGTCCAAGTCTCTACAATTTTTTTTTTCTGGCAACACTGCCAACTACAAGCGCACGCGGTCCGCTCGGTCGGTTCGGCGTCAGCAGTCTCTCGCCATCTTGGAAGCTGACTGTGCGCGTACTTGCTTTCTCGTTTGTGTTTTAATGGATAATGCCCCATACCACTCTGTGCAAATTGATAAAGCACCTACGTCAGCCAATAAGAAAGCAGATTTGGTGGCATGGCTGCAAAGAAAAGGAGTGGATGCCGACATGTCACTATTAAAAGCTGAATTATTACAGTTAGTGAAATTGCATAAACCACCAAAACCGACATATGTAATTGACCAATTGGCCGAAGAGCACGGGCACAAAGTCATACGACTTCCTCCGTACCATTGCCAATATAATGCCATTGAACTGATTTGGGCCCAAGTTAAAGGTAATATTTTATAATATTATAATAATAACACGAGTACTTCTAACATTTATAATTTAAACAATGGTTTTCGTCTGCTATCAAATAGTTACATTATTGTTTTACAGGTTATGCAGCAAGACACAACACAAAACCACCCTTCAGTGTCAAGAAAATGGAAGGTTTATTAAAGGAAGCATGTGCCCAAGTTACACAGGAAGATTGGAGTAAAGTAGTACAAAAAACAAAGAAAATAATAATGGACGACTTCGAAAGAGACGTACACTTTGATAATGTAATGGACAATCAACTGGTCATTAATTTAAATGACGATGATGACGAAGACGACGATACTAGTACTAGTAGTGAATAAAAAAATATCCTAAACATTTCTTTTATTTAATTATAACAATTGATTTCTTAAAATTCGGATATTATAGTAATCGATCTCTTAAAGTTCGGATATTATAGTAATCGATTTTTTCATCCCATCCCTATCATTCAATTGTCAGAACTGTCAAACGGTACTTCTTAGATTTGACGGACTGTAGGTTGAGCTATAACCAACGACATTGGCGAAAGTCTGGGTGAATGTCTGGGTTCGCAATTATTAAAAAAAAAGAAAAATAACTCAAATATTATTAACATGTAGAACTGTATTCGTCTGCTATAACCTCTAACCTGTGAGTTTTATCTTGACTCAAGCGAAACTCTGAATTAAATCCCGGGCTAAGTCATTGGCGGAAACATCGGAATCGCCAGAAGGGAAGACAAAAAAATCTAGGTAGGTACCTTATTCTGGCTGGCATTTTATTTCTTTTACAAAATTTCTTCAACAACTTCAGCTTCAAATTTGTTGAGAGAGCGAATCAGACACTAAAAAAAAACAATTTTTGTAAAAATACTTCATTGTAAGTAATTATAAATCAATTAAAAATAACGCAAAGCCCGCCAAATTATGAAAACCGTACATTCCAAATTCAAATCCTATTTTCGTACAAAGTAAGCAGTCCTGTCTCAAAGTAACCTACAACCTCCTTGTTAAATGAATTAAGAACTTTAATCTAATGAGAATTTTAATTTGTCCTGTCTCTTTCTCTCACACGGTATTTGTCATCTATTTTTTTTCCTCTCATCTTTGTTTAGAATGGCGGTATCGAATAATGGCTTTGTTATGAATGAGTTAGGAAGGAAATGGCTTGTTCCGAATAGCTAATTTTGTTGTCTGTCTGTTGTCAGTGCGGGACTTTGATCTTAGATTAAGCGGGTGTGAGGTATGGCGTAGATTTAGGTGTTAATCGAAGTTTCCGGTGTGCTGTTGTTTACTACACATGGTTTTCGGTTACCGTGGTCAATGAACGCTTGTTATATCAGACATTTTAGGCACCATCATTACTTACTGAAGAAGTGAAGGAAAACAAAACCCGAGCGGTAACATTAAAAAAAACATAAAATGATCATTATTAAAAAATAATCATATTCAAGCAGAGTACCTATGGCCAAAAATTGCTTTGAAAGCAGATTGCTTCCATCCCAGACTAATCCCAGTCGAGATGAAAACCTATAGAAAGGTAATTGTATGTGACTTGGATAATCCAAGTCAAGTTGGACCGGCTCCTTGGATCTAGGCTTGACTTGGCAAGGCTAAACTTTGACTAAGCCAAAAGTAGAATTCTTTTGACTTGGTCGAAAGGGCCAAACTCAACCCTCGAGCAACCTGTATACCAAGTCTGTAAGGACTTCTACTCATACTAGTGTAGTTTATACAAAATTGTCAGTTTCTTTAGCCGTAACCCGTAACTACAGAAATTCTTTTAAATAATAAATAATAGAGTAGGTATGTATTCCTGAACGCTTTCAAAGATGTATTATTACTTCAAAATCCAATACATCACTGCGAATCGCTTTTATCTGTACCAAAAGGTTCATAACAACATTATTTGTAACCAAAAACATTAATCTTACGGCGTGTAAGTATCTATTTGTGAAGCAATAAATACAGAAACGACATTGCGAAGCGGCACTTAAAAAAATATGGCGCCTGAATTCTTGGAACGAGTTCGTTCTCTTCTTGTGAAGTGTCCAGGGCCGTCTTTAAACTATTTGAGGCCCTGGGCACATTAGGATCATGGGGCCCCTAGGACCTTGAGAAAACACTATTTAGTTACAATAGATAAAGAAAGACAAACAAGGTTCTAAATTTATTTTTATTTAGTTACTAACTATAAAAAAATAGGAAATATAAAAAATAATCTACAAAAGTAACTCGCTTAACATAAAATCCTTAGATTAATTCTATGTTGATTGCAAAGGTACCCTTCTAGATTTAAGATGAGCAAAATCGTTAATCACATCTTCAAAATCTATGGTATTGAGAATATCACATTCTATGGACATCAGCGACAAACTAGTTAATCTCTCTTGAAGCATTGTACTTCTTAATTCATTTTTTATTCGTTTCAATTTGGAGAAGGAGCGTTCTCCGCTGCAGTTAGTTACCATCATACTTAAAAATATTCTCAATGCAATTTCTACGTTAGGAAATGTGTCTTCAATTTTGTTTTGCTTTAATAGATTATATACTTCCTGTACACTGTTAGATGCTTCATTTTCACTCTGAACATTTTTTAAGTATTCTTTTAAATGTTGACATTCTATTTCTAACTCTTTTTCATTTACATCTTCGTGATAGATTTGAGAAAATTCTTTGCATCCTTGTCGTATCTCTTCGGAATTCAAAGTTTTTAAGTGAAAAAATAAACTAAAACGTTGACTGACGGTCTCATATGAACTTTGTCGCTGTTTTAGATGAACACTCAAGGTATCGATTATTGGGAGAAAGGTTTCTACGTTGAATCGCTCTTTTCCATTCAATTGGACTGATGGCGCAGAGCCATCAAAAAAAATCAGCCGTGAGCTTCTACGTCTTGTTCTTTGAGATAGATCTTTGTAGTCAGATTTTCTTTGGCAGATGATTCGAAGTTATCAAATTTATCCCTGAGGTTAGTAATAAAATCATAAAGTGAAGTCAACAAATTGGTTGCAACGTCCAGTGTTATTGTTTCTTTCTGAAGATAATTACTTGTTTTGTCTATTCTTTCCAATATGGTGCTCCAGATTTCCGTCAGTATAATAAATTCTAGATTTCCCATTTTTCTAGACAGACTAAGGGCTTCGTCTCTTGTTTCTCGTGCCTTTTCAGTATCGTTTGCGATGGTGATTAAAGCTTCTAATATTCTTTTATAACCCCCATGCAAAGCACTTACTGCATCAGCTCGGGCTGACCATCTGGTTTGTGAAAGACTCTTAACAACTTTTTTTGAACCTATATGTTCTGTTAATATATTCCATCTGTGGGTAGAGCCCGAAAAAAAGTTGTACACTTTCTGAACTATTTCAAAAAACTGTGATGCCTCCGGTACACACCCAGCAGCATGGACACCTACCAAGTTTAGTGAATGTCCTGCACATGGTATAAAGGTGGCAAATTCACATTTTTCCTTGATTCTTGTTTGTAGACCACTATACTTTCCCGACATATTTGAAGCATTGTCGTAGCTTTGTCCTCTGCAATCTTTTATGGGAATATCATGTATCTCTAAAAAATTTAAGATGGTCTCCGCTAAATACTTAGATTTATGCTCTTTAATAGGTATAAATTTCAAAAACCTTTCAACAGGAACACAGTCTTTTACGTATCGAATGATGAAAGTTAGCTGGTCAATATGAGACAGATCGGGCGTACTGTCAACGCTTATGGAAAAATATTTTGCTGATTTAACTTCATTTATAATTTTTTTTAGAACCTGTTTTCCCATTACTTCAATAAACTCATTACAGATATTTGCTGATAAATAAGAAATGTTACCCTTTCCAGGATTCCCAAATTTTTTTAAGTGATCTGCAAGAAATGGATCAAATTCACTCAATAATTCCACACAACCCAAATAATTTCCATTGTTTGGAGATCCTAGGATTTCATTGTCGCCGCGAAATGGAAGCCCTCTCGATGCCAAAAATTTTACAACAGCTACAATCCGTTTAAGTACGTTTCTCCAGTAATCCACTTCCTTTTGATGTTGAGATAATAACTCTATATCTACTCTACCAACCGCTTTACTTCGTGCCAGATAAGTCATCATAGATTGCTTATGCGCTGGGCTATTTTCATGTGTTAAAATTATGTGATTAATATGCTTCCAATCATTACATCCATTCCGAGAGCAAAGATTAACATCAGTTGGGTTAAATAAGCAGCATGAAAAACAAAATATAGAGCATTTGGAAGGCCAATACAGCAACCATTTTCTTTCGACGCTTTCATTAATCTTTAATTTGCGAATAAATAATGCTTTGTTGAAATATCTCGTCACTAATTTATTACCATCTTTGTAGGTTCTGGATGCCTCGGAAAAGTCAGAATCTTTATTTTGAAAATATACTGGTCCCTTACGAATTAAAATTTCGCGATTTATTTCAACAAACTTTTCGTGAAAATAATCCGCGGGATCGTGCGATATTAATTCTTCTGTGTTGGAAAACTGCTGTTCAATTGACACAGTTGGAGTTGTCGGTTTTAGTGAAGTTACTGAAGTCGTTGCACTTTCGTCGTAGGAATAGTCGCTTTCTGATTCAATCTCTTTTTCAAAATTGGAACATGAAGGTTTAGAAATTCCCGCAATTTGTAATTTAGCTGAGTCATCATGTGGAACATTTATGAGTTGATTGCTACTTACAGAAGTTTCTCCAGTAGTAGTAGTAAAATATGATGTTAATTTTGGTAACTTTTCAATTACTTCTTTCTGATGTAGAGCTTTTTTCCTTTTTTCAGATCCACTAGGATATGACCGTTTCGACATTTTATATTATAATTCAGTATTTAATTAATTTTATAACGAAAATATTCGCTAACACAAAACAGACAAACGACGATTTAATCAAACAATACTATTTTTTTGTCAGAGCTCAAGCACAGTCAGTAACAAACTAACAACTACAAACAAAACAAACGCCACAACATCGCAGACAAATACTTGAAGGGAATTCCCGTTCGTCAAGTCAAACGACGATCGGGAGTCGGGAATTCCCCTTTTTTGTCTTTGGTATTACGAATGACGTTCGAATAGGTTTCTTAAAGACATAAACCACACCGCATCAAATAATTCTTCTTTTTTTAATTTAATAATTTTTCTTTTAATTGTATTCTTATACTTACATATAGGTATTTAAATTAACCTAAATATACTAATATCGGAAAAACTCATTTTTGAGAGAGAGTGGAGTACTTATACCCTGTTTATTTATTAGTTTGATCTTTCTTTTTGACGGATGTCAAATCTGAAATCGATATAACTTTGCAACGACGAACAATATTTTCTTATTTTAATAATATTAAAAATTGATAATAATCATAAGAATAGACACACAACATAAGAGTACCTGTTAAGGACTCAAGCATTTTCCGAAAGTCTTAAGTGGTTTTTATTGCTTCGAAGTAAAATTTAAATAGAAAAACTGAAAACAATGGTACCTACCCAATGTTTTTATGTCTAGTGCAATAAAATTGATTGACGAATGAATTTATTTATTTTGAATAGTTTAAAACATACATACAGCCACATATTTAGCCAACACATTTTTTACACCAATAGATATTTTCTGTTTCCCATCACTGACCCATCTGTCAAAAAGTTCAAGCTATGTTGTACAAGGTATAGCTATCCGCATGCGGTAAACTAAAGCTAATATAATAAGCGTAGGTATTGTAGTAAGTCATTATCATCAGATTTTTCAAAATTAATGTTTTTCGGTAATACCTAAATATCGGTTATCATTTGGTAATCTGGCAGGAACTAGGGGGCCCCATTCGATCGCGGGGCCCTGGGCACGTGCCCATAGTGCCCAGTGGGGAAGAGGGGCCTGGAAGTGTCGATGGTCTTAAGGCGGTTTTTTGTACGAAGCAATTATGTGCCATCAATAGGGTAGTTTTAGCTGTCAATTGTTTTTTTTATTAAATGTCAGAACTGTATGCTTGTATGAAGTAAAAAGGTGTGACGTCATACGGTGCCGTTGTCAAAAATGGCGGGAGAAAATCATAATGGCCGTAAGAATATAAAGAAAAAAAATGTTATATTAATTGAATCGATGCTATATTAATCGGTCGATGTTTGTAATTATTAAATTAGTCAAAATAACTAGACCAATGACTAGGACTCCATGTTTATGGTTGATTTGTAAACTTTTTATTTTCATGTTTCGGCAAGCGAACACGAATTGGATAGATTAATTTAACTTTAAAATAAAGAGTTGGAAAGAGTGGCTGAAGTCCAGTCAAGTTTTCTCTTTTTTTGATGATTCCTTTTGATGACGTTCCTACTTAATTCCTATTTAATTTATAATTATCTTAATATTTGTCACTATAACTTTCCACACAACTTTCGTTCTGAAGTTAAATCAAATCAAAATCAACTGATTTGACTTTGCAATCAACTACCGTATTCTTTTTTTTTCTTGTGGCACACGCGGCACATAGTTTTATTGACTCTATTAAGTTTCCCGTATTTTCTCCCGCCAAAACAAAATTTAGTCGTAATTTTCCCGCGCTATAAATACTTCTATGCCATTACTGATAACAAAGAGTTGTTCGGAAATAGAAGGTGTAGCGTTGGCGGTATATTTGTTGGGCGGTTATTTATAATGTGCACCAGTGTAACAAGGGGGATATTCAAGATGGCGGGCTGAAATATATTTTATGTATTGGATCAAGTTGAGCAGTCGGTAAACAAATAACTATCATAAGTACTTTTTATTTAAGTATATGTATTGAGTGAGCCCTGTTTGGTTCTTTAAGGCCTAACCTAAAATGCAAGCCGATACATATACTGATGGACAGAGGAGGCTGTGTTACAGGTTTTCCTTTCGTGATTGGCGAGTCAGTCGGTAGTCACTCTCATAAAAGCTAATACAAACCAATTAAATTAGGAATAGTAAAGCGGAACTCCTGTCCACGGCTATGTTTTAAAAAAAAAATTTTTAAGAAGATTGTTATTAATTGTTATTCTAAACCTTTAAGGATGCCGTAAGACGACACCGATCAGGTCCAAAAATGAATACTGTGGAAAGAGTACAAGTGTGTTCTCAATATGTGTAACTTCCACCAAGTGCCATTAATAAACAGTATAAATAGTTTGAAGAATAGACATCAAATTAATCACAAAGGCAAAGTTAAAATCATTTATTCTGTATAGACCACTATATCGGCACTTACAAAACGTCAACAAAAAAGGAACATGAATATCAGTTTAGTAAATGGACCACCGGTTCGAAACGCGGCCCCGACCTGAGAAGACTCCGGCAAGAAACTCAGCGGGCATTTCTTTCACATGGAGCTAGGGTACGTACCTACCTGTACCTACACAATCTAGCTCAATAGTTTAGTAGCAACTAGTTGTCACTAAAAAGTACAAATATAATAAATAAATAATCTAAAAATGTGTCGAAAAGCCCGTGTGTAGAAAAGCAAGAAATACTCGTTCGCTCATGGACCGTTTTCTCCGAATTGTCGACAAGTGTCAAATTCTAGAGTAGCTGTCTAATAAATTACTTCCTACACAGTGGAACTACCAAAGATATCTAATCTGTGGAGGATTTATAATATAAGTAAGTACCTACAGCTATTGCGTGTAACGAAATTTCATGAAATTGTTCTTCCCCTTTAATGTAGTTATGAACATTTGACAATTTTTAACACGTTCCTCTATACAGATTAATAAACACAATTAGGAATTTTCCTGAAGTTATAACAAATTATTTAACTGAGCTTATTAAATTGAGAATGAGAAGAGAGCTGTTAAAGTTTTGTCGGTTCATTTGATCGTTGTTATTTGTTTTTAATCATCCACCCAACCTATAATAAATAAATGATATGATATATAATTTTTCATTTCTTTATGACTTAACGTGTTGACGTTTAGTAAAAAGTAACTAATTTGACTAGTCAGTCAAATGCTTAATTAGGTAGGTACTCCTACTGATTTTATGAAACTTTATGCTTCTTATTTAGAAAGAGGCTGTCTTTTATTTTACCCCCTTACGAGTGAAATTCCAAAATTTTATTTTATTTTATTTATTAGGAACAAAAAACAGTTACATATTAAAATATTACAATAATTAGTTATAAATTAGTAAATATATAACCCACACTATTGTTCACAGATTAACAATTTAAAATTTTGAGACTCCTTCGTTATCATTAGTGGAAGCTAATAATATAAAAGGCATTAACTGGCAACATTTCAAGTTTGTTAATCTACGGTTTAGGCTTTGTGTTGACGAATCAGTCAGGACACTGCGGACCAATAATATTTTATTCATAAAGTATAATGACACATGTTAAGGTTAAGGAGTCGAGCATAAGATCGTTTCGGGTCCAAATCCTGGTTATTATCCTAGCGGCATCCATTCCTACTAAAAGCAATTTAATTTAGCTGGAGGACTTAACGGGAATAATGGGTACCTACTAACAATTTCAATTACTAGTTACCTTCCTACTCTTTAAAAAAGAAACAAATAAGTATACAATTAAATGATCGACCTCCATTTAATAACTTATAAACGAATTGCAATTAATACAAAACTGCAGTCGTTAAATATACAACAAAATCTCTTTCGAAAACTTCATGCAAAACAGCGTAGGTACATGTTGATTGCCCTTGCAAATACTCCCACGTTTCCGAACTAAATCAACGCTATAGAAAGCTTAAAACCAACTTAATACATGCCACTTGCTACACGAAACAGAGCTTTAACTCACTTTGGATAAGGCTTTATCCTGCGAACAAGATTGCTGTCGCTTACCTGTTTTGTTCTCCTTACCGCATGCAGTGGTGATTAGTCTTTTTGCTCGTTCACTGTGCCCGAACGAAACCTCAACGGGTAACAGAAAACAGACGGATTTTGCCGCGAAAAAAGCGCGGTAACTTTGTCTTTGCACTTTATTCTTTTTTTATTATTGGCTCAACAGTATTCTATGAATGTGTACCAGTTTGTCGGATGTTTATTTTAAGGTGGCAATACTGGTTCAATTTCAATTTTTTTGTACTGTTCCTGTGTTGTTATTGTAATGGATAGGTAAATCTAAATATGCAAACAAGTACCTATGTATAAGGAAATAATAAAATATGGTCAATTTTGTTTAGAACTATTTGTTGTATGGTAACCCTTTATGATGAAAGTTACTAATAAGTAAATGAAAAATACCTAGTGACCCTATTATACTTTTCCTCCGGTTATAAGCTATATCTGCGCGCTTTGTAACAAAAACGGTTCAAATAAGCGTGAAAATTAGATAAACAGACAAACTGTCATGTCAACGGAGACACAATTTTTCTTCTGAAGTGCAGCTTTTCTAGCAGTGAACATAAAGTACAAGTCTGTGTCTTAAATCATTTATTTGTGAATATTATATAATAGAAATTACGGCAACTTCACCCAAAACAACAAAGTTATTGGCAAAAAAGTGTCTAATACTACATGAAATATACGCAGGAAGGTAAACGAACACTTCGAATACAAATTATTCATATTAAATAAATATCTGATGGTTTTGTGCATTGGTGTATGATATAGCGTAGCGTATAAATCAAGCAATACGCCTGTGGTATCACAACCATAAATAATATAGAACAACGCACAGATCAAAAATAAAACGGCCTAGTTATCGAATGTTTCCGACTATTATTGTTACAAAAACTTTTTGTACCTACAATTTTACTTTATGGTTGTAAAATAAATTGTGTTGTAAACGACTGGTTCATATATCACAATCTTCATCAAGTTCCCGCTTGAATGAGCATATAATCATACTACTAATAGAATATTAGAGACATGCCCAGGATCTTTTCTGCTTTATCCGAGGACCAATCGCGTCCATAGCTTGCACTTATAAAATTCGTTCTCCTACTCCTTTCATGTAGTGACTGCCAGTAATAGGTATAATAAATAAAAAAAACTAAAATAATGACGTCATAACATCGTGCTATTCGATCAGATTTTAGTTCTAAAGAGGGTCTATAGACGTTCTAAACCAAGAATATCGGTATATATAATAATAAACTGTATGAAAATCGGTATCGTTCCGTTTATCCACCACTTATTACTGCCCTTTCATTCCGGTTCATTCAACATGAAACGACGTCCATTCAGTCAAGTGCAGTCGTTTACCTGCATTTAACAAAACCAATATAAAATAAACTACTAATTCAACATTGTATGAGTATTCCCCAGGTCTATGTAAGACGGTTGTCTTCGACCGCCATCGAAGGAGCTCGGAAACCAACTGGCGTTATGTTTTCAAAGATTTTTTGCTATTGAAAAAAGTGTGACGTCCTGAGACGAACGGACAGAAGCGATATTTTTATGTCCTGCCGAGTGCCGATAGCGGTATGTTCTGAAGGAGTTTTTCTCTTCTAATTTAAAGATGTGCTTTGCCTATTGTGAATGGCTGCGAGAAATCCTTACTTACGGCCGCACTGTTTCTATTTATCAGATATAAACTGAACCGATAAGTGCGTGTGTGTGATAAAATTGCTTATTTTTAATTGTTCTATCAAACAGTGTAATTATGTGTCGATTAAACGGAATTTAAGGTAAATGTACTGTACTAATACTGTACGTCGAGACGCTCTACTACTTATCGTTGCAGTTTATTGTAGCACAACGTTGCACAACATTGATGCGCCACAATGTAGTCAAGGTTGTTGCGCATCTTTGTTGTGCAACCTTCGAATTCTTTAACAAAGAACAAGGCCCGGTACTATCGCGCAGTACCGGGCCTTGTTCTTCTCTAGAAACAAAGTGCGTGTCGCGCAACGTTGCCGAACTTTATGGGCAACACTCGTGCGCGTCACATTTTGCCTAGTGGATTTAAACGGCACAGTACGATCGTAAAGATTTCTCGTAGTATGGGTACCTTTCTTTATCTTTTAAGTACATACATACACACATACCTATAATCACGCCTTTATCCCTGAAGGGTTAGGCAGAGGTGAATGAGGTGATATCGTTTCACCACCCATGTAATAGGCGATGAGCCTTTTGCCGTATTCCGAGTATTATTGCTGACTCGAGCCATGCATCTGAGGCTGAGTCTGGGCTGTATATACACACATCAACAAAGTCTAGGGAACAAGGACATTTCTAGTTTTTATTTAAAAACCCTTTCTTGTAATAGTGAATGTTTATATCAATAGAAGGGTATTTTTATACCGTTTTTAATTTTAATTTTAATAAAAACATTTTCATACCAAATTTTTTTTTTTTTTAAGATAGAATTGAATAGTGCCAATATTGAGTATTACAACCTTCTATGATTAGGCACAAAAGTAACGAGGTAGTAAGAAATACAGTAATTAACCGTACTTTAAACGTTTTTAATAATCTGTAGGACCTCCTAAAGCATTAGCAACAGCTCGACAACGGCGTGGCATACTTAGTATGAGATTGTCAATCATCGTCTGTGGAATATGGCTCCATACACTGCGAAGGTGTAAAAAAAGTTGTTCTTCAGTGTTCAGATTTTCCAAAGAATCACTGTAAGCTCTTCTCCCAAGCAAATCCCAGGCATGCTCTATGGGATTGAGGTCGGCAGACTGAGCAGGCCATTCCAACGTCGTCATATTGTGCTCGCTTAACGCATTGACCACTACCCTCGCGGTGTGTGACCGTGCATTATCTTGCATGAACATAAAATCTTGACCGAACTGCTGTCGATGAGGGATTACCATGGGGTGTATAACCTCCTGAATGTATTGGTTTGCATTCAAATTGCCCCGTATCCAAACGAGGTCGGTCCTTCCACCAAGGCGAATTCCAGCCCATACCATGATTGTTCCACTTTGGTAAGGATGAACTTCTTGCGGATTCTGGAGACGACTCCGACGTCCAGGAACTCGCCATATACGCACTCTTCTCGAATCAGGATGAAAACCGAAGCAAGATTCGTCGGAAAACAGAACCCGTGCCCATTGATGGTCGGTCCACTGTAAATGTGCGTTAGCCCACAATAAGCGACGACCTCGATTTCCACGTCGAAGAGCTGGAACCCTAAGCGGTCTGCGATCATAAAGATTGGCTTCGTGTAGTCTTCTTCTGACAGTTTGATCGCTAATAACCACTTGATGCTGAGACTGGAGGCCTGCGACCAACTGACGAGCAGTAATCGTGGGTTGCCGCCTTACGGAATTTTGCAAGAAACGATCTTGTCGCGGGGTAGTAACCCTATTTCGTCCCATGTGACGTTCGGCAACATCCCCTGTAGACCTGTAGCGTGCCCATAATCTGCAAATTACGCTTGGTTGGGTGTTGACAGCATCCGCTACGTCGCGTTGAGTTCGTCCAGCTTGCAGCATACCAACAGCCCTTAACATCTCTTCGCGACTTAAATGACGACGTGACATGATGACTACAGTCACAAAAATGCACAAACCACACGTAAAAGACGTATTATTGATAATAAACGTTATTTACAATCAAAAAAAAAATGTTTATTTTGCCTCAGAGAAACTACACAATCAAACACTTTTAAAAGTTTTCCCTCCATATTCGAAAATCATTACTTATTTAAATTTATTTTTAAATTTCGAACAACTCTGTAATCTACTTTATTCTATTTTTATTTATTTGCTGCCAGTTATTTGCAAAACAAGATTTACACGAAAAAAAAAAATTGGGGTCATCTTGTTCCCTAGACTTTGTTGAGGTGTTTATTTGTCTGATGTTCAACAGCCCTATCCCTTAGTCGCCTTGTACGACACCGCATGGGAAGAGATGGGGTGGCCCTAATTCTACTCTGCTGGAAACCACGCGGCAGAGTAGAATTTTAACTTAAATTAGAATTTCAACTCTCAGAACAGGTCTTATAAATAACATTCTGAAAATTCATAAGTTGCTCCCTTATAAATCAAATAAGACAGTCTAAAATTAAAACAACAATTCCATGTGCGATTTCATTCAGACATTCATTATCTTTATAATATACCTATGTAGATGTATAAATTAGACAACTTTCCGTACATTGCGCGTTCACAAAGTTGAGAATATTCTCGAAATGTACTAATTAACGTACTAACAATTATTATTACGTAAATAAATACCCGACACGTTAAACCCGACAAAATTTACGAGGCATCTGAATAATTAGATGTCAGAATTAACGAATGACTCGATCATTACGCTGAGGAACCTTCTTAAAATATCTATGTTTACGGCCTTGGAGGGAATATTTTTGTTGGAATTTGGAAGCGTATTGTTCTTAACCGACTTCGAAGAAAAAAGAAGCTCTCTGTGTTCAGTGTCTTTTTATATTTTTTATCATCGCTCGTTGGCTTAACTTATACTTCAAACTAAGAAACAACCGCCAAGTTTATTTTTTTTATAGTGCCTATGGAAATCATCCCGGACCCATCATCCCGGTGGGCGTGGTTATGTCGGACTCAATCCGATTAAAACTGCAAGTCGCGCCGTCTTACGACTTCACTTTCAGTTGCCAAGGTGTGAGATTGCCTGAGGCATATCGTTCCCAACCCTGGCTTACTCAGGGCTATCTACAGCCCCCCCCCCCCCCCCCCCCCCATCCCTCTCCGGGACCATCTTTAGCCTCCTTATCACGACTGCTGAAAAGCAACTGAATCGTCGGGATTCGCGAACTTACATATTAAAAATGACACCAATGAACCAAGTAAATTGCGATAAAATCTGTTGAAAACTTGTTTTATTACGATGATAGTCGTCAAGAATCAATTCATCTGAATAAAAACGATTAAGTAAAGCAGACACACAAATCATTAACCCATAAACAGAACTAAAATCTTTTTTATACATTTTTTGCGCTGGCAACTTGCCCATATCTGTGCTGTGCATCCGGTTCTCTATATGAAAGAGAGATAAAAATGTTCCTTGCTGTCGATACACATATCCGTGAGAAAGTTTTTGTTTTTAAATAATAGTCTGGACCACAGAACAACTAAATACAGAAGGCCAGCTTTTCGTGTCACTCGTTGACATACTCCCCGCTGTGGTGTTTCCGAACGAATAAACTAAAATATGGGGTTCTTTAAGAAAGGCAAAAGAAGGTCGGTAGCGCGAGTGTAACCACTTTCCATCAGGTGGGCCGTGTGCATGTTTGCCACCTATGTGGTATAAAAAAAACTATACAGTGGCGGGAAGTCCCAATAACCCGATTCCTGCAGGGTTCCCATTGCAGTTGATAAACTGTATCGATTTAAGAACATTCTTCCACTTCACGACTGATAAATATACAGATTTTATTTGATAAAAAATCGAAAATAATGTAAGTAAACATTCAGTTGAATTGAAAACCTCCTCCTTTTATGAAGTCGGTTAAAAATAACTAAAGATTAAAATTATAGAGAAATTTTACAATCACAAAAAGTATTTTCCCGTACCGGGAATCGAACCCGAGCCTCCTGGGTGAAAGCCAGGTATCCTAGCCACTAGACCATACGGGATGTTGCTTGAGATGTGAAATTCTACATTGCTTACTCAAACTCTGACGTTTATTTGTCAAATTGACAAAACAAAGAAAGTAAACGACAATGACAGTTCACAATAAAATCTCTCCTCAATAAAGTGTTTATGATGTCGTTTGGAATCTTTTTCCTTTGAACATTCGATGTTACTTCACAACTGACTTCAGGCTTTTCCGTGGCGGGTTGGGAGTTGAGGCGAGATTAGGGAGTCAGCGACAGTGACAGGTCACAAACAAACAGACAACAGCCCGCTCCTCATGATAATAAATCAAATGTGTTTTATTTTAGACGAATTCATACATAAGTTCACAGAATTAATAGTAACAGAAATACTTACCTCAATATGAATATAATTAGGTACCATAATACGAATACCTTATTAATAATTCTTTGAATTCACAACTAATCATAATTGAACTTCACTAGAAATAGTGCTATGACGTAACATCGGCGGCCATTAGGTACACTGATCAATTTAATAAATGAAATATATCAGAGCAATATGACCTTGACGTCTGTTTGTCCTAATTACATTCAATTACGGAAAAAAATTTCACATACCAATTACGGAGTAAGAGAGGGTATGGAAACCTCTCCAGATTGACCTATGGACGTTGAAATTATATTGCTCTTATATCATTTATTTTATACCACTTAGGTGGCGTGAAAATCGTCAAGCTGAGTGTCACCATGATATGTGTAAGTAATGGTGACCCTCTTTTCTGAGACTTTGCCTTCAGCTTACCATCAGGCAAGGCAAAGCCTAATTGACGTGTTCTATAAAAGAAAAAACACGGACACCTGATGGGAAGTGGTTACTGTGGCCTATGGACGTATGCCACACCAGAGGTGTTATACTCGCGCTGCCGACCATGAAGAAACCTTCTGATGCTCCTCTTGAAGAACCCTATATTGTAGGTGCTTGGGAAAACCGCAGCAGGGAGGTTATTCCACAGCTTGAGTGCGCGTGGGATGAAGTTTCTTTCATACCGCACAGTGCGCACCGTCTCAGGTCGCAATGTGTGAGGATGAATTCCCTGCCTATGGCGAGAGGTGCGATGATATAATTGTAGCTTTAATACAAACGTTAGAGCTCAGCATCCATTCTTCTACCTTTTCCCTTGGATTGACTTATTCTGGTATTTGCGGGAGCAACTGCCGTGTAACCACCTAATCCAGAGAGAAAAACCTGCACTAGTGATTCATGTGTCGCTCGTTAGGCGAGGTGGCATGACTAGGACCCGAGAAGGTCATGTTGTGGCCGCGAGTAAAGTCTACAGCACGAGTGTAACGCCCCTGGTGTTACACATGTCCATATACTACAGTAGCCACTTCCCATCGGGTGGACCGTGTGCTTATCTGCCACCTAAGTGGTATAAAATATATATCCGCGCTACAGAATACCGCGGCCATAATAACCTCGTATTGTGTTCCCGGTGGTGAGTTTCGTCACTGAAAAGTTTTTGTGCTGTCAGTGGGACGATCAAAAGCTTGTCCTGCTTTGTCTTTTACACTGACGGCACAGAAACTCTCGGTGCTTACTGGGTTGGCAGCGCGAGTGTGACTCCTTTGGTGTTGCATACGTCCGTAGTCCATTACTTTACATCAGGTAGGCCATGTGCTTATCTGCCACCAAAGTGGTATGATAAAAAGTTTACTATACAGTACCTACATAGATAATTATTTTTTTATCAAACTGCCATCTTTACATTTTCGTCGCCATATTTGTTCTAGCTCCGTTCTACGTGTAGACAATATAACGACTCCGAGTTCATCCTGTTACTATGAGGTCATTGTATCACGTGGATATATTAGAAATAGAACTATTATTTTATCTAGAATAAACCTAAAAGGACTCACTATGAAATCTGTAGATAACTTGGTATTTTGATACAGTAAATTTTAATAAATATGTTACTAGATAATCTGTATAGAAAAAAAATTGTGTCACAGTTCCGGGGTGAGGCGGGAACGAATTTTGAATTTCGAACATAATGCAGAAAGTAGATATAAAACGAATTAATGATGCATTTCGATACCTATTTGTGTAGCAGTATCCCCACTGTTGCTTTTTAATTGCAATTAAAACATATTCAGAAATAAAAATCCGGACTTGCTGTCTAAAATATCGAAAAAAGTAAATCCGACTGCTGTGTAACAGACATAAACAATTTTGACTGCAGGCTGTACTCTATTGCCAATAATAAACCGAAACAAAATTTAATGGGTACCTACCCCCTGCTATTAAACTTGTTTTGATCTTTTAGGCAGCAGTCGGGTTAATTGCAAATTTAATTGCAATTAAAATATGCCCAACACCGTCGTTTTTTTCATATTTGACAGTTTTTTAATAAATAGATATGTATTATTGATTTCATTCAAGCATCCACCTCTGGTAGATTTCCTCAGACCAAGCGAAGACCTGCCACCTAGATTTCATCTCCAGTGGCCAACATGGAAGTCTTCAAACCGCCTGCGGACCTAAATTTGACCGATGCAGAGAATGTTTAGTTATCTAGGGTTAACGAATGTCCCTACGCAACCGCAAACGACTAACGAACTAACGAATGGGTCAGAGACGACATGAAAAGATGGGAGTAAGAGACTGGATACGGAAAGCGAACACAAGCTAATTTTTATTATATTTTTGTCCCCGCTATGAGCATATAAGATGGATATATCTCAAAACATAGGTATTTTGCTAATAGCTAACATCGCGCTTCGGGCAATTCGAATACAAACGGGTGGATTATGCAAAAGGTGGGCAAAGTTACCCTTCACGATAATAACCTAAAGCGTAATTTAAACAGCTCTCTAAAAAAGTGCAAATTATATTCCATTTTTAGTCTGTGGGCTTAAAAATGTTACGTTTATGGTGTTATTGTTTACATAATCAAGTTGTATATCCTCGCATTTTTTCCCTCCCGCAGACATAGAAGTTCACCAACACAATCGAATATTTTTCCATTAGCGCTATTGCTACTAAAGTGTAGGTTAGTCTAGAGGTCCTTGTTATCAACCACAGATAACATAATACTAAAGTACACAGCACAGCAACAGTCTTTCTAGTTTCATTATATCCTTGTATTCAGAGTTCAACGTTTTCCCACCCGCAGGACCTCGTATCGTGACTTATGTCTTGAAATAAACAGATCTCAATATAAATAGAATACATTTTTGTCAAGTATTTACCTAACTTTTATTATGTGATACTAGTCGATCGAAATAAATAGGGTATGAGGAGTGAGTACCTCGACCTCTCTTGAGCTGCAGAGGTCAGTGGCTTTATGAAAATAAAAAAATATCTGCTCAAATCAATGATTTCTATAAAAGCTGTTTACAACAATAACTTATCACGGTTTCTAGGTGAAGCAGGAATAAATTTTGAATTTGGAATGGAACACAGACTGCTTAAATCAATTTATAGAATTTTGACTATAATCCCGGCAGAGTAGAATTTGGACCACTTCATCTATTCCCAGGCTGTGTCGTACAAGGCGACTATGGATATAGTTTAACATCAGACAGATATATACAGCCCAGACTCAGCCTCAGATACATGGCTCAAGTCAACAATAGTGCACGGAAAATGGCAATAGGCTCACCCCATATTACGAATACAATGAATGGTGAAATGTGGGTGTTAATTCACCTCTGCCTAACTGCCTATACGTATGTATATATACCTTTTTTTATTATTTCATCTGTATGACTACAACTAAAAGTGATGCAATGTCACTGGTCAAGTAGTGATCTTAAAACGATACCTAATTTAGTTCCGTACATTCGATCTAGTATTACAGTTACGTAGAAGTCATTGCAATGAAATATGTCCAACTAATCATGATGTATGTATGTGTGTGTGTGTGTGTATGTATGATGCTTGTATGTATGTATGTATGGATGTGTGTATATGTGCATACTTGTAGGGGTTCGAATCCTGACCATTACACTACCGACGTGAACCCACTCAATTTAGCTTAGTTGGAGGGGTGAAAGGGAATATTAGTAATCGAGTCTATATGTTGTATATATTTTTGTATTAAATCTACACTTTCAAGGACACTATACTTTGCCTCTCGTATTGCAATTCCTCTGTGCACTCCCGGTTTTGCTGGAAGAGAACTCAACTTTGAGTTAAGCTCACCTTTGTACATTACATCTCATCTTTTTCTATAAATGTCATTTATGTTTACAATAAAGTATAAATAAATAAATAAACAATGAGATATCATAAACTTCAGAGATGTATTATAAACTATAGATATGTTGTTACTATATGTTGAAATATTACAAAAATCTAAGTCTCTTCAATTTAATAACACTTATCGGCTTACTCACTTGATAGATTCAATCACTCACTCGCTCACTCACTCAATCGATAACATTCATTCAACTACTCAATTGTCATTTGAATTTATTTATTTAATATTTACATAATATATACGGAAGTTATCTAAATTAAAATATATTAAAAAACCAGAATATATATCTAAATAATCCTGCAGGTTCATGCGTAAAAGAATTCCTCTCCATCGATGTCAACAGGGAAGGTGTCCACAAGGCTGGCGGCATTGCCACGTTGAATGGCAATACCAATCCTTTGCGCAAGGCATAAACCAGCCCTCTGGTCACGGGTAGCGTCAATTTAACGTTTAGAAATGTCATTTGAATATTTTTCACTTACAATTAATCTGACACTACCAAACTCCTTCGTTTATTACTCTAACCACGGACGTCGTCGAAAGTCTGGGTGAATGTCTGGGTTCGCATTATTAAAAAAAAAATCTGACAGTCAAACAGTAAACTCGTATTTTCTTTTCTTCCTGCGACCATAATCCTTACACTCTATAATTAGAGTGTGCGCCATTTTTGAAAGCCGCCATGTTCCTGTATGATGTCATCTATAAATAATAGGTCATTACATTTGAAATTGCCGTTTTTTTTTTAAGAATTTGTAGGAAACCCAATATTCAGTAGTAACATTTTTGCATTTATTTTAGGAATGACAAATCCAAATATTATGATTTTTTTTGTGTATGAATGAGACAACATTAAGCTAACAACCAGTAACTTTTATTATATTTTTGAAAAGTGACAGCGACAGTGATAAATTTTGTATTAATTTTTTACAAAAATTAATACAAAATTTATCAACGAAATCAAATTTAGGAAGTGTTAAGTACCACCTAAATTTGATTTTGTTGATCGAGTGTTTTTGAAGATCGATTTTTTTTATCAAGCGGGAAATAAAAACAAAATTTAACACAAAGTTGTCAAATTTTGAAATCAACTTTCAAACAAAATATAAATAATGTACATAGCTATGAAATGACAGGAATAACGAACTCATGAATCTGTAAGAAAATTTCGGCAATTTCAAAGGTAAAGACCTAATATAATACGTCATTGCTGTACAACATATAATCTGTACAGAAATTCTTGTAAACACATCGATTTGTTTCCTATTGAGTAGTACCCCATTAGTACCGGCTTAGTAGCCAAAAGGGCAATCCTGGGCAATCAATATGTTGACAATTTGGGCCAAATCTATTGTTGTCAACAGAATGTCAAATATGACGTAGACTTATGTCAAGCGTTATCTTCAGAACAATATTACTAAATAACGTTCTAAATATGTTTGGATGTTTGTTATTCAATCACGCTATAACGGCTGAAAAAATCGGGCTGAAATTGTGCAGAGGGATATATTACAGTCTGGAATAACACTTAGGTACGTTTATACGTCGGTAGCTTAGTGGGTTCGAATCCCGGCCATTGCACTACCAACGTGAGCCCACTCCTAGCAAAAGCAAATTAACTTAGTTGGACGGGTTAGAGGAGCCATGTCTTTCTAGCCATAAAAATAATTTTTGTTTTTATTGTTATATTCTTTATACCCTAGAAAATTAAACTTGAAAAAACATGGCCTGAAACACAGGTTTGCATAAACCTCGATCAGGCAGGTCGTAAGAAATATGTAAAGAAGATACATTTTGACGTGACAACGTCTTATAAATTGGTTTGCCGGGTGACACTTCAAGAAACTGCGTTACGCTCCGCTCACGTTATGCGCTCACAATGAGAGCGAGTGAGAGGCACGCGTCCCTTCCACTCGGGCATGGTTAGCCCGCCTAAGAGCGAGAGAGACAGACATAAAAAGTGAAAGGCACGCGTCCCTTCCACTCGAGCACAGTTAGCCCGCCTAAGAGCGAGAGAGACAGAGCGAGAGAGAGAGAGTGAGAGAGATAGGCATACACACCGGTTCATGTTATTTCATCCTTCTTCCTACTATACGAATGAATATTCACATTAAAATTATTTTACCACTCAAAGTCGTTGTCACGTAAAACTTTCGCCCGTATACCGACTTTACAGGCAACCAATTTTTTTAAAGTTCTCTTGTATCTTTAAACGTTATTTTATTGCAATTATAGGTACACCTACCTAGTGAAAAAAAAAGTAATTGCGGTTGCTAATGTTGTTTTTAAGTTTAAAAGATATAAAATATAAAAAAGTACCTACTTTTATCTTGGGAATAGGTAGCGGGGTATTCCTGGTGAATGAAGCCGCAGGCAAACAGCTAGTAGACTATAATAATATAGTCTTCTAATATTCAAAAAACAATATTATTAGTTTTCAATAACGTGCAATCGGAGTATAACTTATATTTTCGTAAAAATACTTCATCAATTTATAAGACTTTTTACAAAGTATGCCCGGATTTTTCAGGAATCGAGAATTATTCATTTCATCCAGTTACGTACAACATTTTAAACAATAAAAAATAACTACAGTAACATCATTCGGCGCAATGCGTGTGGAGTTATTACGTTTTTGAATATATCATTAAAATTAAAACAGATTATAACAATATTGCGCAGTACGAACATAAAAAAATGTCACATAAAAAGATATAAAATGCTCATAAACAAAACCGCACCCTCACACACCCTGACGTTCTCCAAACTGGGCCAAATCCGGGCAAACACGACCGGTTGACAACCCTAGAGAACACAATCTGTGCCCTAAAGGTTGACACTCCCCGTATAATATTCACAATAATTAATCATGTTCCGCCTCAACGTCACCTTGCTCCGCTCGATATGGAACAGGGTTATAGGTCAGAAAAGGCTTTGACGAGTCAACAATTAGTGAAGAGACTAGTTGATTAATAACTTAGAGGAACAAAGGCTGATTGCACGGAACGTGACGGAACAAAATAATTTCAAAAATTGTAGGTGAAGATTATTATATATATACGGTTTCCGGCAGAGTAGAATTAGGGCCACCCCATCAGTTCCCATGCGATATCGTACAAGGCGACTAAGGGATAGGGCTGTTTAACATCAGACAAATATAATATAATAGTGCCCGGAATACGGCAATAGGTTCACTGCCTATTACGTGGGTCCGAATGCAATTATTGGTGAAATGTGGCTGTTAATTCACCTCTGACTAACCCTTCAGGGATAAAGGCGTGATTATATTTATGATTATTATACAGGGCGATCAATCGAAATGGGTCAGTAGGTAGAAGTCAAAAACTACGAGAGATAGCGACATCTGTTCTTAGGAACCAATTCTACTAAAGCAAAACCACTGTTATACCATAGACACTGCAAATAATGGCATAAAATTTCAGACTTTATGCTTATACTGTTAAAGTCCAAAATTAAATGAAAATAGTATCATTACATAATTTTCGTTCACACTAAACTCAAAAACCTTTTAATTTTGAACCTTAATGGCATTTCTTTAAAGTCTAAAATGAAATGGATGTTTGGAGGTCTTCAATTTAAGATTAGATGTTACTTTTTTACATGCTTAAAATCCCCACGGAATCCCCCCACCGGAGCTGGTGGGAGAAATTATGTCGGACTCGAACCGACGACGACGCACGGCACCTGTAAGTCGTTGTTGGTTGCCAGTAGTGAGGTTGATAGGCATATACCTCGCACCCCAGCCAATCCAGGGCCATCTCTCTCGATCTGGCCCTCTTCGTCCCCAATTTCTGCCAGGGTGACAGGCGGCACCACCTGTCACTCCCATTTTTGCGCTTATGGCGAACAGACGCCACGTTCCTATTATTTTTAGGAAAAGCTCGATGAAACTTATCGACCTATACTGAATTGTTTGAAACTATACCTCTCAGTTGACAGAATGCAATTGCACGTTAATTTGCACGCCAAATTTACAAGCAATCTCTACTAATGAGTTGAGCGTGTCTATAAGTTTGTCGTGCAACATACAATCGTGCATCCTTCGCTTGTCCTGTGACATCAGACTCATCAATATGCCGTCGACGTCACAGGACGTCCGAATTGAACTGATTGTTTAGCTAGAACACATTGTGACGTCAATTAAATTGTCGTTAACACGATGGCAGAATATGCTGAACCTTCACATGTTTATTACGTTGTATAACAACTATGTACTTACCATATTCACAAATAAAAATTATTGTTATTCTCACGAGTGTCTAACAATGAGTTTACTAAAGCAATAATAGCCAGCAATGTTCAATGTTCTTTTATTAATGGCCTCTTCAGCAAAGCGCTGCAATTTTGCCAATGTCAAGTAAATTGTAAATGTTTATAAAATTATTAATGGCGAGACGCAAATGTCAAGATTTTCAAGAAATTTCACCAGAGCCACGTTTTTTTTTTTTAGTGCGCAAAATCCCCACGGATACCTCCCCACCGGCTCCGGTGGAGGAGGTTATGTCGGACTCGAACCGACTAAAACGCACGCCGCCTGTGGGTCGTTTTGGTTGCCGAAGGTGAGGTTGACAGGCATATCCCTCGCACCCCGGCCGACCCAGGGCCATCTCTCGTGATCTGGCCCTCGTCTCGGGTGTGCACCAGAGCCACGTTAGTCATGTCAGTAAATTTGTGTGACATATAAATATGAAACGATAAAATAAGAACAGATGCAACTTCTACCGGTCTTTCCTAATTCTTAATTTAAAAAGCTCAGTTAAATAATTTATTTTAAATACAGGAATATACCCAATTGCGCATGCTCCAAATTTGGTGACGTCACGTCTGGAATTCAGCTGTCAAGTCCATTCGATCGTTCAAAACGTTCTTACAGTACCCCTAGCACGAAAAACTATCGTGATCGTATCGTAAACGAGAGCCGCACCACCAAGACCTGTAATTCAGTACCAGCTCACGTGTTTCCTTCTTCCTACAGTCCCGGGTCCTTTAAGCGGGGCGTGAAAAAGCATGTGATGAGGCCGCCAAGCTGAGTGCCACCATTGTAACATTACTTAGTGTCTGTAATGGTGACCCTCTTTCCTGAGACTTTGCTTTTAGCTTACCATCAGGCGAGGAGAAGTCAAGTTGGCGTGTCCTAGATGAAAAAAAATTGCCGCCTGTCTACTGTGAACCTGAGTGTGTGTTGAACCAGCCAATCGCAATGCTCCGTTCTCTCGATGCGTTCCCGATACGATAGTTTTTCGTGCTAGGGGTACAGTATATGCCTGCTGGTCTACAGAATTAGTTAGTTTTTTTTTTTCAAGAAGTGATATTCTCGTAAACTTCCGTCAGTATCATGGTCTACAGAACTTTGATATCACTAGTAGTTTAGAGGTCAGATGACAGTCATTTTACGGATAACATGGATACTTCATAGTTAGACTAGCAAGCGGACCCCAGTTGAGAAAAAAGTTCAAAGAACGATGACATAGACAATACACGTCTTTAATACAACCTATTTCAAAGACACAAACCACAAACAAAACAACAGATCAACAATATCATATAAATAGTCTAGATATAGAAACTCAGAATATTTCGTATTCAGAAAGCGATGTTTCATTATTACAATCCTGCCAAGTTCGGTATACACTTGAATGGACCGTCCGCTCGAATAAACCTGTGATATAACTACTTATCTAAAGCCCTTTTCACATAGTCGGGGTGTATGGAATAACTGCAGATCGTTGCACTTTATGGAGGTTTAAGTTATAAGCGATAAGTTTGCTTTAGAGGAAAAGCGTTTAGAAACAAACTCGATTAAAAAAATGATTTTTTGTAACTGATCAACATCTTAGTTGTGATTCCGGTAGCATCTGATCAGATTTAGGTTTCTAGACTTTGCTTCTGTTTGGTTTGGCTTATTTTGACCATTACTTATTTGAGAACTTTGATTTTTTCACAGCTGTAAGATGTTGGAACCTTGAAAATTCAACTTGATCCGTCCACACATTCCCAGTGACAGAAAGACAGACAGGCGTACAACGAAATTATCCTATAAGAGTTAGGTTTTTTTTCTTTTGAGTACCTTAAATTTTTATTGTTATTATTATTTTTCTGTCAATTGACTGCACCCCGCTAGATGGTAAAAAGCTGAGGTGCAGTCCAAAAGATACGAACCACCATTTCCGATACTATTAGTAAGTTAGTAAGAAGAAGGAAACACGTGCGCAGGCAGAACATTCCAGCTCTTTATCGTGCGACGGAGTAAGGAAGCCTCTAACAAATGATTATCCGCATTCTAGAGGTCATAGTGCATAAGCTAAAAAAGCTATTGCTTACTTTGAGTTTACGTAGCACTGTGTAAAATTTCCTAGAATAAATTTAAAACCAATCTCCTGTAACTTGTACCACACGCCTATCTCATAAAACCCACGATGCCGCAAAGTCTAGAACTAGGTTCGAGACATTTTTAAATCTGTTCGAAGTATTCCAATATCAAACGCTTTTATTGAATACCTATCTACCAATAAAGTTTCCGAACGCTTTCTTTTTTTGCGTATAAAAAAAATTACCATAGTGGTAACATTTTATATGGTATTATTTTTTACCATAGATATGGTATTTTTTTTACCATATCTATGGCATGGTTCTAGTTGGAGAAAACGGTAGATAATTATCAATAACTAAATGTTGCCATTGGTCTGGTGCTTATCTTCTTTTTTTTGTTTGTTTTATTTTGGGTTTCTTGAGAGCAACTTCAATCTGACTCCGACGAATAATGGGAGTTTTTTTTTTTTTTTTTTAATATAGGACACGCCAACTTGACCTCACCTCGCCTGATGGTAAGCTAAAGGCAAAGTCTCAGGAAAGAGGGTCACCATTACAGACACTAAGTGCTACAATGGTGGCACTCAGCTTGGCGGCCTCATCAGATGCTTTTTCACGCCCCGCTTAAAGGCCCCGGGACTGTAGGAAGAAGGAAACACGTGTGCTGGTAATGAATTCCAGGTCTTGGTGGTGCGGCAAAGAAAAGAGTCTCCGAACCGCTTGGTTCTTGCTCGTATATTCTGCACAGTGTGAGGGTGACATCTAAGGCCTGCACGTGTTGTTTTATGTAGGAAAGGAGATGGTGGGATTAGTTGGAAAAGCTCGTCAGAACACTCACCGTGGTAGAGACGGTAAAATACAGCCAAGGAAGCAATATCTCTACGCATCTGCAAAGGCTCGAGGGTGTTCGTGACCTCAGGGTTCCCAATAATTCGGACCGCGCGTCGCTGCAACCTGTCGAGAGCATCTAGTAGGTATTTCGCGGAGCCATCCCAGAGATGCGAGCAGTATTCCACGCAGGAGCGAATTTGTGTCTTATAGAGAAGACACCGCTGCTCCGGCGTGAAAAAACGTCTCACTTTGTTTAGGAGTCCGAGTTTCCGCGAGGCTGTTTTGATGATGCTCTCGATGTAATTTCTGTTATTCAGTTTGCAGCGAATATCCATGCCTAGGATATAGAGATTGTCCTGCAGTGGAAGTGGCGTGCTCTGAAGAGTGGGAAGGGGAAGGAAAGAAGATAATAACATAATGGTTGAAAGCATTTTAAATTATAAATTGTTTTCTTTTTAGTATTGAAGTTTCATACATACATATAATCACGCCTTTATCCCCGGCGGGTTAGGCAGAGGTGAATTAACACCTACATTTACCAATCATTAAATTTGGTCCCACGTAATAGGGGGTGAGGCTATTACCGTCTCCCGGGCACTTTTGTTGACTCAAGCCGTTCATCTGAGGCTGAGTCTGTGCTGTATATATCTGTCTGATGTTAAACAGCCCTATCCCTTGGTCGCCTTGTACGTTCGTACGGGGTGATCCAAATTCTACTCTGCCGGGAACCACTATATTTACCATGTATTGTTCTGAAGTAAATATCCCAATAACTTTAATACTAATGTGAGTGACCATGATAGTTTAAATACCTAAATTCCTTTTAAATCAATACCTAACTTAGATATTTTAATCAATTATTAACAATAACTAGTTTAAAGCTTAACCAAAATACACCTACGCTTTTGACTCAAGTGCTTAAAAACTTATACCTAAGTTGGAAGTTAATCTAAGAATTTATGCTAAAAGAAACTCCACAAAACACATTAAGGTCGGATTTCACCAGTGAAACTTATTACCTTGAAGTTAAATTCAACTGGGTTTTCACGTTTCACGCGATGAAATTCAATAAGTAAAATATAATTTCGCAGTTCAACTTAATCGGAATATTGTAATCTGTTACAATGCTGTACCCATTTGGTTACTAATTAATGTGTACTTTTAGGCTTTATGTACCACTTGGGCTGTAGACAAGCACACAACCCACCTGATGGAAAGTGATTACCATAACACACTGGAGAATTTGTGCTGTCAGTGGGATGACTAAAAGCTTGTCTTGCTTTGTCCTCTACAATGACGGCACAGTGACTCTGTGCTTACAGGGACGACAGCGCGAGTGTGACTTCTCTGGTGTTACACACGTCCATAGGCCACAGTAACCACTTTCCATCAGATGGGCCGTGCGCTTGTCTGCCACCTAAGTGGTATAAAAAAAATACCACAAGCATCACACTCGTACTTCCGACCCCGTAGAAACCTTCTCTGTTGAAAATACTAACAATTTAATTAATATTAACACACTTATTACTACCGAAAATTAGTCAAAACATTTCCTAGTACCTTGGGTTTAAGTCCGAATCTGGATCTTCATTTACTAACGACACTATTTTTCATTACTAACAATGTTTGAAGACACTTAATCTCTAATAAAAAAAATGTTTAACATCGTCCTAAGTTAAACGAGCCTGTGCAAATTTATTTATCGTTTCATAATTTAGTCGAACTGCTACTATAAGTGAAGAAGGTTCAAAATCCTTGAATGTTAACAACAAATATAAATCGGCTGAACACCTTCGAAAGGGTGGAAGTGCGGACGAAAAAGTTTCCAAAGATTAATATCCCAAAGGGAAGAAATGTGGGCCCAGTGTCAACACACTTGTGATACTGGAAGTACCGTCGTTTAAGATTGAAATATTGCCTGAGTTACCTATCTGATATATTTCATGTTTAGTACCGTTTAAGGTGACAGTTTAGTTTCTTTAGGAATGATTCCGATCTCTGTAGTACGTAGCAGTGTTGCCACGTACCATGAAATAAAGTTGAATATGAGTTTTATTTATTATTTCAATTCATTGAAGCTTCTCTATGGCGCCGTTTATCTGTATTGTAGTTTAACGAGTAATGTATGTGGAAAAATGTAAATGTATAGTTTTAGACAAATGAACAGATTGCGGGACTGATCTTTAATTTCTATGAACCGTTTATGTGCGGTGGGATGACGTGTCGTTTCTTTGCATACATTACTTGTAAAATTTCGATAGAAAGAAACGGGGTCATTGAGAAGCCGCAATGAATTAAAATAATAAACAAAACATATTCAACTCTATTTCGTGGTACGTGGTGCTGTGCAACGCAACACTGTTGCGTGTTGCAGAGTTCTGAATCATACCTTTATAAGAACAGTTGAATAATGTACGAAATGATACCAGCTAAGCCGTTTTCCCCAACATGTCACTAAACTTGAAATTTTAATATTGCAATCTATAAAATAAATTAACAATGTTAAACTAGTTTTTATATGCTATAAATAATCAAAAAGTGTTTGTTTGTTTATTTGTTTATTTGTTTGTTCATTTGTTTTTATTTTTTTATACCACTTAGTTGGCAGACAAGCACACGGCCCACCTGATGGAAAGTAGTTACCGTGGCCTATGGACGTCTGTAACACCAGAGGAGTCACAGTCGCGCTGCCAACCCTGTAAGTACAGAGTTTCTGTGCCGTCAGTAGAAGACAAATCAGGACAAGCCTTTAGTCTTCCCACTGACGGCACAAATTCTCCAGTGAGCTCTGGCTACCCTACTCACCGCTGGGAACACAACACGAAGTTATTATAACCGCGGTATTCTGTAGGGCGGAGGTACTTCCCCAGTCGGACTGCTCAATACCTACCTCCTACAAGAAATATTATTAAAATATTATTAAAATAACTATTTTTTTTTCCTAATTTAAGTAGGCTTCTAGTATATTACACTAAATTGATTATTGATTATTGATTATGTTCTATAAGTAATTGAATAATAAACGTCTTCATAATCAAGAAGTTCTGTATCAATCTAACTCAAATTTTCTCACGATATTTGTACCTACAGCTTGCTTCCCAGATGTTCTTAGCTTTAATTCGTGTGGTGACAGAGAAAGAGTACCAAGTATCACCACCCCATCTCATTCGAAAGGTGTCGTAAGAGGCGGCTAACGGCAAAATACGCAGACGGTACCACTGCGAGAGAAGGAAAACTCGAATTAAAACCCTGTACCAACCCGTCTGGCTAACGTGTAAATAGTAGGCCAAAGCTTCCCAACAACGAACCACAAGCGCAGTGCGTTTTAGTCGGTTCGAGTCGGACATAACCTGTCCCATCGGCGCCGGCGCCGGGTTGTCCATGGGAATGTTTTGGACGTAAAAAAAGCCTCCCAATATTGGGAGAGGCCTATGTCCGGCAGTTAACTGCGTGGGCTAATTATTAGAATTGGATTTTGAAGAATATAATCCGGAGTGAAGCAAGGACCTAGTTTGGGACCTTGAGAACACTGATAATGCATCTGTTACTTCAGAGTAATTCGGTTTTCGGTTCGGTCTTCTCTAGATTCCGTTTGATACCTAACATGTTTTGTAGCCAAATTATCTTGTACCGTTATACCGCGTCCTGTCACGGTCGACAACTGGTTCTCTTCTCCAAATCAATCATCTAGATTTGGTTTAGTTTCTATTTTAGGAAAATGCTTAGCCTTATAAAGAAGCTCGTTCTTTGAAAAGGTGTTGTCGGAACCACAGATTTATATTAGGTTAGATACGGCAACTACATTAAATAGTATGAAAAACGAACATGTATGTTAACTACCTAAGTTGTGAAAAAATCATTTTTTTATACCACTTAAGTGGCAGATACGGCCCACCTGGTAGGAAGTGGATACCGTGGCATATGGGCGCAGGCAACACCATGGGTGCTACACTCGCGCTGCCGACCATGAAGAAACCTTCTGACAATAATAAACATATATGGCATCCGATACAATTTTTAGCTGCCTATCACACCAGAAGAAGCAGGCCTGCATAACGGCGCAACTATTTCCGATGGTGCTAGACGGGATTCGATACGGTGTGCTGTTTTAGTCGGTTCGATTCTAACATGATTACCACTCCGGTGGCCGGCCGACAAGCGATATCTCATTATTTTCTGAGGGCCAATTGGCTATTTGACAAGGTCTATTCTTTCCAAAACCACTTAATATCTTAGCTTTTGCTGGAAAAAATTGCCTTACAAAATAAGATATTTCCTAACCCAACTAAAACTATGACTTTTCATTATTTTTAATTCACTAACTAAGCCAAAATATGAATAATTAAATTCAGTCCAAATTTTTAACTTTTTAGATTCCTCATTACATTTTAAATTCCTTTTATTATGAACTATACACATGTAAACGTGGACCGAGATAAATACGACATTCTCTTGCACTCCATACATTTGCACTACGCGCAACTGGCGCGTGACGTCACTCGCAAGTACGATTTTGTATGGAGCGTTTTCGGCCGGCCTGAGAAATTGAATTTTCAAAATCAAATATCTTTAAAACTATTTGTCGTAAGAAAATTTCTCTTTAGCAGTTCATTATATTATACTAAAGTTGTCATTTTTCGACAATAAAAATATTAGTCAAATAGCTTATTGCCATGCTTGCATCTTGTAGCCTAGGCAGTAGTAGTACTATTATATATCTTGTGGACCAGGGTCCACTGTCCTACTCACTTCAATCAGCAGGTATACCAACTAACACGTAACTTCTAGGTGAGTCTCCATACATCCATGACAAAAAATCGCTGATAAGGCATCTGATGAGTGCCACCATTGTAACATTACTTAGTGTCTGTAATGGTGACCCTCTTTCATGAGACTTTGCCTTTAGCTTACCATCAGGCGAGGCGAAGTCAAATTGGCGTGTCCTAGATAAAAAAAGCCTATCTAACTAAATATACATCTTTGTTCGTATTATATGTATAATCACTGCTTTAGGAGACCAGTAGCATTGATTGTGTTCAAGTATTAAATCGACCATATGGTGAGTGACACCTAATTTGTCGACCACCAAATTAGGTAAGAGGTTTAAAACCATTGTTGATTTCTTTATTAGTACAGACTGCATCTCGTCATCGCCACAAATGATTATATGGACTTTGTGGTACAGCCAAAGTACTGACCTTAAAAGTATATTCTCATAGTTACGCCTTACCCAATCAGACTAAGACCTCCGAATTCCACTTTTTAAGCATTTTAACTATTGGTAGATTTTTAACCAATAAATTAACCAAAGACTCATAACCGACTGCAGTAGCCTAGTGGTATGGGTAATGGACTGCTGAGACGAGGACTCGGGTTTGATCCCAGGTTTTACCATGGCACACACCAATGACTTTTCGATGCTTTTCGAAGTTATGTGTGTATTAATCGCTGGTTTATAAGTGCCCGGTTAATGGCAATAGGCTCGCCACTTATTAGATTGGGACCTAAACAGAAACTGGCGAAATGTGTGTGCTAGTACCTCTGCCTACCCCTTCGGGGATATAGGCCTGAGTTTATGTTATGTTATGCCATAACCGAAGTAATTGAATAAAGCCAATCTGAAGTCCAGGGTAGTAGTGGCATTTTAGTAAAACTACGAAAATTTCACATACCTATAAACACTTTTAGTTCCCTTACAGAGGGAACGCTCTGACCACTAAGCCACAGAACCTTTGCCCGAAACCATCCAAATTCTTCTAAAAATATATCCGTTTTAAGGCGACGGTTAAATCCGCCTGAACCGATTATTATAATACTTAATCGATTTGAATAATTAGCATACTGAATGCTTTAAAATTCCTGGAATTCATTACGAGCTCACGTATATCCATTTTCTGAAAGCATCTAATGAGGCCGCCATGCTGAGTGCCACCATTGTAACATTACTTAGTGTCTGTAATGGTGACCCTCTTTCCTGAGTCTTTGCCTTTGGCTTACCATCAGGCGAGGTGAAGTCAAGTTGGCATAAAATTGAAAAAAATTCACTCAACACTTTTAGTTGTTTTGTAAAATAGTTTTTTTTTTAATATATACCACTTGGGTGGCAGACAAGCGTACGGTCCACCTAATGGATAGTGGTTACCGTAGCCTATGGACGTGTGCAACACCAAGGGAGTCACACTCGCGCTGCTAACCCTGTAAGCACAGAAAGTTTCTCTGTTGTCAGTGTTGAAGGCTAAGCAGAACAAGACTTTGATCTTCCCACTGACAGAACAAAAACTCTCTAGTGAGCTCTGAGTAATAATTATTACAAAAGTACCATAATATTGTAATTAGTTCTTTCTTAGTCTAAATGTAATTGTAAAAAGTATATATCTTTATTGTAAGGTAACACTAAAGAGATGTTTTATTTATATATTTACCGTAATAACAATAAAGAAATATTTTATTTATTTATGTGTTTTTACTCGAAGGGGTTGGAATAGATTTATGAACACCCACATTTCGCCAATTTTGATTTTCGATTGCACGTTACAGGAAAAGAGCTGTACCTTTTTTTTATACCTGGTTGCGCCGATGTGGAAACTGTATTTTTTGACATGGAAACACACTCCTTTTAGATCCGTCTCCCCCTCCGCACTAACCATAGAGTAGGGCTAGCTGTAGCTTCCGTCCGCCATTGTGTGAGATGTGGACGGTCACTCCCGCTTTGAACTAGCCAGCGTAGGGACGGATCGCGAGCGCGTCTCTCAGAAATGAATAATATTTGTTGTATTTTAACCGCCTCATAGACCTTTACCGATCGGATGGTGCCTCTCGTGTGTTCCTCAAGGGATCTAGTGACGCTGACGGCAGCTCCTGAGCAAGGAAGAGAAGATCCGTGTACCGGCTGCGATGAAAAACACGTGGGTCGTGAAGGTTAGTGCATCCTCTCCTAATTTCTCGGGCTGCATTCACTGCCTGGATCGAATCCGCGGCAGCCCGGCCACCTGTCTTGTTTTGTGTGTAAAGTGTCAATAGAACAGTTATCTGCTTCCCCGCAATACAGTCCACTCGCACACGTTGGCCCACGCGCCACCATTTTTGGTCCGGATCGAGCCGGATTCTTAGCCGTAGTTCGTATTTTGTTATTATTCTAATGGGAATGAGCGCACCGCACCTAAGTGCCTGGTTATTTTAGTAGAAAACCCCGCATCCAGACACTTAGGCTTAGAATTTGTTGTCCGTTCGCCGCTGGCTCGCATTGTACCTACCTAATACATAAATAGGTTAGGTATCATATCAACACTTAATCGTAGTTCGCAATTTTCGCATCGCACCTAAGTGCCTGGTTATTTTAGTAGAAAACCCCGCATCCAGACATTTAGGCTTAGATCTTAGGTATACTCAGACACCCTAGTGCATAGGCACAGTGTAATACCTAACGCATTTGGCTTTGTTTTGTTTTTTTCAATTACGATGTTCTCGGCTCACGTCGTATTTGCCTAGTACCTGCGTGGGTAGACACGTGGCTGTGCCTACCTCGCTCGCATCTCATCCCAATTCATACGAAAGTATTTTAATTTGAATAGATATTACGCAATACTTAATCTCGGAAATAATAGTTGAATCTAGACAGCGACCATCGCGTAGGTACGACCTTGTTGCTATGCGCGTTTGTTCAAGCGTGCATTCACAGTTGTAAGCACCTACCTACCTACATAGTTAACGCTCGCACCGCCTCGCTGCTCTGTACCGCTAGGATTAAGTCATTTCATATTTATTGTTTACCGCACTTTAGTTTGAGATTTAATTGTAAACATGTCCCCAAAGGTTGATAAGACCGGTAAGGTTCAATTGAAACTTTTATACGCTAAAAAAGAAATGATTTACTCTCGCGTACAATCGATTTATGATAGTGCACTTAAAACCTCTGATTTGGTCATCAGAGATTCGTTCTTGTGTTCTATAGAAAACTTAGATAGTCTACGCGCGGATTTCGAAACCTTAGTGCATGACATCAACGTTTTAGAGTTGAATTTGGATCCCGATTACTCAGTGAGTTATCAAGCCTTGTCGTCGTTTGACGATTTGTATTGTCGTATCAAGCGCGTCGCGAGGAGTTTGGAGAAGCCGTCTGACCGACCCAACCCCACTCGCGACCGACCTAAGTTGCCACCAATTCAAATACCCGAATTTGATGGTAACATTCGCAATTGGTGTCGATTTATAGATAGTTTTGAGAATACAATAGATAAGAACGATTCGTTGACAGATCACGAAAAATTGCATTATCTTGTTGAAAAATTGACTGGTAAAGCTATAACCGTTTGCGCTGGAATTACGTTTAGTGCCGGGAATTATAATTTAATTTTAAATACTTTGAAAGCTAAGTATGAGGATAAAAGATCGGTAGCTAACGCCTATTTGGATCAGATGTTTGATTTGAAATCTATTACGGCATGTAACGATCAAAACTTAGAGAAATTTCTAGACACTTTCGCGTCAGCTGTTCGCGCTGTAAAGAACCTAAAGATTGTTGACCTCTGCGACTTCGTATTTTTGTATATGGGTTTAAGGAAATTAGATTCCGAAACCATTCGTTTGTTTGAGTCGGATCATCGCGGCAATAAAATTCCTAAGTTCGAAGACTTAGAAGGTTTTGTTCGCGAGCATATAAAAATATTACAACGCTCTTCATCGAAACATGAAGGCGCGAAGACAGTTGTTAGTCCCGCGCGCAAAATAGATGCGTCATCGAGGTCACTGAGGTCAACCCATACTTATGTTAATACCGCACCAGCACGTGTACAATCACCTGTTTGCTCTTTGTGTAGTACTCATCACTCGCAACTGTACAAGTGTCCTGGTTTCCTAAAATTGTCGCCTAGTGATCGTTATAAATTTGTTCGCGCTAATAATCTTTGTTTTAATTGTCTCGGTACTAAACACCGCGTGGGTTTATGTAATAGTGGAAATGGTTGTCGCAAATGTCAAGCGAGACACCACACTTTGCTTCATTTTGAAAATAGTAATGCCGCATCCAAGGTGAGCACAGTTGGTTCGTCGAGCGGTGACGCGCGGCAGCCTGCGCCGCAGCCGCAGCCCGAGCTCGCACGCGCTCCGGCCTGCCCGGGGACCGCTACGAATGACGTCACCTTGTGTTCGTTCTCCGCTAGTGCTGCCCTCACTACGGTTTGTCTTGCGACCGCTCGCGTGGTTATTGTTGATGCATTAGGTAAACCGCACATTGTTCGAGCGCTATTAGATGGCGCTTCGCAAAGTAATTTTATTACTCAAGATTGTTGTCAACGTCTTGGTTTCAATGTTGATAGGCGTTCAACCTACTCAGTGGTGACGGGTTTTGGAGGTTTACGGTCAGCTGTTCATGGCACAGTTAAAACGAGGTTTGGATCTCGTTTTAATAATAAAATTTGGTTTGACATGGATTCGTTCGTTACGGATAAAATAACTGAACAGTTGCCTACCGTCCCAGTTGACACGTCTTTATTAACGAAATTTAAAGACTTACCTTTAGCTGATGAGACTTACGCTGTTCCTGGAGTCGTCGATATATTGATCGGCGCTTCAATTCTCCCGCACCTCCAGTTATCACGTAAGGTTCAAGGGGGTCCGACGTACCCCGCTCCGCACGCCCTGGAAACAGTTCTGGGTTTTGTTATAATTGGTTCTGCACCCGCTTCTATGGATAGTTTTAGTCACTCGACTGCCTCGTTCTGTTGCACCGTCGAGCCGCCACTGGAGTCTGCCATCCGCAAGTTTTGGGAGATTGAGGAGGTCAATGTCCCACCAATCCTAAGCCCTGATGACAAGATGGCTGAGGAGATTTATTGTCGCACGACTACTCGCGATGAGCAGGGTCGTTATGTTGTCGCGCTCCCTTTCAAGGGAGATATTTTTTCGCTCGGCGACTCCCGTGCATCCGCTGAAAGACGCTTTCTTTGTTTAGAACGAAAGATGCAGGCGTCTCCAAAGTTAAAGCAAGCCTATGATGAGGTTGTCAACGAATATTTAGATAAAGGTTACATCTCACCTGCGCCTGCGGACACTGACGAGACCCAGCCTTCGTACGTTATCCCGCACCACGGAGTTATTAGAGAAGATAAGCTTACTACTAAACTCCGCGTAGTTCTAGATGGCAGTGCTAAGACTAGCACTTCCGTGTCGCTTAATGACATTTTGTATTGTGGTCAAAATCTTCAAGGTAATTTATTTGACATAATTGTAAATTTTCGTTTATTCGCTGTGGCACTCTCTGCAGATATTCGACAAATGTTTTTGTGCCTTGAAGTGCGCGAACCCGATCGTAGGTTTCAACGATTTTTGTATAGATTTTCACCGCAAGAACCTTTAATGGTTTACGAGTTTAATCGTGTTTGCTTCGGGCTTAAATCTAGCCCTTTTCACGCACTTCGCACCGTCAAGCAGTTGGCCGCTGACGAGGGCGATGCATTTCCTAAAGCGAGAGCCACCATTGAGACTGGCTTATACATGGACGACTTCGTGTATAGTGTAGATAGCGAGGCCGAGGCTGTCGAGACGGCCGCTCAAGTTATAAGTCTCATGAAGGCGGGTCAATTTGATCTCGTGAAATGGACGAGCAACTCGCAAACAGCGTTAGAGTCGATTCCACCGTCGCACCGATTGTCTTCGGTTAAGGAGTTCGATGAAAGTGATACGCACAAGGTGCTTGGTTTGAGCTGGTCGCCCGCATCTGATACGTTTAGTTTGAAAAGTAGTTCGACCCCGCAAACTTGTACTAAACGCATTATCCTGTCGTGTGTGGCACGGATATGGGACGTAATGGGATTCGTAGCTCCTGTCGTTCTGTACGCCAAACTACTTATAAAAGAGCTTTGGCTTTCGAATTGTGATTGGGACGACACCGCGCCCGACAACATTGCTAAGTTGTGGGCTCGCTTTAGAAAAGAACTCTCTGTGCTTGACCAAGTACAAATTCCGCGTCATGTAGGTATATCGCAACATAGTGTTGTTACGGTAGTAGGCTTCGCGGACGCTAGTGAGAGGGCGTATGGAGGAGTAGTCTATTTTCATGTCTCGAATGTAGGTAAGGTTTCAATTAGCCTTATAAGCGCGAAATCGAAGGTCTCTCCCCGTAAGGTCGTCTCTCTGGCACGCCTCGAGCTATGCGCTTTACTATTGTTGATTAGATTGATCACCTCTATCGCCAATGCTTGTAGTAGTCGCATTAATATTAATAGAATTTTAGCTTTTTCGGACTCAACAGTCGCTTTGTGTTGGGCCCACTCTTCGCCCCATCGTTGGGACACCTTCGTCGCTAATAGAGTGGCAAAAATTCAATCGGAATTAGCGCCAAAAAATCTCTTTCACGTTGCTGGCACCGACAACCCAGCCGATTGTCTCTCTCGTGGACTGCTTCCTTCGCAAATATTAGATCACCCGTTATGGTTTAGTGGACCGTCCTGGATTCATGCCGCGTTAGATAAGTGGCCAGTTAGTCAATTCAATCCCACTACGGTTTCCGAACCACCCGAGGAAAAGAAGCACTCGCTTGTGGTGTCGGTCCCGCGTGAAGAGTCCCTGGTTTTGTTGTTGGCTAATCGCGTCTCGTCTTGGTCGAGACTGTTGCGTTGTGTTGTTTATGTAGGCCGATTTTTGAGAATTTTATCTACACGCGGTCATATAACCGCCGCTGATTTAGATAAGGCTGAATTGATCATACTTCGCGAATTGCAGAAGTGTTATTTTGCTTCTGAATTTAAAAATTTAGAATTTAACAAACCTTGTAGTCGTTCTTTCCGACACTTGAAACCATTTTTGGAAGATGGACTCATTCGAGTAGGTGGTCGTTTGAGAAATTCAGGTTTAGGATTTGAACAAAGGCACCCAGTAATTCTCCCGCGTAAGGACCACGTATTAGATTTGTTAGTAGATTATCATCACAAGGTGAATTGTCACGCTGGTCCCGATTTGTTAATGTCTATTTTGAGACAGAAATACTGGATAATTTCCGCTCGTAATTTGATTCGCGCTAGAGTACACAGATGTGTACCTTGTTTTAAACTCCGCCCGCGTTTTATCGCGCCTGAAATGGCCGATCATCGCTCTTGTCGTGTTGTTCAATCCGCAAAACCTTTCGTACACACCGGCACAGACTTTGCTGGGCCTTTCAAGGTCACCATTGCTCGTGGTCGTGGCATTCGCTCCACGAAAGCTTATGTTTGTTTGTTCATTTGTATGACAACTCGCGCGGTTCATATAGAGTTGACCGGTGATTTAAGTACGCCAAATTTTATGTCCGCCTTTAAACGTTTTTTGTCGCGTCGGGGTCCGGTTAAGCGCATGTATTCGGACAACGGTACAAACTATGTAGGGGCCCGACGTAGTATTTCGGAATTGCACACATTCTTACGGTCTAAGTACTACCAAAGTGAATTCGCTCACATCTTAGCCGAAAATCGCATTGAATGGTACTTTAACACGCCTGCAGCTAGTCATTTTGGTGGTAATTGGGAAGCGAATATTAAAAGCCTTAAGTCGCATCTGTTTCGCGTCATAGGCGAACAGATTCTCTCGTTCGAGGAGTTGAGTACCGTACTCGCGCAAGTAGAGGCGGTGATGAACACGCGTCCGCTGTGTCGGACTCTATCTAGCGATCCGTCAGAGCCGTTAGCGCTGACGCCAGCTCACTTCTTAAATATGACTCCTTTAAAATATTTGCCCGCAATAGATGTTGATGACGATAGAATACACCTCCTAACTCGTCACGCTCTTTTAGATAAGATGGTCCAATCGTTTTGGAATCGTTGGAGAACCGATTATTTGCACACGCTGCAGTCACGTCAAAAATGGAATACTCCATCCAACCCAATTACTGTAGGTACGGTGGTAGTCCTTATGACTGAGAATGCGCCTCCTTTACATTGGCCTCTAGGAGTAGTAGAGGAAATTTTTCCCGATGCCCGCGGGATAACTCGTGTTGTACGGGTTAAAACTGCAACCGGATCGTATCTGCGCCCGGTTGTTCGCCTCTGCCCTCTGCCTAGCCAGCAGTAGGCACGAGTTCCAATCTATGTTTATATTTTAGTTGTTATTTCGCAAACCTAGATTTAGATTAGACATTAGTTTTGTTCCACATTTTTCGTTTCGAAGGTAACCCTTCAAGCCGGGGGGAATGGTTGCGCCGATGTGGAAACTGTATTTTTTGACATGGAAACACACTCCTTTTAGATCCGTCTCCCCCTCCGCACTAACCATAGAGTAGGGCTAGCTGTAGCTTCCGTCCGCCATTGTGTGAGATGTGGACGGTCACTCCCGCTTTGAACTAGCCAGCGTAGGGACGGATCGCGAGCGCGTCTCTCAGAAATGAATAATATTTGTTGTATTTTAACCGCCTCATAGACCTTTACCGATCGGATGGTGCCTCTCGTGTGTTCCTCAAGGGATCTAGTGACGCTGACGGCAGCTCCTGAGCAAGGAAGAGAAGATCCGTGTACCGGCTGCGATGAAAAACACGTGGGTCGTGAAGGTTAGTGCATCCTCTCCTAATTTCTCGGGCTGCATTCACTGCCTGGATCGAATCCGCGGCAGCCCGGCCACCTGTCTTGTTTTGTGTGTAAAGTGTCAATAGAACAGTTATCTGCTTCCCCGCAATACAGTCCACTCGCACACGTTGGCCCACGCGCCACCAATACCACTTAGGTGGCAGACAAGCCCACGGCCCACCTTATGGAAAGTGGTTACCGTGGCCTATGGACGTGTGTAACACCAGAGAAGCCACACTCGTGCTGCAGACCCTGTAAGCACAGAGTTTCTGTGCCGTCAGTGTAGAGGACAAAGCAGGACAAACCTTCAGTCATCCCACTGACAGCACAAATTCTCCAGTACCTACTGTTGAATGACTTTATAACTATTAACACAGCCCCTTCCTATAGTCGTCTATACGGCACCCAACGGCAAGAGATTTGGGGAACGGGAACCAGCACGTCACCAATAATTAAAATTCTTCTTATATTTGTTGTAGGCATACACGCCGACAGGCTTCGAGAAATACGGCTGCACCAGCACTGTAGCTGACTACAGAGTCACCTTCTCCGTGTGGGACACATCAGGTACAGAACTTCGTTTTACGTATAGATAGCAGTTACTTTTTTACTGTGTTATAGAAATATGTAGGTTCCTATTAAATTATAGTTTATTCTAATAGCTGTGTGAAAAATACAATTATATTGAGAATGGAAAAAGGCGATTAAGGGATAGTGCTGTTTAACATCTGACAGATATAATATACAGCCCAGGTTCAGCATCAGATGCGTGGCTTGAGTCAACAATAGTGCCCGGAAGACGGCAATAGCCTCACCCCCTATTACGTGGGACCGAATTCAATGATTAGTGAAATGTGGGTGTTAATTCACCTCTGCCTAACCCGAGGATAAAAGCGTGATTATATGTATCTATGTATGTAAAAAGGTATGCTAAGTTACTTTGGGTATCTACCTGGCACTTGGAGCGTTGAGTATTGTAAGAATTTTGCTAGAATTTTTATGACGATGGTGTGATTAATAGAGCTACTGGCAAAAAAAACCCTGCACCTACTAGTAGGATTCAACGATCAGACCATGTGCAATAAATGGAATATTTTCATTTGAGTAAAAAAGATATGTTTTTTTTTTATTTATTACGTTTTATAATCGCAGGTTTATAAGTGCCCGGTTAATGGCAATAGGCTCGCCACCTATTACATTGGGACCTAAACATAAACTGGCGAAATGTAGGTGCTAGCACCTCTGCCTACCCCTTCGGGGATATAGGTGTGAGTTTATTTTATGTTATAAATTTTACAGTTTCTTTGCACATATCTACAAAAAAATATCTTAAGTATAAAAATTGTTAGTCGTGATATAGAATCTTACTTATTATAGAAACTGTGCTTAACTTGCAGATAACACTATGTAGTGTAGTTATGTGTCTGGAACATTTCTCATCTGGCTATGAATCTGTAGTTACCGTACGTTCTCTATGACAATGTAACAGATGCCGCTAAAAGCAAATATCCAGCAAATTCAGAATTCCTAATCACTCGTGTGTTCGACGCTTTGAAATATACTTTCTTGATTATACGGACATTTAATACTTGGTCTGGCTTGCTCTTAGATTTACTACTTGTGCGAATTTACATGGTACCTAACTCAAAAACACGAAGGCAACTCGGGCGTCAGAGGTCGTTCATCGACCTCTGACGCCCGAGTTGCCTTCGTGCGCGCGCAGCTTGGATTACACTTAGTGGAGCCACCTGTCACCCTGGCAGAAGCAGGCCGCGGCAGTGGCGTACCTCACGCGCCTCTCCGTTTCCGGGGACGAGTTGGGGACTTCGTAGTCCCCACACCCGAGAAGAGGGCCAGATCGTAAGAGATGGCCGTGGGTCGGCCAGGGTACGAGGGATATGCCTGTCAACCTCACCTTCGGCAACCAAAAACGACCCACAGGCGGCGTGCGTTTTGGTCGGTTGAGTCTGACATAACCTCTTCCACCGACTCCGGTGGGGAGGTATCCGTGGGGACTTTGCGCATGCAAAAAAAATAACAACCATCCTCTCGCATCCTCCCACGAGGCCCCGCTCTCGTCCTTCAAGACCAGCAGTATCCGCAAGACGGCGACTGTTGCACGTTTGCCTTAGTTTGAGTTACTTAGTTATTTATAATAGGATTTTATTTGAGATTTGTTTGTTACGTTCCGGAAGCCAGATGCCATGTTAATGCGCACGAGTTATAGTAGAAGCTCTTTGATGATCGCAAGAATAGAGTGAGTAAGAGAATTTAACTTGCCCAAATACATCGTATGCAGCAAGTTACCGGCTAGCCGCGGAGCTTGGCCATTATCATCCAAAGATCTTGGTGGAGTAATAAACACCTCTATACAATGAACCCAATACTTAAAAAAGTTACATTGCACTTGTCTATATACTAAATCTACTCCAAACACAGACCGGCTTACAAAGAGACCCTAAATTTTTACCTCTTGCATGACTACCTAATTTTATAATAAAAAATTATGACGCACCCTGCAGATAGCAACTGGCATTTTCTTTATGACCTTTATCAAAGTTGTAATACCGCTGCTCATATTAATAGCGGGTCATTACGAATTTCCGTAGCTTGCAAATGTAATGGTCGTGGTTTATAATTGAGAGACAGTCGGTCTAGATATTTTCATGTAATTATTTTTAATAATGTTCTGCTGGCTGGGGATATAGCCGCACACTTTTAAAACGGATCCCCTAGGCGACTGTAATAAAGTACTGGAACAGTTACAAGTTTCGAGAGGTTGGCAAATCTTGTAAATATATCGAAGAGACAAAAATGAAAGAAAATAAAAAAGAAAATATATTTTTTACCCGACTAACAGAAGGGTTATTAATTTTTTTTTTTTTCATGATCAACTACTTTTTGTATACGACTTAGGCGGCAGACAAACACACGTCCCACCTGATGGAAAGTGGTTACCGTGGCCTATAGACGTGTGCAACACAAGGGGTGTTACACTCACGCTGCCTACCCTGAAGTAACCCTCTAATGCCCTCTTGAAGAACCCCATATTGTAGACGCTTGATAAAACTCCAGCATGGAGTTCATTTCACAGCTTGAATAGCGGGGGCAGTACACACCGTCTCAGGTCGCAATGTGTTAGGACGAATTCCCAGTTGCTCAGTACAAAAAAAAGAATTATTAAACATGGTAAATATCCCATCGAGTTTGCACTAGTGATGTGAATAACCATGTTAATCTTAAATTCCCAGTTACTCTAAATGGGAGTGTTACATTTTCACTTCTTTAGATGTGTTCATTCTTGTTAGATAATGTTTATGATATCTATGCACATTTAAAGCACTTGCGCGCTTCCGAATTGTTAGGTTCGGATCGTCACGAACAGATTGATTAACAATCTCCACGTTTTCTGCCATTCTTGATGACCTTGGTCGTCCGGATTTTGGATTTTCGAGCGTTGAACCGGTCTCTTCAAACTTTTTAACCCATTTTCTTATAAGAGGAATGCTTGGCGCTTCATTTAAGTGACGAAAACATCGAATAATGCAGAATCTTCGACGCGCTACAGTCGCTGAATCACTGTTTTTGTAAAATTCTCGCACGCACAACGCGCGGTCTGCTCCTGAGACTTTTCAATGCTTTTCGAAGTTATGTGTGTATTTATCGCAGGCTTTTAAGTGCCTGGTTAGTGGCAATAGGCTCGCCACCTATTACATTGGGACCTAAACATAAACTGGCGAAATGTGGGTGCTAGCACCTCTGGCTACCCCTTCTGGGATATAGGCGTGAGTTTATATATGTATGTATATATGTATATTAACTTTCAAATTGGTGATTTCAGAGAAAAATGTGATCATATAAATTGCTATTACATCTAAAATTTGGCAATAAATTATGAGGGAGGATTAGCGACACTCATAAACCCTTTTCAAGAATAAAACTTTTTTGTAAATAGACTGCATAGTACTAAACTTCTTTTTAAAATGTGATACACGGTCTTTTGTCTTTTTTCACTTCAGCTCTGTATTTTGTCAATAAATGTTTCTACTTCGCTTGTTACAGCGAGTGTCATTCAACGATTCCAAACCAGACAAACGAACATTGCACAATAAACTTCCAACGTCAAAGTTTACTGTGTCGTAAAAAAAGCTAGAGTTAACTTACGGTTATTTATTTGGAGTAATATTATTTTATCTATTCCTTTTTTCCTTTATTTTACGTTATAAAAGTTTCTGGCAACTTTGGGCTTTATAAAAGTACAATCGACACCAAATTCATCACTCACATAGCGATTTCTCAGCTGCGTCTCAAGTTTGCGCTAAGAACCCCGAGGCCCGCTTATTATTTTTGCGCGAATGACCGCCCAACTCAGAGAGAATATAATATATATATATTGGAGGTAGGATATAGATATTTTGGAGGTAGGACAGGCCGGTATTTCCGTCCAATTGAACAGTCTGACTGTGGAAGTACCTCCGCCCTACAGAGTGTTGTGTTCCCAGCGGTGAGTAGGGTAGCCAGAGCTGCAGAGCACTGAAGAGTATGTGCTGTCAGTGGGAAGACTAAAGGCTTACTCTGCTTTGTCTTCTACACTGACAGCACAGAAACTCTGTGCTTACAGGGTCGGCAGCACGAGTGTCACTCCTCTGGTGTTACATACGTCCAGAGGCCACGGTAACCACTTTCCATCAGGTGAGCCGTGTGCTTGTCTGCCACCTAAGTGGTATAAAAAAAGAGAAAGAAGCCTGTAGTTAGCTTAGATCTCGAAGATCTTCGTGAACCCAGATTTATTGATAACATTTTAGTCCAATGTAAAAAGGCACTTAAATATTTTAAGGTTAAATAACTTTAGTTGTTGACTGTACCGATTCGGTTATATTCACTTAGGTTGATATATATTGAATATCGTTTGTTTTCGGTCCTAACTGTAGCCTTAATAGGAGGTAAAGTGTCCTCTCGCGTCAATACCAGACGGCTCTCGGTAAGAGGTTTGGCACTGAAATTTATTAGACATTACTGAAAGCAACTGACGCTCGACACTCCGATATATTGGTGACAGAAGTCTTCGGGAGCTTAGTAGTTCGAGCTATAATGTAGATCTATTGATTCGATCTAGGCAACAAGAACAAAGATGTTTACTTAAATCAAATCAAATCATATTTATTGGTTTAAACATGTGTTATACATACATGTGCATGCAAGAAGTTAGGTCAACAATTTTACTATGTCCAACGTGTTTAGCCGTATATATAGCGGTTTACAAATATTCTTGTAAAATAAAACAATAATTTAAATAACATACGAGTCTAAATAATAATAATAAAAAAATATGTCAAGTAAGAAAATAAAATCAATTAAAAGTGAAATGTCAAAACTTAGACCATATATAAAATTCATAGACACAGTAATTGACATTACAACTCGGCGTAAAAAATAGCTACTACTTTAGTACAAGTTTGACATATAAACACATACCATGAGATTCACACATTGACAGTTTAAAGACAATATTGACATTAGCTTATACAGGAATACCGCGGTTATAATAACTGCATGTTGTGTTCCTAGCGGTGAGTAGGGTAGCCAGAGCTCACTGGAGAATTCGATGAACGACCTCCGCCCCCCATGAGCGCCGGCCTGGGGGTGACAGGTGGAGCCGCCTGTCACCCTGGCAGAAGCAGGCCGCGGCGGTGGCGTGCCTAGCGCGCCTCCCCGTTTCCGGGGTCGAGTTGGGGACTCTGTAGTCCCCACACCCGAGACGAGGGCCAGATCGCGAGAGATGGCCCTGGGTCGGCCGGGGTGCGAGGGATATGCCTGTCAACCTCACCTTCGGCAACCAAAACGACCCACAGGCGGCGTGCGTTTTAGTCGGTTCGAGTCCGACATAACCTCCTCCACCGGCTCCGGTGGGGAGGTACTTATCCGTGGGGATTTTGCGCACGTAAAAAAAAAAAAAGGGTAGCCAGAGCTCACTGGAGAATTTGTGCTGTCATTGGGATAACTAAAGGCTTGTCCTGCTTTGTCTTCTACACTGACGGCACAGAAACTCTGTGCTTACAGGGTCGGCAGCGCGAGTGTGGCTCCTCTGGTGTTACACACGTCCATAGGCTACGATAACCACTTTCCATCAGGTGTACCGTGTGCTTGTCTGCCACCTAAGTGGTATTAAAAAAAAGGTTAGGTACTCCCACAAAACGCTTCAAACAGTGTTTTGCGACGAATTGCGCCACTATTACAGTGGGGGTCGTCGTGAAACATGGTAAATATCCCGTTTATTTTGATACTAATGTGAGTGATAGTATAAATATTTTTTGTTAGGTATTGAATGAAAATTTTAAGGCATTTATAGTATCTTAACTATTCAAAACGATTATGATAGGAAAGAAATTGAATCAGTACAGGTGTAATTCGAACCCGCGATCTTTCCCTTACAGGGGGAATACTCTGACCACTAAGCCACCGAACCTCGCCTGAAATCATCCAAATCTTCCAATATATGTATATCCTTCATACGGAGACGGTGAGAGCCATCTACCGATACTCTTACGAACTATCGGCACTAATGAATGATATTACAATCATTTCTAAACATTGATTTTTGATGACTCCGTCCAAACTATTGAATGGAATTTTAAAGCATTTTATATGCTATTTAATTCGATTAAGTTAAGATTGTTTTTATTCTCGAAATCTCGAATTCATTACCAGCTCACGTGTTTCCTCCTTCCTACAGTCCCGGGGCCTTTAAGCGGGGCGTGAAAAAGCATCTGATGAGGCCGCTAAGCTGAGTGCTACCATTGTAACACTTAGTGTCTGTAATGGTGACCCTCTGTCCTGAGACTTTGCCTTTAGCTTACCATCAGGCGAGGTGAAGTCAAGTTGGCGTGTCCTATATATATATATATATATTAAAAAAAATCAGTTAAAAAAATACGACTACAATGAACTGCTAAAGTGAAATTTTATCACAACAAATAGTTATAAAGATATTTGAGTTTGAAAATTCAACTTCTCGAAAACGCTTTACATAAATATAAATACAAAATCGTTACAAAAGCGTGACGTCACACACTGGTTACGCCTAGTGCAATATGCATATAAAATATCGCATTTATCTCGGTATGCCTTGCATAATAAACGTCCAGTTTAAAATATAATAAGAAATCGAAAAATGTACATTTTGCCCTACTTTGGGAAATGAAAATAATAAAAAGTCATAGTTTCATTTTAGTTGGCAATATTTTATAATGCAAAGCAAAATCTAAAATATTAAGCATTTTTTTTACGAGCAAAAAAATCCCCACGGATCCCGCCGGAGTCCCGAGGGGGGGCCAGATCGAGAGAGACAGGATTGGGTCAGCCGGGGTGCGAGGAATCCGTCTGTCAACCTTACCTTCGGCAACCAACAACGAACCTCAGGCGCTATGCGTTGTAGTCAGTTCGAGTCCAACATAACCTCTCCCACCGGCTCCGGCGTGGGGTATACGTGAAAAATTTTCGCACGTAAAAAAACAGCTAACGAATTGCCACATGTCTAGAGGGCAGTACTAACAATGCTACAGAAACTACACAAGTCATAACATAACCCGCTCTTCAATATAGTCAGTTAACTGAATTGAACAAAGGGATCCAGAGATAGTAGAATCGTACAGTGAATGTGGTGTGGATCTTAACGCGCCGTTGCGTTTCACTGGAATAACCAACGGCGATTACGCAACCGTACTGTACACTGCAGGCCAACAATACAACAAGTTGAAAGAACGATATTGATTCAAAACTTTGACAGAAAGAAAGAAAGTTTTTTTTTTTATTTAAGGTAATCTCAATGTGTATGCAATAAATACAAGGTATATAGGTAAAACACATTGCGCGAACCCAAATAGGGCCCCATCTCAGCATTAAATGCTACACACACTAACAAAAATTTGATGAAACGATTGTACCTACGAGTCCAAACTTTGATCCAGGCTTCCCATTCATGGTTAGTGGAGTGAAGACGGGAGATCCCCGTAAATGCCGAATTAATCCAAGGGGCCGGCAAGTATTAAGTAGTGGAGGGGGGGGGGGGTAATATTGTTTATTTTTGATGACATAGGGGTGGGAGGCCTAAATAATGATTACCTACGTAAGAAGTATTTACTTTTGCACACATAATATAACATGCATTGTCCATTCATTACCTTAAAAAAACAAACATGATAATAAATATGTATATAGGTACCAATGTTTACGTAGGCAAGGGGGGGGTATGAGTTTTGCTTAATTTCGCTGACAAGGGAGAGGGGGATTAAATAATTGTAATAAATCTGCTTACGTAATACTTATTACCGCGGTAGCCTAGTGGTATGGGTAATGGACTGCTGAGACGAAGACTCGGGTTCAATCCCAGGTTTTACCATGGCACACACCAATGACTTGTCGAAGTTATCTGTGTATTTATCGCAGTTTTATAAGGTTTATAAGGCCCGGTTAATGGCAATAAGCTTGCCAACTATTACACTGCGAAATGTGGATGCTAGCACCTCTGCCTGCCCCTTCGGGGATATAGGCGTGAGCTTATAAAAAAAACCGTAATACTTGAACAGCTCCCAAGTTCTGGAAAGGAGAATGCATTCCAGGTTCTAAAATGCCATAAAGTTGGAGACGAAAAATTTGTTAAAGCTAGTATCGACAAATTCTGATTTGATTGATTATAATTTTCGATAGAGAACAAGTCGGAAAGAAAATGTCTGTTTGCAACCAATTGCATTCCGGGAGGCAGGGGATCGAATAAAATGACGCATATTGGGAGAAGCCTATGTCCAGCAATGGACTGAGGTGGCCTAATTGATTGATTACTTGTATTATGTTGAACATCTTTACAGTTTTGAAACACATAAGTGACCACTGTGTGCCATATCCTCACGATTTTATTTGGTTGTACAATTTTCCAAATCTTCTCATTACCTGACCTTTTATTTATTGTGTCAACACTGTCAAAGTAGATATTATAGGTACTCGTAAATCTGATGTGCCCATAAAATTTCTTTACAACCAAACTGCGCATAAATAAAATACAGAATTAATGTTCCTATTCACTGGGGATCAATTAATTTGTTCATTTAACTATGGCCTATATTAAATTGTCCTCAAGTGTACCATCGGCCGGCAAGTGTGAGCGAACGGTCACTGATTTCATCTGACCGATATGTGAATATGTATATAATGTACAAACTGTACTTATAGTGTACATAGATCTGTATTTGTCTAGTAAAGTAAATTGCGTTTTTAGGTAGTTCCCAACTTCCTATCGTATTGAGATCGCCAATTATTTGGTTTTTCGATGTGAAACGTCTATTTTTGCTTTTTGGGGGTAATATTACATACGATTATCCTCTAAATACATCCATCTATCTTTCGCTATCCTCATCCACTCTGGGCCGGTAACTCTTTTAATGTCGTCGTTTCTGTTGATTTATAAAAGGGAAACCAAACCGATTTTCAACTTATTCACTCACTTTTGAACTGAACTGTAATAATAACAGCAATAATTATTTATTTATTTATACGATTATCGTAGGATTAAGCCCCGGATGCATGGCTTGAGTCAACAATAGTGCCCGAATGACGGCAATAGGCTCACCTCGTATTACGTGGGATCGAATTTAATAATTGGTGAAATGCGGGCGTTAATTCACCTCAGCCTAACCCTTCGGGGATAGAGGCGTCATTATATAATCACGCCTTTATCCCCGAAGGTATGTATGTATGTCTATCATAGGTACTCATCGTGCTTATTTAACCGACTTTAAAAAGAAGAGATTATAATATTCGATAATGTATGCGCATCGATCTTAGAATATATATAACATGTTTCTTTTTTTTTTCAAAATTACGCAACATTTAATTTATATTTCTTATTGCAAAATTTTAGACAGCCTCCGCGGCTTGGCGGTAGTGAACGCGGTCACTGCGGGTTCGATCCCCGCTCAGTGCAAATGTTTGTATGATGAATACAGGTATTTGCGTTACTCTGGTTGTGCCTCAGAGAGTACGTTAAGCCGTCGGTGCCGGTTGCCATATCACCATCCATGGCAGTCGTTACGGGTAATTGGAACCCTAAAAGGTCAAAAAACTGGACTAGCTGCAGTGTTTCGATATCGTTTTGGGTTCTAGAGGCAGTTTGAAGGAGGTAGGACACGGCGGTATTTCCGCCCGATTGAGCAGTCCGACTGGGGAAGTACCTCCGCCCTACAGAATGCCGCGGTTATAATGACTTCGTGTTGTGTTCCCAGCGGTGAGTAGGGTAGCCAGAGCTCACTGGAGAATTTGTGCTGTCAGTGGGAAGACTAAAGGCTTGTCCTGCTTTGTCTTTTACTGACGGCAACGAAACTCTGTACTTACAGGGTTGGCAGCGCGACTGTGACTCTCTGGTGTTACAGACGTCCATAGGCCACGGTAACTACTTTCCATCAGGTGGGCCGTGTGCTTGTCTGCCAACTAAGTGGTATAAAAAAAAAAGTGTTCGATATCGAAGTTTAGCTGAAGTTCGGTCAAAAGTTTCAATGTTGAGAATTCTATAAACACCTTTCGCACCATTTCGAGTACAGATAATCTATGAACTACTACAGAGTATAAATATGCGTGTGAACCTCGTTACACAACCATCAGTATTGATTTTATCTGTGGTATTGCCAATCTAGATATTATATTACAATTTCCGACCGCATTTAGATCGAATATGACAATGTGTGCAGAATTATGTTCATCGAATTGTTAATCATGGTATTACTCGATTAAATACTCGAAACCGGAGATGGCCATGTTCAAACTGGGTGTGGCATTTGAACACTCACCTAGGCGGTTTTAGTCGGTTCGAGTCCGACATAACTAACAGGGATAATTCCGCACGAAAAAACGGTTTTTCTCCTGTAGTTTGTAGATTAAAGGAACGAAACAGAAACGAAAGCCTCGACGAATTCAATAATTGATAATGGATCTTCTCATAATCCCTTAGGAGTTCATTTCCAGTATATATTTATGTAATATTAATATTTCAGTACCGAGGGATCTTTCGCACGATAAAAAAGTGTCTAGGGGACAAGTGGCTATTCGTTGGCCGGTGTATTGTAGAAAAGAATGAAGAATGTATAGGATTTGACATATTTGACAGTCGTCAATGCATGTCATTAACGTCAAATCCCATTCATTGGCCATTCTATTCTTCAATACGCCGGCCAACGTATTGCCACTAGTGTTCGCGGGCAGATATCGTTGAGGCGAACTGATTATATTATCAGATCCTCTAAAATTGTACGAGTTTAATTGAGAATATTGAAATGATAAAAAATTTAAACGGTTTAACAGCTTACTGGTGAGTTTGTTTTGCTACCTTAGCAGTGTAAAAAGGTTTCTAATAAACTTGTTGTATACAGAACACTTGGACAGCGCTTTCAACGTGTACTTTACCAGTTTTTAAACATAACGACGTAATTGCAATTTGTGATAGGCAGTAACACTTTCATAAACTTTCTAAAATATATTAAAGCCCTTTCCTACAAAGTTTCACTACCATAGGATATGTTATGCTGTGATCATAGTACTTATTAAACTTATCTTTGCTGGCTCCGTGACTCAGCATGTCCAGCAGTCCCAGGTTCAATATTGGATGTTTTGTTATGAACTTCTCAGTAACTTACATGAAGTCTCAAAAAATGCTTTATAATAGGTAGGTACATAACTATTATACTTGAACAAATTGAACAAATGTTTACGAAATGTATGTTAATGTACCTACTTCTGCTTATCCCTTTGGAAATTTACAGTTATAACACACGACACGGCGGTATTTCCGCCCAATTGAGCAGTCCGACTGGGGAAGTACCTCCGCCCTACAGAATACCGCCTTTATAATAACTTTGTGTTGTGTTCCCGGCGGTGAGTAGGGTAGCCAGAGCTCACTGGAGAGTTTTTGTGACCAATGACCAAAGGCTTGTCCTGCTTTGTCCTCTACACTGACGGCACAAAATCTCTGTTCTTACAGGGTCGGCAGCACGGATGTGACTCCACTGGTGTTACACACGTTCATAGGTCATGGTAACTACTTTCCATCAGGTGGGCCGTGTGCTTGTCTGCCAGCTAATATGTATTAAAAAAAAATCACACTTGGTGTTACACCGTACAACAATACAACAGTAGTTGAAAATATAATAAAAATGGGAAATGGTCTCTCTTTGAATACTTTATTTAAGAAATAAACTTCATAAAACTTCCGATTTGAGGGTCTTTAATTTTTTAAGTTTTAAAACAAAAATATTTTTCTTTAAAATGTGGTATGTCATTAAAACAGGTATTTCAACAGTTTTGTCATAGCCGAAATAGCTCAGTTGGGAGAGCGTTAGACTGAAGATCTAAAGGTCCCCGGTTCAATCCCGGGTTTCGGCAATGTAACTTTTTGTGTTTTTTTATATGTTATTAGCATTTATTACTTGTTGCCTTGACATATAGAGATTGGTCTCTGATTAAGAAATACTTAATAATAATATTCTTTTTATTTATTCGTGTTGTCTACCGACATAAAATTGACATGTCTGAGTTCTTTCACCGATAATGATACTGTGCTGATACCAGCGCAACGCTATCTACGCTTTATCAATTGTAATTTTTAAAATGTATATTAACTTAAATTGTAAATTAGGGAAGCCGTTTAGAACAAAAATACACTTGGGAACAAAAATCCCTTTAAAAAATAAATCGCTATTTATTTTGAATTTCGAATCTGTAATTTTGACATCTATCTCCGTTAAATTGTGTATGTTATGTTGGAGGTCAAACTGTAATAGAAATGATGGTTTTCAACAACCTTTCGCATTTTTTGAATTCCAAAACTGTCAGTTTATGTTCACAAACAGCCAAAAATACATAAACAGCCTTTCAATAAACGCTTTCGCGAATTTCATATTACAAACTTGCTCCGTTTACGAGACCTACTAGGGCCTATTTTAACAGAATAAAACACCAAGACCAGCATTTTATTAATTTTACTAGGTGCTCTAAATGAGTATTTTCAAAAAAAAAAAGAATAAATTACAAGACGGTTCTTACATATTTCGTATTACGAGCCCCATTCACTCAATGAAAGTCCCACTTCCACACCATTGGTTGACATAAAAAAACTCATTTCGTTCATTCTCTTCATTCATTCCAAAAATATTAAATATACTTTCAATAAACACAATTTCACAAGAGGTAGGACGGCGCTACTATCGAGTAATATCGACGACTACGGTATTTCCGTCCAATTGAGTAGTCCGACTGGGGAATAACTTCCGCCCTACAGAATACCGCGGCCGTAATAACTTCGTGTTGTGTTCTCAGCGGTGCGTAGGGTCGCCAGAGCTCGCAAGAGAGTTTGTGCTGTCAGTGGGCTGTGGGAAGACTAAAGGCTTGTTCTGCTTTGTCTTCTACACTGACGGTACAAAAAATTTCTGGCCTTACAGGATTGGCAGCGCGCGGGTGTGACTCCTCTGGTGTTACACACGTCCATTGGCTACGGTAACCAGTTTCCATCAGATGTACCGTGTGCTTGTTTGTCATATAAGTGGTATGATAAAAAATTGGAGCGTAAAATTGTAAGACGCCATTCGTGAAATTCGCCTGCAAATTTCGTGTTTCGAGCTCGCTCCATTCACTCAATGATAGTGCCGTACCATTGACACAACAAACTCGTTTCGTTCATTCTCTCTATAAGATTATTTTCCTAGAAGTGCCTTCCGTAATAAGAACTCATCGAAGTAGGGTATTGAACGGTGAACGTTCTACCTGGAGTCTTATCTGTATCTTATCAGAACCAACTGTTTCAGGAACGGAGTCCTTGTTTATTTTACTTCGTTTGCACAGAGTATTTTCCTTTACCTTCTATTTTGATCTGCCATTTTGAAATAACGAGCTTTGTATGGTAATGAATGGATAGCGGCCATGTTTTTGTGGGTAAGAATGGGGACGGCTCTTAATATCGATTTAAAAGCAGCAGTATGCTCTATGGTGTATGGTTTGTGAGACTTTCTGAGAGTAAAATTTTTATTTTTTACTCTTTTTATTTTTTTATTGTGTAATACCCTCGTTCTTAGATGTTCCTGAGTGTCTATAGGCGTACATAGATATGCGCTGGGCTTAAAAATCTTTTTTTCTATACCACTTAGGTGGCAGACAAGCGTCTTTATTAATGATATCATTTCTTGTTGTTCCCAGGTACCACGGCGTATGACACTGTTAGGCCGCTCGCGTACCAGGATGCGCGGGTTTTCATGCTGTGCTTCAACATTGCTGAACCTGAGACCTTACACAACGCTGCCGCCAAGGTAACTTCACCTTTTAGAGTTTCATCTAATTTTGTTAAACATATCTATCATCCAATCGAACTCGAAAACGGCACATGGCTCTTCGTTTATGCTATAACCCTACTGAAAGAAATCCAAAGTACCTAACTTAAGCTTAGCGTAAAGACTTTGAACATCGGCGCTAAATTGCATGCCTTTCGGTGTCTTATCGGATGCATTTCGAACTTGGTTTGGATCTGGATTGATAGGGCTGTTTAACATCAAACAGATATATACAGCTCAGACTCAGCCACAGATGAATGGCTTGAGTCAACAATAGTGCCCGGAAGACGGCAATCGACTCACCACCTATTACGTGAGACCGAATTTAATGATTGGTGAAATGTGGGTGTTAATTCACCTCTGCCTAACCTCTTGGGATAATGGCGTGATAATATGTGTGTATGTATGAATGTCGTTGAACCGCGACCTGGCGTCGTTGAGAAGTCCTCCCCCTCTACATATAAAACCAATATCTGGTATTGACACGACGAGGAAGTAGGTCACGACGGTATTTCCGTATAATTGAGCAGTCCGACTGGGGAAGTAGCTCTGCCCTACAGAATACCGTGGCCTTAATAACTTCGTGTTGTGTTCCCGACGGTGAGTAGGGTAGCCAGAGCTCACTGGAGGGTTTTTGTGCTATCAGTGGAAAGACCAAAAGCTTGTCCTGCTTTGTCTTTTACACTGACGGGACAGAAACTCTCAATGCTTGCAGGGTTGGTAGCGCGAGTGTGACTCTCTTAGTTTTACACGCGTCCATATGCCACGGTGACCACTTTCCATCATGTGGGGTGTGTTTCTCTGCCACCTAAGTCGTATAATAAAAAATTACAACATACCTGTATCTATATTGCTAACTCCAAGACGATTTTCTCTCACGTTGTTGTTATACCTCTAGCTGAACAGCCCCAGGTTCGCCCGTGCCATATTTTGAAGCCTCATAGCACCAATTTAAGCCCGTAACTTTTCAGTTGTCAATTTATGTAAATCTACCGGATTTGTTGACATTTATGATCATTGCTCCGTCTTCCTAAGTAGTAGCGTGATGATATATATCCTTTTTTTTAATGTGCTCAATATCTCCACGGATACCCCCACCACAGGAGCCGGTGGGGGAGGTTATGTCGGACTTGAACCGACTAAAACGCACGCCGACTGTGTGGGCCGCAGGTTGCTGGAGGCGAAATTTTCTGAGCTATACCCCTCGCAACTCAGCCGGCCCAGGACCGTCCAGGACTTGCGAGACGGCTCACTTCGGGTGTGGGGACCTCGGAGTCCCCATCTCATCCCCGGGTATGGGAAGCGCGCATGGCTCACCTCCGCCACGGACTGCTTCTGCTAGGGCGGTTCCACCCGTCATCCCCAGGCCTGCGGGATGATATATATCCTAAAACCTTTGTCGATAAACGTACTACGCATTACAAAAAGAATTTTCAAATTCGAACCAGTAGTTCCTGCGAATAGCGCGTTCAAACAAACTCTTCAGCTTTATAATATTGGTATAGATATGTATTGAATTCTGATCCCGTTCTCTAAACCGATTCCAGGATTAAAAAGTAGTCCAAGTGTTATTAAAGACTTGTGAATAGTGTTATCCGTGTAGTAAAGCTTCACAAACCTTCAGTTATATTATGAAGTAGGACCATCTCTTCATCAATCCCGCTTATATCCAAACCTTACACTTAGAAGCCCAACGTCATCTCTCCTTCAATACATTATTTGGTTTATATTGGTTTTTACTGGAGATACTGCTGGCTAGACCCCAACCCCGATAGAAAATTCTGCGCCAGAGATTCATCCATGGATCAACAGGTGGAACAACTTTGGTTAAAAATGTACTTTTATATTACAAAAACTTACGCCTATATCCCCGAAGGGGTAGGCAGAGGTACTAGCACCCACATTTCGCCAGTTTATGTTTAGGTCCCAATGTAATATGTGGCGAGTCTATTGCCATTAACCGGGCACTTATAAACCTGCGATAAATACACACAACATAACTTCGAAAAGTATCGAAAAGTCATTGGTGTGTGCCATGGTAAAATCTGGGATCGAACCCGAGATCTCCCATACCACTAGACTACCGCGGCTTTCGTGCATAAATCCCCGCAAATAATGAAATAAACGAATAAAACTACAAGCCGTCTCAGGAGTCATATTATGTACCTACTAACTTAAATTCTTCAATTTTCAGTGGTACAGAGAAGTTCGGACCCACGGTGGTGCAGCACCTGTGCTCCTCTGTGGCTGCAAGGCCGACTTGCGGCATGACAAGGAGACGCTCACAATGCTCTCCAAACTGAGGACACATCCAGTCACCAGTGAAGAGGTAACCTTTTAATTTCATAGCACATTTTTTTTATACCACTTAGGTGGCAGACAAGCACACGGCCCACCTTATGGAAAGTGGTTACCGTGGCCTATGGACGTTTGTAACAGCAGAGAAGTCACATTCGTGCTGCCAACCCAGTAAGTACAGAGTTTCTGTGCCGTCAGTGTAGAAGACAAAGCAGGACACGCCTTTAGTCTTCCCACTGACAGCACAAATTCTCCAGTGAGCTCTGGCTACCCTACTCATCGCTGGGAACTCAACACGAAGTTATTATAGCCGTGGTATTCTGTAAGGCGGAGGTACTTCCCCAGTCGGACTGCTCGATTGGGCGGAAATACCGCCGTGTCCTACCTCCTTAAAAATCCTTAAAAACAAATCAAATATTACCGATTGATCAATCAATATGCCTATTGCAGTCCATTGCTGGACATAGGCCTCTACTAATGTGCGCCATTACCTTCATCTGATCTTGATCCTCCACTTTTTGCATCCAGTCTACTGCTATCTTTATCTATCGTACAGCCTTTATAGCTTATATGGCAGTCATGATCAGGTGACGTGATTTCTATAAGGAAATAAATTCAGTTCTTATGTGACACAAATGAGAAATCACGTCCTCTGCCATAACACCAAAAGTGCAACGATGCACAAACATGTACGTGACACTTGTTGCCAGCCACTCTATAGCTATAAAATAGTATAGTATATAAGGTCTAGTAATGTAAATAATAACAGGTAGGAATAAATAAATTAACAAACTGTGGTGTCTTACATCCTCCTCCGCAATAGCTTAATTTAGTAACAAAAATTCGTAAATCTTTACAAACTACATTTATAAAAAAAAACAAAAATTCAAATTCAAAATTCATTTATTTATTTGCTTTTAATGTGGTACAACAAAAGATGGAAATGGAAAATATAGTAAGCAAGTACGTTTCAACATAAAATTGGCATGCAAACAAACATTCAAACAAATCAGTTGGATTCTCAATTGTAGAAGCTTTAAATAACGGACAAGCAATGAATATAAAACTTTTGTTATAATGAACCCTGGCAGGCACTCTTGACTCCCCGGGGCGTAGCTTTGAAGCATCTTGTGAATAAGAATTTGTTCTTTATACAGCTCATGAAACACTAATTCTAACGTTTCATCTGCATTTGTATTATAAACTCAATTGACGTAATCGGTAGACTCAATTTTCATTGTAACGAACATCTTCCAATTGACAAAGTAATATTTGATTTCATAATTATGATTATTGGCCAAGAAATGGATGTACAAAGATATGGGAGTATGAATGCAATCATTGTATGAAGCGACCATAATATATAACATAATTACGTACTTAACATGTGACCTGGGTAATTTAGATTCATCATTGTAACTCATGGCAGTCGTTACGGGTAGTGGTAATCCTAAAAAGTCCGATAACTGGTCTAACTTCAATACTTCTATATCTCCAATGAATTATGAACAGCCGCATCACAGTTAGACTGGCAAAAGGCCTCGGATACGATTGGGATTAACCCAATGATGATAATTAAGACTATTTATTTATTCAAACTTTTTGCACAAACACACAAAGATTGTACAAAGATGGACTTAATGCCACAGGTATTTTCTACCAGTCAACCTTAAGGTGATGCAGAGATATTTATATCAAAGGTAGATGCACGAAGCGTAGTGGTGAGAGTTTTTCTCAGTTTGGTACACAAATAATAATTCTATTTAATTAATTAATTACAAAATAAATAAATAATAATATATTCTATGATGAATCATTATTGTCTTTTGAAAGGAACATTCTAGCCATTTTAACAAATATCCATAAAAAATCTGATACAGACAAGAAATTAGGAAATATTTTAAAACCTATAAACTATTTGCCGATGACCGGTTACCGGGTATCGTCAGTTTTATATGTAAACTGGGAAACCAAGAAACTGGAAAATTTTGTAGAAAAATTATCTTACTACTCGGTTTAGGAATCGAGACTTATAAATACTCTGCAGTTATGGACAGAATTTCCAAATTCACTTTCCGACATCTTGATTTACTTTCTACGTTTTTAATTCTTCAATTTTACCCTCTTCTATACATTAAATAAAGTGTTCCGTCTTTAACCAACGTCGAATTTGCTTCATTCAACAAAATTGTCGTTCAAATTGCCACATCCCGACACAAACTTTGCACGTATTATGTAAAGGCCAATTCCAGAACTCGGACAGACCAATTCAGACTGGTCGAATCAATTAATTCGAGATCCCATTCAACTGGTTACTGTTTAGCAAATGGGCACACTCTAATTGGGTAGTAGCATGAATGGGTATAATAGACTCGCTAGAGACATTGAAATTCTCTACAGCGCCTGTCTTTAGAAATCGATCTTTTAATTGAAAAGTTCTGGAGTTTTCTAAGGATTTGGAAACTTTCTCTTACTAGATCGGAATCGGACGGAATAAATTGAAGTGTTTACCTCTAGTGGTGCTTCAGTGCTGAATGTGACTGCTATGCATTAGTTTTTGGGTTTTATTACCAGTTGGAGTTGGATAAAGTTTTAAATTTTGATTTGAATGCATGATGCTGCTCCATATAGGGAAACTATGTAGCAGCATGAAAAGCTATTTTGCTCGCACTGAGCCCCGATTCTACTAAGTTTATGTCATAATAAAATCACTGTGATACCACTGACGTTGCAAAAAATGCCATTGAATTTTAGATTTTATTTATATACGCTTAAAGTTAAATGAAAAAATTAATTAAATATCACGTTCACTTTACAAGAAGCCATTTAATTTTACTCTTTAAAAACATGGCAGTAAAGTCAAAAATTAAATGTCATTTTTTGCAATGTCTGTGACATGACAGTGACATAAAATTACCGAAATCGAGGCCCAGATATATCTCACAAAGAGTGCGAATGACATAGTACTAAGTAATTCAGTATTATTTTCGGTGGTTTCAAGATAATAAAAAAAAATTAAAACATCTTTTATTCTCGGCAAAAAAGGTCCGTATCTTATTAGTTATTTATTACATTCTTACATCTATGTTAGTAATTCAGATTCATCACGCTACATGTAGCTTGGTGAATCTAACAAAGGCAAGTCCATCCATCCTCTCCGGAAACTCTCCCAGAATGCTGTTGGTGTCCCCTCTTTAAGAGCATCTAGGCGTAAAAGTTATCCGTATGCACATTCGCGAACATCCCCGACATACTGCAGTAAGGTGGGAGCCACAACAGTATTCTGAAAGTGATTGTTGCATTGCATTCAATAGTCATCATGCGGACCGTCCCCCATCTAATATTATGTGTTTAATCCCCATCTGATACACCCTTCATTAAAAAATAAAAGATCTATCCCTTGGGGCTATTCAGGTGTTAAATTCTAATTAAGTACCTTGTAATATAATTAAGATTTATCTGAGAAGGTTGTCCTTTTATTAAAAGACTAATAAATTATTCATCTAAAGCTGAGTTCTACTTTCATGATACCTATTTAATTTTTCACTATATTATGTATTACGGGCTGTTGTCTCTGCCTACCCCTGCATTAAATGTCTACAAATTGGCCATAATATGTTCATAATGATGATGATGGTTCTCAACTGATTTCAGCATCAGCAACCACTTAGATTACTCACTATTCTTAAACTCCTAGTTTTAGTACTGTGCGTACGAAATAGCAGATATTTATAACCCATTTTGGCAATGAATCTAAGTTCCTGAACACAAGTCACAATTTTCCATGACTAAATAATAGTTTTCTTTCACAGGCACTCGCAGTAGCTAGACAGCTAGGAGCTATGACTTACGTAGAAACATCAGCACGAGCATCTACTAAAGGTGTCAAGGATGCCTTCGAAGTTGCAGCACTGGCTGCACTGGGCAAGTTAAATAAGCAACAAATGAAACAACAGGTAAATAAATACTTAAATAAATATCAAATATAGCAGTCTCTTATAATATCACTATCAAACTTTCAGATTATTGTGTTCTCCAAGTCTATTATAATGTATAGTGGATATTTATATATTTTTCTTGTTACAGAAACAAGTTGGCCGCAGCAAAAGCAAGCGCGATCTTAAGGCCGAGCTGAAAGGGCGAGCAAAGAGTTGCTGCGTCATGTGATCCGTGGCCGGCCACCCTTCCCGGTGGCCGCACGACTGCTAGGCGACCACCGCCCTTTACTCACAAAACCTTGTCGTTCTTTAGAGGAAAACCTCTGGGCCTAAGATTATGCCTTGTGGAACACCCAATATTTTCACTAACATGTTACACTCTAAACAGGAGGTAGCAGTAACGTGACACAAATTTAAGTGTCTCTATTTATATTGTGAAAAGACCACAGCAAAAGTTATAAAGTAATATCTAATTTAAGTGTGATTGACTTTATCAAAAGCCTAACAGAAATACTTATAAAAGAAATGAAAATCTTTTAAGGAAGAGGGACTAAGTTCTTTGGATTTTAGGTAAAGGTATCAGTAATTTAACGGTGCAATGTAATTTTAGTCCTCAGGGATTGAGCGTGAGCCTGTGATAAAGTTAAAAATAGAAAATTTGCGAGAAAAACAAATCTAGAAATGTTTAGATTGGAATTAAAAGGAATAAAAAGGCGGGATGACGCTCATGTTGGGAGTACATTAATATCATCATTAGAGGAAATTGTAAAGATTCATTATAGTTAAGAAAATATAAGTGTTTTCATATACAATGAAATAACGGTCTAAGTATAACTTGGTGTTTTCTATAAAATAGCATTTTCATATGTATAGAATGTAATGGATATTATAAATGCTCCGTTATTTTGTCTAGGACCAACGTCGGTATTCATTTTAATGCTGTAGCTTCGAAATTGTTTTGAAAGCTACAAGCTGAAAATTTTGTTTGTGATATACATACGTAAAATGTAAATTATAAATATGAAATGCACAATGATGGACAATACTAAATTACGGAGGTCCATTTGCTAGTTAGTTTCACGTCCAGGTTCGCTGTAGATGTTAGATTTTTGTACGTTTACAATATAAAAAATATAAAAACTAAATGTTGCTTACTTGTGGAGAATCATATGTGTCGTAGATAATTTTAATTTCTACTAAGTGAAAATCATAGAAATTTGAAATAAACTATTTATAATCATCTACTATATGTTATTTGAGATAATTATATGTATTTAAAAAATCATATATATTATAGATAAATTTGATTTCATCAACAATTCGTTTAACCTCATCGAGCTGATCATTTTGACCTTTAAGGGTTTGTAAATTAGATCCAATTAAGTTTACAGGTCCTTTATTTAACACCAATTCGAATAAAGGACAAAAGACGGTATTTTACATTAGGTTTCAGGTCACGTCTAACCTCCATCCAAGCCATGAATACTTTCATAATCCCTACCGCGAAATACAACAAAAGGTATATAAGAGGAAAAATATTCATACCTACCAACACTGGGAGTTTTAGATTAATTAATCCGAGTAGTAAAGAAAAATTAAAGAATTAAAATCTAAAATTACAAGGAAAATATCTGAGAAAACTAGTGAAAAGGTAACCAGGTATCCCATTATACATATATCGGAATAAGTAGGCTTTTATAACCATCCTGGGTTTGGGCATTGGCTGGGGTCTATACCAGATAATATCGGATTGTATTAATTCACCTTTTAAGCATAATTTTCTATTATCGTAGGCATGTCATGGCCAGTGGAGTGGTTATGTCGGACTGAAACCGATCAAAACCGCACGGCCGTCTTGGGCCATCATTTGCCGGGGGTGAAATAGAATCTGGCATATTCCCGCACCCCGACTGACACAGGGTCATAGGAGACCCCATTGGGTGTGTGACTACACGTGGCGTTCTTTTTTCTTTAACATCAAACGGGGTTTGAGGTTATATTAAGATGTGATGAGTATTTATTTATTAAAATTATTGCTGAAATCATATTTCACCCAAAATCTTAAGTACAATTTTATTTTCTAGATAGATTAACAAATGTCTTCATATTACAAAATATTTTAATATTATTTTCAATTTGTTTAAAGTATTGTAAGTCGATATCAAGCTTTAAATTCAATGTTAGCTTTAATTATTGTTATATTTAACTATTTTAATATGTACTAGGAACATTTTGTTTGTCGTGAGCAACGGAATACTATTCTGAAACCATGTTTCTTTTATTTATGAACAAATGTACATATCATGTAAGTTTCATATTATTAAGAATTCTGACGTTATTTGCTTAATATGTCATTAAAATTATTTTTGTGTAAAGCTTTAGAACACTTTAAAAACATTTTTACGAGTTTATATACTTGTTTGCGGACTTTGCCCAAATTGATTAGAGTTTTTCCATCGCACACGAACCGTAACCAAGAACTATGGTACAAATTGAAGTGTATATATATGTCAAACATACGTGCAACAGGGCCTCTGCTCTCTCAGGATTCTGCTAAAGTAAAACCAGTGTCATCCCACGAACACTGCTAAAGAATCTATTTAATTTTAGACTAAAACAGTGAACGAAAGTCCAAAATTACAAGGCTTTTTGCCGCACCACCAAGACCTGGAATTCATTACCAGCACACGTGTTTCCTTCTTCCTACAGTCCTGGGGCCTTTAAACGGGGCGTGAAAAAGCATCTGATGAGGCCGCCAAGCTGAGTGCCACCATTGTAGCACTTAGTGTCTGTAATGGTGACCCTCTTTCCTGAGACTTTGCCAGCTTACTATCAGGCGAGGTGAGGTCAAGTTGGCGTGTCCTATATAAAAAAAAAATTGTAATGAAACTCTTTACATGTAATTTTGAACTTAAGCATATAGAAATAAAGTTTAAATATTAATGCCATTTTTTTGCAGGATCTGTGGTATGACAGTGGGTTTGCTTTAGTAGAATTGAGGGTCAGGTGTTATCATGATCATATCGTTGATATCATCCCTTGCTGTGTGAAATAGTGTTGGGAAAATTTTATAGATAATTCTTTATTGTACACCAATAGATTACAGTAAAACTTGTTGGTAGCAGGCATACAGTTTAATGTACAATGGGCGGCTGGATCACTGGAAGCGATTTCTTCCAGGCAACCTTAATTTTAATTGCAATTAAAAAATATTAATAAATAATAATCCCGACTTGCTATCTCAAATATCGAAAAGCAGTAAACCCGGCTGCTGTCTATGAGATCGAAACAAGTCTGAAGAAATAGGCTATACCGTAATACTAAACATAAACCGAAAGAAAAATTAATGGCTACCGCCTGCTGTCAAACTTGTTTCGCACACGTCCATAGACCACGGTAACCACTTACCATCAGGTGGGCCGTGTGCTTTTGCTGCCACCTAAGTGGTATAAAAAAAACCTTTAAGACAGCAGTTAGGTTAATTGCAATTAAAATTTTCCCAATACTGGTGTGATAAAAGAGACGGCAGTTAGGTTACTTGCAATTGAAATTTTCCCAATACTGGTGTGAAAAAAGGACAATTCAACAATCACATATTGACGATTAAAATAATATGAATTTATATGTCGATCGTTCTTTTTGATAGATTTAAAAATTTCGTATCGTTTGTGTTCTATTCAAAATAAAGAAAAAATATTATGTTGACCGTTGAAGAGTTTATCTACAGTTACTCCTGGATGTCGAAAGTTCATTTTTACCATGAAAATGAATTGTCATCATAACTGAACTAATGTGAACAAAATTCAACTAGGTACTTAGGATGAGAAGAACTGAGAAACCAGTTCTTATTCAATTTGCAAGTATTGTCCTTCACAAGATAATATAAAAATATTGTAAAAATGTGAATATTTTTTGTAAAAAAAAATAACCTTGTATTCTGAATATATTATTTAAATTGTTAAGATTTGATATTGTTAGAAGAATGACGTCAGAATTCATCAAAATGCCTTATATGTTAATCTTTAGTTCTGTGTTAATGTAAGACACGATGTTTTAATATTAGACAGTTAACTCGACGTTAGACTACTTTGAATGTTGTTTCTAGATATTGAATATAGAGTTCAGTGTTTTTGACAGACGACTTTTATTTTGCACCCTTAAGGCCCTTTACACAAACACGATACGACGCGCAACCTCGCCTATTACATGACCCAGGATCGTCTCGATACGATATCGTATCGTAAATCGTGAAGGACGTACGTAAAGGACACGATATCGCGACATACCACGACGCATAGTAAAGTCGTAGATATACTCTGGAAAAATAGAAAGCAGTACTTTCCTTTCCATAAACAACTTTGATGCATCTTCTTCATTTTAGCTTCGGTCGGATCCGAAGCTTTCACTTCAGGGTCTGTGGTCCGCTTTACCAGTCTAACTGCAGATTTGGCTGAACTTCGATATTTTCCGTGAAGCGACTGCCATCTGATTTCTACAACCCAAAGGCGATATCGAAGCATTGCAGTTAAACCAGTGATTTTAATAATAATAATAATAATGTTTATTTCTCACCAAAACGTTTACATAACAAATCTCAAATAAAATACAGTAGAACGTAATTAATAAATTAGTACAAGGATCAATCAGAATTATGGCGGGCTGGTACCTGAACTAGGAGAATCCTGTGTCTCAGGCTACCAACCCTCCACCCCTGGCCAGAATCTAATATAATTTATAAATAATTTATAAATGTGTGAAAATACGTGTGGGTGTGGGTGTGGGTGTGTGTGTGTGTGTGTGTATGTGTATGTATGTGCGTGTGTGTGCGTGTGTGTGTGTGTGTGTGTGTGTGTGTGTGTGTGTGCGTGTGTGTGTGTGTGTGTGTTATGTATACATATGTTCGTGAATGTGTACGTATATGTCTTGTTTGTCTTTGGGTGTGCATTGAGTACCTATGTGTGAGTGTGTGTTGCGTCTGAGTGAGGGTTAGGTATTTGCGGCTGCATGTATACCGTATGTGTAAGTATGCGAATGTGCATCTGGTTATGTAAGGAATCAAGTGGACTTCATTTTAACCAACTCCCGGTAACGACAGTCATAGAAGTTCATATGGCAACCGGGACCGTCGGCTTAACGTGCTCTCCCCTTTAAGCCATCGGCACGATCAGACCAATGTAAATACCCATATTCATGCATACAAATATTTACACTGAGCGGAGATCGAACCCGTGCCTCCTACGTAGTGCCACACCGCGTTTACTACACACGCCACAGACACTGTCGACCTTGATGCTATGACATCCCAACTCCAAGAAGAAAACCTGCTTAATAGCATCAGGTGTTTCAACCTGCAGGTGAGGTTAGTTTGGAGTATGAGGACTTGGTAGGGTCACATACACAGATTGTTAAAATCCATAGTAAGTATTGACTGATTATTCTTGTGGTGACGGAGTAAAAATACAAGTATCACCACCCATCTCATCCAACGGCTGTCGCAAGAGGCGACTAACGGAAAAATTCTCAGACAATATCACTGTGAAAGTAGGAAAACTTGAAATAAAACCCTGTACAAATCCCTCTGGGCAGCGTTGAAACAGTAAGCCAAAGCCTCCCAACATTGGAAGAAGTCTGTGTCCAGCAGTGGACTGTGACTAAAAGTCTGAAGAGAATACAAACTGTTAAACTATCGCGTTATTGTATAGAATACAAACTGTCCTAACATACGGCATAACTCAATAAATAGAAATTTCAAAGAAGCGATGGCTAATTGATTTTTTGACTGACTGAAAATCTGAAGAGAATACAAACTGTCCGAATCTATGGAAATATCTCAATAGATAAAAATTACAACAAATGTAATAGGCAGGTTCAAAAAGGAAAATCATACTCATAGACAAAATATTAGATAAATAGTGGAGAGAACTAAAAAAAATTTTATCGAATTCTTACATGAGGATGAGGTTAAAAATAGGTAAAAATAAAATTCACGTAATAAATGCATGCAACCCGCATGTATTAATTACGTGACCACATTTTTACACAATACATATAGCGTATATTAATGATGACAGTTTTCATATTACAATGATAAAACAATTGCAGTAGTTAATCGCAGTTCATTATACTTTTATCAGTTGAAGAGCTTTTCCGAGGCCTAATCTTAAAATAATTACTCACTAAATAATAGTCAACATGCAGTAGGAATGGACGGTCGATCGTCACTGGGTAACACTGAACAGCTAAATAGAAAAGCGGGTCTAAAAAGGTCACATTGAGTGATTCTGCTAAAAACTAGTATTATGAATTTCCAGTAGATCTAATCGATTCTAATTACTACGCAGATCTAATTTGATTTCAATAAAGTGACCTTTTTAGACCTCCTGGATGAAATTCGGCATAGATAAATTTGGTACAACTTGTGCGAAATTAACATGGCACCTGGCTCGAAAACAACAATCCTCTCGCATCCCCGCACGAGACCACGCTCTCGTCTTTCGAGACCAGCAGCATCAGCAACACTGTGACCGTGAAGACCGGTGTAAAAAATCACCAGACGAACAAATCTGCGATTGCAGAACACCTGCTAGAAGCAGACACCAATCACTGGATTGAAGTCCATCATACTCAAGTCCTCTCCACCGAACGTCACTTCTACGCAAGAGCTGTACATGAAGCGAATGAAATTAAGAAGCATAGAAATTTCAATCAGGATGATGGGTTTAAATTATCAGCAACATGGAATCCAGTGATAAAAAACATGCAATCTCGCTTTTCTGCGCAATCGGATAGACACCGGACAGTTTGCTTACAGAATAGGGGCTCCGTGAATGTGGTATGTGACGGTACATGGAGAAAACATAAAAAATATCGAGAATGTGCGGGTAGAGGAAAAACCTTCTACATCACGAGCTCGAACACAGCGGACGTGCACCGCTGAGCCAGTCAGCCTGTGACCACGGCTGGTGTAACCTGGTCGAAACGTCAGGCAAACTAAAGGTATGTATGTACTTATACCATGGTCACGTTAATTCCCGTTAATATTATTGTACCTACGTTTGCCTTAGTTTGAGTTTTGTAGTTATTGGTCAACTTATTAACCGTGGCCTATGGACGTTTGTAACACCAGAGGAGTCACAGTCGCGCTGCCAACCCTGTAAATACATAGTTTCTGTGCCGGCAGTGTAGAAGACAAAGCAGGACAAGCCTTTAGTCTTCCCACTGACAGTACAAATTCTCCAGTGAGCTCTGGCTACCGTACTCATCGCTGGGAACACAACACGAAGTTATTATAGCCGCGGTTTTCTGTAGGGCGGAGGTACTTCCCCAGTCGGACTGCTCAATCGGGCGGAAAAACCGCCGTGTCCTACCTACTAAGATTTAAGATTTGTTATTGTTACTTTTGGGAAGCCAGAGTCATGTTGATGCGCACAAGTTGTATAGTCTGAAATAGCACATTATATAACTTTTTAATCAGGGATAAAGTTCTTAAAAGTTATGTAACAAGATCAGCATTATGCTAATAAATAAGTAAGTAAATATTTGTGCATTCAAACAATATTTTATAAGTAAACAATATTCAACATTCTCGTAAACGCTACGTTGAACTAAGTGAAAATTTCTTGATAATCCCTCCAATAATAATACATACCGTACTAATTTTCACGCAAACCCTCAAACAAGCTAAAAACCGCCACTAAAATATTTAACCAACCTACCACATAATACTCAATACATTACGCGTTATCTTCATAATTACTTCCACACATACTAAGATAAACCGCAATGTATAATACAGAAAGTAAAATAACATATTATTCTATTGCTCCAGATGCTAGCCGTTTGTCGCCTCGGTTTGGTTGTACAAGCGGTGTGTATTGTCAAAACCGTAATACCCATTATAATTTCGGAACAAAACAACTTTTGCGATAACTGCAGATAGGTATGCGTAGGCGACAATGTAAAAGAGAATAGCAGAAGTTCCAGTAAATTTTATTTAACAATGTGGCGTAGCAATTCTTACAAGGAAGGGTTTGCCTTTGTTTAGCATTAGGCTCCGAAGAGGGCAGAGGGGGTTATCCGTGGTGATATCCGCACTAAAAAATACCACGCACAGATTCTTTTACTTTCGCTGAACATACAACGGATACTGATTCCACAATCTCATCTAAATCCTAATCGCTATGCATTGCATACTACACCATTATGTCTAATATCACCTTAGCTTTTTGTACGACTTGTAGAAGTGCCCCATTTCTTCCCTCTCATACTTTCTGCCATTAGTAATAGGTTAGGATAATAAGACAGAATAATGCACCACTTTGACACATAAACTTAATATATACTTTAACAACATATCGAATTTTAAAATAATTCAATATTCTTTTTTATTTTGTTCAAACTTAAACTTCTGCTTATAGCTCCACAATGCCTGCGACCTCTTTCCGTTGGCAGTTCGTTTTATTACAGTTAGGGGAACAACGCGTCTCCCTAAGTACCCATTCGGTCCTTATAACCTATACACTATGACGTTTACACATCTGGAGAGCGTGATAGCTGAAGATCATTCAACGATTCGTTCACATATTTCAGGGACAATTTTTTGTTACTATTTAATTCACTCATATAAATTTATGTAAATTAGAATTTAATTTCGTATTTCATAATGTTAATTATTTTGCACGGAGCAAAAAATAATACCGTGACTTTAGATTGCTAGTCTAATGTTCTACTGCCATGCCATACAGTTCGTCAGTTTCGTAAGGCAGCTTAGCAGCCGCAGATTCTAGTGGCATTTTTGTAATGTGTTATCACATCTCTATTTCAATAACTTTTGATTATAATGGTATCACAATCTCAAGTATCTTCAGCGATAACAATTTATTTTGTACTTATTGATGTTATTTCAAATATTCATTCGCGTTTAGGCATCTACGCGAGTGCTGTCGCCGGAGTGTTCTATCGACCCAAGGGCATCCCGAAAAAGTTATAACACCAAAATAGCACAATGAAATCGGGAAATAGTCATTCTAGTCTTCAGAAGCAAGGTTATGAACAAACGTTCAGTGCTGATGTTAGGAAAAGAAGTGTCTCCGAGAAGCCAATTGATCTTGACGATGTGCTGATCCACGAGCTCGGCCAATTTGGCCGTTATCAGTTAATCAACATAGTTATGGTGTCGGTGTTAATCGTTTTGTCTGGCCTCATAGCTGAATATATATTCTCAGCTGCAGCTATACCTCACAGGTAAGTGTACAATGAAAGTGTATGTCATAAAGTTCTTGATAGGGGCAGCTGATTATGTTCAAGGGCCAGTAAATTCATTTTATGGAGCAAATGGATGTGATGTCTTGCTGACACATAGAAAGTATCCTCCGACTAGACAAAGTAATTACATTTTGTGGACCCCGGCCCGTGATGACAAGCACACAAATGCTTCACTTATTAATATTAGGATGGTGTAAAACAAGAGCGACAACCGTCTGACCTTTCTAGCTCGGACAGGATTTACTTATAGGTGACGTTGGCTCCAAAGATCTTAACGCTCTAGTAATCATTCATGTTCATCATTCACCCCACTAATTTTTTACCAATACTAAGTAGAAAAGTAATGCAGTGCATGTAAGTAGTGTAAGTATGGCGGCGGCTCGCCTCACGCGCCTCCCCATTTCCAGGGACGAGTCGGGGACTCTGTGGTCCCCACAGGAGAGGGTCAGATCGAGAGAGATGGTCCTGGGTCGTCTGGGGTGCGAGGTATATGCCTGTTAACCTCACTTTGGGCAACCAAAAACGACCCACAGGGGACGTGCGTTTCGGTCGGTTTGAGTCCGACATAACCTCTTCCACCGGCTTCGGTGGGGGGTATCCGTGGGGATTTTGCGCACGTAAATAATAAAGTAGTGTAAGTATGTAAGTATCGTTAAGAGTATGTCTATATATTTGTAACCATGCCTTTTTTGATTAATCTGACTTAGCATATCTTGAGATCTAAGGATGATCGATTAATGTGAACAATAACGCGAACGTCACTAAGTGCAGATGCGTTTCATTTATAACGAAGTTTCATGGCGACCTTGCCTTTTAAGGTCGCTCCGCGCATTATTTGACCGTGAGTGAAATTTGGACAATTCTAATGACCGCGGTAGCGGTATGGGTAATGGACTGCTGAGACGAGGTCTCAGGTTCGATCCCAGGTTTTACCATGGCATACACCAATGACTTTTCGATGCTTTTCGAAGCTATGTGTGTATTTATCGCAGGTTTATAAGTGCCCGGTTAATGTCAATAGGCTCACCACCTATTACATTGGGACCTAAACATAAACTGGTGAAATTTGGGTGCTAGCACCTCTGCCTACGCCTTCGGGGTTATAGGCGTGACTTTATATAATGTCTGATGAGACTATTAATTTCGAACTATTTACTACAATGCATCTAAACCTGAAATGATAAATTGATGAGCGCATTTATCACATTCACACATCACATCGCATGCATCACTATCATCAATGTAGTTGATAAGCATCTCGTGAAAGAAGCAATAGATAAATAGACATTATTTGAATTTGGCTCATGAGATTGCTGATAAACTGAATGTAGTTTAAATACTCAAATGATTGTCAATATTATCAATGATAAGCATCTCATGAAGGCAGTAGGCAACAAACAGTAAACGCATTTAAATTTCGTGCGGTGATTGATATGCTCATCAATATCGTTTAAACGTTGTATATCGTGAGGACTCTGTGGTCCCCACACCCGAGGAGAGGGCTTGATCGAGAGAGATGGCTCTGAGTCAGCCGGGGTGCGAGGGATAGGCCTGTTAACCTCACCTTCGGCAGCCAAAAACGACCCACAGGCGTCGTGCATTTTTATCTCGCTCGATTGCATCCGAGGTCATCACCTCGCAGCCCGGGGCCCACTTTACGTTGTCAGTCATGTCACTTAAATATTAACTACCCTATTTTATAAATTCGAGAACTAGACTGTTTGTTACTGTCTTACCCCTCATATACACCTAAGTATAAAACATGTATTTGACAAGTTGCAATATGTCACAGGCTACAGCGTGAACGCAAATGTGTTTTATACTTGTTTACAGTTTGTTACATCCTATGTGAAAGAAAAAGTATAGAACAAGTATTGCGTTTTGATTAGTCTTCTACAAGTTTTTTATCAACAAGTTTCCAAAATGTTTTGCAACTTGTTTCGTGGTGTTAACGAGGGGTTACGCAGACAGCTGATTTGATTTGGTTGGTATCGCACACAGTATCCGGCGAATAGATTCCAATCAGAATCTGCGGGTCTAAAAAGGCCACATTGAGCGATTCTGTTAAAAACTAGTAACTTTATATATTTTTAGTAGATCTAATAGATAGTTATAAAATTTGTTAAATGGTCAAAAATAATTACAACAATTCAGTTACAAAGCAGATTCTAATTTCGCATAAATATCGCCGCAAGACAAAATATTATCGTCATACGATTTCAATTAAGTGGCCTTTGTAGACGAGCTCAATCTTCCAAATTTCAAATATTATTTTCAAGAAAGAAAACTGATACTTACATACATACATACATACATCATACCTTTATCCCCGGAGGGTTGTGTCGAGGTGAATTAGCACCCACATTTCACCAATCATTGCATTCGGTCCCACATAATATGGGGTCAGCTATTGCCGTATTCCGGGTACTATTGTTGACTCGAACCATGCATCTGAGGGTTTAGTCTGAGCTGTATATGTCTGATGTTAAACAGGCCTATCCCTTAGTCGCCTTGTACGACACCGCATGGGAAGAGATGGGGTAGCCCAAATTCTACTCTGCCGAGTTCCCGCCGGCTATAAATTGATACTTTGATCGATTTTAACATTTGTGTTTGTATACAGATTTCATTTGGAATAGATTTTTACTAAGAGAATTCGCCATCAGATCTTTACGTCGAAATAAGCAATTGATTGGTAGTTTTTGCATTCTTTAGGACAAGTTTAATATCACTTTATTTTACGCAGATAAAAACGCAAGTAATTTCAAATTACATAAGAAATATAATTACAGATGCCGTATAAGTGAATGTGGCGAAGACAGCAAAAGTAACTTCTTCGAGCCTGAATGGGTTCTCAATGCTATTCCTTCAGCAAATACTAAAACTGGCTTCGCAAGCTGCAGTCGTTTTGAGTCCCGGGCTAACGGGACTTTGAACTATTGTCCAGCCAGCTTGTTTACATCCACCACTACAGACTGTAACCAAGAATTTGTCTATGCTAGACAAAATGGAGTTGTTGCTGAAGTAAGTTACATCAATAGTTAGAACACGTTAGAACATTTGACATGATGCCCACAGCTACATTCTATCATCGTACCTCTCGCTATAAGCAGGGAATTCATCCTCACACATTGCGAACTGAGACGGTGCGCACTGTGTGGTATGAAAGAAACTTCATCCCACCCACATTCAAGCTGTGGAATGACCTCCCTGCTGCGGTTTTCCCAAGCACCTACAATATGGGGTATGGGGCATCAGAAGGTTCGAATGTAACACACCTGGTGTTGCATACGTCCATAGGCCACGGTAATCACTTCCCATCAGGTGGACCGTGTGCTTGTCTGCCACCTAAGTGGTATAAAAAAAAACTATATTGAGAAGATATTTGGAGATATGTGTCTTTTCCTGATATTTAAAATAAATAATTTAACTAAGCTCATTAAATTAAGAATGGTAAAAAAGCTGTTAAAGTTGCAGCATCTACCCAATCTAGTAATAGTAAATGTTTTAACTATAAATTATTAATAAATTATTGCATACAAGTTTCCTAATAATTTTCCGTTTTAACGTTAAATAAAAAGTAAATAATCTGACTAGTCAGTCAAATATCCAATTAAAAATATCAGATCCGCTTCAGTCTCCTTTAAAAACTGCTGAATTTTACTTTTTATTGAAATAAAATAATAAATATTTTATTTAGTAATGTAATCTTCAGAAAACATTAAGAATGTAAGAATTTTCAAGGTTTATTTCTTAATTATATGTATAGTTTTTGTGCTAAGATGGTCAGCATAAATGATTAGTTTTAAATCCAAAACAGCTGTGGAACGAACTCCCTGCTGCGGTCTTCCCATGCGCCTACAATATGGGGTTCTTCAAAAGGGGCATTAGGAGGTTTCTTCACGGTCGGCAGAGCGACGGTGACGCCCCTGGTATTGCACAAGTCCATAGGCCACGGTAACCACTTCCCAACAGGTGGGCCGTGTGCTTGTCTGCCACCTAAGTGGTATAAAAAAAAGCTAGAACGGTTTTTTCTGATATTAAGAACCTCTCATTCACACATCTCAAATTTCTATTTCTCGGAGACTCGTGTTTGGTCAAAGAATAATCGTCAGTAATGTAATAATATCTGCTTCCAGTTCAACCTTGGATGTCAAGAATGGCTCCGTGCTTTTGCTGGGTTCTGTAGCGCTTTCGGCACACTCCTGGCACTTCCCATCGCCGGCTATGTGTCAGATAGGTACGGGAGGAGGATTGCCCTTGTAATCAGCATTTTCAACTTGGCATTCTTTGGAGTGATTAGGGCGTTTTCCGTAAACTACACCATGTATGTGGTTTTGCAATTACTGCACACTACATTTGCGAATGGGATTTTCAGTGCGGCGTTTATCTTCGGTACGTAATATCGTTAGTTTGGGTTGCTCTGGTAATATATGGCAATCGTTACTGGTAGTTGTAGCCCTAAGTAATCTAACTACTAGTCGAGGATCGATGGCAGTCACTTCACGGAAAATATTGAAGTTCAGCCGCATCACAGTTAGACTAAAAAGCCGACCCCAATTAAATTGGGGAAATGCTCAGACAATGATGAACTAGAGGAGTTGATAGCATATAAAATGACCGCCTACCATCAAGTGAACGATATTGAATACTTTTTTAATGTGCGATAAATCCCCACGGATACCTCCATCACCGGAGCCAATGGGAGAGGTTATGTCGAACTCGAGCCGACTAAACCGCACGACGCCTGTGAGTCTTTTTGGTTTCCGAATGTGAGGTTACCAGGCATATTCCTCGCACCCCGGCCGACCCAGGACCATCTCGATCTGGCCCTCTTCTCGGGTGTGGGGACCACAGAGACCCAACTCGTCCCCGGAAACGGGGAGGCGCGTAAGGTGCGCCACCGCCGCGACCTGCTTCTGCCAGGGTGACAGGTGGCTCCACCCGTCACCCCCAGGTCTGCACTCATGGGGGCGGAGTTCATTCATCAACCTACTGTATTGAATACTAAGAACTATTTGGGCATCACACAATACTAATGCAATCTCCTCTTTTCAGCCTCAGAATTCGTAGGTCCACGTTACAGAGTGGTGGCCAGCGCTACCTGTTCTTCCATGTTCGCTCTTGGTGAGATGCTCCTAGGTGCAGTAGCTTGGCTCGTGCAGCCCTGGCGATACATGCTCTTGGTGCTATACCTCCCATGTTTCGTCATGGTCGTCTATTACTGGCTTTTATCCGAAAGCGTCCGGTGGCAACTATCGAAGAAGAGGTATGCTGAAGCTAGAGCAACACTGGAGAAGGTCGCTAGAGTGAACAAGAGACAGATCAGTGAAGAATCTATGAATGCGCTTCTAAATCCACCAGAAACACCTCTAAGGCCTGTAAGTACAACTAGAAAGTATTGTCACCTGTTTACTTTGTTTTTAATTTACTATACGTTAATTTCAATCAGGGAGAAGTAATCTAATTGATGATCAAGGAAGTGATATGTTGTGAAGTGATATGTAATGAAGTGATGTTCAATGAAGTGAAGGTCTATGAAGTGATGTGCAATAAAGTAATAGTCAATGGAATCGTGGTCAAAAATAATTTACAATTTGACAGCTTCCCTATTTAAACAAGTCATCTCAGGTTTGTAGGAGGGTAGGAACATGTTTGACGACCTCTGTGGCGACTACGTCCTAGGTAGAGCGTTCGACTGCAACGTCGGAGATCGCTGGCTCTATGCCCGCTCAGTGGAATTTTTGTTTGTCTGAATGTTAGTTATATCCCTGGTATATGTTCCCATTGTTCATAGAAATAAATAAATAAATTATTTCACTCTCCTTAGGAAATTGAAGAAAACCATCCGAGCCTTATCCAAGCAATCTTCAAGTCCAGAGTGCTCCTCCGACGAGTCCTCATCACTCCTATCTGCTGGATTACCCTCACCCTTGTCTACTACGGCCTGTCCATCAACGCCACCAGCCTTTCTGAGACCATGTACTTGAACTATATCTTGACAGCTGGCATTGAGATACCCGGATTCTTCACCGCCGCTTACCTAATGGATAAGATTGGAAGAAAGCCTACAATATGCACTGGATTTTTGTCCAGTGCTGCTTGCAATATCATCTTCGTTGTTTTACCTGAAGGTGTGTCTCTTTTTACTTTTTTTTGTGGCAACTCAAGTTTCCCTACTATGTTTTTTTTAGTTGCGTGAATATATATATAATAATATAATATTTAGATACATGAATGTTAATTTTGTTTGTAATTTGCATCTCGGTCTGACTTGTGCGCATGTGCATTGTCATAATGACCAAATAATGACATTAACGTTGCCATACAAATATCGTTATAATAACGTTGCAAAACATAAATACCAGACACAAAAACAATCTTATAGTCTGTGGTAGTCGACGTCAAAAAATTTGTCATTCATTCCAGGACAACTGTATACGCTTTTTTAACAAGCTCCCTAATGAAATCAGGGATTTACCTGTGAATAAAATAAAAAATGTAGTTAAAAAACGCCACGCGTGACGTGGTTATTATCTTGCACAGAGGATAAGCATTGCCATTCAACATGGCAATGCTGCCAGCCTTCTCGGTACGTTACCGGTCGGTGATGATGCGGAGGAATTTCATGACGCATTATGTATGTAATTTTTATTTTTATTTTATTTTAGTGTATTTTAGTAGGTACCTAATAATAGTTTTTAGTTTTAAATTTCATTTCAATATTATTATCTTTATGTCTTTTAGAATATGCTGTTTGAATAAAATCCAAGAATACTTGGTTGATAATGAGCGGTTCGCTTAACTATGTTACTTAAGTAAATTTTTGTATTTAGATTAAGTAGACTACGTGATTCGTAAATAGACCAAAATAAAAATGTCCGCTGAGTTTCTTGCCGGTGTCTTGTCAGGTCGGGGCCGCGTTTCGAACCGGTAGTCCATTTGCTAAACTAGTCTTCATATTTCCTTTTGTATTGACGTTTTGTAAGTGCCGATTTAATGGTCTAGTCTAGTTTTTTTAACATTTTGCTATGAGTTTCTGATAAACCTAGGTAATGATTTCTGTTAAGTACTAATATTCGTCTTCCCACAAACTCCTCTAGCTAAATTACTAGTGTTAGGAGAAGGTGCACATCAACTATGGAACTCCAGGACTCAAACCCGGGATCACCCGATCTATAACCATTATTTTATCTTTCCAGGTCTTACCGCGCTTCGAATAGTAATTTATTTACTTGGCAAGTTTGGCATCGCAATGGTGGCAACCTCACTATATTTGTACACCACAGAGCTGTACCCTACCCCCTACCGGCATAGACTCGTGGCATTCTCCTCTATGGTTGGACGCATAGGCTCTATAGTAGCGCCTCTCACTCCTGTGCTCGTAAGTTAAACATTATCTATAGCCGTGTGTGGCAACAATCTTGTAGTCTGTGGTAGTCGACTTTCTTTTTTACGCGTGCAAAATACCCACGGATACCTCCCCACCGGAGCCGATGGAAGAGGTTATGTCGGACTCGAACCGACTAAAACGCACGCCGCCTGTGGGTCGTTTTGGTTGCCGAAGGTGAGGTTGACAGGCATATCCCTCGCAACCCGGCCGACTCAGGGCCATCTCTAACGATCTGCCCTCTCCTCGGGTGTGTGGGGACTACAGAGTCCCCAAATAGTCCCCGAAAAACGGGGATGCGCGACAGGCTCGCCAGCGCCGCCGCGGTCTGCTTCTGCCAGGGTTACAGGCGGCTCCACCAGTCACCCCCGTGTTAGTCGACTTGGAAAAATTAGTCATTCATTCCAGGGCAACTGTATATGCTTTTTTTAACAAGCTCCCATGTCGGACTCGAACCGACTAAAACGCACGCCGCCTGTGGGTCGTTTTGG